>CM073000.1:15954415-16554415 GCA_037038555.1 Rhynchonycteris naso
TCTCTTGCCTGCACTGACATGAACACTTTCTTACTGTCTCCCTGATTTCACATGTTCCCGCCCTTCCAATTTGTTTTTTCAGAAAGTTCAAACATATAGTATATTCCATTGTATCATTGCCCAGAAGGAAACCTATTATTGCATTCAGAATAAGGTCTACATGCCTCATATGGCTTATAAGGCCCAGCTAACTGGGGACCTTCTTGCCTCTTCAGCCTCAGTTTGGGCCTCTTGTCCTCTGTCCACTCAGATGCAGACCTCTGGAAACATACCAAGCTCTTTTCCACTTCTGAGCCTTGAGTATCCTGTTTCTTCTACATAGGATCACTGTGCCATGCCTCCTTCTCCTCTGTTTCTCGCTCCAATGTCTACACACACACACACACACACACACACACACACACACACTGTAGAACTGACTATTTCTTATCTCCAGCATGCCAAGAAGACTAAGATGAAGAAAGAGAGGAACCTGGAAGCAAGCTCAGGAAGCCCTTACTGTCAGAGTCAAGGAAAAAAGAAAATCCCAAGCCAACACTTACATGACCCGGAGATTGAAGTCCTAGGCTCCCTCCTGCTCCCCCTAGTCCTGCCTGGCTTCTGTCTTGGTTCTTAACTCCAAAATCCCTCTCAGGAGGTGTTTTTTCTCTACTGTTTCTAAATTGTTCCCCCATCGTTCTCCCCACCCACCCCATAATTCTAGATTACTCACCTTCTTTGTTTCTCTCAATTCATCTATTCCAACTTGTATTTATTGATTTGGAGGATGTCTGTTTATTCATGCAGCCCCAAGAACACCAAAGCTGGACACACACAATCAATGTTTGGGTTTAAATGCGTTTAGCAGCCACAATTCCTTCACTTGTTCTAGGAAGAACATGGTTTCAGATTATATCAGTTTTTGGTTACCTTCTTCTACCTTCTGAGAGTGGGAGGGGGAAAAGTAGGAGAGTAAGGGATGCTACAGGACTCATGTGGAAAACAAAGTATTTAGAAGCTTTTCAATCCCAAGGGTGCAAAAGATTTCAGGGATTACTAGATTCCAGATTCTTCAAAGGGGGTCAAGAAATCTTGACATTTAATCCAATATTAAAAATGTAAAGGCAGTTTGATAAGATACAGTGACCTCATTTCTGGCAAAATATAATAAAGCTTTGTTTCAGATATAAGAGCAACACTTCACTTGTGACATGTCAACTGCCCCTTTGTGCCCCCCCCATAAAAAAACCCCAGAAAACAAAACAGAGAAATCTATTGATCAAGCAAGGCCAAGTATATTAGACCTACACCTTGATAGTCTTAGTAAATTTCAGAGGGGGGTAATCAAGGCAGTGTTGGGTGATGCTTATGAGTTTTCAGGCCTCAGAAATTGGAAATCTGGTTAGGACTGGGCAGAGTTTCTGGCATAATGACTTGGGTAGGCAACCACAAAACCACAAAGGTCTTCAGAAGTCTTGATGAGCAAGCTGTTACTCTTGGTAATGAGCTGCTTGCTATGATTCAGGGCTTATTTTCCAGGACTCAGTGTTTCCTGGAGAGCAAGTACTTAAGCTGCTTTTGTTTAGCTTTTGTCTAATGTCCCATTGGGACAGAAAGGAACACTCAGATCCTATATTGTTTAACCAGGCTTTAATTCTCAACCGCTGGGAAAACTGCTTTGTCAAGTTCTATAGCCCACCCTCACAATTTTAACTGCCATCCTCTCTTCCTTGCCTAATGCTCACTTTTCCTTGACTCCACTGTTTAAGAAGTCAACAGCCTCTTTTAAGCTCAAACAGGATCCACAGAGGATTCTATTATCTTCCTCTTAGAGTGAGGGATATTATCTAGCACAAAATTGGCCAACTGGCTAACTTCAAGTGTCCAGTGTTCAAAGGGACTGTGAGGGTCAGGTATTAACAGAAGTGAAATGCTTTTTTTTTCCATGGTATTCATCAATTCACCTCAAGCCCCTTCCCTAATTTCTTTTCTAAAGGACTTGTCCTTTCAGCTGATTCCCTGTGTTGTGTAATATTTACTGACCACTTCAACTCAATTTGACTTCCAAGGCATCTCCCAGCGCCTTTCTTTATTCAGTGTGGATGCTGCTGTTCTGTCCTGGGCCCTGCAGCTCTTGGTCTCGGGCAAAGGCCTAGGCGTACCGGCCCCACTGCCTTTAGAGGAGTTGGTGGACTCACAGGTAGACATGCGAGGAGCATGTGTGCCTTGTGGGGGATGGGGGTGAGAAAATGAAAAAAAAAACTGGAAAAGTAGGTATGGATCACACTGAGATGTGCTTTAAACATCAGGCATCAAAGTGCTGTGTAGCAACTTGTGATCCTAACTGTCTTAAGGCCAATGAGGTAGGATTTCTGGCAAACTATTATCTCTAGGAACCCAGGGCCTCACAAAGAACAAATCCTAATGGGAAAAAAATTGGAGGAGATGGACACGTTTAATCAGAGACAATGCATCAGAGTCAAAAGCGATTTTTGAGTAGAGGAGGGAATTAGCTTATGAAAGTGGCCTTTGTCTCACCTTCTCCTCCCTGTCTAACCATGGCTCTTAACCAGTGTCATCTGGAGCTAGAGTTCTCATAGAATTTAGCATCCAGGGTAAACCAACTGTTCAGTCACCTGGGATGTAGGGTCAGCACAGCAGCCCATGCAGACTGGCATAAGTCTAGTTAGGAGAGATAAGAGGCTAATAAATCACTACAACTTCTTTCAAGGCCAAATGTCTCAAAAGCATTAAACATCTTAATGCCCTTAACTCAGCCATTTTTAGGTCTTTATCTTAAGGATAGCAAATGTACCCAGATATTCATGTAAAAGAATGCAAAAATAGTAAAAACTTGAAATTCCTGTAAGTGCCCAACAAGCAAACAATAATGAAATTGGTTAAATATATTATAGTATAAGCATGCAATGGAATATTAGATAGCATGTAAATTTATGTTTTAAGGATTATTTAACTTTACGGAAAATAATAACAATACGTCAAGTAATGAAATATCTAATATATACAAACGTAACTTAGACAAGAAGCTGACTCTCAGGACACCTCAGGGAGAAAAGGGACAGGAGGAAAGCTAAGGATTTGGGAAGCTCTAGCTGCAGTTGAGGGAGACAAAGGACCATTTTGAAGCAATCATTTCTCTTGAAGCTGCCCCATCCTGGCAGGTGTGGATAGGTATCCCGAGGTCCCTGACCGTTGTTGTCACCTTTATGTCTGTGGCTAGCCTTTCGTTTACCCATAGCTGAAGTGGTGGAAATGTTATGTAGACAGTGCAATTTCAAAAATAATAATACATGACAGTCTCTGTTTGCCTACATCTCCCCATCTGGGGCACCCCCATCTCAGGATCAGACTGGGGGACTACTAAGGATCTCTAGAAAGGTTGCGTCTGGACAGTCCAGCTATTTACTGCATAGGAAACACGATGTAAAGGGTGTTTGTTTTGATCTGTTCTCTTTTCACCACTGTGTGTTATGAAAATTACAAGGGATTTGTCCAGGCCTGCACGTTCCATTAGATTCATAAAATGAATAAGGAGGCAGAAGAAATGTCAGAGTCAGAGAGTGGAAGACGCAATGTGACACGGACTGAAACCACCACTGCTGGTTTGAAGGTAGAGAAAGGGAGCCTTGAGCCAAGAAATGCGGAGAGCCTCTAGAAATTGGAAAAAGCAAGAAGACAAATTCTTTCCTGGAGCCTCCAGAAAGGAACCCATCCTGCCAGTTCCTTAATTTAATGCAGTGAGACCCATACCAGACTTCTGGGTCCAGCATGTGAGACAATACATTTCTGTTGTTTTCTGTCACTCAGCGAGTGGTGATTACAGCAGCAATAGCAAACAAGTGTGGGGCCCTTCTGGCTCTGGGAGAGGAGGGCTGGCAGAGAGAGCAAGAGCAAGGCCAGGACAAGAGAAGAGAGACAAGTGTCTTCTCAGGTGGACGGTCACTGGGGGAGAAAAAAGGAGGAGAGAGCAAGGGCTCACAAACACACATTCATGGCAGAGGAAACCCAAGAATAAGAAACTAACGCTCCATTTCCCTGGACAGGTCATGGTGGAACTTTATACTTCTTGGAATGAACTCACGAGCAGCCAACATGCTGTTTAATGTTGAACCAAGTAAAGGAAAGAATGAAATCAAATAGGCGTTGTTAGATCACAATCTCTCTGATCCTGGCTGGGTATAACTGGGCCACACATCTCTTGATGCTCAGTTAGAGAATCTTCAGGACCAGAGGGAAGAATTGGGATGGGATGAGGGGGCGCTGCATTCAGAGACTCCTTATTAGAGATTTTGTGGGGAACCAAGTGCATCTGAGCGTGATGGCATGGGGGACGAGTCAGGACCAGGAGGACCTCAGTGGACACAGGACAGGAGGTTGGGAGCTGATCAGTGAAGATACTGCCCTGGAGCCAATGAAGGTTGAAGAGACAGCATGCACACCTGAAGGTTCACCTTTTCCTGCCGAAAGGATGTATTCAATTCCCACCCCAGGTGTACACGCAAAACAAAGGTGATCGAGCAAGGAGACATAGCCTGAGAAGCAATTTATTTTGATAATTATTTTATATCTAATAATAATTTACTTGAGATAAGATTGC
This sequence comes from Rhynchonycteris naso, assembly GCA_037038555.1. Lineage (NCBI taxonomy): Eukaryota > Metazoa > Chordata > Mammalia > Chiroptera > Emballonuridae > Rhynchonycteris > Rhynchonycteris naso. The sequence continues at coordinate 15,959,013 of CM073000.1, forward strand.
CAAATTTTGAATAAGAAATTTTGCCTTCTTTTCTTTCAGAAGTGGGAAGAAGGGTTTTAGGTCAAGATGAAATCAATAGGCACAAAGCATTTTGCAGTTGCAACTACATTTATAAGCAATAAGCTAAGGTAAATATACATCATTATTTCATTCTCTCTTTCCTTCCCTCTCCCCATGGGACAGGTGATAAGCAAATAAATGGTCCCTTTTACATCTAAACACTTTTCTGCGTCCCCTGATGTTTTCCTCATACTCTAGTACCTTTATCACCATTAAGAGATACAGATAATCATTCGTTTCATTACTTGCTTAAAATGACTATCCGAACCCTTTACCTTACCAACTGATACCCATGGGAGGACCTCCTTCTCCCCAAAAGGCCCTGTGGGTGCTGGCTGTGATTTCATTGGTGGCTGCAAAGAGCTGTGTGGTGCTGTCGGCCTCTGTCATCCTACATCACCTGTGCCGCGTCTGAAATCATGCATATGACGGTATCCTTTCTCAGGCAGAATTGTTCTCTGCTTCTGTGACCCTATGCTCATGTCATCACCATGAGATGGACATTTCCACTCCCTTTGGGAGGGAAAATTTATTTTCTGCTAAAAATTTGAGTTAAAAATGGCTTTGCTTTTCCAGGCATGTTTATGGCACCATGAACTCTCCACTGACCACTCCTTCTGGGCTGTCGTACCAGACTTTAACTCTGAGTGAATCATCCTAGGCCCTTGGGGAAAAGACAGAAGTCACAAAATGTGACATGTTCCACCAGAGTCTCTTTATTATTATTATTTAATTAATTAATTGTGTTTACATAGATTCTATGGTCACCCCGAATGCAGAGTCTCTTTAAGAAGTTCCACAATATTGAGTTTGTCACATAAATGACCATGGAAATATTGTTTTACCCTGGTTGATCTAGGAACACAAGTAGAGCAAATGAAGAAACAGAAACAGTTCCCAGGGGAAGGACAGGAAATGGCAAGTCACATGGATGATGAAGGGCAGAGGACCCTGCAACCTGGGTCAAAGGATCTTTTATGGCATCAACCTCCAACAGGAATGATAGATAAGAGAAAGTCGGTTTTGCTGCTGCTGTTGTGACTGAATTATTCCTCCAGGGAAAAGCAAATATGGAGCACTCAGGCCTCCTTTCTCTCTCTGCGCTGAGTATGTGAGAAGAGGAAAAGACTTGCAATTGTAGCACCATTTTTTTTAGATCTCTTATAGTTACGGTGACAATATTAAAGTGATCTGCCTATTATACAGCTATTATTTATAGACAGTTTTCAAAACCAAATCAATTAGATTGCAAGGCCTCAGGTCTTTCACTTTACTAAACGGAAGTCAGCAAGCGAGTGGCTGGGCAAGGAGAGTGAAGTCATTGTGTCCTAGTTCTGGTAAGTTAGTGATTTGGAGCCTTCTATGATTTTATTTCCAGCTTCTCTGTGTATTTGGGGCTTACCCAAGGCACACACAGAGTCCTGCTTTGTTTGACTGCCACCTAGTGGTAATTTTCTTTATAGTTGCTAAGTAAGGTTTTTGTTTATAGACTGGTGAAAATCATTTGTTTGCAAATAAATGTACACTAAGAAACAAAGAATATTTTCTAAAACCTTGATATATGTACAATAATGGTACACAGAAAAACCTAAACAGACTTAGGTTTAGACAACGAAAAAGGACTTCATAAGTTATTTAATCTTTTTTACCAATGAAAAAATTTGATACCCAGAGATAATATAAAGATTTATAAGAATAAAACAACTAAGTTTTAAAAATTTCCCCATTCAGGTTTCTTCTCTCCTATAATGATTTATGAGGAGACAACATACGCTCAAGAACACAGGCTTCAACACTGGCTTGTCTGAGATTAGCTCTATCCCTTATTAGCTTGGTGATCCCAGCCAAGTTGCTTAAACACTCTCAGCTTATTTCCTCCTATGTTAAAGAAAATAATGCCAGTCACAGAGAATTCAAATAATTATTAAATAGATAGATACATAAATGATAGATAGATAAATAGAAATTACTTGCAACAATTAGTTTATAGTAGGCACCATCCAAGTATTAGCTGTTAGTATTTGATGTGGTACATATTTTTAGAGTAAAATAAAGTTTACCATGAACTTTAGGGTAATTACACTCACTACTGAAAACCCAGTATAGCAAATGTGTTAAATCCATTTTAAAACCCTAGTGCAGACTCCCTGGAAGCATGGCTGGTTTATAACAATTGGCATAATAGTGGTTACCCTTGAAAGCTATTTCAACTTAAATCTTTGAATGAAGTAGAAAGAAAAAACAGGAGAGGGTACAGACAAAGGGTACAGAACAAGGATACCACATCTTTTTATTTCACTGATTGGTTTTTAATCCACTTAACACTTACTGGTTGTCTACATTATCTTAGGGCCAATACAAGGTTATTTTAGGTCAACTGTTCTTAAAATGTGGTCTTTGAGATCAAAATTTCTTTCATAATAATTACTAAAGTGTTAGTTTTAGTTTTGATATTGACATTTGCACTGGTGGGTAGTGCAATAGCAGGTAGAACTGAGAGGTATATCCCCCTGAATCAAGGTATTTTGCTCAGATTTCCACAGCATGAGGAGCAAATAGCTTTTTCGCCAAGAAATCTAAAAGCTGCAGAATACCATGAATAAACTTCAAAAGAAACAACGTTAAAAAAGTGATTACTATCAACTTGTATGGCAGTATCATAGATGGTCCATCAACAGAAACTGGCAGAAGTAAGTCACAGGCATCAAGAAAAAATAGTGCCCATGAAGAAAGAATTGATGAGCTGGAAACTTTCTTACAGGAAGGCGGCCCAGGAATTTGAGTAACTGAGAGTTCAAACACCCATGATAAACAAAAAACTATTTAAGTTCTACAAACTGAAAAAGAAGGTCTACCAAGAAGATTGAAGAACTTGAGGTTAGAATTAAATCCATTAATAAAAAATTATTTCCTGCAGAAAATGTGAAAGGTTTAAGGAGAAAAAGAAAGGTCAGATAAATGACAAAAAGCAAGAAACAATTAAAAAATGCAAATTGAAGCATTATGTTAACAAGCAAAATGAGGTCCTGGCCAGTAAGCTCAATCAGTTGAAAGGACCATCCCAAAGTGGCAGGGTCGGCAGTTCTATTCCCAGTCAGGGCACATACAAGAGCAGCTTGATGTTCCTGCCTCTCTCTTCCTGTCTATGTTAAAAAAAAAAAAAAAATCAAAGTGAAACTGTCAAAAGGACAGATTTTCGCCACAAAAGACACCCACAGAAAAAGTACTCAGAGTGCAGCAAGCGCTGTCTGATGCTGAAAAGGAAATAATGAGATGGAGTAGCTTAAACCAGAATAACAATCTCATTGATGACAACCTAAACCTTAAAGAATGAGTTCTCCCTGGCAGGGTGGTTCAGTGGATAATGAGCCATCCCAGGAGCACCAGAAGTCTTGATTCAACCCCCCCAACCCAACTTCCATCTGTCAAGGCACATATGAGAAAGCAGCAATCAATGAGTATACAACTAAATTGAACAACTAAGTGAAACAACGAGTTTGTGCTTCTCTTTCTCTTTCTCCCTCCCCCTTCCTTTCTCTCTCATATCAATAAAAAATTAAAAAATATATATATATATATTAAAAAAGAAAGAGTTCAAGCCATAGCAGTGTACCTCAGTTGTTTAGAGAATCTTTCCAATATGCCAAGACTGTGGGTTCAATCCCCTGACAAGGTACATACAAGAATAAACCAATGAAAAAAAAAATCAATGAAAGCATAAATAGGTGGAACAACAAATCAGTGTTGCTCTCTTACGCGCTCTTTTCCTTTTTCCTCTCTTTCTAAAATCAATAAATAAATTTTAAAAATAAAGAAAAATGAGTTCAAGTTTTAGAAAAAGAAGATTTATCATTAAGTCAAGAGAAGGAAGAACTTCAACTATCACTTTTAAAATCGAACAATAAGAATGAATGAGTTAAAAGTAGAACTATAAGAGACATGCATGCAGAGCAGAGGTAAATCATTTAATATGTGACTTAGAGGCCAAGGACCAAAAACTCAGTCAGACAGTAGCTGAGTTAGGAGAGTGGGCCCAACAGAAACAAGAATCTGCAAAACACATGGTTTTATTGGAAAGTCAGCTATCAAAACACTAAAATGGAGATGGCATCATCAGTAAACTCAAACAAGCCCTAGAGGATGAAAAATAAGAGAGTTTATCGACTTGAAGTTCATAAAATATGAATCATTGGAGAGTCAGACATGCATAAAGAAAAGTTAATTCAAAGTGAATTGACTATTAATGATTTATATTTAACCAAGCAGGAGCTTGAGGATAAAACAGAAGATTTAGAAGAACTGCTAAATTGGTCACAAAAATATAATTTAAACATCCAGCAGGAGAACTCTGAGCTGAAAGAACATGTTTGTTTTTGTTTTTGTTTCTTTTTAAAAAAAAGAGCTTTCCAGAGTTAAAAACTTAAGAAGTAGCACAATTTCAGTTCAACTTAGGGCATTGTCCAATGTCAAAAATGCTCTCCTATTTAATTTTAATTAAGCTTAAAAAGCCTCATTTAACTAGTAGCTAAAAAGCATTCAACACCATGTTCTATAAAAATTACTTTTATCTCGTGGTTTCCTTGCTTTGGGATTAGTAAGCAAATACAATGGCAAGAAGGATATTCATTATTTAAAAAAAAGAACAACACTTTCAAGAATTTAATAATTTCAGCCAATAGTATATAATGGAATTAAATAACAATTTCATTATTATTTATTTAAGTACTTACTAAGTTCCTACTATGCTTTAAGCATAATTCTAACTGGGGGGTGTGGGTGTAGAACATCACTGAACCAAGTGTATTCAATGCTCGACCTCATAGCCCATGTATCAGGCAGGATTTAATACTCTGATCCAGTAATACAGTGTTGACAAATGTCTTCAGCAAATTTAATATATTTGAGCATGTCACATTCTTAGTATAAAATTTTTATTCAAACACCTTTAATTTTACCTTCAGTGTCTGTTTTGCTATCTCCGTGCTCTGGATCCTAGTGACTGTATGATTACGCGCTAGAACAGAGAGGGATGGGGTCAACTATTTTAAGTTAGAATAAAGATAATGCCATCAAACAGAATTTCCTTTTACAACTATCCAGTTTTCCCTAATGGTCCTTAGAGCCAGGTTAGGACTGGGACAAGAAAGAGAAAGATCTCAAAAGCTACTTAAGTGATAGCTCAGAACTTCCAACTTTTAAAACTCTCGAATTAAAGGATAAAATATATTCTGATACCCATGATACAGTACAGTGATACCTCGGTTTTCATCAATAATCCATTTGAAAGCAATCAGCGAAATCAAAACTGACGAAAACCGAGGCAATCATTTCCATATGAATCAATGTAAATCCAATTACTGTCCGCAGTAATCTCTTACCTGTAATTGTAGTATTAGCACTCTCAATCAATAAAAAAAAAAAAGCACAAGAACACCGGAAAGCGATGGAATTGTTTGCCTAGATGCGCAGGGCGGTGCTGACACAAGGAGAAACAAGGCCACACGGAGCAGGAGAACGCGTGGACTGCTCTTTGTTTTTGCAAAATTAGAAGCAAGTTCACGTGAGCATGCCGACAAAATCTGAGACATATTTTTCATGGAAAAAATAGACTAGAATCGATTTCGACAATAACCAAAGTCAATGAAAACCAAGGCACTACTGTACTTTCATTTTAGAACCTCTAAAATGAATAATAACAGTATTTTAAACTTACTATGGAGCAATCTCTGAGCTAAGAACTTGACGTTCTTAGCTTAGCCCGCAGGACAGCCTGAACAAGGTACACACTATCATTTATTTACTCATTTACAGATCAGAAAGCAGTTACATACTTGCCCAGGATAATAGCGGTTTAGTAGCAGAACCCAGATTGAAATCTAGAATATATAGATAACACTCCACAAAGTAAACTCTTAAACAACATCACTTAACTTCCTTGCAATAAGAGAGAAAAGAAAGTCTTGATACCTTACTGCTGCTATCTACATGGAAACATTTAGAAAATAGCATAACCTATACCTATAACTATAGTAGACGATTTTCTATGGTCAGTTAAGAATCTTAACATAATGCTAACTGACCTATCACTGTGTGTGCTGTTTAACTTTTGAGATATTCAATTTAATTTCTCCCAATTCCAACCACTGTATCTTTCAATCTGGTGGCAATAGCAGGCATAGCAAGTGTACTCCCTACTTTAGCAATCCCTAGATCAGGGTTCAAGGCAAGCTTCGCAAAGCCATCACGTAAGATGACCCTGAGACAACTCTCACTAATGACAACCCTGGAGCAGTGGGCATTATAAGTGACAGTTGAAAGATTACTAGTGCGGCCACCAGGCACAGTCATGGACATCTGCCCATACGTGTACCTTGTGCTCTTAAGATGGACGCCTGCCACTGGGTGAATTCGACCTCAAATGTAAAATAAATGGAGGTGTGGAAATCACAAGCTGCAGGACAACATCAGCTGCGAGACAAGACAGTCAAAGCTGCTGTGTATTTTCCGAAACAGAGGAAACAGGAGGCCTAGAAGGGACGTGTCACTGGAGAAGGGCCCCTTGTGAGGCCAAGGCCAGACCTCCTGCGTCCCAGGTGCCTCCACTTAGAAGCATCCCCGCCCCTCATCCTTTCACTCAGGCGTTGCCCAGCAACTGTCTGACAGTTGGAGCACGAGCCCCGCCCACACAGCAATTCCTGGACAGTTGGCAGGGTTGTCCAACTGCTCTGGACGCTTTTGGCAGAGCGGACCAGGTCAGTCCTATGACCCGCAGCGATCGCCTCCTGGTCTGGTGGCCTTGGCCCTGGCTAAGGCTATTCTCTGGGGCAATGGGCGGAGTGTGGCTCCCTTCCCTGCACTCCTCGCTGGCCTCAGGGAAGAGGTGCTGATGAAAGAATAGGAAAAAAGGAAGGGGCACCGGACTCTAAGAGGAAGCAGGCTGAAGCCGCTCAGGAAATTTTTACAGCAGAGAATGAGGGACTGGAAACCCTTTGTAGTGACAGAGAACAGTAGAAACGTCAGCACCTCAAAAGGAGCAGCTCACTGCCGCCTCCCACAGGGGCTTCCACAGCAGAGAGACTAAGAAGTCAAACTTCTGAAAGGCCGGCGAGCTGAAGAGTGAGTTACAGAAGCTGCAGTCAGCCACTCGGGAAACTCTGGAGCTGGCCCTGTACCATCGACCCCTGTGTCACCTTCATAGATGGGTTCATAAGGGACACAGCGGTGAAACAGGGATTCACATGTGTTTTTGTGTGTGGATCTTTGGGAAATTTGAAGACTTGGTGGCACGTTTTCAGCTCGTTCCGTCTTTCCTGGTGAATCCCGAGGCTTCATGTCACAGGCAGTGTTTGCTGTTGTAACAGCTGAGTCTGACTCTGCTTCTAGATATTTAACACAAGTTGTGAGCAAGAACTCTTATGCACAGACTGCTGAATTGGGGACACTTTTGATCCAATCCACCTGGCCATCTACCTGGTAACACCGTCTTGATCTTCATTAAACAACTGCTCCGTTTCTTCGCTTTTGATACCCAGAGAGCTTCCCATTGATTGTAATACTGTGTGACATTCCTGTTTCAGTGTTTGAATATATATATATATATATATATATATATATATATATATATATATATATATATATACACACACACACACATACACACACACACACACACACACATATATATATATATATATATATATATATATATATATATATATATATATATCCCCCCCCCCCCCCGCCAGCGGGGTGGAGGGCAGAGACAGACAGGAAAGGAAAAAGATAAGAAGCATCAATTTTTTGTTGTGGCTCCTTAGATTGTTTTTTCCTAAGTGCCTTGACCACGGGGCTCCAGCTGAGCTAGTGAACCCTTGCTCAAACCAGTGACTTTGGGCTCAAGAGAGCAAGCTTGGGCTTCCAGCCAGGGACCTTTAGGCTCAAGCCAGCGACCATGGAGTCATGTCTATGATCGGGCTCAAGCCAGTGACCCTGCACTTAAGTCAGATGAGCCTGTGCTCAAGTTGGTGGTGACCTCGGGGTTTTGAACCTGGGTCCTCAGTGTCCCAGGCTGATGCTCTATCCACTGCACTACTGCCTGGTCAGGCAAAATATATTCTAAAGAAATTTCTCCTTTGGATTCTGTTGACTTTTCCTTCTACGCTACATCGTAAGACCATTAATTTCTTTTGTATGTTGTCCAGAACTTCCAGCTGGACCTCATTTTGTTTATTAAATTCTTTAATTTGTTCTTCCTTCTGCTCCAAGTTAGCATTTGCTTTATCCAGACACCCTTGGAACACACCCAGTTTTCCGTGTAGATGGTCTGCCATCCATTCAGTTAGTACCGATTTCAAGTTAGTTAGTGCGTGAGTGGACTGCTTTTCTTGCTCCTGAGAGACAGACAGCTATCAAGTACTTTGATCTCTTTCCTTGATGACACCTCTCAGCTGTTCCTGCAATGACTCTACCTACAGACTGGCTCCATGGCTTTCCTTTTCCGTTGCATTAGAAGATAAACCTAGCTTTCTCTCCATTACTGTGACTTTCCTTCTTAGAGTAGTTGCTCTATCTTCTGCAGCCCAAGCAAGCCCTGGCAATGGAGAATCTTATGGTCCTAAAGCGTGATTAAGGGGTCTTTCCAGCTCCTGATTTAAACATAATTCTCTGTCCCATAAATATTAAACCTCCTTCTCTGAAGCAGTGTTCCATTTGTGTCTGTTTCGGTACCAGCGTGACTTAATTTCTCTCCTGTTGAAACATAACTGTTTCTTAGAGCAATGTAATTAATTGCTTTTAAAGTTGATTTAATTCTTCTTATCTTGCCTGGTTCTTTTTCTTTCAATGGTTGTTGCAAAGCAAGAGACTTCTTCATCACTGCAACATATTTTAATTCTCTTTCCTGACCACAGGAAGTTAGACATTTGTCTCTTGCAGTGCTTGATTTTTTGTTTCCATTTCCCAAGAAGTATCTATTTTTTCCCCATTTTCCTGTTTGATTTTCCACACGTTGACTTCAAAATTCAAGTCTCTCTTTCAGTGTGGTTACTGCCTAGCTCAAAAGTTTATTTTTGCTCACTTTACTAGTGATACTTTCACTTAAAGAAAGAAATTCAACACTTTTTGCATGACTGAGAGTTCTTTTTCTTAAGAATGTTCTATACAATATCTTGTTTCTCCTCTAGCTCCTTAATTTTTGAATCAGGTTGTTCGTGTTGTTTTCTTTCTAGTTCAGAGGAGGCTGCAATTAAATCTGACAATGTGGTGATCTTAGTCGAGGGTTCTAATTGTTGCTTCTTGTTCCTGCATTGATTTTTCTCAGCTCTCGGAGTTTTTCTTAGAACCATTTAGAAGACTCCCTGAGTTCATCAGATTTAATGGCCTTCAGAGAGACTGTGCATTCTGAGGCCATTGATCCGGCGCAGTGCTGTTGGAAAATAAGCTCATGCTGACCTAAAAGAAAAGAGCATCCCTGACATTGCAGCGCTGCCCCGCGCTGAGCTGAACTGGAGCTGATTCCCTCTCCGAATTTTGATTGTCGCGAATGAGCTTGTTATCCTGGTTTAAGCTGCTCCGTCTCTTTATTTTATTTTCAGCATCAGACAGTGTTTGTTGCACTTTCAACACTTTTTCCACACATGTATCTCATCCAGGCTGGGTCCACAGCTTCCTGGCTGGGTGGCTGGCTAGCTTCCGCTACTTATGCTCTAGCATGGTCTTGTTTTTGCCTGACTTGCCTTCAGTAACTATTACTAATGTAGTTGCTGTTGCAGCATGCTAACATTCCAGGGTGGATGCGGGGGAAATAGGTATATATAGAAACTCAAAAACTTAAAACTCATGGACTTATTTACAGGTGCTATAAAAAAGCATGTTCCTCCAATAAGAAAAATTAATAGTAAGGAATAAAATACTATTGCCCCTGGGGGGTTGGCTCAGTGGTAGAGTGTCAGCCCATCAGGGCACACAGCGGAAGCGCCCATTTGCTTCACCCTTCCCCCTCTCCTTCCTCTCTCTCTTTCTTTTCCCCTCCTACAGCCAAGGCTCCATTGGAGCAAACTTGGCCCCAGGCACTGAGGATGGCTCCATGACCTGCACCTCAGGAGCTAAAATGGCTCCAGCGCAACAAAGTAACACTCCCAGATGGGCAGAGCATTGCCCCCCAGCCCTTCTCCCCCGCATCCCCACCCCCCGCTACGTGGGCTTGCCGGATGGATCCCGATCGGGCACTTGCCAGAGCCTGTCAGACTGCCTCCTCGCTTCTAACTTCGGAAAAATACACACACAAGCACAAAAAAATAAATAAATAAATAAAGGAAAAATATTATTTTATATTTCTATTAGTTTTCTAAATAAAAGAACCAATGTAAATGGTGAAAGGAAAGTGTTAAAACTTCTCGGCTTATGTGATGATTACTATACATTTGTGAGTCTGTTCTTTCACCTGGAACTGTGAGATATTTTCTACATCACTGGATTATTGGATGAATTAGAAATTATATAAAGTACTTTGTAGAGTGCCTGGCATGTAATAGAGTTTCTAAGATGGAATTTTTTTTTTCCTCTTCTCAAAAGCATGTTACAGTGATAGATATGATTAAGAAAATGGAGGTTTAGTACCTCCTTGCTTTGGGGGAGACACCTTTTTATGTGTTTTATATCCACAATGGAGCTGATACTGTCTTACAGATTCGATCTTCCGGGCCACCTAGTGATTGGCAGAAGGGAGAATATTTGCCCAAATTGTGTTATTGACTTAGAAAAATGGAGTCTTGAATCAAGAAATGTGGGCAGCCTCTAGAAATTGGAAAAAGCAAGAAGACAAATTCTTTCCTGGAGCCTCCAGAAAGGAACCCATCCTGCCAGTTCCTTAATTTAATGCAGTGAGACCCATACCAGACTTCTGGGTCCAGCATGTGAGACAATACATTTCTGTTGTTTTCTGTCACTCAGCGAGTGGTGATTACAGCAGCAATAGCAAACAAGTGTGGGACCCTTCTGGCTCTGGGAGAGGAGGGCTGGCAGAGAGAGCAAGAGCAAGGCCGGGACAAGAGAAGAGAGACAAGTGTCTTCTCAGGTGGGTGGTCACTGGGGCAGAAAAAAGGAGGAGAGAGCAAGGGCTCACAAACACACATTCATGGCAGAGGAAACCCAAGAACAAGAAACTAATGCTCCATTTCCCTGGACAGGTCATGGTGGGACTTTATACTTCTTGGAATGAAGTCACGAGCAGCCAACATGCTGTTTAATGTTGAACCAAGTAAAGGAAAGAGGGAAATCAAATAGGCGTTGTTAGATCACAATCTCTCTGATCCTGGCTGGGTATAACCGGGCCACACATCTCTTGATGCTCAGTTAGAGAATCTTCAGCACCAGAGGGAAGAATTGGGATGGGATGAGGGTGCAGTGCATTCAGAGACTCCTTATTAGAGATTTTGTGGGGAACCAAGTGCATCTGAGCGTGATGGCATGGGGGACGAGTCAGGACCAGGAGGACCTCAGTGGACACAGGAGAGGAGGTTGGGAGCTGATCAGTGAAGATACTGCCCTGGGGCCAGTGAAGGTTGAAGAGACAGCATTCACACCTGAAGGTTCACCTTTTCCTGCCGAAAGGATGTATTCAATTCCCACCCCAGGTGTACACGCAAAACAAATGTGTTTGAGTGCGAAGACAGCCTGAGAGGTAGTGTTTTGTTAATTGCTTTATACGTAATAATAATTTACACCAGATGAGATTATTGCCAAATTTTAAATAAGAAATTTTGTCTCTCTCTCTCTCTCTCTCTCTCTTTTTTTTTTTTTTTTTTTTTTTTTTGCCATCAGTAGAAACAAAGGCTTTAGACCAAGATAAAATTAATAGGTACAAAGCATTTTGCAGTTACAACTACATTTATAAGCACTGAACTAAAGTGAATATACATCATTATTTCATTCTCCCTTTCCTTCCCTCTCCCCATGGGACAGGTGACAAGCAAGAAAATGGTCCCTTTTACATCTAAACACTTTTCTGTGTCCCTTGATGTTTTTCTCATACTCCAGGACCTTTATCACCATTAAGTGACACATTATTAGTTCCATCACTTTCGCAAAATGACTGTCTGAGCCCTGAACCTTACCAACTGATACCCATGGGAGGACTTTCTTCTTCCCAGAGAGCCTTGCGGATGGCTGGCTGTGATTTCATTGATTAGTGAAAAGAACTGTGTGGTGCTGTCGGCCTCTGTCATCCTACATCACCTGTGCTGCGTCTGAAATCATGTATATGACGGTATCCTTTCTTGGGTAGAATTGTTCTCTGCTTCTCTAACCCTATATTTATGTTATCACCATGAGATGGACATTTCCACTTCCTTTTGGAAAGACAAGTCATTTTCTCCTAAAAAATCTAAGCTAAAAATGGCTTTGCTTTTCCAGGCATGTTCATGGCACCATGGACTCTCCACTGACCACCCTCCCACCACCACCACCCCCTGGGCTGTCGTGCCAGACTTTAGCTCTGAGTGAATCATCCTAGGGCGTAGGAGAAGACAGAAGTGGCAAGTGTGACATATTCCACCAGAATTTCTGTAAGAATTCCCCAGATGTTGAGTTTGTCACAAAAATGACCATGGAGGGACTTTTTACTCTGGTTGATCTAAGAACACACGCAGGACAAATAAAGAACCAGGAGCAGTTCCCATAGATAGGCCAGGAAATGGCAAGTCACATGGGTGAGGATGGGTAAAAGACCTAGTGGCCTGAGTCAAAGAAGTTTTCATGGCATCAACCTTCAATAGAAATGACACACAGGAGCAAGTTGGCTTCATTTTTCTGTGACAGAGACAGACAGAGATAGATAGATAGAGAGAGAGAGAGACAGAAAGGGAGAGAAATAAGAAGTATCAGTTCTTCATTGCAGCATCTTAGTTTTTCATTGATTGCTTTCTCATATTTGCCTTGACCAGGCGGTTAGAGCAGAGTGAGTAACCCCTTGTTCAAGCTAGTGACCTTGGCTCAAGCCAGAGACCTTGAGCTCAAGCCAGAAACCTTGGACTTCAAGACAGTGACCTCAAGCCAGCAATCCTGAGGTCATGTCTACGATCCCACAGTCAAGCCAGTGACCTCTCACTCAAGCGGGTGAGCCAGTGCTCAAGCCAGATAAGCCCACGCTCAAGCTGGCGACCTCGGGCTTTCAAACCTGGGTCCTCTGTGATCCAGTTCAATGCTCTATCCAAGGCACCACCGACTGGTCAGGAAAGAGCAAGTTGATTTCATTGCTGCTGTTGTGACCTAATTGTTACCCTAGGGGAAAAACAAATATGGAGCACTCAGGCCTCCCTTCTCACTCTGCTCTGAGTATATAAGAAGAGGGAATGACCTTCAATTGTAGCACCATTTTTTTATGTTTTTTATAGACAAATTCACAAGATAAGAGAGATTTGACAAGTTCCCAAAATACTAATTTTTAAAGACAATTTTCTAAGCCAAATCAATCAGAGTTCCAAGCCTCAGGTCTTCCACTCTGCTATATGGACATTAAGAGAGAGGTGGCTGGCTAAGGCAGTGTAGTGGTTGCGTCTTTCTTCTGAGTGAATTTAATGAGTTGAAACCCTCTATGAATTATTTGCAATTTCTTCCTGTAATTGGGATTTACCTAACAGAGAAAAGAAGACGTGCTTTATTTGACTGCCATCTAGTGGTCATTTTCTTTATGGATGCTAAATAGGGTTTTTGCTTATCAGGTCGTGGCTGAAAATCCAGGAAAATTGTTTGTTTTCAAATAGAGATACACAAAGAAACAAAAAAAATATTTTAAAATATCTTCATTCATGTAAAATTACTTCATACAGAGAAATATAAACAGACTGTGAGATTACTGAAAAGGACTTTGTCGATTATTTAGTCAAACTCCCTTACCAATGGGAAAATTTGAAACCCAGGTATAGTATAAAGGTTTACAAGAATAATAAAAAAAAAAGAACTAAGTTTAAAAATATGTTCCATTTCAGGTTCCTTCTTTCTTATATAATATCTATGTGGAAAGAGCTTATGCTTAGGAACACAGGCTTCAAACAGTCTATCTAGGGTGAACTCAATTCCTTATGAGTTTAGTGGCCTTGGCCAAGCTCCTTAAGCACTCTCAGCCTGCTTTCCCATTTGTGAAAGAAAGTAGTACCAGTCACATAGAAATGTTGAGATAATTAGATACGTAAGTAGGTAGGTAAGTAAGTAGATAGATAGATAGATAGATAGATAGATGATAGATAGATACATAGATGGATACATAAATTCAAACAAAGATTACTTGCAACAGTACTTAGTATATGATAAGTACAATACAATTATTGTATTTCATATGATGCCTATTTTTATAGCAAAGAAAGTAGACCGAAAAACCTTAGGGTAATTACACTCACTACTGAAATCCCAGTATAATAACTATGGTTAAAATATTTTAACGCCTAATGCAAAGCCCCTGGACACATGGCTGTGTTATGACAATTGGCATGATAGTGGTTAATCCTGATAAGCTATTTCAACTTGAATCTTTGAATGAAGTAGAAGAAAAAAATAGGCATAGAGGGTAAGAAAACGGGTAAGGAAGGTTTATATCCCCTTTTTTCATTCATTCATTGATTCATCCACTTAACACTTACAGATGGTCTACATTATCCTAGGGCTCATGCCAGGTTATTTTAGGTCAGCAGTTTTTAAAGTGTGGTCTCCCAATGCAAAACTATTTTCATAATAACACTAAGCTATTAGTTACTATTTTCACTACTGACATTTATACTGGTGGGTAAATGCAATAGGGAGTAGAACTGTTGGTGTGTTTTAATGATTTTTCATCAACAGAAACTGGAAAAAATAAATTGTAGGCATCAAGAAAATAATAAATGAATATGAAGAAAGAACTGAAGTACTGGAAACTCTTATAGCAAGATGGCTCAGGAATCTGAGTAACAAAGAGCTCTAACATCCATGATATGCAAACTGAAAGTTCTACAAACTGAAAAAGAAGAGTTTACCAAGAAGATCAATGAACTTGAGATTAGAATTAAATGCACTAATAAAAAATTATCTTCTGCAGAAAATGAGAAATATATTTTAAGGAGAACACCAACCTGAATAAATAATAAATAGAAAGAAGCAATTGAAAAATGTGAATTGAAGTCTTTTTGTTTATTTGTTTTATTCAGTGAGAGGAGGGAAGGCAGAGACACAGAATCCCACATGCGCCCTACTGGGATCCACGAGGCAAGTCCACTAGAGGGCGATGATCTGCCCATCTGGAGCGCTACTTCATTGCTCAGCAACCCAGCTCTTCCTGGCATCTCAGGTGGAGGTCTAAAAATGTGAATTTAAATCTTATGTTAAAAAGCAAAGTGATACCATGACATAGAAGGACAGAGTTTTTCCACAAAAGGCATCCATAGAAGAAGTGTTTAGGGTGCAACAAGCACTCTCTGATAATAAAAATTAAATACTGAAACAGAGTAGCTTAAACCAGAATAACAATCTCATTGATGACAACATGAGACTTAAAGAATAAGTTTGTTTTAGAAAAAGAAAGTTGCCTGACCTGTGGTGGCGCAGTGGATAAAGCGTCGACCTGGGAACACTGAGGTCGCCAGTTCAAAACCCTGCACTGGTCTGGTCAAGGCACATATGGGAGTTGAGCTTCCAGCTCCTCCCCCTTTTCTCTCTCTCTCTCTCTCTCTCTCTCTCTCTCTCTCACTCTGTGTCTCCTCTCTAAAATGAATAAAATAAAAATTTAAAAAAAAGAGAAAATTTATTATTAAGTCAAGAGAAGGAAGAACTTCAACTGTTACTTTTAATATTAAACAACGAGCCTGAAGGGTTTAAGAGCACAACTATAAGAGACATGAACTCAGATCAAAGGTAAATCATTTAAGATGTGACTTGGAGGCCAAGGACCAAAAACTCCATCAGACAGTAGCTGAGTTAAGAGAGTTGGCCCAACAGAAACAAGAATTTGCAAAGCACATGGTTTTAATGAAAAATCAGCTACCAAAACAACAAAATGGAGATGGCATCATCAGTAAACTCAGACAAGCTCTGGATGATGAAAACTAGAGAGTTCATGGTGGGCACACCATGCAATATAGAGATGATGTACATAGCATTGTACACCTGAAACCTAACCTGCAGTATCTCCGAGGTATGCCTGCCCTTTCATCTCACATTTCCCACTAAAAGGAAGTCCTTTGGGAACCCAGTTCAGAGCCGAAGCGTTTACTATTCCATGGCCTCTGAACTTCCATTTTGTCTCTTTGAGCCCAAAAATTTATTCTAAGTTGTTTTCAGAGTCTTAGCTACCACTTTCAGAGTTGGCACATGCCTCAAAAAGAAACACAGGTTCAAATGCCAGACTTACCTTACTGGACTCCATTCCTCTCTCCTAGCTCTTGGCCCTGTAATTTCTCACTTCGCTAATTTATGGCAGATGATTTGAATTATTGAAATAAAAGTGATATGCAATGAGTAGAAAACACACTTTACATGCCAGAGATATGCACTCTGACACTCTCCTGTGATGTCAGGGAGCAGCAAGGAGTCGCAGCTTCCAACCAGCCCCGTGAACATGAGCATAAGCAACTGACACTCTGCAGTGTACCTGTCATGTCAGATGACTCTGCCAGACTGTAGGCTAATATTAGTGTTCTGAGGACATTTAAACTAGGTTAGGCTAAGTTATGACATTTGGTAGGGGAAGTGTATGAAGTGCATTTTGGACAACAATATTTTCAACATCAATGGGTTTCCTCGGCCGTAACCTTATTAAAAATCAAGGGGCATCTGTAGCTATTTCACACACCCCTTCTAATTGTTCTCAACAATAGATTTGGTCCTCATTTGTCACTACCAGTAAATCTTTTGCTTCAACAGTAACTTATATTTATTGCCTTCCTTTTTCAACACTACTCTCTGCTCATTCTCTGCCTAATGCTATGCCCACCCCCCTACCGGTCTTCTGCAAGAGTTCCAATTCATTGACTGACTTCTTAAGTATTCATATTCTAAGACGCTATGCTAAGTTCCCTTCCCATTCTCACTCTTGACAATGTTCTTGGACAACCTGACCCATATCCATAAATTTAATAGCTGACTTCCAAGATAACACTTATTATATAAATGATTAAGACAGACTCTTAGCAAAGGTTCATCTTGTATTTCCTATATTCATATCAAATTCCCTGTCAAAAGCTGAACTCATGCACATTTCTCCTCAGAAACTGTGTCTGTTGCATGCCCATCTCATTTTCTCATCCTCACAACTCTTGGGATTCAATCAGTCAACAGGATGAGCGAATGCAGAAGCTGACCACTTTCCTTACGGTGAAGCCTAATATGTGTCAATATCTTGACAGATAATGTACTTGAGTCACTCAGATCCATCCTGTTTTTATGTGATTACATGAAACCACTCAAAACATTCTTTTTACAAAGTCTGGGCGCTGACATGTGCCAAAATGTGGTCAATAAAACTGAAAAAGACTGACATTCCATAGTAGTGGACAGATTTTTCTCTTTTTTTCTATCAAACAGGCAAAAAAATCATGTGGCCCTGATCATCACTGTCAACACTGTTGTAATCACAAGGGGAAGCAATGTTAAGATGAAGTAGACACCAAGTATTGCAGAATGATTGGAGAGACAGATATAATCCAGGTCCGTAATTAAATTATTGGGTGGGGGGTTGTAAGGAGTTATGTGACTCCTCTGTCTCGCCTTGCAAGCATGTCACACTTTTTCCCTATTGCTTAGGTCAGTTTGAAGGAGTCTGTGTTCTTTGCTCTTAAAACATCCCAAATTTCTTTTGTCTATATCACCATTGCATCTACCAAAACAGCATGAGAAAGAAGTTTCAGAAAATCAAATCTGAACACATCATATTAGTATTTAAATTACATAGTAAATATTGTATGGAGTATCCCCATGCATTACATACATTATATATCTACTGTGCAAGGGACAACAGAGCCAATGTTAAGTAAGATTCAAATACACACACATGAGAAAAGCTAGTGTGTGACATACAGTAACGTGCAATATTTACTTTTAGATAGCATCATTTTTAAAAAAACTAATTCAAGGAGATGACATTGAGCTGAATATTATAATTGAAACCTAATAAAATGAAAAGGAATTAGCCACTAAACGTTTCTGATAGTACCAGAGAGATAGGATTCAGGGGAAGGATGCTATACCTTATGACTATGAAGCAGAAAAATTAGTACTCTATTTTTTTTCCTTTTTTAATGTTTATTTCATTAATCTTAGAGAAAAGAGAGAAAGGGACATCAATCTGTTTCTGTATGTGCCTTAACTGGGGATCAAACTGACATCCTCTGAGCTTCAGGATGATGCCCTACCAACCAGGCTATCTGGCCAGGGAACCTGAAATAGTGGAGGACTGCACTGCATACAGGGAGCAAGGGAAGAGAAGAATGAGACATATTAGAAAAGTCAACAGAAGCCAGATCACTGAAAGCCTGCAAGGCTA
Organism: Rhynchonycteris naso; assembly: GCA_037038555.1. Taxonomy (NCBI): domain Eukaryota; kingdom Metazoa; phylum Chordata; class Mammalia; order Chiroptera; family Emballonuridae; genus Rhynchonycteris; species Rhynchonycteris naso. The sequence continues at coordinate 15,977,578 of CM073000.1, forward strand.
AGCTGAGGCTAAAGTAATCAAGAACGTCTGCTTTCGAGAAGAAAATATTGTAAGCTGGATTTTTTTGCACAATTGCAATAGGAAACTTTCAAGCACATTAAGTTGATGTGCTGTATATGACATATACATATTCATAGGAAACACATATGCGTGCACTCTATTTCTGGAGTATAAATTCTGAAACTCTTATCAGTACTTTAAATACTTTCTGGAGCAAGGAAGCATATTAATGAATAGTTAAATATACACTCCTTTCTGTACGTACCATTGAAAGGTTTTTCATGAACTACACAAGTGGTTCTGAATTGCGTCTTCAGGTTAGAATTCTGTGGAAGGCTTTATAATGTTTACACTTGAGTCCTACCCGGAAGTAGCACTGAGCATCAGTACATTTTTTTAGACACCCAGGCAATTCCAATATGCCACCAGGACTGAGAACAACTGTAACAGGCTACATTTTTAGCTTAGTTTCTCAAAACTCCCCCTAGGTGCCTGTAGCCATTTCCTGAATATGCTATGCTTTCTCTCATTTTTTCCATATTCTCTTTTTCTGTGGAATCACCTTTCTCTTTTTGAGTCAATTCATTCTGTTCATTTTCTAAATCTCTGCATAATAGAACCTCATCATTATGCATATCAACTATTCAACTGGCAATTGTCAAAATACAATTTTGAAAAATGAAAAGAAATTATTAATATTCTTAATAACTAGAAAAAGTCAGTTGTGTTGTAAATACATACTGATTGATTTTATGTTATTGACTGTTCAACATTTGGTTTTGTTTCAGGTATGGGTGCAAATGAAGACTATTGTTTACTACTTCCTAAGAGGTCAAGATTATCTTTAGGTTCAAACTGGCATGGTATATTATGAATATCAAAATGTTCTGCCTGACCTGTGGTGGCGCAGTGGATAAAGCGTCAACTTGGGAACACTGAGGTTTCCAGTTCAAAACCCTGCACTGGTCTGGTCAGGGCACATATGGGAGTTGATGCTTCCAGCTCCTCCCCCCTTTCTCTCTCTCTCTCTCTCTCTCACTTTGTGTTTCCTCTCTAAAATGAATAAAATAAAAAGAAATTTTTAAAAATGTTCTTTGTAGAACATTCGCGATCAGTATCATTTCCTTTTTGGTGAGCACACTAAATATGAAATTCAACAGAGTCCCGCCACAGCTCTTAAGTCAATATCTATGTAATATAGAGCACCACAGATGAAAAGGCATTTGTTTACTATCTCCAATAATAAATGACCTTAATTAAGAGAGTCTTAAACACATAGATCTTGATTTTATTGTTTTTTAAAGAATTAAATATCACATTTATTAATGTTTTTGAACACTGAGAATGATATTTAATTTAGGCATATTTGTTTACAATTAAAACGCTGGGAATTCTTACAGACACCAGAAAAGGTTTCAACCCTGTGCTCCACGGTGTTCTGTTGGGCTGTACCCAAATGAACCTTCATGAGCCGCCTGCCATCCAGTTTCAGGCGGATTCTCTTGCCCACTTAGGAAAACCAAGTCGCCCCGGATTGGGTCATGCACGGCCGCCATCAGAATGCGACCCCTGGGAAGTTTTTGCTTATTCTTTGAACGGCTCTTTCGAGTTTGTTTAAGCAGAATTCTTCTCCAAGTGCTAAAGACAATGTACTTCCCACCAAACTTTTTCTCCCACTCATGTCCCTGTCAGACCGGGATTTTCTGGAAAAACTTCAGTTGAGGAACAGGAACAAAGATGACAATACCTTTCCGACTGCCTTCAACTTCAGTTTCCTTGGCTGTCATGATATTCAGCTCCCATGGCTGGGCCTTGAGGTCCAAGTTTATCTCGAACTTGCTCAGAGCTTGGGAGATGCCGGACTCAAACCCGGCTGGCTTCTCGCCCTTGGTCTTCAGGATCTTGGCGCTGGACTTGACCATGACCTTCCCCTTGGTAAGCGTGGGCCTGGGCGGAACCATGACCAGTCATTTTTCCTCGCCTGCAGATCTTGCATTAGAAAAGGAAAACAAACTAATGTACAACTTTCAGCCACATCGGAAATTTCCCTGAAGCCAAATGGAAGCATAATTCATTCTGAAGTTCAATTATATGTTCAAGGAGTCAGTTACTCTAACCCCGTGGTTCTTAACCTGGGTTCTATCGAACCCTAGGGGTTCGATGAGTCGGTCTCAGGGGTTCAGAGAAGCCTCTGCCGTGAAGGCCAGAATAAAGTAATACCGTAATTTGTTGTGAGTTTATGCACTTTGTTGGTTTTGTTCTTTGAGCAAGGTGATGTTCATGCACGGCTCATTTTGTGCACCAGTAAAAAAACATATACCTATGTCTTGAATTTGGAAAAAAAAAATCATATTTTATTTATCACTAAAGAAGGATTCGGTGAATGCGCATTTGAAACTGGTGGGTTCGGTACCTCAAAAAAGGTTAAGAACCACTGCTCTAACCATAAAGACAACCCCCATAATATCTTTGCAGTACAGCATTATTCCTGTTTGTTATTCATCTGAGGGAAAAAAATCACTGTATACTCAGCTGCCTGTGCTCTTGTCACCAAGGACCCCTCCAGTATTGCCTTTATAGGCACAGCAGCTGCTGAAACGTGGGGCCAAGGTACTGTATTTCCCCACATATAAGTCGCACCCTTTTTCGAAAAATCTGGGGTCTAAAAACTGGGTGCATCTTATACAGTGTTTTTTTACTTACATTTCCCACTTTTTCGTGCTTGTTTTTTTGCTCATTGTTGAAAACAGTGATTAACAGATGAGGACAAGCTAATGGATGGGAGTTTTGACAGTGATGAGGACTTGTATGAATTTTAGGATGAATAAAACTTGAGTTCAATAACTTTATGTAATATATATATTTTTCCAAATTTTGGGCCCCAAAATTAAGGTGCGTCTTATACATGGGGAAATACGGCAGCGCACTGAACCAACGGGAGTCCCGAACCTGAGGTTCATGAGCTGACTGGCCAAAGGGCATCTGAGACCTCTCAAGGGCGGTGAGTGGACAAAACGGAACTTCAATGGTCAAAAACAAACCAACTAGGAGTCAAGTATAAGCAATGCCACTTTATCTCTGGACAGGGAAATGTCTCACTGAGCAGGAGGTAACTGGTGATTCAATCCATCTGTTAAGGACTTACGGTGCTAGAGGAATAAAGCAGCCATCACCATAGACACCTCCAGCCCACCCAGTGGCCTGTTCTGGGAGGGACAACAGAGCTCTCCGTTGTGGGAATGACGGAGACCCTGACCTGGACCTCGGCATGCAAGGGTACCTGCTGGGTTCACATCCTGACCAGATTCTCCTAGCTTGGTGCTTTCCCCTTCTCTTCTTCATAAGGACGAGATTTAGATGCCAATATAAACACCACAAGAACAGAATCTAAGCACTGTGCTTCTGTCTGTCACACAAACCATAGAGAAGATACCCTGATTCATTCTGCTTTCAGCGATGGTGGTCATTGAGGAAGTGTGTCTCAGCACCCCATTGCTTCCTACCCAACCCTGAAATGTGTCAGGACAGGCATCCCCAATCAGAACTTTTCTTGTTTTGAAACATTTAAAAACAAAAAGTATTTTAATCTATAAGCCATTCCTCATGCATCTCCTTCTGGGGATCAAGGCATAAATACATACACATAACCACAACATATTCCCTAGAAAAAATGAGAGGTCCTCATAAAATCAACAACTCCCCAGCATCCTGTTAAGTCATCACAGAAAACCCATCAGAAGAAAAAAAAAAGACAGAAATAGAGCTTGAAACACTGAACGTGATTTCTTTCTTTTCTTTTTTTTATAAAGACAGAGAGTCAGAGAGAGGGATGGATAGGGACAGACAGGAACGAAGAGAGATGAGAAGCATCAATCATCAGTTTTTTGTTGCAACACCTTAGTTGTTCATGGATTGTTTTCTCATATGTGCCTTGACTGCGAGCCTTTAGCAGACTGAGTAACCCCTTGCTCAAGCCAGCTTATTTGGGTCCAAGCTGGTGAGCTTTGCTCAAACCAGATGAGCCTGTGCTCAAGCTGGCAACCTCAGAGTCTCGAACCTGGGTCCTCCGCATCCCAGTCTGATGTTCTATCCACTGTGCCACCGCCTGGTCAGGCTGAACATGATTTCTTAATGATCCCTCTCCCACCCTGCAGCTGCCTGGTCCATGCTGCCTCCAGGGGAGCACTGGTCAACTCTGTCCTGCCCACCTGATCCTGACACACAGGACTCTGGACTGCAGGTCATGGGTTCAGCCTCCAAGAATGCAAAGCTCTCCACCTGAGAGCACTTGCCAGAAACTGCCAATGGCCATGAGGCTGATGGGGAAATTGAATCCATTTCTTGCCCACTCTGAGGTCTGTAACCTTAGTGATCTTGCCTTTCCAAAGAGTTATCTATAAATGAGATTTGGGAAGCAGAACAAGAACTCTGAAATACATACTTGGGGAATAAGGTCTCACAGAAGGGTAAAACCTAGCCAAGTTCTCCACAGAGCCACTGCACTCAGATGACAGACCACAGGAAGGAAAGGAAATACAGGAGCTCCAGGGCTGGGTGCTCACTGCAGGGACGCCTCCTGCTGCCTGGGGCAAGGAACTTCAGGGTCCTCTGATGGTTGCGCACTGACTCATAGACTGGGTTCACATTCATTCGTTGTCAGAAGTGTCTGCTCCTGCTACAGGGGAAGGAGTCTCTGAATGGCCTACCTTATTCTCTAGGCTCCAGAAGTCAGAGCGGTTCACATTGTGTGCGTTTGGAGAGCTCTGCTGACTATACTGGAAAGGGGTCTGTGAAGATGTTATGGACAGTTGGATAGTCCCCCTGCTGAGGGAAGAGGACGCTGTGGTGGGGCTTTTCCAGGGGGCTCTGATGGTGCTCCTTACTGCTCAGGTCTCTGTCCTGATGGGGAGGAGGTGCTGCCAGCCAGGAGCAAAATTGTGCGGGGCTCCTGGGACACATAGGTCAGGTCACTGCTGACCAGGAAAGCTGGGAAGTCCATCATAAAGAGGATGGCGTGGCAGCCCAAGATGTTCAGTGACCGGAGATGGTGGATCTGCAACTCTCCTAATAGCTTTATGGAGAAAATATTCTGAAGCGAGAAGCACAGCATGGATGCAGAGTTTAAGAGCCCCCACATGTTAAAACTACAGCCCAGAGATGGTGGCCAGCAGGAAGCTGCTGCTGAGGCCTGTGAGTGACAAGTACACCTTGGTGTCTGCTTCTCTTTTATGACAATTTGGAATAAAAGGACCAACCAGATGCACATGGTGCCTTGACAGTATATGTAGAACACTGGCTCTGTCTAGCACAGTGGTTCTTAAACTTTTTTGAGGTACCGAACCTACCAGTTTCGTATGTGCATTCACCGAACCCTTCTTTAGTGATAAATAAAATATGATTTTTTTTTCCAAATTCATGACATAGGTCTATGTTTTTTTTACTGGTGCACAAAATGAGCCGTGCATGAACATCACCTTGCTCAAAGAACAAAACCAACAAAGTGCATGAACTCACAACAAATTACGGTATTACTTTATTCTGGCCTCCGGGGCAGAGGCTTCTCCGAACCCCTGAGACCAACTCATCAAATTCCTAGGGTTCAATAGAACCCAGGTTAAGAACCACTGGTCTAGAAGCTGAAGTGCACCTTCAGAGACATGAATACTTTCAAAAGGTGACTGGCAGCAAATACCACAGGTAGAGAGGCACTGTGGCAGCAGGCTGGCAATAGAAGAGGAAACAGGTGCCACCTATGGGTGCCCCAATGCTATCTCAGCAGCACCCCTTCCAGTTCATTCAATCAGTGGAACTTGATTTTTTCCCCCCACACTGACATGAACTGTATTACATTAATGTTGGAGAGCATCACAGTGGTCTCTAAGTCCTCTTCTGGGACTCAGGTCTTATAGTGGATTTCTAAAAAGATTGGAGTCATGTATGTAGAACATTTTATTTATTTTCTTTATGTTTTAAGTGAGAAGAGGGGAGACAGACAGACTCCCACGTGCACTTCCACCAGGATCCACCCAGCAAGCCCCCTACTGGCCATGCTTTGCCCATCTAGGGTTGTTACTCCACAACTGAGCAGTTTTTAGTACCTGAGGGAGAGGCATCAGGAAGCCATCCTCAGCACTGGGGCCAACTCCCTCAAATCAATTGAGTCATGGCTGCAGGAGATGAAAAGAGGGGGAGAGAAAGAGAAGGGGGGGGAAGGGTGGAGAAGCAGATGGTCATTTCTCCTGTGTGCCCTGACTGGGAATCGAACCCAGGACTTCCACACACTGGGTGCTGCTCTACCACTGAGCCAACCGGTCAGCGCCTGTAGAATATTCAATGAGTATATAGACCTTGATGTCTTCCTGACTCTGTTGTATTTTTTTTTTTTGTATTTACTGGAACTTCCAGTTTTAAGTCCAGAAACCAAAGAAGTTATGAGTGTGTTTTTATGCTCAAGGAACCAAGCAATGGATGGGTAGTTGGGGCTCACGACTGATTTGTAATCAATTTTCAAATTCTTATAGATTGCTTTTATCTCTTTATACTTTATTAAGTTTGTTCTTTCAAATTAGCTTTTTTTCCAGATGACAGAAGAATAGAACTGTGGAGAGCTCCCATGCTGAGACTAGCTCTTTGTGTTTCAAAACTTTAAAATCTCAGTTTCTAAGTCAATAACACAATTTGGGTAAAATACTCTCCCTTCTTCCAGTCGCTGGGTAGCTCCATTGTGAATATAATACAAATGAAAGCAGTTTCTCCCCCAAAGAAAGGAAGTATTAGGCTTTCTTTATTTTAGTCATATCCATCACTGTAAAATGTTTTTGAGAAGAGAAAAAGAGCAGCTTGCATTAAAAAACAAATCTACTCCATGCCAAGCTCTCTATAGATACTTTATAGAAATCATAAATTCTCCCCAATCATTCTGTGATGTAGAAAGTATTATCCCACAGTTCGAAATGAAAGTTTAGACTTTCAAATGTTTAGGAACTAGTAATACTTTCATTTTTCTATTTATATATTTTATTTTGAAAACTGATAATAATATAAAAAATTTTAAGTGTACTTTGCAATAAGCATATGCTAAAGTTAATAAAAAAATAACCCATGGAGACTGACAGGACTGGCAATAGTGACAACTGTATTCTTTATTATAAATTTTTGTTGTTCAAGGAGAAGCATGCTTTTTTACACCTGTAAATAAGTCAGTGAGTTCTGAGTTTGTGATGTTTCTATTCTTCCCATCCACCCTGGAATGGTAGCATACCGCAACATGAACTGCATTTCATAACAGTTACTGAAAGCAAGTTAGGCAAAAACAAGGGTAAAATATTATAGCTAAAACTATTCGTAGCAGCAACTTATAAAAGATGATTTTATTAAGATAAGTCATTGCACTTAGTCATTTTATTGCTATAACGAAACAAAGCCATTAATTCTGTGACACAGCTCATACATTATGTTTGAACTGTATAACGTACTGGTCAAAATATCCCCACAATACTCATGACTCAGTCAGTAGTGACAGAACGCTCAAGTCTAAGACCTTTTCCTTTGGTCTGAAAAACTTCATTGGAGGCTGAATTAGGCTGCCTGTTACAGAGCCTTGAGTTCCCCCTTTCACCATCTTTTCACTAATACCTGAAAATCTACCCACAGAGATTTATTTTTCTGTGCTTTTATGGCTTAATTTTTAGAAACAAAACATTTGGAGTTTTTTATTATAAAACAAAATTTGAAGTAAAAAGTGCTATGTTTGAATTCTACGTCTGTCATTCAATAACCCTTTAAATTAGTACAACTTTTTAAATCAGAAGCTCAGCTTCTTTGGTGATAATATCTAACTCCTAGGCCACCTCAACAATCAAATTGGATAATTTATGGAAAATATCCTAATTAATGTAAATACTTTAAAATTTTGCATTTAAGAGAATTTAACTGTTTTCTAACTTTTAAGGGACCCCTAAGTGTCTAAAATAAGAACTCCACAAAGTAGGTATTATCTCCTTTCACAGGTGAATAAAGAGACTTAAAGGAGGGATAAAGTATTTTATTTAAAGACACAAATAGTAATAGCCTAAGCAGGAATTAAAAGTTAGAATTGGCACATCAATGTGCAGCAAAATAAGAAAGAGGTACTTTGTCCAAAGGGAGACTTTCGGGATGTACACTTACTTATTGTCACATTAAGTCTAGGAAGTGTCTGTGTCTGGTTAGCAAGGCCAGGATGTGATGGCTGGAAGCTACCCTAGCTGCTGTCATTTAGGTCAGATAAACCTGGGATAGCTACTATTCTGAGAGATTTGCAATGAAACACCCCTCAAAATAAGGCCTGAATAAAAGATTGGGTCATTTGTTGGAAAAATACTGGATTTTATACCTCCCAAAACCAACAGGACAGAACCTAAGTCTACGGGTGAACATGTGTAGGGGTGAATGAAATTAGAAAATCAAGTACAGAGTGGACAGATCAGAGAGTTACAGGTTTGTGAACCAACTCTTTCACTTGCTACTCTCCCTAACTGACCTATCCCACAATTTACATGTGTATAAACAATCACACATAAGTAACTTTTTCCTCAAAAAGAAGAAGACTTGAAATGAACAGACTTCCACTCTTTCATTTCATGTCTGTAGGTGAAAGAGTTTTGGCTTTATTTTCACAAGAGTTGAGCCTTACCTCACTCAGTCTCTGTCTAGTTGTACACTTTCTTTACATAATTTTCTTTTTCTGGCAAGATTTCCTTGAATGGCTGACTTTTATTGAGGTTCTCCTCTCCTCTTATTGGTAACACTCTGTGTATGGACCACTCTAGCCCTCTCCACACTGTCCTCTCCCACTGACTCACCAGCTGCATTTCTAGCTAAGCTGCAAACATATGTACATATATTTGAGGTTAAGACCTTCGTTTTATGCAGCTTTGTATTTACGGACTCTAGCACATATCAGATGCACAACGAATCATTATCGAATCAACACATAATTAAATGCATAATACAAATTTATTTTCTCCTTTGATTTCTGTTTGTTCATTCATGCAATTAGTTAGCCGTTCACTCACTGAACAAATATCCATAAGTATGTGCTTTATTCAAGATGTGAGAGTTACAAAGAAAAATGGGAAGTCTTGGCCTTTAAGAAATTTACTTTTTCATCTTCAGAAGAAAAAAGGTAACATATCAAGTTGTAAAGTACAAGGAATGACCTTTTTATACTTTACTTAAATGGGGGAGATGGGACTTGAATATGTCCCATCTGACTTCATCCCACAACTCTAAATAAACGATAAGAACTGTCCTGAGTTGAACAGTGACCAGACCTGAAGAATGCAAGACCTTTCAATGCTGTAGTGGAGGAAAAGGCTGATAAAGACCTTTCCTCCTCTGTATTGGGGAAAGCTTGGAGACAGTTGGCAGAGACCCAGAGAGTAAGGCTCTGAGTATTACTGGTTTACAGAGATTTCTGAATTCCCAGGGAATGGTGACATATCTTCTCAGGTGAGTATTCCTGGAATGCCAATGGGTCTCTCTTGCTCCCCAGGAACATCAGAAATGCCGCTGAGCAGATGCATTGAGTTCTTCTTCTCCCTGATTCTAGAATAACACCAAGCTTTATCTGCTTAAAAGACTGAACAGAGAAACTTCATTCAAGCACAAAGCTAGTGAAATCCTATCTTGGCATCTGACAAATCTTTGACCCACTCAATCAGAGACTGCTCTGCTTCCCTTCATTCTTAAGATGGTTGTTTCCCCAGGCACCACAGTATGTGAAACCTAGCACCCCTCCACCACTACCACTAGTAAATAGACAAAATAAGTTGCCAACCCATTGAAGGGGTTCCAGCACCCAGAGTGAAGAGAATCAAGAGAATACACAAAATAAAAGGCTTTAAACAAGATAGATCTGTTGGTGAAGTCTTTTTCCAGAACAGCACAGGCTCTATTATTGAAAAAACAGTTATGGAAACAAGAGCAAAGAGAGCCTGAAAATATCTCAGCTTTTGCAAACCATATGAAATTGCACTACTAATTATAAGCCAATCTTACAGATTTCAAATAGAATAAAGAATAACAAAAACTTTCTGAGATTGATCATCTCACTAGATTTTTTAAATCAACCAATTATTATAAACAGTATTATTTGACAACTTAAATAATTTTTGGAATAAATAAAGTATAAATAATGTTATATAAGTGTTGACAGAGTTTGGTTAGATTTTGGTCTTGAACTTGAACAGAAAAAACCACCCTGTTCCTCAATATGCAAAATCAAAAAAGTAATTAAGGAGATTCAAACATAGCACACACATGGGTCATGCATGTACACAGACAAAAAAAAAAGAAAGAGAAAGTTTTACTGGACCTGTAAAAATAGACCGTAATTTAAAAAAAAATCAATAGATAAATAGAAGGAACAGAGAATCTCTGGTAAAGTCAATGAAATAAAGATGGGAAAGATGACAGATTGGGATAACGGATCCAGTTGACCTTCTATGTGACTAACTTGGGTGCTAAAGGAAGAAAAATGAGATGAAGAAGAGAAAGTTATTAAATAGCAGAAGAAAGTTTATCTGTGCAGAAACACATGAATCTTCAGATCAAAATGCTTCACTGAATTCCAGCCAAGACAGATAAAAAGAGGATGTGTACTATTAGGACCACTAAGTCAGAATTTAAAAAAATTAAAACTTTATTCTTTATAAGAATTGCATTGCAGGAAAGCTGGAAAGAGTGTTCTCAAGTCAGAGCTACTGGTCATCACAACCCAGTTCCTTTTAGCACATCAAAATTTTAGGCTTTTAGAAAATACCTGAGTAAACTCAAGACCCTCCGAGGTTTTCATTACAATCCGTGCGAAAGGAAAGAATCTTGGGATGTCCTGGCAGCAAAGATGATCCTTTGTGATGTTCAACAAAGGAGGGGACAGTGGGCATTATATTAGTGTGAACACACTTTAAAAAACCCATAGGAAAGAGAAACAAAGGTACATTTGAAAGATGTCATTTATTTGTCTAGTAAAATATTTAGGATCTATAAATAACTTGTCCAGAGGAATAAAATATTTAGTAATACACTATAGCAGTCTTTGAATTTCTGGCATTCAGGAACTGAAGTTCTGTTAATTATGGCAGGGCTGTTTATTTTATTAATACTTAGACACATGCTGGCCCAATTTCAGGATGCCAGAAATATAAGAAAAATATTAAAAGCTTTCAGAAAGAAGAAAAATTTATTTGATTTCTTAGAAATAATTTTGTATGACTATGTCAGTTACCTTTTCTAAAACTCAGTTCTTTAGAACTTATGCAACACTAACTTAATTTTTACTGTGACTATATAATGATGTAATGATTTATTTTGATTGAGTATGAGCTAAATATGAGGAGTGTATGTGTGTTTATTATTAAAATGAATTTCAACCACTGAAGAAAGAAGAGCCAAAGACTAATGTTTTGCTTTGTAATAATATTTAATTCATTAAAATTTTATACAAAACAGACTATGGTCAGACAGCATTTGAGCTCTTTTTTGGAAATAGTAAACATATAAAGAAATTAACTATAAGAATATTCAATCAAAGACACAACTTGACCATTTTTAAAATTAAGAAAACACTACCAAAAGGAAGCATATTACTGCTTTACATACATACATACATAGATTTTGCATATATTTATTTTACCCTGTACTATGTACAGGCACAATAATCAATACTTTGTATGTGTTTGTGTGTATGGACATGTTTCTCTGAAGATTTGAGGAAGAAAAAGCCTGAGAGAGAATTAGGTAAGTATGTAAATCTCAACTCAGAAAGTAAAGTAGTAGTCTTTTTATTTTTTAAGTAAAAGTGTTGATATATTATTAGTTTTATTTTATGTTATTTTTAACGAAGGCTAACTTTTATTCAATTTAAATGATTGTCTTTTATTCTGAATCTATCTTCTTCCCATTTATGTGATGTCAGGCTTATCCTATTTTAAAAGATGAAATCATGATAATAGGTAATTTTTTGCTGTCGTTTCTTGATGAGATGAAAACATTGGTAACTAAGGTTAAGCTCTTAATACATGTTTTTTTTTCTTTTTATTTTAGAGAGGCAGGGGAGCGGGGGAGAGAAAGTGAGTGAGAGAGAGAGAGAGAGAGAGAGAGAGAGAGAGAGAGAGAGACGGGAACAGTGAGCTGCTCTTGTATGTACCCTGACCCAGATATCGAACTGGCAACCTCTGGGCTCTAGGACGACATTCAGACAAACTGAGCTATCTTAGCTAGGACTTAATTTTTATTGGTTTTCAGAAAGATGGAGAGAGAGAAGGGAGGGTGAGGGGAAGCATTTGCTGTTCCATTCAGTTGTGAATTTTTGGTTGCTTCTTATGTGTGCTCTGAGTGGGGATCAAACCCGCAACCTCATTGTTTCAGGAGGATGTTCTTAACCGACTGAGCTAACAGGCCAGGGTACATATTTCTTATATAGCTTCTTATATACATTATTGTGTCATTGGATTTAGTTTTATAATCTTTGGGAATGAAAATATAACAACTACATTTAAGAAACTGATATGATTAGAAAGTGTTGATCTTATGTAAATCTACCTCAATGGGGGAAAAATAAATGAAAATACATGGAATGTTCATCCTGTACCTACTCAATGGTCAAAAGTTGTCTTGACCACCTGTTTTTATGAGTCATATTCCCTCACCTAAATTAAGAGTGAATATCAAGATACAACACTCGATTATGTCAAGATATTTTTACACTGAAACATTTGGGGCTCTAGATCTTCCATTCTGGTCCATATTCTCATTGGATGATTTTTGTTTATTTAAGCTTGATTCTTGATAAAAGGGGAAGGAAGCTGAGTCAGAGGAATGGTATTTACATTTTTGCTTTCAACTGGTTGTGGATGTCACGTTCATAGAAATAATAGTCATGTTCTCTCCACTTCGGAACCTTGAAAGAAAACAAGATTAGGTAGGTCACTTTATATAGTTTCTTTCATTGGGCCTGTCAGAAATTAGTACTGAAACAAAGGTGTTTTTTGTCATTATTATCCATGCTTAGAAAGAACTGATATAAAAATTGTTTGTGTTTAGGTAAAAGAAAAGAACTAAAATACTTACTGGACCCAAACTGGCTACATTCCCTTTTCCCAAGCCTATTCTCCCTGAAAATCTTGTTGAACATACCCAAGCATCTCTTACTCTTAAGCTTTGCGGCAAATAGTTTGGGAGAATGTGTCGATGAGCTAAAGAGCTAGAACCTGAAGGATAGATAAAGGCTGATGTTTTGTTGTTCACAGAACATCTTGTGTATTCATTGATATTCTTCAATTTCCATGTTCCACCAGCTTTTGCCTATTTTTCTTCATGGTATAATATTGCATGCCTAGGATTCTTATTATTTTTATAAGTAGATATTTTTTTTAAATTACTCCCAGAGGAGTGAAAGGGCACTTACTTCAATCTTTTCTTCATCTAACAATTGTTTTGGAAAAATACCATAACTTCTGATTTTATTTGTCTGGACACATTGTATTAATTTCTCTCTATAAATAGGGATTTCATCCAATTTCATCACATGGATGCACACATACACACACACACACAAGCACACATATCTAGGCTGGATGAGAACAAAACTTTCATTAGTGGAGTCATCATTCACATCCTTATTTAAAACACAGCACAGTACCTCCCAAAACACAGAATCATCATAGCAGTTTTCATCAGATGGCTGGTCCAAGAAAGGTACCTTCAGAATTAACCCTGTGAAGGTGGGGAGAAAAATAAGTCATGTTACAATGCTGAAGAGGAAAACTTACTTGCATAGTAATTAAATAAAAATACTTTAAAGTAATTATTGTTATAAAATCATCCCCTTGAGCGTACATGATTACTGTCATACCTTTAGCCCATTTTCCAATTAACCAATCAATATGCTTATTAATAACCTGTTGTGCTGAGAGCATATGAAGGACTGTTATGCTGACCTGTAATCAGTCCTCCAACAACTGCTGTTCCTATGGAAGAACCCAGAGCAGCTGCTTGCATGACCGGGGTGGAGCTAGGAAGACAAAACAGAAGAATCTTGTTTTTGCTGCTGATGCCAGCAAAGTAATCTCTCCTTCGAGTGTGGATGCCTGCCATCTACAGGCCAGAGTGCAGCATTACAAACCAGCAAACACATTTGTCAGACTTTTTTTTTTGTATTTCATACATTCATTTTCTTTGACACTCTTGAACAATGTAAAAAAAATTCTTATAAGCACTTAAAATTGAACCACCCTTTTCTTCATATTTATAAAAAATATGTTCCTCAAAGAAATTTAATATTTTTCTAAAAATGCAGTACCCAGTTTTAATCTGTGCTCTGGTTTATTTAACAAATATATATTGAGCAATAACTGGTACTAGTTTCTCTTCTAGTCACCCAGGAAAGAATCATATATACAAGACAAGTACAGGCTTCTATCTCTCCTCACCCCATCCCAAAAGAAAAAATTATAATAAAATTTAAAATTAATAATGACAGAAAAGCTCATTTTAGTATTTAGTAGTGACAACTCATTGTCATTCATTTTATATAGAAAAGTATATCTCTGTATGTCATAGAAATAGTTACCTTAAAACTAAATGAGTTAAGAATTCCTTAATTTTGGGATTGGAAGAATGTAACAAGAAGCCACTGAAATGCAAAAGGGTGTGTCTGACCAGGTGGTGGCGCAGTGGATAGAGGGTTGGACTGGGATGCGGAGAACCCAGGTTTAAGACCCTAAGCTCACCAGCTTGAGCACAGGTTCATCTGGCTTGAGCAAAAGCTCACCAGCTTGGACCCAAGGTCGCTGGCTTGAACAAGGGGCTACTCCGTCTGCTGAAGGCCCGCGGTCAAAGCACATATGAGAAAGCAATCAATGAACAACTAAGGTGTCACAATGAAAAACTGATGATTGATGCTTCTCATCTCTCTCTGTTCCTGTCTGTCTATCCCTCTCTATCTCTCTATCTGACTCTCTCTCTCTCTCTCTCTGTCCCTGTTAAAAAAAAAAAAAGCCTAAGGGTGTTACATGAATGATGAATGTACTGGGAATGTAGGAAGCTCCTTTGCACAATGCCTCACTCTTAACAGGCAACTAATAAACAGTGTGGAAAGATTGAAGGAGTGATTACAAGAAAGCGAACAATGAAAAGATGAGTGTGGTGATGTTTCAGTCTCATCATTCAAGGGAAGAATGTACTAAAGTCAGATTTCCTTTTTCTTTTTATTTGAAAGGTTTAACTTTTTTTTTACTATATAAAAATTATATAATCTGTGAGGAATTTTAAAGAAAAAAATGGCACACTTCTCTCATTTTACAGAAGAGGAAACAGAACCAAAGAGGTTGAGTAACTTGTCAGAGGCCACATAACTAGTTAGGAGTAACTAGTTAATAGGAAAGTTGGAGCCATATGCCAGCCTCCCCGATTCTACAGATCCAACTGCTTTCCATGTTGTGCTAACTCATTTTTCTTTGCGTGAATTGGATGGAAGGGACCGCACAGCTTATTGCATATGCCCTACATGCTTTGTTTTGTGGGGGTCAAGTAAAAGAGTAAGTTTACTGTAATCTAATTGTGATTATCAAATTGCCTTACCTGCTAGGAGACAGCTGCCTATGGTAGAGAAAATTAACTCACACTGTTACTTTATAAAAACAAAACAATAATATTGGTTAAGACACATCTTCCCATCAAATCTATTCTCTTCAATAAGGACAATACTTACACTCTTTGGCCTGGACTGCCGGAGAAAAAGCTCTCTCATCCCTGGCTTTCACCGAGTGAGGGGAGACATTACCGGATGGTGGGGGGAGGAGAGGCAGGACAACCCATTATTTCACTCACATGTCAGATGTTCCCAAGGCCACTGCCACAATGCCTGCGAGGCCTCCTAGCACACCAGGTAAGCCATGCAGGTTATGGACGCCACATGTATCTTGGATCCTCAGTTTAGTAGCCAAAAGAGGCTAAAATTGTAAAAAGAGGAAGGTCTGTTATTTTGTTAGATACACAAGACTGTATCATTGAAGTAAAAGAGGATGTCGGGAGCAGTTCATCCACAGTCCCCCTCTCCATCCATATCTAAAACCCACTTCAGTCAAAGAATCTGAACGCATTGGTGGCGAGACTGTTTTTTTCAGTATTTGGAAGATGGATTTGAAGATATGTGATTTCAAATGTTATTCGTTCTTAACTATGATAGTTATCCTAAATCCCCCTAAAAGGGCACAAAGTTTTTAATTATGAGAAACAAAAATCATTTACCAACTACAAAAACTTTAGTGGAAATGCCTCACTGCAAAGAAACAGTATTTAACATTCAATCATACTAAGTCATAAATAACTGATATTGGAATCTTTCCTGCTCCTAAAAGAAGTCAGGAAAGAGCAGAAACATTGCATGCACATTGCAATGTGATAGTACGTTTGCCAGGGCAAATGACCCCAAACAAAGAGAGGTACTTAGGAAAGGAATTTTCACAGCTTTTCTCTGCTGAGGGGATGTGAGAAGATGATAGTGCAGATTCAAAGTTGGACTCAGCATCTGTCAAACTTACGGTCAGGAACTTGTATCCAAGCACGGAGACCATTCCTGCAGTGCTCCCAATGATCAAGGAAATGTATGGCGGAATCGCCATGTCTGCGCAGGTGCCCATGGCAACCCCACCAGCAAGGGTTGCATTCTGAATGTGAACCTGGGTGGAATACAGAAACATGAGTGACATGAGCTGAACAGGCAGAGTTCAGAAGGAGTGAAGGAATCCAGGATTCTTGAACACTATGACACATTCTTCAGTTGAAAAGACTGCTAATTATTTTTTAAAAGAGTGGTATTTGTAATCACAGAGAGCCTTTCTTCCAAGCAGTTGATATACAATATCTTTCATGCCAGAGTTTCTGGGTAGTGTATGAGTGATCAGATAGTAAGACCATTGGGAGGGGGTGGTTAATATGAAGATATAAAAAAAGTACTAGTGGAAGGCTGAGGGTGTGTAGAGTAGTTAGTTACTCTAGCACCGTTTTGCTTGGGAACACATTTGCGGTTGTCAAGAGCCAACAGAAGCCTATGGCTGCTGTGTGCTTTGTGGACTCTATGATCGTCCAATATTCAAAGAAGGAATGTAGAGACAGTGACCACCATGCATTGCACACAAAAGACAACAGCTTTCACAAGTGTCACTCTATTGAGACCATTAGAGGATGGAGGAGAATCACTCATTTTTGTTTACCAGAATTTCTCAGAAAATTCTTATTCTAGCTGCTCTGGCAGAGGGAAAAAAAATGTCCGTGCTTTAAAAGAGAATCACTGAATTTATGTGATTTTGTTTGTTTGTTTGTTTTTTCCTTTTCACCTTTGTATATTTTTTTAAAGTCACCTTCATGAAACAATTTCTAGAAAATGAAAATACAGTACAGATTCTTTGCTCTGCTTGATAAACTGACAATAAACTTTCCCTCCTCGGGTTGGAAGAGTGATTGCTCCTTAACCGCCATTTCTCTAGCTTGTGGGTGGAGACCTAAAGGACCATGTGGGGCTTTTTAAAAATAATGTTTTATTTTGAAACAATCTTAGACTATGCAAAAATAATAGAAAGCACTGCAGAGAGTTCAAATATCCCTCACCAAGGTTCCCTCAATATTAACATCTTATGTAATCATAGCATTAGAAAATTAGCAATGATATCATACTCTTAACAACCTTATTTAAATTTCACTAGTTTTCCCTCTTGTACAGTCAGTAGTCGCCACCATCACAGCCAAGCACGTGCAGGTTCCCATTAGATTTGGTCAGATGGTAAAGAAACTGAGAAGCCCAAAACTGGTGAGGCATACCTTTATTCTAGCCTCGTGACCAGAGGGCAAGTAAACACAAACACACAGAGGGTTCCAAAACCCACTCACACATTCTTCGGTTCTACAACCAGGAAAATCTTTTCCAGTTTTTCCTAGAATCAAAGGACCACCACCAATCTCAGTCCCCTCTGCTTCCCCATCTCCTTCTCTCTGCACCAACTCTGCAAAAACTCGCTTCTCCTTCAGCATCCTGCCATCTTGGCTGCCTTCCCTGCAAAAAATTATGGTCTCCTTTTGTCCTCCTGCTTCTTCACAAACTTTTCTTGGCATAAAACCCCTCCTCCAGCTCACATTAGCATAACAAAGCCTCTTCCCAAGCAGAAAGGTAATTAGCAGTTTCACCTGGGCAGTGGCCATTTTTAACAATAAAAGAGAGCAAAATCAAATAACACAAATTTTGCAAACTTATTTCCCCAACCTCTGATGTCCTTTACTTTTATTAGAATTTTATTTGAGATCCCACATTGCATTTAATTGGCATTTCTTTGAGAGGAATATCTGCAGTGAGGAAAATTGAATCAATGCTCATTCTCCGCTCTCTTTTTCAACTCTTGATATCTTGAAAATCTGTTTCAGATTTTCTAAGAACTTGGAGATAGCTTTATTTTTTTAAAAAAATGCCTCAGATCATTGATGTTTGCATGATTATATTTCTTATTCGACTGTAAGTTCCTTAGTAATACCCTTTAATCTGCCAGAGTATAAATTTGGTGGAGAAAGGGATGAATAATATTATCTCCAAAATGTTTTTCAAGGACTGCAGTTTTGTGAGTGGTTCTGGCCGCTCAGCACAGATACAGAAATGTCCCACTCATCTGAGCAACCATTAGTGTCACTGAGCGAAACTTCCAGGGGTGTGAGAAGGAACAGTTAGCTACCTCAAGATATGCTTTTGGGGAAATTTTTATTATATTAGTTGACTCATTGTTGGGCAGATAAAATATATTATGCTCACTTTGTTAAAGAAGGTGCTGACCACATGGATGCCCATCACCCAGGTGATAATATTAATTGCCTTTTTTGCTTGGGATGGGTGTAATTATACTAATGTATGTTGGGGGAGGGTTTTCGCACCAAAGGTTTTAAAAGGAAGAGAGATCACGTTGTTTGAGGGAAGAGTGATTACATTCTAGGAGGAGCCCATAGAGGCAGGGCAGGGAAGCCACGTGGAGGAGGCAGCCAGAATGGCCGATTAGGAGAAGGAATGGGGAATAGAGGTGCATAAGGCTGGTGAGGTACACACCTTTGATTCTAGGAAACTCGGATAAGTCAGTGGCTTTGGGAGCCCTGAATGGAAAGGGAAGTGTTTTCCTACTGTGTGTATTTCTTGCCCACCGGGTGCAAGCTAGGATAAAGGTAATGGCCCACCAGTTCTTGGCTCCGTTGTTTCATTACTGTCTGTCGAAATCAAATACAAACCTGCATAGGCCAGGCAGCTGTGATGTTGGCCGCGGCAACTGGCCATACACTAATTTTAAGAAAGAAAAGGCTCAGGAAGAACCTTTAACCTTACCTTTAACTACCTGAAGTTTTAGGTAGTGGCTCTGCTCCAGGAAAGAAACTATGATCATAAACAACTGTAGTGGAATATGAACCAGGTGTGAGAGGGAGAAACCCAGCAAAGCCCTCTTAGTCAAATCCTTTCTGTATCCTATTGTTAAAAATGGCTAGGCAAACCTTTGTTTTCACCAAACATTTGCTACTCCGTCTCCACATAAATTGCTCTCTTCCCCTTTGAAGTCCAAACCACTACCTCCTTTTCCCCTTAGTTCAAAATGACACAGAAGCCTCAACTCCCTCATTCATCCTCAGGTCCTATAGTCTTATCAATCCTGATCCCCGTATGTACATTCGTAATTAAATTTAGTTCTTTTCTCTTGCTAATCTTTTTCATGTCAATTTAATTCTTAGGCCAGCCAGGAGAAGGAAGAGGGGAAATAAGAAAATGTTTCCCCTCCCCCACAGGGGTTACCATGGCACTTACCATGTCGAGCTTGCCTCGGTGCTCAACGAGGCTGGAGAACGCATAGGCTGTGAGCACACAGGCGGCAAGAGAGAAATAGGTGTTCACAATGGCCCTGTACTGTTTTTCTTCAGTTTCAGCGATGGCCGAATTAAAGCTGGGCCAGAACATCCATAAGAAAAGAGTCCCTGCAGCACACCACAGAAAGGGATATTAATTCTTAATATGAAAGGCAGTCCAGGAGAAGCAGCTTACCCAGGGCATTAATAATGTCCCTAATTCCAGGCTTAGTTATCTAAGAGTATGGGGGAAAGCCAGCATACACAGAGTGGTATTCAGAGGATGTTTCTTCTTGAAGATCTTCACAGCTATGTCAGAGCTAACCGCCCCTCGTGCCTGACCAAACAGGCAAGATGTTCAGCCCTACTCACCAATCATTGCAAACAAGTCCGAGTGGTACACAGACTCCTCGTTGTCATGTCCTTTTCTCAGGCCGGGTCGATATAAGATGCCTGCTACAGCCAAGCCAAAGTAGGCCCCAAAGGCATGAATTGTCATGGAGGCACCTATATCAGTGGCCTGGAAGGGCAAAAGCTCATGAAAAGAGGCGAAACAGAATCTGACTACAAGAGAAAAGTCAATGAAAAGTCGATCAAGAGAGAAAGAATGTGTCAAAAGAGGGAGGATAAAACAAAAGTTGAAATAGAAAAAAATATAAGCTTTGGGGCCTGTGGGTCAAATAAGTCTGTAAATATGATGTATATGTTTGCTCGCTTGTGGTTTGCATTGGGGGCTGGCCAACGCCAAATACAGTGGTCTGTGAGCTTGCAGGTCCCCTTCCCGATTGTCTTGCTAATGTTTACTGGAAGGGTGAGTCTGCCCCCACCACCAAGGGGTGCAGGAGGATTTTTTCTTTCTCTCCTCCCTTATCCCTTGCCCTCCATGGGAAAAGCAGGTTTTCTGCTTTTCTCTTGGCTTTGCTTGTGGCTTGCCTGTCTTGATGAGACACCAATAATCAGAATGGCCCACCATCCTCCGAATCCACAGTTTCTTTACCGTCTCCCCAAATTCAGTGAGAACCTGCACGGGAATGGCCACCATGGTGGCAGCGGCCCCTGGCCTTACAGGGTTCTACAAAAGTGACTGTTAATCCTAAATCAGGGATTTCCTTGTCATGGGACTTGAGACACATCGCTATACTTCTCTGAACCTCGAGTTCTATAAAACGGGGAAATATCACGCAGCTAACATAAAGAAGACCATGGTTGCAGAGTGCTGGGGTCCTAGTGGGTGCTCGGTGCATTTTGTTTAGGTTACATCTGCAGGTTAGGGACATTCTCTGTGAAACATTATACTTGCACTTGATATGAAAACAAAAAAGACGTTTTCCCCATTTACTTGATATTACAGATAAAACTGACTTAATCGCAAGCTCAATGAAGTGTAGCTTTAAAAGGGCTGAGTCTTTCCCCAATTATTTCACTCTGTTGTATGATGACATGGAAACTAGGCTGAAGTCCATGATTCATTTGAAGAAACATAGTTGGTTTCCCTCTTTAAGATAGTCTATGGATTTTTTCCAGTTTGCTACGTTTCCTGCCTCTAGAGCAGTGGTTCTTAACCTGGGTTCTATCGAACCCTAGGGGTTCGATGAGTCGGTCTCAGGGGTTTGGAGAAGCCTCTGCCCGTGGAGGCCAGAATAAAGTAATACCGTAATTTGTTGTGAGTTCATGCACTTTGTTGGTTTTGTTCTTTGAGCGAGGTGATGTTCATGCACGGCTCATTTTGTGCACCAGTAAAAAAACATATACCTATGTCTTGAATTTGGAAAAAAAATCATATTTTATTTATCACTAAAGAAGGGTTCGGTGAATGCACATATGAAACTGGTGGGTTCAGTACCTCAAAAAAGGTTAAGAACCACTGGTCTAGAGGGAAAGTTCAAAGTGCCAACCCTGAGGCAATGCTCTGTATTTATTAAGGTGGGAAACTAACATAACTTTATTAATTTATTGAAGGTGTTTGTACTTGATAAATCTCTATGTCCCCCGCAGGGCTAGCTTAACTGCCATGTCCTCAGAAAGCCCTTCCCTGTTTCCACAATTTAAATTAGGTTACGCTCCCTTGTAGCCTCCTTGACTTATTTTTCATAGTACGTATTATAAATTATAGTAATATTTGAGTGTGTGTGTACACATGTCTGATTATTTGTTTGATGTCTCCCCCTCTAGCTTATCCATTTTGTAATGATATAAACTTAACAATTTTTTTTTTCTCACGGAATCAGTAACACATGACACCTAGAAAGTTGTCAAAATAATTCCTGTTGGATTAAATGTTCAGTTGAAGCATACGTAGCCTATTGGAGCATACTAAGAAATGTTCTATTTATAATTCTTAAGGGACTTAATGAGATTTCCATGAAGGAGAAGAAATTAAACCTATGTCTTAACAAAAGTCATAGAAAGGACTATTCTTTTTTTAAAAAAAAAATAATGGAATTTATTGGGGTGACATTGGTTAATAAATTTATACAGGTTTCAGGTGTACAATTCTATAATACATCACCTGTATATTGTATTGTGTGTTCACCACCCCAAGTCAAGTCTCCATCCATCACCACCTATTCTCTATCTAACCTCTTCCACCTTCCCCACTCCCCTTTCCTCCAGCAATCCCCGCCCTGTCGTCTGTGTCTATAAGCTTTTCTGTTTGTTTTAGTTCTCGCTGAATTCCTTCACCTTTGTCAGTAGTTGGAATAGAACTAGGAATTGAGCATTAAAAAGAAATATAATGTAATAAAAAGAGTTTTGGAGTTAGAATAATCTGGGTTTGAATTCAGATTCCAGCAAGTCAAGAAGCATCTGTGATCATCAGGTTGTTTTGGTATAAATAGTAACAACAGTAACACCTACTTTACAGTGCTATTGTGATGATGATGAAATGAGAGAATGTGTATAAAACTGGTTTACAGGCCCTGCCTAGGTGGCTTGGTGAATAGAGTGTCCTCCCAGCCCACTGGGTAGTGGGTTCCATCCCCAGTCAGGGCACATAATGAGAAACAATCAGAGTACACAACTAAATGAAACAATGAAGGGGAGAAACGAGGAGATGCTTCTCTTTCTCTTTCTCTTTCCTCTCTCTCCCTCCTAAATCAATGGAAAATTTAAAAATAAAATCAAACAACAACAAAAATCCAGGGACTTGTACTGCTATTTGCTGTGGTATCACTCTTGTCAGGGTTTCTCCCTGCACAGCGTGGGCACCCATTAAGTGTCATGACCTCAACTGGTGCCCAAAGTTAGGTAAGCATACATTCGCTAACACTTACCTTAAACATCTCAGCAACCAGATGCTCATTGGCAGCAAAGACAGTAATTTCTATGATTGTCATGATCAGCATTTGGAGTGGACTTATTTTCCCCAGGACAGCTCCAAAGGAAATCAGAACTGTGGCTGTACTGAAGTCTGCATTTATCATGCTGAGAGGAAAAGAGAGAATACATAAAAAAAATGCAAACCCCAAATATAACTGCGAGCTGTGATCAACTATAGGTGCAAGTGCCTTACCCAGAGTGCTTGGCCCCTCTCCTTGTCCGGTCCCTCAGTCGCCTGTCCCAGGCCTGCATTTATTCTTTCCTTCTTCCTTACCTCTCTGCTCTTTCATTAACATGCACTCTTTAGTTGCTCTAATATTTCCTTCATTTTAATCCTCCTGGGTTTTCTTTTTCTCACCTCATTTTGGGTTTTACTTTATTTTACTTTATTTTTTGTCATTAATTTGATAAATGACTTATATTCTAGAGTGCTTACATTTCAAAAATAATCTTAGGAAAATGCCTAATGGTGGTTTTGTGTTCCCTGTAGCTGAGATGAAAAGAATAATAATTTTATGCAAAGGAATTTCTTATAGCCTTAATGTCAGATTGGAGAAAATACAGACACTCAGGTATGCTCCAGCTCTGTAGAGCAAAGTGTAGATTTCCATCCTCTGGGGCCAACAACCTTTTATTGCCTAAGGGAGACAGTTTGTCAGCTGGTTCAGGGACTGACTGACAAGAGACTGAACAGAGAAACAATTGCTCTGAAAACACAATGGGTGGAAACTGAGGGATGCTCACGTTTTGATTTCCATGTGAATTGTATCTCCATGGGTGTGAAGGAGCCCTTGTGCAAGAGTGGCCCATTGGAGGCCCAGAGCAGCAATCAGTAAGTTGATGCCCACACTGGTGAAACCATACTTCTTCAGAAAGGTCATGAGGAAGCCAAAGCCAACAAATATCATAACATGCACATCTTGGAACACTGCAAAAGAGCAATGGGGTAGGGAGACAACCGAGTTAAGGGAGCACTATAAAAGTGTTTTATTGTGGGATCTCACAATTAGTAAATGCTATAGTCTTTGCATGAGATACTGCAAAGGACGAGCAATAAAGGGGCAGCCACAGACTTAGTTCTGATGCCAGCCTGGCTACTGACCAGCCATGAGATGATGGGGTGAGTTATGCAATGTTTGAGCCTTTACTTGGTCACTGTGTAGCATCATGCCAGTGTGTCTTTCATCCACTCCCTGAAGAGTTTCCCATTACTTTCCACCTAGGAACTTGTTACAAAGCACAGTCCGGACATCACCTCCCCTCGTAGATTTCCCTGTATTCTCAGGGAAATTTAAGATTTCCTCTGGCCTTTCACACAGCTTTCTTTACATTCCTCAGCTGTAGCACCTGCCACATTGTATTGGCATGTATTTAGTATGCACCACATTGTAATAGTCTACGAGGCATCCTTTTTCTGCAGTAGATAGTGCATTTCCTTGTTGAAGAGATTAGGACATACTTATTTATTGCTTCCCAGACTTTGGCATACAAGCCTGCATATAGTAAAAAGGACAGTAATGATTAAATGAATAAGCTACAGCCTCCCTTTATCAAATGTGTATAAATAATAGCAATTTCTAAACCAACATAAGGAAGGCTGTATTATTTTTGGGAGCAAAAACTTGAGTTGGTGTCTGCAAACATAGTCTCAGGTCCCCCAATTCTATCACATAATTGGTGACCTTAAAGTCACTCCTTTTCTGTGAGCTTTGGTGTTCTCATCTGGAGTACGGAAAAGACCCTATGTCACAGAGTGGCTCTGAGTTGAAGAGCTGTCTGTGGGAGAGAGGATAAGTAATGCACTATATAAATAGAGCACATGACCACTGTGAGGCTGTGAGAACAGAAGGCCTTGCCCTCAAGAAATGTGCAGCTTAGCTGGTAGAACCATATGAAACTGATATTTTTTTTTTGCATTGAAATAGCCAATGAAAATGGTTCAATTATGAGCCACTTTTTATGGCACAACCTAATTCATACACAAAGCAAATTGAGACCAAACTGGAAATACATATAAAACTAGAAATAAAAATTATAAAACATGTACATGTTGAATTAGTATTAACCACTGTGGCCCGATGTTTAAGTAGAAATAAGCATGAAGGAAGTCATGCTTAGAAGATGTATCTCAGAAGGAACTGATATTAGAATCCAATTAATTTATCCAAAGGGTGAAGTCAGGACTTGAATTCAGACTTGATGCCATCAACTGCCTCATGCATTGAGCACAGTAGGGCTATAAGGATAACACGGCAGAGTTTTGGCCTCTCTGGCACTCAGACATATACTACTACCTCTGGCTCTCTCTACCTATGTTCTACCATCAGGTTTAGCTTACAGTGAACTTAAGGTGGGAGACAATGCCATTTAGGTTTGTCTCTAGCAGGGAAGTCTCTAATGCACTCCCCAGAACTTCCTTCAGAACTGAAGGATTTATTCCTCCCTCTTCGCCTGGCTGTAGGAAGTTCTGTTAGATGACAGTCGCAGCTCTTTAATTTTCTTGGGAAACATTCTTGTCTTGTCAATGTTACAGGCCCTCCTGAAGGTAGCTTTGTGCGCAGTGACTAGTTCACATGAGTATCCCCTGTCTCAGGAAAAGACCACCAAGTCTCAGAGTGTCCCACGGGGTCAGCAGAAGTTGCTTTTTCTGTCCAAATCCTTCAGCTCCAGGTGTGGATCCTCTTTCAGGCTAATGTCTGTCTTTGATTTTATTTCTTGAGAAAGCCAACCGTAGCGTCTTCCCCATGGTCGCCCTCCACCTCCCCTCCCCGAGTACTTCCCTGACTTTCTCCTGACACAACTTGCATACCAGGTTTATTTACAACTTTGCAAGTTAAATCTGGTAAACTAATCCATGGCATTGATTACACCCAGATGTGAATAAACAGCCTGACTTTCCAAAGGCTCCCAACATTGAAAAGGGCCTCTTGGAGGCCTGGGAACTCAGTATAAAGTATTAGTTTCCGAAGAATAACAAAACATTCATCATAGATTGAGTTGCTAATGTCCTTTGGCGGTCTTGCAGGTAGTCTAAGTTTTATACGAGTGCAGCAAATGTAGACATAAAGAGAAAGAGGAAACCAGACCAAGCTTTCATGATCCAGGCATGCCTGAGTGTCATTCACTCTTTTGATCCTAACCATGCAGTGACAGTTGAGCCATTCCAGGTTCTTTGGCGCCTCCTCCATAGAGAGACAGTACGAGGAGGGTGAGAATGGAAACAATAGATCTCTGGAAATTGTTCCTGGTCAGACCCTGTGGTTTCCAATAACTTTTCACCTAATGGTTGTAGCACTCATTGATAAACTGTGCTGGAATCAATTATTACATTTTTAATTTCAAAATGATAATTTTCTATATCCATTACTTCTTTTATAATAAATGGCATTCTTCTATAAACAATAGCTTCCTCCTTCTCCCTTTACTTCCCTTTAAGAAATACTTTATTTTGAATCGTTTTTTTAAATTTTTATTTCAATTGTGTCATAATCCTTACCATCACATAATTATTGTTAATGCACTGTTTATTCTGAATTTCTATAGCTGATGCTTCTTCAAGTAGGATCCTGTGTTCTTTTGACATATTCCCATGCCTTAGCCTTTATGCTCTTGGCTTAATCCCCCCTGCCCCGTGCTTTCTGTACCCTGACCTGGAACTAGCAATTTCTCCAGTGAACCCCTGAGTGGGGAATGGAGTTTAGAAACCAAGATTTGGGTTTTATTTGTGCTAATTGCTTCCACTTTTTTTGTTTGTTTGTTTGAGTAGATAAAAGTATTCAATGTAAAGGCAACACATAAGGTTCTAATGGAGGCTGGTATCCTATTGTAAGGTCATAAACCATAGACAGTATGTTAACGCAGGCATTTTAACAATTCTAGGTAACACTTAGAATGGAAGCAGGCGATTTTCTAGGAATTGTTTGTCCTGTATAAATGAGTTACCCTTTGCCTGTAGTATATATATAGGTTTGCTAAATCTTTTGGTAACAAATGAACTGGATGATATCTGAAAAAATATAGGGACAAAATCTTAAATTTAGATTTAAAATAAACCAATGCACTTAATCTGTTACTAATATTAAAATTCATCAGGTAATATCATAGCTATGTACATCCTTTGCAAGTTTACCTATATATAAAGTGATTCTCAAAATGTAATTTGCAGATGTAAGGGTTTTGGAAACACTTTTAGGTAATCTGAGAAATTAAAATTATTTTCATGGTAATTCTAAGATGTTATTTGCCTTGTTGAGTGTGCTGATAGTTCCATAGAATGAGAAAAATAATGGTATGTAAAACTACTAGCATTTTAGCATGAACTAAAAAAGTGACACTAAACTGTACCAGTAATCATGAGATTTTCACCATTATACACTTACAGGGAAAAAAAATCCAGTTCTTCTTAAGAATTCCATAATGAAACAGTAAAAATTGTTGATTTTAATTATTGAGTTTCTCTGACATGTCTCTTTAACATAACCTTTGAGTCAGTATGGTGAAATGCTCTTACAAAGAAAGCACTACTGAAACATGCTGGTTTTCTTGGATAAAAGCACTTTTGTTATTGTTGGAGTTTCAAACTAAATGACCAACCTTTTTCCTGGAATGTCATTTTTATTTGGAACAAATACTGAGATAAACTATGGTTTTCCAGATAGGTGTTGACATTTCCTGAAAAGTGGATTAAGTAAGGCTTTAATGTCAATTAAAATAACTGACAGTATTTGTTGTCAAAAATACATTTGAGTTTTGGAAAACTTAAAATTTTGGGAAGTTTGTGTCTGCCACTACAAGCTAATTAGCTTCCTAATGCTTTGCAAGGGTTTCCTGGTGAAATTGTTGGTGATATTAACAAATATCTTCTTTATTTTAAATAAAGTTATATGATGAAATATGACAATGTTTGGAATATCTGCATAGCTGTGGATTAATATTTTTCATAAGAACAACATACAGTATTGTTAGATCACTGTGGGTAAAGGATCCACTCAAGGTGCAAGGTAGACTAGTGGATTTAATGTCATTGTTGGAAATGTAAGAAAATATAAACATGTGGTTTCTAGGGCTATTCTACAAAATATTTTAACCAAGGATCACACAGCTGGCCAGGAAGATTAGTATTAGTAAGAATTTTAGGTCTTGAGAGCCATCTCACAGAAGAGAGAATTTTTTATTGTGTATAGACTGGGTATGGACAGCATTTTGAATGAGTGAAGATTGCCTTGCATGTAAAATTCTATTTTGTGTTCTGTTTAATGCTCTTCTGGGTCCCCAGCGGCATTGTCCCTTCCCCTACCCACTGCCCATGTCCTGGCCTCATTGCCCTTACAGGTGTAGAAGAAGTCACAATGGTGTGTGTAAGTGTTTGTGTGTGTGTGTGTGTCTTGTTTGGTTGTTTGTAAATGTGGAACTTTCATTGTTTCCTTTGCAACACACATTGACTAGTAATCATCAGTATTATTGACAATTGTAATTTGATGTTTCCTTTAAAAAGTGAAAAAAAACCAGCATCTGATCATTTCTCAGTACTTTCTCTACTACTACCTTAGTGCAGCCTGCCATCATTCTCTGCTGAATGACTGGGTTGTCTTCCTAGTCTGTCTTTCTACTTACCCTTTGCCCCCTACAGTCTGTTCTCTGTGTAACAACCCAAAGAATGCTTTTTTTTTTTTGTATTTTTCTGAAGTGAGAAGCAGGGAGGCAGAGAGACAGACTCTAGCATATGCCCGGACTGGGATCCACCCAGTATGCCCACCAGGGGGCGATGCTTTGCCCTTCTAGGGTGTTGCTCCTTTACAACAGGAGCCATTCTAGTGCCTGAGGCAGAGGCCATGGAGCTGTCCTCAGAACCCGGGCCAGCTTTGCTCCAGTGGAGCCTTGGATGCAGGAGGGGAAGTGAGAGACAGAGAGAAAGGAAAGGGGGAAGAGTGGAGAAGCAGATGGGTGCTTCTCCTGTGTGCCCTGACCAGGAATTAAACCCAGGACTTCCACACGCTGGGCCAACACTCTATCACTGAGAGAAATGGCCAGGGCCTCCAAAGAATGCTTTTAAAAATCTAAGTCACATCAGTTCTCTCTCTCAAAGTCCTCCAGTGGCTTCTCAACATATTCAGATACAAACAACATGTTCACAATGGTCTACAAAGTTCAGCCAGCACTCAGGCTCTCACTGCTCCAACTTTATTCTTTCTACTCGCTCACTACTCATATTATATACCTCAGAGCCTTTGCACTTGCTATTTCTTCCTCATAAAATGTTTTTGTCCCAATGTTCATACAGTTTACTTTCTGGTTTCTTTTAGTTCTGTTCACTGACACTTAGTATTAGGAACTATCTAGACTACATTACCTGCCTATGTCAAACAGATTTCTCATTTAAACCACAGAATGATAACACAATTTAAGTGACTATTTTATAATTTTCTCAAAAATAGTACACAATTAGTATCACTCTAGAGACATACAACAAAAAATAATTAATGCCATGCAATGGATACCTTGGGCTATTAAAACTTAATTTTTTTCACATTATCCTGGTTTCAGAAGAATGAAAAGATATCCTCTTTTGTCCAGATGTATCCATTTCTTTGATAATATTGTTGTGTCATTTATTACCATCTAATGGGAGTGTATGTGCACATACATATATAAATTAAATATTATTTTTATAAGTAGAAACATTAAATTATATAGTAAGTTAATTACATATAATATAATTTATATATTATAAAATATATATTATATAAAAGTATAAATATTATAAATTTATATCTGCATTTATCATCTATCTATTTATCTATCAATTTATCTATGAGAGGACTTTGCCTGCTTTGTCTGTTTTGTTTTATTCACTCCTGGAGCCTAAACCTCTGAAAATTGTTTTACAAGAACTTAGAGTTTAATAAATATTTTCTTAATGAATCATAAAATTAATGAATAAGCAGAGTATAAGGGTGATATGATTGCTAGGCACCTGAGAATATGGCCATGTTTAGTAATTCTTCTCTCCAACTTCTCGTTTTTCCCCCCTCAAATTATGAATTAAAGTTTTATTTAGAAAATCTGTGGCTGAAATTTAGAGAATTCAGCTTGAATTATGCAAATTTGAAGTTTTTAAAATAACTGTATTTCAGCAACATTCATTTTAGATCATACTTTGGCATTTTGTTTCTTTTTTTATTTTACTTTTATTTAGAAATAAGAGAGAGAGAGAGAGAGAGAGAGAGAGAGAGAAGAGGGGGAGGAGCAGGAAGCATCAACTCCCATATGTGCCTTGACTGGGCAAGCCCAAGGTTTCGAACTGGCGCCTTCAGCATTCCAGGTCAACGCTTTATCCACTGCGCCACTACAGGTCAGGCCTGCATTTTGTTTCTTATGCTGAATTGTAGCTCTTTGTTTACATGTGGATCAGACAGTGGAGGCTTAGAATAGAAAGATCATATTTCTTTTATCTTTGAATACATTTGCTGTACACATGCTTTATACAGAATAAACATATTTATTAGATGAATAAATGGAAAGTACAAAAGCATATAGAGTTGAACAGAATTCTGTTCAGTGTTGGTTTTCTCCAGCTTCAAAATTATAAAGTTATAATTTTTAATCAAGAACCTTCTTGGGCCCTAGTCTGGTAGCTTAGTGGATAAAGTTGTCGACCTGGCACACTGGAGGTGACAAGTTTGAATCCAGGTTAGGGCACTTATGTGAAGCAACCAATGAGAACACAATTAAGTGGAACAACTAAGAAAAAAAACAAACAAAAAAGAGTGGATTCTTTCTCTCTTCCTTCCCCTCTCCTTTCTGCCCTCCTCTCTCACATCCATGGAAAAATTTAAAAAATAAAAAAGAAGAAATGTCTTCATCATCTTTGTAGTGTAAAGAGACCTAGATAGAATTGGAGTCTGACTCTCATACTTAGGAATCTAACTCTTAACTTGCAATTGTGCATTTTGGCTGAGTCATCTACATGAGAGTACTTCCCGCTTTATAAACTCCCTCAAATAGAAATGAGGAACAAAATGTCAAATTGTTTTTTTAAAACGTACACAAATTTTATAAAACTATAATTGGTACTGCTACCAGTTTAAATAATTTTAGCTGTTTAAAATTATCTGAGCCTTATTTTAAAAATAAGCTGTACAGTAGAATATATTACCACCTCTCTCTATGGGTGACATTCATGCCTGCTTCATCATAGGCAATCAGTGTATGTATGGTAGTAATTATTATATTAACTATATCATAACTTGCTCTTCCACACTTGCAAGGAAATTCCTTCTTTCCTCTGTCACTGTTACCAGGAAAGGATTTAACTTTTAAAATGTTAGGTGCTCACACTTCTCATCTCAAAACAACAAACTATCTTTCTTTCAGAATATTATAAAACCACAAGCATATTCTTTCTAATTAAAACTTTATCTACATCCAATATGACCCTAAATAGTCCTTATATCTTAAGGTCTCCCACATGAAATCCTGGCTCCTCTTCTAAATACTCCGCTTCTTTCTTTCTTTCTTTCTTTCTTTCTTTCTTTCTTTCTTTCTTTCTTTCTTTCTTTCTTTCTTTCTTTCTTTCTTTCTTTCTTTCTCCTTCCCTCTTTCTTTCCTTCCTTCCTTCCTTCCTTCCTTCCTTCCTTCCTTCCTTCCTTCCTTCCTTCCTTCCTTCCTTCTTTCCTTCCTTCCTCCCTCCTTCCCTCCCTCCTTCCCTCCCTCCCTTCTTCCTTTCCTTCCTTTCTTTCTTCTTTCCATTCTCTTTTTGTGGGAAGTGATTTTTTTTTTTTTACCTTGCAGAGCTAATGGATAATTCAAGGGAAATATAAGGTAATTTAGCAGCAGGTATGCAATACAAAAATTGATCAATTATTTTAACTTTTGGCTTCTTCTGATATTTTAATAGATACATATTTTATTCAAATACAGTAACTACAGAGACCAGATGTCACAGCATAAACTTATAATATCCTTAATACTCATAACCATCACATAATTCTATAAGAAGCTCCAGTGTGGAGCTCAAGTGGTTACAGTAACCAAAGATTTTTCATTCTGAGAACCTGAAGAACCTGAAATGTACAGAAAGCAAATTGCCTACTCACGAGGGTATAATGCAAGGAATCTGTCCGTATCTTTTGAATTGGTGCTGTTGGGCTGCTGTTGATGGCTCTGATCCGTGTCATAGTGAACAAATAATCCAAATAAAACAATCATGGAAATCTCCAGGCTAATAGCCATGAGAGGAAATGCGAACCTCATGTTTGTGGCAAAGGACAGAGGCACACTGAGGGCTTCACAGGATGTGAGAGGTTGATAACGACAGAGGGACTGCTCCATGTGTAGAGTTAGACTGCGTGTGAAAGGCACTCCAATGACATTGCAAGAAGAAAAATGGGCAAAACTGATTAAAATGCCCCACCCTTCAGGGAGAATTATGCTTTGTAATCAAATTGTTCTAAAGGCTGGTTTGAAGAGTATGAAGGTTAGAGAGGAAGAAGTCAGGTAATAGAAATGATCGACTGCACAAAAGTACCCAGAATTCTATAAAACTTAATTTAGTGGACAATTCTTTTTTTATTTTAATTTTTCAATCATAGTTTATTTTCAATATTATTTTGTATTGGTTTCAGTTGTACAGCACATGGTTAGACAATGATATACTTTAGAAAATGTTTCCCCTAATATTTCTTATACCCACTTGGCACCAAACATAGATATTACAATATTATTGGGTATATCCCCTATGCTCTACTTTACATTCCCTATGACTATTTTGTAATTACCTATCTTTACTTTTTAATTCTATCACCTTTTTCATCCATGCCCCACCCCCCAGCCCCTTCTGGCAGCTACCGTTATCTCTGTGTGTCTATAAGGCTGTTCCTTTTCTTTTTTTAAGGATCTTTTTATTTTTTCTTTATTCATTTTAGAGAGGAGACACAGAGTGAGTGAGAGAGAGAGACAGAGAGACAGAGAGACAGAGAGAGAGAGAAAGGGGGGAGGAGCTAGAAGCATCAACTCCCATATGTGCCTTGATCAGACTAGTGCAGGGTTTTGAACTGGCGACCTCAGTGTTCCCAGGTCGACGCTTTATCCACTGCGCCACCACAGGCCAGGCCTATAAGGCTGTTTCAATTTTGTTTGTTCATTTATTCTATTCCTTAGATTCCACATATAAGTAAAATCATATGGCATTTGTCTTTCTCTGACTTATTTCACTGAGCATAATACCATTTGGGTCTATCTATACTGTTACAAATGGAAACATTTTATTGTTTTTTATAGCTGAGTAATATTCTGTTATATAAATGTACCACAATTTTTTAATCCACTTGCCTACTAATGGACACTTGGATCACTTTCATAGCGTGGCTATTGTAAATAATACTGTAAGGAACCACAGGAGTTCACAAATTTTTTTCAAATTATTGTTTTGTGTTTCTTTAGATAAATACGGAGAAGTAAAATCACTGGGTCATAAGGCAATTCTATTCTTAGTATTTTAAGGAGCCTCCATTCTGTTTTTCATAGTATCTACTTCCATCTACATTCCCACCAATGTGCCCCAGGGTTCCATTTCTCCACGTCATTATCAACACTTGCCATTTGTGAATTTATTGATGACAGCTATTCTGATGTGGGTGCAGTGCCATCTCATTGTGGCTCTAATTTGTATTTCTCTGACAATTAGTGACAATAAACATCTTTTTATATGTCTGTTAGCTATTTAAAAGACAATACTTGGCCTGACCAGGCGGTGTCGCAGTGGATAGAGCATCGGACTGGGATGCGGAAGACCCAGGTTTGAGACCCTGAGCTCGCCAGCTTGAGCGCGGGCCCATCTGGCTTGAGCAAAAGCTCGCCAGCTTGGACCCAAGGTCGCTGGTTCCAGCAAGGGGTTGCTCGGTCTGCTGAAGGCCCGCGGTCAAGGCATATGTGAGAAAGCAATCAATGAACAACTATGGTGTCACAACGGCAATGAAAAACTAATGATTGATGCTTCTCACCTCTCTCTGTTCCTGCCTGTCTGTCCCTATTTATCCCTCTCTCTGACTCTCTCTCTGTCCCTGTAAAATAAATAAATAGATAAATAAATAAAACATTTAAAAAAAAATAAACCCACATGTATATGGGCAAATGATTTTTAAAAGACAATTCTTGGGTACTTGTTGCATGACCGACACTGAGTTAGGCTCTACAGAAAACACAAAACTAATAAAAAAATAGAACATATCTATAATTGACTTTCTTGTGGAAATCTAGATGGGAAGACAAAAATATAAACAAATGATTGTGTAAAACAGGTAAGTAATATAATAGTGGATCTATAAGTATTAGAGAACATAAATAAAAGAGCAATTTATTTTGCCTTGAGCCAAGGACAGTAACATATAAAATGGTATTGATGAGGCATTAGAAAACAGGCTTTACCACTAATTCACAGGGAAGAAACAACATAAGGTGTAGTAGGACATGGCATGTTTGAGGAATATTAAATGAGTTAAATAGAGTTGTATTATAAGAGAGATGGGGGAGAAAGCTATAATCATGATTGGACTGGTTTGTCAAGGGCTTTTCATTCAATATTAAGAATGTTGGTGTCACATGTTTGCTTATGGGCAATGGGGGAGTTTAAAGCACTATAAGAAATGGGTTTGTTTATTTAGAATAATGCTTTTTTCTTGAATCTTACACTGCTTTACATAAATGAAAATATAGGAGAACCTAAATATATATTTTTAGTCTTAAAAATCAAGAGAGTGAATTTATTTATTTATTTATTTATTTGAGAGAGAGAGACAGAAATGCAGACAAGAAGAGAGATGAGAAGCATCAGTTTGTAGTCATGTCACTTTTAATTGTTCATTGTTTCTCATATGTGCTTTGACTGAGGGGCACCAGCTGAGCCAGCAATCTCTTGCTGAAGCCAGCAACCCTAGGCTTCAAGCCAGTGACCTTTGGCTTCAAGCCAATGACCTTTGAGCTCAATCCAGCGATCATGGGGGTATGTCTGTAATTCCATGCTCAAGCCACAGACCCTGCACTCAAGTTGGTAAACCTGTGCTCAAGCCACCGACCTCGGAGTTTCAAAACTGGGTCCTCTCTAGCCCAGGTGGACGCTCTGTCCACTGTGCCACCATTCCCCAGACCAAGAGAATGAATCTGAATACGGACATAGCTAATCCTCTCTTGACAAATAATCATATGTAAATAAGATGCTAAGTGATTCAAAACCACCATGACAATTTTTGCTTCTATCCTGGAGTTGGTCTCATAGCAGAATAGACCTATGTTTGAGAAACTATGGCTAACAGTTAAGTAACATTCTTACCACTAAACTTTGTTTTCAAAAGATTCTACTGAAAATATAAGGAGGGAGAAAGATCAATGATTGCTTGCCCAAATTGTACATCATAACAAGTGTTTATAAGAGAAAGCAGAGAGTTTGTTTTGTCTTTCCGTTATATTTTTCCACAAGAGAACATAAGACGTTAAGACTAAATGATTTTTAACATTTTATAAATTTATAATTCACATATATTGGGAATGGCTATTCCATTGTTCCTTACAGGATGGCCCAACAGGAGTGGGTTTCCATGCTTAATTTTGGGAAAATACAGGTATATTAACACTTCGTTATCTGGTCTTAGTGCTCTTGAGAACTCCAACAAGTCGTAAACATCAAGTATTTATGTTAAAAACTGTACACCAAGGTTGTAAAAATTACAAGTAACAAATTATACATTGCAAGGAGTTCCAAGCAATATCAGAAATAAATGTTGTTTAAACTATTTAACAACATGATAAAGTATATTATATGTATTGCAGTATGTGACTTGTTGAGTAGTTCAGATTTGTTGCCTTTTTTTCTGAGCATTGAGACATGTACAATCTGAGACATGTACAATCTGGAAAAATAATCATTTCTCTCTTTTAGCTCTTTTTTCAAGCTGCTTTCTTTATTTCTTTTATTTTTTTTGACAGAGACAGAGAGAGTCAGAAAGAGGGACAGACAGGGACAGACAGACAGGAAGAGAGAGAGATGAGAAACATGAATTCTTTGCTGCAGCTCCTTATAAAGTGGTCCCCCTAGTAAGTTTTGCACCCACCATGCACCATACACAGTTATTACAATATTATTGACTATGTCCCCTATGATGTGTTTCACATCCCCATGACTATTTTCTAACAACCAATTTGTACTTCTCAACCCCTTCACCTTTTCCACTCACACGTCACTTGTCATCCAGCATCTGTGCCGTGCCTAACACAGAGTGGACAATTGATAAATACTATTTGAGTGAATTAAAATTAAGGACAATTTTGAAGAGAAATAAAAGCTCAGAATAAAGTTCCAATTGTGTGATGAAGGGACATACAGACAGCTTGCAAGAACCAAAGGTCTGGCATGTGTCAAACATTAGTGTGATCTTGAAAGTACTAAGAGTCTTTTAAGAAACCTCTCTTCTGACAGTTCTTAATCACATAAGAAACAGCCTGGAAGGCAGGGGAATTCTAAGGCATCAATGGTTAGAGACATCTGTTTACTCATGCCTTTCTAGACTTTCAGTGGTCGATGTCAATCTGAAATGACCATGAATGGGCAAGCCATCTTCTCATCTTACTTTGATGCTTTACTTGCTCTCTGGCTTTAGGAAAGTGGCAGAAATTATTTTAATTTGAATATCTGAATCCATGAAAAATGGCGAACAGTTATTACTAGACAGTTTTATTGGAGTTGCTTATTTCAGTGAGCCATGACTGATCAATATCAAAATAAGATCACCACTGCTTATAAATCATTACTCTCTCTCTAAGGGAACCCTCATGCTCTGTTGGTGGGAATGCCAGTTGCAGCAGCCACTGTGAAGCACGATATCCCT
This sequence comes from Rhynchonycteris naso, assembly GCA_037038555.1. NCBI lineage: Eukaryota > Metazoa > Chordata > Mammalia > Chiroptera > Emballonuridae > Rhynchonycteris > Rhynchonycteris naso. The sequence continues at coordinate 16,014,678 of CM073000.1, forward strand.
TCCTGTCCGCCTGCCCCTCTCTCTCTTTCTGTATCTGTCACACACACACAAAAAGAACAGAATAAAAGAACAAACAAAACAGACTGATAGATAGAGGGAACCAACTGAGGGTTGCCAGGTGGGAAGGGATTGGGGCGCTGGGTGGAAAAGGCAAAGGGATTAAGAAGTATGGATTGGTGGTTACAAAATAATCATGGGGATGTGAAGCAGAGCATAGGGAATACAGTGAATTATACTGTAATTATCATGTATGGAACCAGGTGGGTACTAGAATTATTGGGGGTATTATTTTGTAAATTATATAGTTGTCTAATCATTAAGTTGTACATCTGAAACTAATAGAAAAAATGAATGTAAACTGTAACTCAAAGAAAAAAATTCACTCTACGTAGTCTTTCCAAGAAAGGTTATGTCCTAAACACATTTTTCTTGATTCACAAGGAATAAACATATATGCAGTAGCTGCTATCCCACTGCCCATAATTAAAATAAAGAACAAAAGAGAAGGAGCGGATGGCAGAAGAGGAGGGCAGGGGACAGAAATTTGCATCTCAGGTCCAGAGAGATCCCGCCCGATCAGAGCCCTGGCCATGGCCGTTGCACCCAAAGGAGTCTAGAGTGTAAATGAAAGGAAAGTCCCATCAGCCAGGCATGGTCTTGAGCAAGCTGCTTTTCAAAGATAAGCTTGGTATGAGGGCCTCCCAGAGAATATGACAGACAGACCTTCATATTTTGTGTTTTTTTTTTTCTTTTCAGAACTTGGTCTCCTTCCCCACCGCATTTTATCTGTGCGCCTCAGCTGGCTGAACCTTGGGCACCGTGTGTCTTTGGAGTAAGCCTGGGGTGGCCTTTTGAACAACCCCTGGCATCTGATGTCTCTCAGGCTCTTTACACATGCTAACTATAATCCTCAAAACAGTCCACAAGGCAGTTTCATTTCTTACTGTCATTTACAAATAAGAAAACCAGGAAACTGAATAACTTGCAAACTTTAATACCATTTAGAAAATTGCAGGACCCAAAGTAAAATGCAGGTCTGTCTGACTCTGGATCTGTTCTTTTTATTTGACTTCCTGGTTTTGATGCTTTTCTACTAAGTTGTTTAGGTATTACTCCCATTCTAGAAACAGTACTGCCCTACATAGGAATAGCAAAAATATGTACCTATGTATGGATAGCTATAAACAAATTTGTCCTTTATTTATTTTTTTATTATTTATTTTAGGTGAAAGGTTAGATAGTGAGGCAGACTCCAATATGCACTGTGAGAGGGACCTACCTGGCATCCCTGTCTGGGGCTGATGCTCAAGTACTGAGCTATTTTTAGTGCCTGAGGCCTAAGAGCTTGGCCCAATAAAGCTATTTTCTGGGGGCCAACACTTAGACCAGTCAAGCCAAGCCCCTAGCTCTAGGAGGGGAAGAGGGAAAGAAGGGGAAGAGGGAGAAGGTGGAGAAGCAGATGGTCGCTTCTACTGTGTGCCCTGACCAGGAATCAGACCCATGACATCCGCACGTTGGGCCAATGCTCTCTCTACTGAGTCACTGTCCAGGGCCCAGATTTGTTCTTTTTAAATGACCCACACCATACAGAATTTTCTATCCATTCACTCCCACTGCTGTATCAGTTTATTATTCATCTTTTTGGTCTCCCTCAATACATTTATATATAAATATGAACTTATAGATACATATATCCTTTAGTATTTTTATATCAATAACATTATGTCATAGTACCCTTTTATTAAAAACTTAACCACATGTTGTATTTATTCATTCATTTGACTTGAAATACATATTTCTTTACTTTTTTAAAATATTTTTTAATTAATTTTAATGGGGGGACATTAATAAATCACAATACATATGTTCAAAGAAAACATCTCCAGGTTATCTTGTCATTCAATTATGTTGTATACCCATCACCCAAAGTCAAATTTTCCTCTGTCACCTTCTATCCGGTTTTCTTTGTGCCACTCCCTTCCCCCTCTCCCTCCCTCTCCTCCCTCCCCCCACCAAATAACCACCACACTCTTGTCCATGTCTCATAGTCTCTCTTTTATTTCCCACCTATGTATGAAATAATGCAGTTCTCAGTTTTTTTCTGTTTTACTTATTTCACTCCATATAATGTTATCAAGGTCCATCCATTTTGTTGTAAATAATCCAATGTCATCATTTATTATGGCTGAGTAGTATTCCATAGTATATATGTACCAAAGCTTTTTAATCCACTTGTCCTCTGATGGACACTTGCACTGTTTCCAGATATTCGCTATTGTGAACAATGCTGCCACAAACATGGGGACGCATTTCTTCTTTTCGAACAGTGCTATGGTGTTAGGATATATTCCTAAAAGTGGGATAGCTGGGTCAAAAGGCAGTTTGATTTTTAATTTTTTGAGGAATCTCCATACTTTTTTCCACAGTGGCTGCACCAGTCTGCATTCCCACCAGCAGTGCAGAAGGGTTCCCTTTTCTCCACATCCTCGCCAGCACTTATTCTGTGTTGTTTTGCTGATGAGCGCCATTCTGATTGGTGTGAGGTGATATCTCATTGTGGTTTTAATTTGCATTTCTCTAATGATTAGTGATGTTGAGCATTTTTTCATATGCCTATTGGCCATCTGTATGTCCTCTTTGGAGAAATTTCTATTCATTTCTTTTGCCTACTTTTTGATTGGATTGTTTGTCTTCCTGGTGTTGAGTTTTATAAGCTCTTTATAAATTTTAGTTATTAACCCCTTATCAGATGTGTTGTCGAATATGTTCTCCCATTGTGTAGTTTGTCTTTTTATTCTGTTCTTATTGTCTTTAGCTGTGCAAACATTTTTAGTTTGATATAGTCCCATTTGTTTATCCTGCCTTTTATTTCATTTGCCTGTGGAGATAAATCAGCAAATATACTGTTGCTACAGATGTCGGAGAGCTTACTGCCTGTTTTCTTCTAAGATGCTTGTGGTTCCATGGCTTACATTTAATTTAAGTCTTTTATTCATTTTGAGTTTGTTTTTGTGAATGGTGTAAGTTGATGGTCTAGTTTAAGTTTTTTGCAGGTAGATGTCCAATTTTCCCAACACCATTTGTTTAAGAGGCTGTCTTTACTCCATTGTATGCTCTTTCCTCCTTTGTCAAATATCAGTTGTCCATAAAGGTGTTGTTTTATTTCTGGGTTCTCTGTTCTGTTCCATTGATCTATGTGCCTGTTCTTATGCCAGTACCAGACTCTCTTGAGTACTATGGCCTTGTAATATATACCATGATATCTGGAAGAGTGATACCTCCTGCTTTATTTTTTCTTTTTAAGATTGCTGAGGCTATTCGTGTTCTTTTTTGGTTCCATATAAATTTTTGGAATATGTGTTCTATATCTTTGAAGTATGTCATTGGTATTATAATTGGTATTGCATTGAATTTATAAGTTGCTTTGGGCAATATAGACATTTTAATGATGTTTATTCTTCCTAACCATGAGCACGGTATATGCTTCCACTTGTTTGTGTCTTCATTGATTTCTTTTATCAATGTTATATAATTTTCAGAGTACAAGTCCTTAACCTCCTTGGTTAAATTTACTCCTAGGACCTAGGTACTTTATTTTTTGGGTTGCAATAGTGACGGGGATTGTTCCCTTAATTTCTTTTGCTGACAGTTCATTGTTGGTATATAAAAATGCCTCTGATTTCTGCATATTAATTTTATATCCTGCCACCTTGCTGAATTCATTTATAAGGTCCAGTAGTATTTTGACTGAGACTTTAGAGTTTTCTATATACAATGTTATATCATCTGCAAATAATGACAGTTTTACTTCTTCTTTTCCAATTTGCATGCCTTTGTTTTCTTCTTCTTGTCTGATTGCTGTAGCTAGGACTTCCAGAACTATGTTGAATAAGAGTGCTGAAAGGGGGCACCCCAGCCTGGTTCCTGATCTTAGGTGGATTGCTTTTCATTTTTGCCCATTTAGTATGATGTTTGCTGTGGGTTTTTCATAGATGACATTTATCAATTTAAGGAATGTTCCCTGTATTCCCACTTTACTGAGAGTTTTGAACATGAATGGGTGCAGGATTTTATAAAATGCCTTTTCTGCATCTATTGAAATTATCATGTGATTTTTGTCCTTCCTTTTGTTTATGTGATGCATCGCATTGATTGATTTGCGAATATTGAACCAGCCTTGCCTCTCCAGAATAAATCCCACTTGATCATGGTGTATGAATTTTTTCATATATTGCTTTACCCAGTTGGCAAATATTTTGTTGAGAATATTAGCATCTAAATTCATCAGGGATATTGGCCTATAATTTTCTTTCTTTGTGTTGTCTTTGCCCGGTTTTGGGATCAGAATTATGTTCTCCTCATAAAAGGAGTTTGGAATTCTTTCTTCCTCTTGAATTTTTTGAAATAGTTTGAGTAGGATAGGAGTTAGTTCTTCTTTGAATTTTTGGTAGAATTCACTTGTGAAGCCATCAGGCCCAGGACTTTTCTTTTTTGGGAGTTTTTTGATAACTGTTTCTATCTCATTTGTTGTAATTGGTCTGTTTAGTTGTTCTGATTCTTCCAGATTGATTTTTGGAAGGTTATATGATTCAAGAAATTTGTCCATTTCACCCAGTTTACCTAATTTTTTGGCATAGAGTTCTTCATAGTATTTTCTTACAATGCTTTGTATTTCTTTTGTGTCAGTTGTTATTTCTCCATTCTCATTTTTAATTTTATTTATTTGAGTCCTCTCTCTTTTTTTCTTGGTGAGTCTAGTTAAAGGTTCATTGATCTTTTTACCTTTTCAAAGAACCAGCTCCTGGTTTCATTGATCCTCTGAAATGTTTCCTTAGCCTCTATGTCATTTATTTCTGTTTTGATCTTTATTATTTCCTTTCTTCTATTAGTCCTGGGATTTATTTGTTGTTGTTTTTCTAATTCTTTTAGATGCAGGGTCAAGTTGCTTATTTGAGCTTTTTCTAACTTCTAATGGTATGCCTGTAGTGCTATGAACTTCCCTCTCAGTACTGCTTTTGCTATGTTCCATGAATTTTGAGTTGATGTATGCTCATTATCATTGGTTTCTAGAAACTTTTTATTTCTTCTTTGATCTCATTGTTAATCCATTCATTATTTAATAACAGGCTATTTAGTTTCCAAGTGTTTGAGTATTTTTCAGTTTTTCTTTTGTGTTTAATTTCTAGTTTCATGGCATTGTGATCAGAGAAAATGCTTAATATCATTTTAATCTTCTGAAATTTGTTGAGACCACTTTTGTGTCCTAACATGTAGTCTATCCTAGAGAATGTACTATGAGAGCTTGAAAAGAATGTATATTCTACTGCTTTAGGGTGAAAAGTTCTAAAGATATCTATTAAATCGAATTGATCTAGTGTATGTTTAAGTCTGCTGTTTCTTTGTTAATTTTCTTTCTTGAGAATCTATTCCGTGATGTTATTGGGGTATTGAAATTTTCTACTATTATTGTACTGCTGTTAATCTCTCCGTTTATATCCATCAAAGTCTGCTTTATGTATGTTGGGGCTCCTATGTTCAGTGCCTAGATATTTATTGGTTATATCTTCCTGTTGAATTGTTCCCTTTATCATTATGTAGTGTCATTCTTTATCTCTTACTATAGCCATTGTTTTAAAGTCCATTTTGTCCGATATAAGTATAGCTACCCTGGCTTTTTTTTCAATTCCATTTGCATGAAATATTTTTTTTCCATCCTCTTACCTTCAGTCTATGTGCATCTTTTGTTTTAAGGTGTGTCTCTTGTAGACAGCATATGTATGGGTCCTGTTTCTTTATCCATGCAGCTACCCTATGTCTTTTGATTGGATCATTTAATCCATTTACATTTAAAGTTATTATTGATATGTAGTTGTTTATTGCCATTTTATTCTTTAAAGCTGTATTCTTCTTTTGCTATATTTTTCCGCCTTTGAACTGTTCACAAGAAGCCCTAGCATCTCTTGCAGAATTGGTTTGGTTTTAATGAATTCCTTGAAGTTTCTTTTTTCTGGGAAGCTCTTTATTTTTCCTTCAATTTTAAATGTTAGCCTTGCTGGATAGAGTAGTCTTGGTTGTAGGTTCTTGTTCTGCATTACTTTGAATATGTCTTTCCATTCCCTTCTGGCCTCAAGTGTTTCTGTTGAGAAGTAGGATGCCATTCTTATGGGGGCTCCTTTGTAGGTGATAGCCTTTTTTTCTCTAGCAGCTTTTAAATTTTTCTCTTTATCACTTAGCTTTGGCATTTTAACTATGATGTGTCTTGCTGTAGATTTCTGTGGGTTTCTCTTTAATAGAGTTCTCTGTGCTTCTTGCACGTATGAAACGTTTTCCAGTCTTAATTTAAGGAAGTTTTCAGCTATGATTTGATTGAACAAAGTTTCCATCCCTTGTTCTTTCTCCTCTTCTTCAGAAACCCCTATGATGTGGATGTTATTTCTCTTCAGATTGTCACAGAGCTCCCTTAAAGTTTTTTCAGATATTTTGAGTCTCTTTTCTTTTTTCTGCTCTGCTTCTGTGCCTTTGTTTATTTTGTCATCTAACTCACTGATTCGATCCTCAGTTTCATCCATCTTGCTTATAATTTCTTCTCTTGTGGTCTTCAGTTCTGATACTGTATTTGTCATTTCTGTCTGATTCTTTTTTATTATTTCAATTTCCTCTTTTATACTTGTTATCTCTTTATTTAGGTGTTCATAATGACTATCCATTATTGCTCTATGCTCTTTGAACATTCTAAGTGTCATTATTTTAAACTCTGCATCAGGTAGTTTGGTTATATCTGATTCATTCAGGTCCATCTCTGGGGATTTCTCTTGATTCATTTGGGTTGCATTCCTCTGGCTGCCCATTTTGTCTGTGTGTAAGAAGGGTTTGGCTACTGGAGTCCAATGGATGTTGCCTCTGTGTTTCCTAGGTGTGGTCTGTCTGTAGACCTCCCCACCCTCTCTGCCAATGCCTATGGCGGTTGTTTGTGGGTGTTGCCGCGCTGGCCTTGGTTGCTGAGGTCTCTGCTTTGCCTCCACAGGAGAGGCTATGTTCTCATGCCAGGCTCTAAGCCTTAGCCAGTCTCAGCCTTCGCAGCTCTCCCATGGGTAAGACCCTGCACCACACTCAGGCCACTATCCTGGGCACCAAGGGCAAGGGTGAGCACTTTTGCTCAGCTGCGGGTTCCTGTCAGCCTGTTCCTCTGGCCAGGAGGGGCTTCTGGTGCATGCTCAGCTGCTAGCCTGGGCTTCTGCCCACCTCCATCAACCTCAGCTCCTTGGTTGGGCAGGGCTGCTTCTATGCGCTCAGCTGCACACCTGGCTTCTGCCCCACCTTCGTGGGTAAAGCCAGTTCGGGCAGGGCTTCAAGCTCCGGGGGCTGGGTGCGGCTGCGTGCCTGCTTGCTTCTGCCCAGCAGCGGATCCCTACCCATTCCTGGCTCCCGATTTTTCCCCACAGGTGGGGTTGCATGTGGCCTGCAGCCGCAGGACCACTTTTGCGCATCCCCTTTGCCCTGGCTGGGCTAGACCAAGCTCACGCTTGCCCACTCGGCCTCTCCCCCACCGACAGAACTGCGCTTCCGTGTCCTGCCACCACCCGCCCTCCAGCAAACCCTCAGCAGTGTGGGTGGGGGTGCTGCAGCTCAGACCCTAACACTCTATACTGTAGTCCTGAAAGCTCCTTCCTTCTAAGCTACTGTGCTCTAAGTGCCGCATGGGAGCGTGTTTGGCTGGTGTTCTGCTTCCCCTTGCTGGTTCTAGGGGAAATATTGTTTCAGATTTGTGGAGTGACTCAGCCCAGGGTTTAGGGTGGCTGTCCCTCAAAGTTTTTCTCCCTGTGACTTCCAGACTGCACTCTCTTCCCACTGCTCTTGTCCTCTCCTCTCTCCCTGTCTCCCGGAGTCCCAGGTGAGTGGTTGTGAGAGAGGTTTTTTGTGCTGCTCCTTTAAGAAGAATCTTGGGTTTGAGACAACTGTCTCTTTCTCACAAACAGAATCCTAACCTGTTTCCCAGCTAAATACTGTCCAAACGCCTCTTCTAGGCTCTGGGGCTGTAGGCTGGGGCTTTGTTCTTGGGACCCAGGTCCCTACCCTTCTGCTGACCTCTCTTCCCGCCACACGAGTCTCTCTAGGCTGCTATTCACTCCGGTGAGCTGGGCAGCCCTTTCCACATTTTCGCTTTTCCTACCAGTCTCAATGTTTCTTCTTTAGTGTTCCCTGGTTGAATAGTCCTCTCAGTCCAGTTCAGCATTGGTTTATCCAGATGATGGTTCTTAAAATCAAGTTATAATCCACTTTGGTTCTGGGAGTTGGAAGTTGGTACATCCACCTACTGCATCGCCATCTTGCCCCTGACTTGAAATAACTTTTATTGTTCAATTACAATTTAACCATATGTCTTGGGCTATCTGTTTTACCTTCTGATATTTTAAGATGGTAAAATGTTTCATACTATAGATGAATTATAGGTTTTTCTGTTTTAATTTAGGATCACTAAAGATTCTTATTAGAGGATTACAATCCAAAGGATAAAACCTGTGCTCTGAAACTTTGGGCATTATGACAAGTTGAGAAAGGAGGTTTGGGGAATCATTTGGAGGCACATAGTATATATTAGTGCTTAGTATATCAGACCTTAAATCTAGACTGGCTGGCTTCTGAAAAATCTAAAAAAGCCACTTTGCATGTGGTAAAACTATATCAACGGGTTTTGTCTATTGTAATAACTTGACAATTTCTGTATGAGTTTACATGGAAACTCCCTATTAATTGCATTAGATTATTCTGCATTGAGCAGTCTCTTTTTACAATGGCTTCTGTTTGATGCAATGCCATCAGACTCTAAGACTCTTTCCTTCTGACCCACTTCACACCCAACTTCTTATCAACTCAGGCTAAATATCCTTCTATGTCTATTTTTTAATCTCAGCTCTGTGGGGACTAAAATATTAGTACTATGAGAACAGGTTGAGTTACATGAAAATAGTTACAATCTTATTAACAATTTAAAGGAATAAAAATTTAAACCATTATAGGGTATTATATTTGAAAATTTTAAAAAAGAACACAGTTAAACCAAGTGTTTTAAGAATATAGAGAAAGTAAAAATCTTATTCTTGGCTGTTGAGAGTGTAAACTGGCTCCTGTTAATTTAGAGAATTATCAGGCAAGTTCCAGTAAAGAGGTAAATGCAAATTATCTTTGACCCAACAATTACAGTCCCAGAAACTTCTGGAGCATGTTTATAAGAACATGTAGAAAATGTCTGCTGTAACCCTGTTTGTAAGGTAAAACAACTGGAGACAACTTAAATGTCCATAAATAAGAAGATAAATATACAGTGTTTAAGAATACAATTAAATGTTTAGACAAAAGTGAAAATAAATGTGAAAAGCGTGATAGCATCAGAAAAAATAAACCTCTGCACATACTATTGAAATAAAAATACAAGCTGTAGATGGTATGTGCAGTGTGCTAGCATTTACATAAAATTTGAAAATATGAAAAACTATCCTAAATACATCTAGGAATACACATGTAGAAAAATTATGTAATGATCAGTTCATGGGCATAATAAGCATGAAATTCTAGCTAGATATAGCAATAGATGTAGCCAGGGAGTTTCAACTCTATAGTATTTTGTTTCATAAGCTGGCAGGTGAACATGTGGGTGTTTATTATATCAATCTCTGTATCATGTCTGAAATATTTCATAAAACCAACATTCACAAAACCTAATCTTTTACCACAGCTATTAAAACAACAGTATAGTGTGCCATGACAATAAAAAAGCAAGCTATTGTGTGAATTTGTGAAAATTGGAGCTAACAGAAGCACTATAGGCAGAGTAGACTGGATAGCAAAGGTATATGTACTATATGCCTTGTCATATAACGGGAAAATCTATGTGGTTATTTTTGCTGGTTTTAATAGAATAAGAGCAAGTGTAAGACTATAAATATATTCTTGGTGCCAAGGAGTCTGTTGACTTTTAAAAAAATTATTATTTTTTAATTTTATTTAATAAAGATCTATTGTGTAGAATCACAGGTTTGAGGGGTGCCATCACATAATAAGTTTGTGATAGTCTAGAGCAGTGACTTTCAATGGATGTGCCACAAGAATTTTTAAAGTATGCAATACCTAACTATAGAGTTAAGGGCATTGACCTCTTCTCCCTTAGATTGTCAAGTTAAAAAATGACAACAGACAATACAACAACAGTCATCCAGTGTGAACGAGTCAAAAGAATACCTTTTTTTTTTTAATTGGCAAAATATAAAGTTTTTGGTGTGTTGTAAAATTTTAGTTATTATTTTACGTGTGCCATGAGATAAAAAGATTGAAAATCACTGACCTACAGTTATTATTGATAAGGCATCTTGCCTTTTACCAGCTCAATAAGCAAGTTAGATAGTGATGGGGTCGCAATTACTACCCTTGGATTCTGTCTTGATTGTAACACAAACTTCTCCAGTACTCAAGTCACTTAAAGTTATTTTTGGTTTAGTATCTTGCTATTATGAATGGGTAGTTTCAGGGGCTTCCACTTGACCCCTGCTACCCTCATAGCTCTTCATCTTTGGGTCAGAGAACCAATGCAGGGATTCTGAGAGTTTCCAGTGAACTGATTTTTACTGTATTACAGTGGTTTTTAACCTTTTTTGAGGTACCGAACCCACCGGTTTCATATGCGCATTCACCGAACCCTTCTTTAGTGATAAATAAAATATGATTTTTTTTTCCAAATTCAAGACATAGGTATATGTTTTTTTACTGGTGCACAAAATGAACCATGCATGAACATCACCTTGCTCAAAGAACAAAACCAACAAAGTGCATGAACTCACAGCAAATTACAGTATTATTTTATTCTGGCCTCCGCGGCAGAGGCTTCTCCGAACCCCTGAGACCGACTCATCAAACCCCTAGGGTTCGATAGAACCCAGGTTAAAAACCACTGCTCTATCATTTGGAACTGGAGAATTACCCATACAATCAGTCTGCTGTCCCACTTGAAGCTGATCTGAGAGGCACTTGAGTAAGGACTGTCTTTGACCTTCCTAAGTCGTATTCTGACCCATGTGCTATGGTGGTATTTCAAATCTCTGGAGATCGGCATTAGTTGTTGTTTTTATTTTATTTAGAAAATTAACTTGAACAAGGTGACATTGATCAATAAGAGTACATAGGTTTCAGCTAAACATTTCTATAGCATTTGAACTGTTGATTATGTTATATACCCTTCACCCAAAGTCAAATCAATTTTTGTCACCTTATATTTGTCCCTCTTTACACCCTTCTCCCCACCTCATTTTGCTCCCCATCCCCCACAATCTCTTCACTTTTATCTAGCATTAATTTTAAGTCAGTATTTAATAAACCACAAATAAGTTTTTTTCACCCCTGTCAGTCAGTTAACTTTATAAATGGCTTGGGTTTCATTGACGGTAAGCTTGACAAAAGTTTCATGCTATACATTATGATGGCATTGCTGGGTCCTTTACTTAGGAACATGACCTCCTTCTCAACTGGGGAGGCCCCGTATCTGAATTAATTTAGGTCTAGTAACTGGGTGTTTACGAATTATCACTATAGCAACATTTTCATGTTTCTGCCAACAGACTTAGATATGTTCATAGTTTTAATTACCATTGGGATCCACATCTTCCCCTGTCATCTTTGGCTTATAGAAACCAGCCAAACCAGAGCTCTTCAAGGATACAAGTGTATATGCTGATTAATGGATATTTTTTTAACGATTCAGTGAAGGAAAGAATTGATGAACACCCTGTTTTCCAAGCTTTGAATACATCTCTTCATAAGTTACATAAAAGCTTTCAGCATATGTTACCAATGATGATGACTAAAGCATTATTAGATTCAGCATTATACATTTTTATCGATAGTTCACAGTGATTAAATTCATTATTTTCTTATTTTTTTATTTACTATTTTTAAATTGAATGTATATGGGTGACATTGGTTAATAAAGTGTCAGTGTCAGGTGCAGCATTCCATAATCCATCATCTGTACACTGCACCATGGGTTCACCACCCCCAGTCAGTCTCCCTCTGTCCCCATTTGTCCCCGATTTACCCTCTTCTACTTCCTTCACCCCCCCTTTCCCTCTTGTAATCACTGCACTGTTGTGTCTATGAGCTTTATTTTCCCTTTGAATTTACTTTTTGTTGTTGTTACCTGGCTTTCTTCATTCAAATAGGATCAAATTTAACTAATGAAAGAGAATGTATTCAATAGAAGAGTCTTTCAAATCTTGTTTAGCCATTTAGATGACATTAGTGCAGTTTTGTCTCTAAGTGGAGTAAGTCACTTTGCCCTTGAGAAGAAGCATCGCCTTGCACACACGTTTCATTTGATTTCAGTGGTACACTTGCAGGTAGCCTGGCAGAGTTTTCTCATTTCTTTGTCATCACACGTTCGTCTCCTGACCAAACTGGCACAATTCGATACCTTATCCACATGCATGCAAGAATTGGCTAAAACAAAATAAAAGGCAAATAAAATGCTGCTTGTTAGATTAAAACATTAGTAATACAAAGCCATATTATCTCTGGGGAAACCTATTGTTTCTTTATATATTCTGTTACTCAAAGCGCACCGCACACATAAAATGTAATAGTCATAAACTGCTTAATAAACATACCTGATGCAGCAGATACAGAGTTCACATAACCCAGAAATTCATGAAATCAAATAAATTTTCCTACGGTGTTTCAGCAAGGTGCACAGTAACAGAAATTAACTTAATTCCCAAAGGATTTCAGGTGCTACTTATTTAGCACGGTGTGCAAGAATGCTGCCGGATCTGCCCGTGCCATGAGTAGATTGTGCAAAGGGGTAGGGGCAGCAGATGGAACACAGATCCCTCTCACACTATAACAAGCCACACAAAGAAACAGCACCTGCATTTGCAGCACCTCTGGTGCATGTAATCAGGAGTGTAGGGAGTGTTTGGGGATTAATAGGAGACTGGTGGGAACATGTAGCATGTGAGCTTAAAATAGCCCAAAGTTCTTTATCAGGTGCCTGCTTCCCATTAATGCAGCTGTAAGGATGAAAACAAGTGATATATTTGGCAGAGTGAGTGAGTGTGTGTATGTCTATGAGTATGTGTGTAAGGTGGCCGTGCTGAGGAGAAAAACATCAAGTTTCCATTTCTTTTATTACTTGGCTTTATTTAGGACTAAAAGCAAATCAAACCTGAGTCTATCCAAATTATACAGTCAGTTTCTATTCCTTTTCTTTTCCTCTCTCACTGAGAAAAAGCAGGAGTGAACTGGCCATAAGGACTTAAAGGGCAATGTCATCTCCACTTCGACTTGATATACCTTTGCTCTGTATGATGACCTCAATGTCTATCTTATTTTAGCCATCGCCACTCTCCGGAAAAGGGAGGGCCCAAAAAGCAAAATGTCACACGTATACCAGGACAGAATCGAAGATTGTCACACTTGGCAAGGCCCACTGCCCATGTAGACACTACACATGAAGATACCAAAGTAATCTTACTTACTGCAAAGCCCGTTGTCACAGTGATTAGGGCAGTCTTCACATGGTTTCCCAGTTTTGTATGGGGTGGTCAAGCCGTTTATGTTTCCACTGGCAATGGGATATTGGAAGGGCAGAGTTAGTGGCAACACTAGGAAGTATGGGATTGTGCCGTATGAGGCGAATACACAGCAAGAGTTCCAGGTCAGAAAAAGGAGAGATTCCTGAAGGTTGGATTGACAGAGACAATTCCAAAATAAATTGGTGGGATTTAAATATATGCAGAAATAAAGGAGATTGGGTTTCACTGTCTTTATAGTAGACCAAGGGCATGCAGCCAGAAAACAGGTTTGTAGCAAGGTTTTTAAAAATTTGGGGAATTAGCATCTCACAGAGTACTTCTTACCTCTTTATTAGATGAATTTGTTTTCATTGAAAATCTGTTTTGTGCCATGAAGTGTGCTAGACACTTAAAATAGCTTATTATGTTTAATCCTCTAAAAAACCCTGCAGGAAATTAATTGCTATTGCCTCTTTATAGACAAGGAAAAAGGAACTCCAAGTTGTTAAGTTACTGGTGAATTGAAGGCCGCAACAATTAGTAAGTGATAGAGCCAATGTTTGTACTTGAACCTGGTGGACCACAGAGCCCATTTTCTATACACTGTGCTATCAATCTCCTTGTGGCTTTATCTTGCTTTAGAAAGTACCGCTTGTCTTTTCCAGTCTTTTGAAATTTTCTCCTTTCTTTAAAATCCACCCTCAAAGCTTTCCATGAGACCTATAATCTCAGATTGATGAAAGGGGTTTGATCATAGCTCAAGATGCAGGCCATTGGGCCTACCATATGCCAAAATCGATGCCTTGGACTGTACTTACCTGGGGCAATACTGGCAAACGTAGTAATACTGGAGGTGATGGTTAGGACAGTGGGCTAATGCACAGCCAAGTTGGTGAGAAGTGGCCCAAACAAGCTGTAAATGAGTTTAAAATAAAATCATTTTAATTAAGTTTATGGTGTTTATACTATATAGCTTATTGGTTCCTTAACTTTTCCTTATTAGAAATTATCAATGAAGGAAATTTTAAAAACTGGAAAATATTGGCTTCAAATTTTATGAATTTCTTAATTTGATAATCATTTTTTTAAAAATATCTCTTCCAGCTATGGGGTCTTATTTAACAGCAAACAACCTTTATATATTTATGACACCATTTCTTATAACAGTTAATCATCTGCAAATTAATAAATATGTGGTCAGTGGGGTATTGGGCAATAAGGGGATAATCACCTAAAGGCTATTTGTTTTTTCTGGAGGAAAAAAAGAAGAAACTTTCTTGGGGTGTGTGTGTGTGTGTGTGTGTGTGTGTGTGTGTGTGTGTGTGTGTGTGTATGTGTATGGGCACACACACTGATAACACTGGGGAACAAAATTTTTGTTGCATCCACAAAACACTTGTTCTTACCTAATTTGAGGGTGCTGATCTCAAATCTGACATTACTCTTTCTCTGTAAGCTACAGTTTTTTAGTAATTCAAAACTTTAGGTTTTCATCTTATTGTAAAATTTTCAACATTTAGTTTAACATAATGTACAATGTGTCCTTAAAGTCATGGTGCACTTTTAATTGGTCACAGGCCAAAAGTGCACCATGACTTTATGAACATACTGTAGAATGTCATCTTGGGCATCATCTTTGTGAAAATATAATAATTTCTATAATGCAGGAAATACACAAAAATATATGATTGCATCAGATTTTGTCTATAATTTCAAAATAGAACATATTAAAACACTTATTTTAATCATAAAATTTGCGCAAAACATATTTAAATTCTATTCAGGCAAAAAATTGCGTTTGTAGCTCTTGTGTTTGTGTACTTGTTGAGGATAACCTCATTTGATGCTCCAGCAGTGGTCTGCCATAATATTTCTGTCCCATCGCCCCTGATAACGCACTTCCATCGTCTTCAGATCTTGATGAAAGTGTTCACCCTGCTCATCACTAACAGCTCAAAGATTTTTGGAAAACTTATCAAGGTGACTGTTCAGGAAGTGAATCTTAATGCTCATGTTACATCCAATATCACGGAAAGCCAACAGCATTCTTTGAACCACAAGTTCATAGTTTTTGCTTTTTTATTGCCAAGGAAATTCTTGTAACTGCCACAAAATACTGCCACGCTGCTTTCTCCTCCTTATTCATCTTCCTGGCAAATTCTTTGTAACATATGAGGGTTCGAATTTGTGGTCTATCAAATACACCTGCTTTTATCTTCTCAAAAGACAAGGCAGGAAAAGCAGAAATCATATGTTGAAAGCATTCACTTTCTCTATTCAAAGCCTGAACAAACTGCTTCATTAAGCCAAGTTTGATGTGAAGTGTGGGAAAAATGATCCTGTCTGGATTAACTACAGATTCATTCACAATCTTTTGCATCCCTACTTCCAGAGTTCCATGTTTCGGCCACTCTGAGTCTAGTGTTTCTCCCATGCTCTGCTGTCCCACAAACACAGAAAGCAAGGATACTTTCTGAAAAATCTCTGTTGTCCTAGCAGCAAATTTACCATTTTAAGATATACACAAATGATCCAGTTATGCTCCTCATACTGCAGAAAGTCAATGACAATTTTTATGTCATTCTAATCTTCTCGCAGATGACTTAAATAACCAATTAGGACCGCTGCATAAACATTACCATTGTGTAGGAGAACACATTCCAGACTCCATTTAGAGCTGTCAAGAAATAGCTGCCATTCTGTTGGACTGTAAGTGGTAACACCTAGCTGCCTGAGAAGACTACTGATATCATGACAGTAAAAAAAGTGCTTGTCTTTGGAAAAAAAAGTCCACAAAAATGTGTTCACACTTCCTGAAATGGAATACTGTAGCTGACTGGTAAAATACATTCTTTTCTTGAAGCCTAGAGGCTAATAACTCAGCTGCTTTCTTTGATAGGCCCAAATCTCTTACTAAGTCATTCAATTCAGGTTGGCTAAACTGCTGAGGGGTTAATGATTGCTTGGCATCAGAAGAAGACCCTTCATATTCTACAACCATTTCCTCATGCATCTGATCAAAATACACTTGATCACCATGTTCACTTTCTTCGTCCTTAGAAGAAATCAAACCATTGAAAACTGGATCCAGGAGTCTCTCAGAGTGTGAGATAGGTTGTATTGCTGAAGGAATATTAGGATATGCAATCATATGCCGTTTTTTCTTGCCAATGCCCTTTGTATGGATCAGACAGAAATAATAGTCACTGCTGTGGTCCTTAGGTTCATGCCAAACCATAGCAATACCAAAAGACATTCCTTTGCATTTTCCTTTTGTCCAGTCATGAAGCATTTTTTCACAATTATGACACACAATATGAGGAGCCCAATTCTTGTCTTGATCGCCAAGGGGATTTTGGAAATAGGCAATATATGCACGTGTCACAAATGATGAAATATTGTGCCTTTGAAGTTGAAGTATGTAACAGCCACACATATAGCAGAAGGATTCAAGAATACAATTTGTCTGTAAAGTCATGGTGCACTTTTGACCGATCACACAGTCAAAAGTGCACCATGACTTTACAGACACCCTGTATTCTTACATTTATGCCTACTCGAAGAAGCCATGATTCAATGTTAAAACAAAATAAGAGGGTGTTTTTATCAGATAATAATTTTTTACATTTAAAAACAACTACAACCTGACCAGACGGTTGCGCAGTGGATAGAGCATCGGACTGGGATGCGGAAGAACCAGGTTCAAAACCCTGAGCTCGCCAGCTGAGCGTGGGCCCATCTGGCTTGAGCAAAAGCTCGCCAGCTTGGACCCAAGGTTGCTGGCTCCAGCAAGGGGTTTCTCGGTCTGCTGAAGGCCCGTGGTCAAGGCACATGTGAGAAAGCAATCAATGAACAACTAAGGTGTTGCAGTGGCAACGAAAAACTAATGACTGATTCTTCTCACCTCTCTCTGCTCCTGTCTGTCTATTTCTATCTATCCCTCTCTCTGACTATCTCTCTGTCCCTGAAAAAAATAAAAATAAAAACAACTGCAATTATATAAAAGTGATGTTTGTAAAACATTAATTGCTTTGTGGTTATGTTCAATCCAAGAGTCGTTGCCCTTTAACTCCAATTTAAAAACCAATGCATGCCATTAACTGTAACAAAAAGAAATTAAAATTGCATAAAAACTAGAGCATGCACCAAAAAACGGATTGCAGATTTGGAATCAGTGATGCTGAAATATATAGTAAAAGTTCTAAAACCTAATGTAACAGAAAATTAAAAAAATATTGTTCCCCAGTATAATCTGAGAGGTCCCAATATAACTTTCCTTTAGTTCCTATATGATACAAAAAATACTTATTCAAAAATTTAAAAAGTAATTTGCACATAGGAGTTATTATTTTTTATCATTCTTCACTCTAGCATTAAGATTATTCTATCAATTTATTCCCAGAGTTGTCATTTGAAAAATCCATTGTGTTAATGGTAATCAGATCAAAATCACAGTAATCAGATGAGTGTTTGGGCATCCATGATATAAAGGGTTGATGCTGATGTATATGAACAAGTAACTGCATACATGTTAGGTAGGGTAACTTTCATACACACATGTAGATTGCATAGTTAAAATGTATGTTTAACAACTTCAGGATAAACTGAGGCAAAATAGTAATTCCGGGATGGTCATGAACAAAAAACATTAAACTTTTTTCATTTTATTTTTACCTGGGTGTAATGGCCAATTTTAGCATTTGATCGAGTACTTCCAAATCCATATTTGAAATCTTTAACTTCATCATAAAGTTGTTGGATTGCATCTGACCATGATTTGGGAGTATTGGACATGTACAAATTCTCTCCACAATCAGTGACTAAAAATTAGAAAACACAATGAACCAATAGTTACATCAGTATTTGCAAAGAATACTCACCAAATATTATTAGAATATTGTATTTTAGTGTTTGTGATCAATATCACCTCCCAAATATTTCACTGACTGACCGTTGGAGAAATCTAACTTTAATTTCCAAAGCTCTACTCTGTGAATTGGAATCACTCTCACCCCCTACATATGAATAGCTCTTTTTAAAATATAACCATGATTCATCTTCAAACTAATTCTTTGGCTTAACATGGTCACAGTTATCATTTTGACAACACCAGTCAACTGATTAACAATCAATAAGCAAGTATTCATTATCTGCTATGTCTTCGTAGTGTGCATGCATAAAGCAGATATTTTTTTTTAAAGTTACAGACATTATTTTGACCTTGAGTTCTTCAGCCAGTGAAATAAGAGGAGCACATGGGAAGGGAGCAGCAAACAGATTAGATATCGGGTAAAGCGTGCAATGGAAAATGAAATCAAACCCGCGGACCCAAGAGCAGTGATAAAGAGGTCGATCACATTTTAGCAATAAAGTGTCAGATGAGTTGGAGCATAGTGGATGTGCAGCATAAAGCAACCTGAGATCCGTGAGAGCAAGGTAGACTTAATCCTTCATTAACAGAAGTTACGCGTAGTCTTGGGGAATTACATTAAAATAAGTAATTATTTTCACCTGAAACTTGGGGGCTGTTGACTTGATCTACAATGTAATAGGTAGGAGTTTTTATTAGATTTCAAGAATAAACTTGGCATATGTTTAAATAAGGAGGATGAGTAGCTAAATGAACTGAAGGTCAGAAAAAACTATTTCACACAATTTTTTGTTGTTATTTTGCTCCCTCATAGCTTTTTGCCCTTGGACCACTAACTCCAACTCATTTTACACGTTTTTGCTTGGAGTAGCAGGAGTAATGAGATTTTAGGGTAAGAGTTTTTAAAAATGGAAAACAAAGAAATACAAGAAAGGATGCATGGGATGTGCATGTGGGGATAGGTCAGAATGTCCACACCAACATACAAAATCTAGGTCCCCATTCCCAAGCTGCCATATCTCACCATGTCAGTGATTTTTTTACTTAATTTTTGGTTTTTATGCAATTCCACACCATTCATTGGGAAAGACTGACTTACAGCTAATTTTCCGTTTAGTTAGAGGACTGTGTCGCAGGGTACATTCATTGGCCCAGTTTTCAGCATTCTTTGCAACTTCCTCATTCCACATCTTGGAATAAATGACAAACATTTGGAAATAAAAACGTGATGTTTTAATGAGATAATCATGATGAATGTGATTACATTGAAAACAAATTCTTTTTGATGCATTGTTTTTTAGTATTTCTTATTTTTCCATTGTTCTGCCTATTTCTAGCCACATTTCTATTTTTTTAAAAAAAAGGTTTTATTTATTCATTTTTAGAGAGAAGAGTAAGAGAGAGAGAGAGAGAGAGAAGGGGGAGGAGCAGGAAGCATCAACTCCCATATGTGCCTTGACCAGGGAAACCCAGGGTTTCAAACCTGTGACCTCAGCACTCCAGGTCAACGTTTTATCCACTGCGCCCCCACAGGTCAGGCCACATTTCTTGATTTCCTAAATGAGTTAATTACCAGGAAGTATATTTCTATATGGGCTAATTGATTAAATGTTTTAGGGGGTAAAAATATCCATTCAATTCCTCAGCAGCAAAACAAACATTTCAAAACTAAGCCAGGCTTTTTATTTGTTTGTTTCATTTTATTTTATTTTGTGACAGAGTCAGAGAGAGAAACAGATAGGACAGACAGACAGACAGACAGGAAGGGAGAAACATCAACTCTTTGTTGCAGCTCTTCAGTTGTTCATGGATTGCTTTCTCATATGTGCCTTGATGGGGTGGAGGGGATACAGCAGAGCGGATGATGTCTTACTCAATCAAGCCAGCAACCTTGGGCTTTAAGCCAGCGACCTTTGGGCTCAAGCCAGCAACCATGGGGTCATGTCTATGATCCCACAATGAAGCCAGTGACCCCGCACTTAAGCCGGTGAGCTCTGCTCAAACCAGATCAGCCCCCATTCAAGCTGGTGACCTCAGGGTTTTGAACCTGGGTCCTCTGCATCCCAGTCCAATGATCTATCCACTGCACCACCGCCTGGTTAGGCAAGCCATGCATTTTTAAATGGGTAATCACAGCTTGGGGCTATGGCTATTTAGTCACAAATAAGAACTAACTATGTTCTATTTTCTTTCAAAATGTCTATTGCATTTGCAGCAGCCTTCATAAATAAATATGCTGCCAGTAGACAGAGCCAGCATTGGTAAGTTTGTCTTGGACCAAATGAAATATAACAATGCAAAGGACAAAACATATGGAAAAATAAATGCCACCCTTATATCATAGGCAACAGCAAAAAAGATACAAGAAAATCAATGCAAATAAGAATTTAGTATTATCATCATTCAGACAAATCAAATCAAGATGCTAGATGTTACTTGCTAGAAAGAAGAAACAAGTTCTAACCTAACATGGGAAGAGAAGCTCAGAGTAGAGTAGACAGCCTGCATCTTTGGGAAGACCACGACAATTACTTATTGTGGTCATGAGTTATTTGTCCTGTACATCTGGCACAAAACACTTCCTCAGAAATGAAGATAAACATAGGGGGCAGCAGAGAAATTCTTTCCTATAGCCCAGATTAAAGCAATGAGTTCATAGTCTCAGAAATGAAAAAGTCCGTAAGACAACAGATTCTATTTCTCATTTATTATAGGAATCTTCTCCAGAAATAGACATTTTTGCCTGTAATTAAAGTATATGTTCAGTACCTTTTAAGACACCTAATTGCTAAATAGATTTTTTTCTTTTATTTCTTGAGGTGTAGTATAACCTCTAAATACCTATGATTCATTGGTTCTAGCTCAGCTCTTTGCACAAATTGAGGACAAATTTAATTTATTTGTCATATGATAACACTTTAAATAATTAAATTGGGAAGAGAGACAGTAACTAATTTTTAGTGAACATCTCATGTTTTTTCTATTTTATTTATATTAGTATTTTTCTACTAATCCTCACAAAGATGTAGCAAAGTTTGATTATTATTTCCACTAATAGCCAAGAAAAATGAAGTTCTTCCAGATTAAGCAATAGGTCTGGAGTCAAAGGTCATATTCTATTCTCTAAAATGGTATTTAGTAACTATCCCCTATTTCATTGTTTTTTGGTCTCCAGACAACCCACTATACTAATCAACATCTTCTGATATACTCTTTTACTAAAGTATTGTCCAAACCCACGCACGTCTGTAACATATGATCTGACTATAGCTAAAGAGTGGGACTCTAATTATTTTAACCTATATACCATATTTTATTATATAGTTTAAAGTTTTCATTTGTTGTTTAGCATCTAATTTTTCAAGCAATATAATTTACAAGGTTTTTTCCACTGCCCTTTATTATACCTTCATCCTACATTGAGAGAGTCAATATATTTTCCAATTCAAATGTATTATTTGAATTGCCAGCCAATATGGCAACATTTTTAGTGAACTAAACAGATTAGAGTATTTTATATATACAGATTCTAGTTTAATGTCAATTGTTAAATGGTTAGATGTTAATTGATAACGATCTATCAATAAGACACAACTTACCATTTTAAGCATGTTTCTGGCACTGGGACTTGCCATCCTTCTAAGTTCATTGTGCTTATTAAGAATCTCCATTTGGGCTAATGGACGCCCGGTCAATAGAGTGGAAAGTGAGATATTTGACTTCAAAATGAAGCAAAAAATAAGGGCAATATTAAAATGTTGAAAATCAAAGTAAAAAAACAACTGATTTATTTCAATATTGAAGCTGATAAAAAACGTTTAGTTTGGTGTTCTTCAACTTTAGCATGAAACTCATCCAGAGGGCTTGTTAACATACTGATTGCTGGGCTCCCCCCCCCTACTTTTTGATTCAGGAAGATTAGGTGGGCTGAGAGAATTTGCATTTCCAACAAGTTCACAGGAACCCTGTTTTGCAAATCAGTAATCTAAATTTTAGAATTATTGCGAGGATTTTGGGTGTGCCCTTCTGAATATGAACATTTCTTTTTTTTGCCTTTAACACAATAGATTAATTTGATCCATAAAGCCTTATATGATAACATGAAAGAATTTGAACTCTCATCAGCAGCCTAATTAGTACAAGAAAGTTCCAATAGAACAAAAAATAGTACTTGGAATTCTGCAAAAACAAAATTTGAGTTATATGATGTCTAGCAAAAATATTTACTTAAACTATAGAAAATTTCAGGTGACATATCATATCTATATCTACATCTATATCTATCTATATAAATGTGACTACAGAATATTTAGATATTATTTAGATTAAAAATATGCAGTGTATCTGGCCAACTTTATTTACTATCTTATAAAGATTATGAATTGTGTGCATACTCATATTTACACCAACCTCAAAAATTACCTTTTGTCTTAATAAGAGCATAATTAGAAGGCAGTATATATTTTTTAGGTAAAAATGACTCATGAAAATAATAGGCTGAAAGAAACCCTCAAAATCATTTTATATATGTTATGATGTTTCTTCTCTGTTTGATATACCACCGGACCTGTGTACTATTTACTTTTGTCTTCCTGCCCCATGGCCTAAAGTTCTGGGCTCCACCACCTGGGCTCCCCTGTCTTGTGCTTTCTGGTTGGACTGAGCCAAAAGAAGGCACTGGTAGAATGGAGGGTAGGAGGGAGTAGAGGTCATGGCATTTCTGTGCCACTTTTTCCCTACTTCCACACTCCATCTCTGGGAGGAGATAGCTCCTTTCTGATCCCACTATTATTTCTTCTTTTAATCCCATAAGTCTAGCAGTTGAAAGATTTTCTATGGCTGCAAGCTGCTATTTGTTCCTTTAACCTTGGTCCTTCCTCTGTAAACATTGCTTCATTATAACTCATACATCCAAAACATCTGTGTTGAAGAAAGAAATGGTAATTCTGTGATATGATGGAGGCATTAGCTAAAGCTATGGTGGTAATCATTTTGTAATATGTAAGTGTATCAAATCTATACTTATTCACCTTAAACTTACACAATGCTATTGTCAATTATATCTCAATAAAGCTGGAACAACACAAAACAAACATCTTCGTTGAATTTTTTTGTCTAGACTCTGAGTGGAAAAAGCTCCTTTATTTTTATTCATTAAAAAAAGTAATGGATTCAGAAAGGTCAACTGAGTTTTGTAAGAATCTTTATTTCCATTATATCAAAAAACTAATTACTTTAAATTTGGAAGTACAAATTAATAACAGATAACATATCCCTTGTGATTATAGACTATTTTAATGAGGGCAACATATGGAAGCTACCATTGTTTCTTTAGGAAATAGCTTACTTAGCACATTAAGCATTTTGGTATTAGTACAATCACGTCTTTCATATTCTTTGGATTGATTAATCTTTTTTGACTCACTGGTCAAAACCATTTAAGCATTCAAACTGAAGCAAAATAAATTAAAGACATTTAAAAATATAAGTTCAGAGGATTCATAAGCATTTGAGTATATTTAGTCCTTCATTATATTTGGGCAAGGTTATTTAAATAACTGAACTGATATATAATTTATTTGCCTACTGCAACCTTTAACTTAGACATCACTTCTCATTCACCTACTCATATGCACTAGCATCGCCCCTCCAATTACACCATTCTGAAACATGCAGCAGCAAAAAACAAACAGTGATTTATGTCTTAAAGTGCTGTGCAGATAGCAAGAGCTGAGTGTCAAAAATATGTTTAAATATGGAGCTCATGTCATTAAGAAAAGAAGCCAAAGTAAATAATAACTGACATTCTTGGAGGTGCAGTGGCTTTCCTAGAAGCCAAGGCTGAGACTCCTCAGCAGCAGATTCATTACAATCAACCTGGGTGATGCTCATAATATTGTCACATTTTCTTTTTCCACATATTGTAATATGTAAAATAATTTTAAGTTTGACATTTTATGATAGTACTATTATATAATTTAGTTCTCAAAGCAACACATTGTGGTAAGAATCATTATCCCGCCTGAAAATTGAAGAGAAAACAAGGTTCAGAGATGTTCCAGACCAGATGAATCCCTCCTTACTATGCATTGTTCCAAATAAATGGCTACATTGACTGAAACTTGATGTCCATTTTACAAAATAGGACCCTGGAAATTAAACATGTTCAAAATTTTCTTTCTAAAATTATAAAATTAGTAAGGAAAAGAATGCCAGAACTTGAATGCATTGACAGTAAATAAATCTTAAGTTCTAAGTCAATACACTGGCATCTGGAATACAATACTAGCACTTGGGAAATAGCACTTTGAAATTTGAAACTTTTTTCCCATGGGTTGATACTAATCTACCACATTGTTGGCAAAAATATTAAGAAAGCTTTGTGGTGTCTAACTCAAGAAAACTTGTTTTTATTTTTCTTCTTTGGAGAAATATGAAAGTTGCATTATTCTTTTTGGTTTCCTCAAATAACTTTCTAGTTTATAAAAAAAATCAGTTCTTTAAAAGTAAAACGCTATCCCTTTAAATAAATATAGCAGTTAAATAATAATAACTCAGTTTCAAGCTATAAAACTACTTTCATTTTTTCCTATTCGATCTTGTAGTCAAGATTCTAAGGCTTCTTTCCCAAAAAGGATAGAACAAAGTTACAACTTATCAGCTGAATCTTGCACTTCTTGATTTACCTTTCCCTTCTTCACAAGGAGAGGAAAATGTCTTTCTACTTTCAAAGCTCATATCTTTCTCTTGCTCCCTTTTCACTTGCTTCTCAACTGATTGCACTCTGTCTTTTGTCCCCACACTCCCACTGAAAAGGCAGTTGCCAAGACCATCACAACCTCATTGGTGGTAAATATAACGGAGACCTCTCCTTCCTTATCTTACTTGTCTAGGGAACTGCTGTATACAGCTTCTTCTTGAATAGCTCCCCCTCCCCCTCCCCGGGCTTTGTGATGTTCATGGTTTTTCTTCTTCTCTTTTTTCTTAGTCTCCTTCTTTTTCAGATTCCCTCCCTGGGGCTCACCATTAAATCTTGGTATTCACAATTCTTCCCTAGACCCTTTCCCTCTTCACATTCCACACTTCCCACTTTAGTAGTTTCAATGGCGCTTTTTATGCGAACGATCCCCAAACCTCTGTCTCTAGCTCAGATCCTATTCACGCCTCATCTGAAGCTCACCTGCCTCGGATAATGTCCTTCTTGGCTCCTCTCAGAGCCTGATCACCATCAAGTGCTCCCCCTTCCGGTGAATGCCATCATCCAGCGATACAAATTTGATGTTGCCACCGTCTCCTCACAACCCAGCTCTAACTGATCTCTAACTCCTGTAGCTTCTACTTTGGAATTAGGTGTTCATTCCCCAAAACAGGTAGCGGCCACTATCATAGTGTATCACTCACATTAGTGAAAAAGTTCCCAACTAGTCCTCCAGGCCACATATTGCCCCCTGCAGTATGATAGAGTGGTCTTTCTGAAATGCAAATCTCACGATTACCCTCTAAATCGGACACTCCATGATTGAACTTACCATTGTTTATGAGGCCCACGGGACCTGGGCCTGCTCATACTCTTCCAGCCTCAACCCGTAGTGCATTTCTTCTGACCCCACCAAACATGACTGTCCCTTACCTCTTCGTACTCCAAACTGGCTTCTGCTCAAACTCCCCTGGTCTCTTACCTGTTACACTTCAAACATGATGTAACCTTTTCCTCAAAGCTTTCCCTTCTCCACCTCTACCTTCTTTCTTTTCTAGTCTAAATTTTACTCGTTATAGTATCATGAGAAAAAAAAAATGAGAGAAAGTGGTAAAACGGTTAGAATGTTTTTTAAAGAGCAAAGGTTCAGGAATAATATTCCTTATAACACCATAATTATCCTCACAATGCACTTATCGTACTTTTAAGTTACCTGGTGATTCATAAGTCCTCTACTATGCTAAAGTGTTATGTGGGCAGGTGCTATGTTAATCTTGTTGATTGCACTATCCCTAGCCGCTAGCACTATGTCTAGTATAGTAGACACTAAGTAAGTGGTTGTGAAATTGAACTAAATTGAAATGTGTTGAGCTAAATTTGGAAGCCAAAATTATAGTTTTATTTTTGAACCGTAGTTGTTAAGGATTTTGTAATATTACATATATACTTTCATGGATCTGGAAACTAGATAGCCAACCATATGTTAAGTTCTTCAACTGAACAAGCTACTTGTGATAAAAATGAATTCCTATAAGGCAAGCAGTGAGTTAATTTTACATTCAGATTCATGTTATGCTTCTCATCTGATGCTCACTTCTAACCCACTATCTTATTGCTCAGTACTGTAAATGAGTAAAAAAGTTCCTGATTACTGTAATAATTTATATTAGTGAGAACGAACGTACATTATGTGATGAGAAAACAGTTCATTTTCTCCCTTTCCCAGGACATTTGCAACCATTATCTTTGTCGATGTCACATTAATCATGGGATATGGGTAAGTTAGCTACCCTCTTAGTAGAGCTTAAAATCTATCTTAAATGAAATGCTTACCATGCCTGCAACTTGTTGCAAGAGTACCATGAAGCATATGCCCACCAATATCATTGTCTCTGAAAAAAAAAGCATTTATGAGTATATAAAAATAGCTGTCTTTATGAAAAAATGATTATAATTTTAAGAAATGTATCCATATAGCTTTTTTGTGGGTTTAAACTTTCTATAAAAATAATTTTTCTTGGTCAGATGGACAGTTTTTCTTAATAAAAATCAGTTTCATTCTTTACCTACAAATATAGGCTTTATTTTTGGGTTAATCAATCCTAGATTAGAACCAGGAATATAATAGCAACCTTTTTTAATACTTTATAAACATAAGAATTTGAGACCTAATCAAAGAAAAAAAGCAAAAATTTGGTTTGTAATAATTCACATCACCAATGGGCAACTCTGTTTTTAAAAAATTCTCTCTGGGTCATGATAATCTTTAACCTATTACTGAGAAAATTAAGTCACAGATGTGTAAGGTTAGACACCAGGTGGATACCTCTAAAAATGATAAATTTTTAGTTCTATTACAATTTTACTTTAGTTTTATATTTCTCTACTTATATTATTATTATTAAACAATTATCAAGTGTTACTTTTATAGTAATTTTCTCTTTTATTTTAAAACTTTTTGAACTATCTTTTGTTTCTACTAAATTTTGATCTAATTTTTCTTTATGACCAGTAAGTACTAAAGTTGGCATCACTGTCCCATTAGGCTTCCCATCTGAAAAATTAGTCTGCTTCCTTTCAATCTATGTACAATGTGCTTTTGAGTATTCTGAGTACCCTAGTGGCTTTGTCTTGAATGTACTCTATTTATCCAAAACACCATTAAAAAGGATTATGACAACCATAAACATAGGATTTCATGCATGATCCATCTTTTGGTTTACTTGGAATGTTAGACTAAGGCAAAGCTAGAAAAGTAATTGAAATAAATTAATACACTCCCATTTACTAGTAGTAAAGCTGAGAATAAAGTTAAAAGCTATTAAGTTTTTCTCCCTCCATAGATACCTCTTATCACTAAATGATACGGAAAATGTTTTACCTGGGATAAGCAGGTGGCAAAGATAAGGTGTTCCCATGTCCAAAGGAAAAAGAACATATTATGATCTTCAGAAGAGCAGTATATATATGTACACAAATCGCTTCTCTTTCCTGTTTGGTTACTCTGAATTATGTAAAGTGGTAGCTATATGCTATGGTGAAAATGTTCTAAAAGATTTTATCACCTGTTTTAGTACTAAATAAGCCATTAATTTAATTCTAAAGAAGTTAGTTAATAATTGCTGTTCTCCTATAATTAGGTTTAGTAATTTAGTAATGATGGGTTAGCAAAGTCCTAAGCTTTACTACCAAGGTCTAGAGAGCGTAATACTACTTAGGTAGGTTGTGATTTATGTATTTTTGTTCTCAATAGCATTCCATGGAATTGTTAATTAGCTTTTGGTAAATTGCCTTTATGTAGTCTAAGAATTATGTAAGACATATGACAAAATTCAGAATTCTGTTCCATTATTAAAAGTAATTATACAATCTAATAGGAGATTTAATAAATATAGACAATTATTATCTTATTTTCATTATCAAATGCCACAATATCAAAATAAAATGTTCAAATAAGTTTTTAGAAAAATAATATCATAACTCAGTGAAAAAAATACCTCCCAAAATAACATTCATATTTTTAAAAGGGGAAAAATGAGGTTTACATATGTAATAAATTTGTTATAATAGCTGTTACTTTCTCATGTTTTCATTAAAAACCAATTTTTTTTCAAAGATTGCACTTAATGTAGATTGAGAAAGTAGCCACATCCACATAGTGTTTCAGAAGGTGGACTTTGGAGCCAGTCACCCTTGTTCATAGCCTTATTTTACCACTCACTAATTGAGAAAACCCGTAAGTGATAAATCCTCTTTATGCCAAAATTTCCTCATTTTTACAATGGGTAATATTAATAACCATGAAATGTTGGAATTGTTATTAAGTAATTTAATCCATTTAAAACACCTGTGCTTATAATGTAAGCAATTAATGCTTGTTATTATATTTTACTAATTTTAATTAATTAACTTGTTAGTAACAATGAACAAAGCAAGATACTATGGGGAATATGGAAAAGAGAATGTGAAAGCCATGATAGCAACAAGGCAGCAGGAGACATTCCTGCTTTTTATTCACTTTTTATTCAGTGAGTGAGACATCCATACATGAACAAAAACATCTTTGTGGGTGTTTTGGGGTCTGGTATCTTACTCTAAAAGTCCTGTGAGAAATTTCACCCACCAGTGCAGCTGGTAAGATACAGACAAACCTTGGTATGAGCTATAAAAATAATATAAATAAAGCCACTTTAAAATGAAGTCAGAGCTGTCATTCCAGGGCAACTGCCTTGCCAATCTCATGACTCAAACTTTCAGAATGTTAAAACAGGGAAAAATCACTTTGGGATTGGATTAAAGGAGCATTGTACTCCAAATAACTATTTGCAAAGCTAAGAGGAAAGCAAGCATTTTGAGACTTTGTGATCTGTTTAAGAATTCAAAATCGCCATTATGAAAAAAAACTTGATGACTCACCAGAAAACTTAAAAAGACAACACAATGAAATTAGGAATAAATTATATAAATAAAATTATTTCTTTACAAAAAAAGAAAAATTAAATATTAAAAAAGAACCAAACAAATTCTGAAGGTGAAGAAATCTGTGAATGAAATAAAGGAGCAATAGGGAGTATCTGCAGCAGGGCAGGCCAGAGGGAAGAAAGAATAAATGACTTGGAGGATAGGAATTTTGAAATAACACAGAAGATAAAAGAAAACTAAGATGAAAAAGAGGGAAGAAAGCTTACCAAAGCTACTGAATTTCATCAGAAAGTTACGTTTTAGAATAATTGGGATTTTAGCAGAAGTGAGAGAGAAGGGTGTAGAGAGTATATTTAAAGAAGTAATAGTTGATAACTTCTAAAACCTGGGAGAAAACTTGGACATACAAGCCCATGAAACTAATAGAACAACCTATTATTTCAATGCAAATGTTCTTTCTCCAAGATACATTATAATGAAACTGTCAAAAATTAATGATAAAGAATCTTAAAGGCAGCCAGGGTAAAGAAACATTAATTTACAAAAGATTCCACATTAGATTAGGAGTATATTTCTCATCAGAAACTCTACAGGCCAGAGGAGAGTGGAATGAAATATTCAAAATGTTGAAAAATAAAACTTGTCAGCTAGAAAAAGTGCTTTCTCTGG
Organism: Rhynchonycteris naso; assembly: GCA_037038555.1. Taxonomy (NCBI): domain Eukaryota; kingdom Metazoa; phylum Chordata; class Mammalia; order Chiroptera; family Emballonuridae; genus Rhynchonycteris; species Rhynchonycteris naso. The sequence continues at coordinate 16,044,892 of CM073000.1, forward strand.
CAAAGTTATTCTTCAGTTTGAAAGAGAAATGAAAGCTTTCCAAGAAAATGGAAAGCTGAAAGCATTCACTACCACTAGAACTGCCCACAAAAAAAATGCTAAAAATCGTTTTTCAAGCTGAAATAAAAAGATGCTAATCAGTGACATGAAAGCATATAAAATATGCATATATTCACTATTAAAATAAAAGTATATATACACTCACACTAAAAAATGTAACTATATTAGGATAGTTTCTTAAGCACTCATCATAGCATAAAAGTTAAAAAAACAGTAATAAAAAAGTATAGTTACTATAAATTGTTAACAAATACACAACATAAAAAGAGGTCAGTTGTGACCTCACTGATATAAAGAAAGAAATAAAAGGCTGAAACCATTATAGGCAATCAAAGAAAAGTTGCTATCAGTCTGAAAGAAACTTTTTTTATTTTTTAGACATTTTATGTAAACCTCAAGGTTACCACACACACACAAAAATGAATAGATCCAGGAAAGACAAAGAGAAAAAAAAGCATATCATTCTAGAAAATAACCAAATCACAAACACAAAACAATCAGAAAGCAATTAATAAGATGACATTAGTAAGCCCATAGATAGACATAAAAAATTATTCTAACTGTAAATGAATTGTATTTGCAAATCAAAAGATGTATATGGATAAGAAACAAGAATCAATATATACTTTTATAAGCAACCCCCTTCAGAGTTAACGATGCATAAAGACTCATATGTGGATGAAAATCCCAAAGATTCAAGTAAAAGAAAAAAAGACTGTTGGATCCAATTAATAAAATTCAGTAAAGTTGCAGGATATAAAATCAATAGAGCCTGACCAGGCGGTGGCACAGTGGATAGAGCATCGGACTGGGATGCGGAAGACCCAGGTTCGAAACCCCGAGCTCGCCAACTTGAGCGCGGGCTCATCTGGTTTGAACAAAGCTCACCAGTTTGGACCCAAGGTCGCTGGCTCGAGCAAGGGGTTACTCAGTCTGCTAAAGGCTCACAGTCAAAGCACATATGAGAAAGCAATCAATGAACAACTAAGGTGTCGCAACGAAAAGCTGATGATTGATGCTTCTCATCTCTCTCGGTTCCTGTCTGTCCTTATCTATCCCTTTCTCTTTCTCTATCTCTGAAAAAAAAAATCAATAGAAAAAATCAGTTGCATTTCTATGCACTAACATGAAACATCTGAAAAACATAAAAAGTAACTATCCCACTTAAAATAACATCAAATACAATAAAATATCTAGGAATAAATTAAACCAAGTACGCAGAAGATCTGTACATTTAAAACTACAAGACTTACCCCTGGTCTGGTTGCTTAGTTGGTTAGAGTGTTGTCCCAACATACCAAGGTTTTGAGTTCAATCTCTAGTCACGGTACATACAAGAATCAACCAATGAATACATAAATAAGAGGAACAATAATTCAATGTTTCTTTCTTTCTTTCTTTCTTTCTTTGTTTTTCTCTCATGCATGCTCTCTTTCTCTCTCTCTAAACATTAATTAAAAAATTTAAAAAAAATTACAAGATTTTTCTGAAAGAATTTGAAGACACAAACAAATGTTTATGCTACCCAAAGCCATCTATAGGTTCAATGCAGTTTCTATCAAAATCCTAATGACTTTTTTTCACAGAAATAGAAAAAAACAATTCTAAAATTTGTGTGGAATCACAAAAGACCCTGAATAGCTAAAGCAATCATGAGATAGACAAACACAACCAGAGACATCACACTTCTGATCTCAAATTATACTACAAAGCTATTGTAATTATAACAGCATGGTACTGGCATAAAAACAGATGGTCAGACCAATGGAACAGAATAGAAAGCCCAAAATTAATATACATTTAACTAATATTCAATAAAGAAGCAAAGGCACCAACATGGAAAACATAGTTTCTGCAACGAATGGTGTTGGGAAAAGTGGATAACCACATGCAGAAAAATAAAATTGAAACCCTATCTTCCACCACTCACACAAATTCACTCAAAATGGATCAAAGACTTGAAATCATAAAACTCCCAGGAAATACAGGAATCCTCAATATTGGTGTTGGGAAACATTTTAAAATATGAAATCAAAAGCACAAACAACAAAAGAAAAATTCAACAAGTGTGTTTACATTAAACTTTTTTTTTTTTTGACAAAGTGTCAGAGAGAGGGACACACAGACAAAAAGGAAAAGAAAAGAAACATGAGTTCTTCATTGCGGCACCTTAGTTGTTCACTAATTGCTTTTTCATATGTGCCTTGACTAAGGGGCTACAGCAGAGCGAGTTATCACTTGCTTAAGCCAACAACCTTGGGCTTGAGCAAGCGATCTTAGGCTTCAAGCCAGTGACCATAGGGTCATGCCCATGATCATATGCTCAAGCCAGCAACCCCACACTCAAGCTGGTGAGCCCATGCTCAAGCTGGTGATCTCAGGGTTTCAAACTTGGGTCCTCTGCATCCCAGTCCAATGCTCTATCCCCTGCATCACCGCTTGGTCAGGCATGACTACATTAAATTTGAAAGCTTTTGCCTTGCAAAAGAAGCAATCAACAAAATGAAAACGCAACCTACGGAATTGAAGAAAATATTTGCAGACCATGTATTTCAGAAGGGGTTAATAACTAAAATTGATAAAGAACTCATACAATCCAATAACAAAAAAAAATCTCAAATAATCCAATTAAAAAATGGGCTGAGGAAGAAAGATCAACAATTTTCCAAAGAAGATATCCAAATGGTCAACAGATACATGAAAAGGGGCTCAATTTTACAATTATGAGGAAAATAAAATCAAAACCACAGTGAGATATTTCACCTCACACCTGTTAGAATGTTTATCACCAAGAAGATAACAAATGAAAAGTGTTGGTGAGGATGTGGAGAGAAGGGAACCCTTATGCTCTCTAAGTGGCACTGCAAACTGGTTCAACCACTATTGAGACCAGTATGGCGGTTTCTCAAATAATCAAAAATAGAATTACCACACAAACTAGCAAGCCCACTTCTGCATATATATCCAAAGGAAATGAAAACAGGGCATAGAAGAGATATATGCACTCCCATGTTCATCGCAGCATTATTCACAACAGCCAGGATATGTTCATAAATGGATGAGGGGGTAAAAAAAAGACACGGTATATATATCCAATGGAGTACTACTCAGTTATGAGTAAAAAGAACATCTTGGGCCCTGACTGGTTTGCTCAGTGGATAGGGTGTATGTCTGACATATGGACGTCCCAGGTTAGATCCTAGGTGAGGGCATACAGGAGAAGTGACCATCTGCTTCTCTTCCCCTCCTTCTCCCCCTTCTCTCCCTTTTTTCCTCCTGTACCCAGTGGCTCAATCGGTTCAAGTGTCAGCACCAGGCACTGAGGATAGCTTGATTAGTCTAAGCATTGGCCCCAGATAGGGGTTGCCAGGTGGATCCCAGTTGGGGCACATGTGGGAGTCTATCTCTCTATCCCCTCCTCTCACTTAAAAAGAAAAAGAAAAAAAAGAAAAGGTAAAAAAAAATAAGAAAGAGAGAAAATTCTCCTGCAGTTTGTAACAACATGGATGGAGCTTGAAGGCATTATGCTAAGTGAGATAAGTCAGACAGAGATAGACAAATAATGTTTGATATCTCTTATGTAAAATCTATCTAAAAAAGCTGATCTTGAAAAAACAAAAAGTAGGATGGTGGTTATCAGGGGCTGAGGACAGGGAAATGGGAGAGATGTTGATTAAGGGTGCCTACTTCCAAATAGTAGATAAATAAACTAATACACAATGCAGTAACTGCAGACAACAAAGCTATATTATAAACATTAAACTAAGCTAAGAGACAGGATCATAATTGTTTACTATAAGAAGTAATTATGTGACTCAACAGAGGTGTTAGCTAACTATAATAATGATCATATTGCAATATAAATGTATCAAATCATTTTGTTGTACACCTAAAACTTACACAATACTATATGACATTTATATCTCAATTTAAAAAAAATAATTGCCCCTAGCTAGGTGGCTCAGTTGATAAAGTATCCACCTGGCATGCCAGAGATTGTGGTGTCAACCCCGGTGAAGATACATAGAAGAAGAAATCAATGAGTGCCCAACAAGCAACTAAGTGAAATGAGTTAATGCTTCTGTCTTTCTCTTTCTTCCTCCCTTTCTCCCTTCCTCTGTCTCTCTTTCTCTCTCTCTCTCTCAAATCAATGGAAAATACTTTTAAAAAAGGAGTTAATTAAGAAAGAAAAATATATAATTTTTAAAGGAAGAATGTTCTTAAAAAGAATATGTGAATTGGTACACATAATAAAATTATACTTTATTAAGAAGACAAACTATGTACTTATATGCCTTAATTGTGATAGTTTTAAGTAAACAGAAAACAGTCCTTTTTTATTTTTCCTATATTCTATATCAGTAAAGCTTATTGAATCAAATTATATTGTATATATCTACCTGAAAATATGATCTATTTGGCCTAGATATCTTTTCTTAGATCTTTAATATTACAAGATGTTTGCATGCAGTTACTAGTTCTTACTAAACCTGTCTGACATAGTTAAACCATGAGATGATTTGATGCTAAAGTGTATATACAAATATAAAGGTATTTATGGTAAATAAATTCCCAAAATACTGTTAAAAGAAAATTATTTTTATTTTAATATCTGTCTGTGTAAATATAAGAGAAATAGTTTAAAAAAATGTCAATCTATAATTGTATAATTCCATCTCCCATACAGAATTTCAAGTTTACATAGCCAGAAAAATAGTTGGTGGAGCCATCTCACACAAAAATAGACTGTGTCATTTGAGCCCTTTGCTGATTATAAAACATTATCAATGGGGACACTGCATTACAAGGTGATTTGAAAAATGTTCTGTACTTTGTTTCTCTAATTTTAAACAGGATAATTGTGATATTTGCCTTTGAGGAGAGATTGCTAAAATGAAATGATGTAAATTATATAAAACACTTAGGACAGAGCACAAAGTAAAAACTCAATAGGATCTGTCATTATAGTCTTCATCCTCCTCATTTATATCCTCCATCTATTGACTTTACTGTTGCATGCAGGGCAATACAGCTTATCCCTGAATTCTAAAGGGATTCCAAGGAAATATTATTTCTATATATCTTAATCATCATGAGGGGGAACCATTGAGATGTTCAGTTTAACCTCTCTCCCCAAGATTATTTGAGAACATAGAAAGTGAATGTAGAAAAATAAAATTACTTGGTTCAATAATGTGGAACTATTTCTTGACATGGGATCTCTAATGATCCTGTCTAATATTATTTTCACTTTATGAATACAGAAGAGTAAATTGAAATAATGTTACATTTCTTACTTTATAGATTGGTATAAAGTAATAGAAATAAAATAAAAATAAAACAGCTTTGCTTAAATGAAAAGACTAAGAATGTCATGTCTCATACAAATAATGATTTGTAGTTGAGTGATCCTTCTTTCCTTATAAAAGAAAAGAATTAGTTCTTGGAATCTGATAAGAATACCAAATGATCTTAGGAGGAAATAATTCACATAGAGGTAAACTTCTTTGGGAAACATTTAAATCCTCAGTACACTGCTTTATGGTTAATACAGCTTCAGGTTATGAGATTGAAAATTTCTCATACAAGGAAATACTTAAAAGTTTGAAGTACTATATTACAAGTTCATGAAGAGATACCTATAGCATTGATATATTTTTTCGCTTTGCTGTTATTGTATTATTGTCATTATTCTTTGGCTATATTTGCAGATGTGATACCAATTGTCAAGAGACATAGAGCACAATAAATTTCCTAGACCACCAGTCAACTGGGATTACATTTCTTAGAGGGGGACAGAATTTGTCCCTTCAGGGCTAAGTGTGAAGATCAGCAGATAAGTTCCCTGATGTGGAAGGTTAATAGTAGGTCTCTTCCTTCCAAAACTATTACTTACAATTTAGTTTGAGAGCTAAGACCTGAGTAACAAAAACAATGAAGAATGAAATATGAAACAGGTAGCACCGAGATATGAATGAATAGGTGGTGAGAGCTGTCTTCTTCTATTTGCTCCAAAATATACACACACATGAAAGAGGCATGGCCTTTTAAATTTGGGAAGGAATTTACTAGATGAAAAATATTGTGCTTCACCAAGAAAAATAACAGGAAGTGTTAGTCAGAGGGGGAAATATTTCAAAGATAACTCAGCAAACAGCTCTGTAAAAGGCACCTGCAGGCTAAGAACAAATCATGACTAATGGAGACAAGAGATGAGACGATAACTAAGTTTACGCTGAAGAAAGGAAATCTAGAGATGCAGTAAAGAACAAGGGAGGTAGATTCTTTTTAAAATAGCTTGACTAATTTATGTTTCTTTATGTTTTTTTTATTATTATTAATGTTAATGGGGTGACACCAATAAATCAGGGTACATATGTACAAGGAAAACATCTCCAGATTATCTTATCATTCGATTGTGTTGCATACCCATCACCCAAAGTCAAATTGTCCTCTGTCACCTTCTATCTGGTTTTCCCTGAGCCACTCCCCTCCTCCCTATCCCACCCTCCCCACCCTCCCCCCACCTCGTAACCACCACTCTTTTGTCCATGTCTCATAGTCTCATTTTTATGTCCCACCTATGTATGAAATCATGCTGTTCTCAGTTTTTTTTATTCTGACTTACTTATTTCACTCCATATAATGTTATCAAGGTCCATCCATTTTGTTGTAAATGATCCGATGTCATCATTTCTTATGGCTGAGTAGTATTCCATAGTATATATGTACCATAGCTTTTTAATCCACTCGTCTTCTGACGGACACTTGGGCTGTTTCCAGATCTTCGCTATTGTGAACAATGCTGCCACGAACATGGGGGCGCATTTCTTCTTTTTGAACAGTGCTAAGGGTATATTCCTATTTTCCACAGTGGCTGCACCAGAGAACCCAGAAATAAACCCACACCTTTATGGACAACTGATATTTGACAAAGGAGGAAAGAACATACAATGGAGAAAAGACAGCCTCTTTAACAAATGGTGTTGGGAAAATTGGACATCTACCTGCAAAGAAATGAAACTAGACCATCAACTTACACCATTCACAAAAAAAAAACAAAACAAACAAACAAACAAAAAAAACCCCCTCAAAATAGATAAAAGACTTAAACGTAAGCCGTGAAACCATAAGCATCTTAGAAGAAAACATAGGCAGCAAGCTCTCCGACATCTGTCCCAGCAATGTATTTGCCAATTTATCTCCACGGGAAAATGAAATAAAAGGCAAGATAAACAAATGGGACTATATCAAACTAAAAAGTTTTTGCACAGCTAAAGACAATAAGAACAGAATAAAAAGACAAACCACACAATGGGAGAACATATTCGACAGCACGTCTGATAAGGGGTTAATAACCAAAATTTATAAAGAACTTATAAAATAGCTTGACTAATTTAAAACAAGTATTTTATAATAAAATGTTTATATTGTTGAACATTAATATAAAGACTCTAGAACCATACATATTTAATAAATGGATATTACCAAAGAAACAGGCAAACACACAAGTGCACCTTGCCCCGTGTTAGACTATGGGGATAGAATGATAGAATCACTACAATAGAAACAGTTTTATCAAATTCTTGAGTGAAGAGTCCCACAAACTAGGCAATTAAAATGCATCACCTTAACATTGTTAACTATTCAGGGCAAGGTTGCTTAATGCTTCCCTTGAAAGATGGTGTCCTTACCCAACTTTTTGGAAAATACCGAAGATGTTTCTATTGTTCTCATTTACTGATTTGATGATGTAATCCACAATTTAAGTTTTATAGAATATATATTAAATAACTTTTAGCTCATGTTTCAAAGAGACTGCATATTAGTCAGAACTTTTGAACAAGTCTGTAAATATTTACACAGTGAAATGGAGAGATGACCTAGTAATCATAATTACAATACAGGCTCCTGGGTACAGGCTAATAAATGAATGATGATACAGTTGTCCCATGTCAATACATGAAAAATATTTTTTGTGTTTGTTAGATAGGTGCCTAAAGTCCAAAGAAGAGTGAAAATAATGACATGAAAAAGTAATGAACATTATTTTCCTTCTTGTGTTTAATTTGTAAATTAAAGAAAATGTAGAGCCCAGAAGTTTTTTAGTAATAATTTGTAATACTGTGATGATTTATGACAAAGAAGCTATGACAATGCATGTTGTTCAGTTTTGGCTACAGTAATTAAAAAAAGGTTTATATATAGATGTAAAGTACCTGTGCAAAGGATTTGCACAGATATCACAAGAAGACATCTTAAATAAAAGATAAATCTCAATGACTGTTGTTGTTATCAGAGTCTTTATTATGTTAGAAACAGTGTACTTTTTGTCCTTCAGGTGAAGATGGTCTTTCAACCATTGGTTGACCATCTCACGTCATTCTTCCTCAGCAAACTATGTGTTTAATTTCTATGTGTGTGTAAATTTCCCCTGACCTCATTAAAAAATATAAGTGTCATTGTTGCTGTTTCCTCAGTTGCCATCATTAATGAACTGGTGCTGAAGTAATGGGATTTTCCCATATTTCCTTTTGTACATGAAATTATTGAAAAGAGCCTCTTTTGTAGAGGTCCTATTTGAAAAATGGACACTGTTGGTGTCCAGATCCTCTTCACCCACTGGTGCACCCTTCCTCCTTCTGCCATGAATGTTGGCTATGTGTGTGTGTGGTTAATGGCTCAGCTGCCCTTTTCTCCACACAAAGGCCCTTGCCTTCTTTGCCCAAGGATGTTAGGCACCCTCCAACATTTAGGGGCACTCTGGAGACACTGATATTGTCATAAAAAGACCTGTTGCCTTATTTCAAGGTGAGACTGATTTTGCATTCAATTCATGCTCTAGTAGGATCAGAATAAAACTAGTCTCTAGTAGAGACAAGTTCTTGCTTAACCCTTCTGCATCCTGTTTTCTTTACTTTGGAGAGCACCCCTCAGTAATCTGAATCCTTCTGATTCAGAATCCCCTTCTTGGGCTTCCCTTCCAGGAAACTTGACCCAAGGCATTGTTTTCTCTCTATTGGTCAACAATAACTGTCTGATGGATTTTTCTACACCATAATCTCCTTTAGTGCTAGAACTCATTCTGAAAAGAGAGAGAGAGAGAGAGATTTGACAGTTTTTAAAAATCTCCTAAAGAACTTGCAATTAAAACTTAAGCAATTTTATTTGGTATCTGATTTATTAGTAATATCACTACTGAACATATGAATTATCAGCTAAGAGAGAATAAAAACAAGTTGCTTTAGAATTCATATACTCAGTTGCTTCCTTAGACAAAACAATGTAGGAATTAGGAAACTAATTTTATTGGATGATATGCATCAGTAAACAAAACATGTTTGTAATAATAATAAATAGAACTTTTAGAAATAAACACAAGGCATTATGCATTGTTTATTTCAGCAACAAACTTATAATTAGACATGAGATAAAGGAGAAAAAAAACCTTAGTAATTACCACTCCTAATAGTTTCCTCCTGATTTGAGTAACAGCACACCTATAAATAATTAAAGTATTATTAATCAAAAGATTTGATTAATTAAATAAAACAATAAAAAATTTGGATCAAATTCTAGATTCATCATAAAAAACCATGAAATCAATCATGGTAATAAACTTTTCTAACTTTCAATTTTCTGATATGCCAAAAGATAACCTATATACCAATTTGCTGGGGAAGCTAAAATAAGACACTTTATATGAAACTGCCTGATACAGAATAGTTTTCAACTGGTTTGCTTCCTTTTTGGTGACTCTGGTCAGGTTTTTACTCACTCTTTTGATATTTCATTTATTCAAGTAAAACATGTAATAATGCTCATTACGCGTATTGTTTTTGCTAAGTTCAATAAAAACAGTGTATTGTACAATTTGCAGTGCACAGTATGAGAAAGGCTTGTACTCACATAATAGTCATATAGGTTAATCTGTACTGTGTTTCAATAGAGAAAATATGCAGTTGACTTAACAGTTAATCGCATAAGGTAGTTGATGCTTTGGGGCTTCAGAAATCAGTTGGGTTTTGAATTTGACCCTTTTCACCATTCAACCTACTTCTACACCCTTTTCTTTCCATGGACTTTCTTTTTTTTTTTTTTTTCAGGGACAGAGAGAGAGAGAGAGGGATAGATAGGGACAGAGAGAGGTGAGAAGCATCAATCATTAGTTTTTCGTTACCGTTGCAACACCTTAGTTATTCATTGATTGCTTTCTCACATGTGCCTTGACCGTGGGCCTTCAGCAGACCAAGCCACCCCTTGCTGAAGCCAGCAACCTTGGGTCCAAGCTGGCAAACTTTTGCTCAAGCCAGATGGGCCCCACGCTCAAGCTGGCGACCTCGGGGTCTCGAAGCTGGGTCTTCTGCATCCCGGTCCAACACTCTATCCACTGCGCCGCCGCCTGGTCAGGCTTTCTTAAATTTTTAATTACACTTTAAGCACTCTTGGTAAGAACATTTTCTGAACCCAAGAATCTTCCCCTGCACTTAGAGTTTTAACCAACACCTGTAAGAGATCACCACTAACCTCCAACTTTATGAACTTCTCCCAAGTAATATCAACATTGATAGAATAATCATACTGGAAACCTGCTAGTCATCTCATAACTTCATTCCTAAGGATGTTCTGTGTCCCCATAGAAGGGTTTTGGTTTTTGAACATTTTATTCCTTCAAATATATATATATATATATATATATATATATATATATATATATTTTTAATCTCTGTCTTAAAAAACATTTTGTAGGTAAAATATCAAATATACTTTACCTTAAACATGTAATCTGACAAATGCTTAAATAATGGTAGCCCAAGATTCTGTGCTACAGCAGAAGTATAATGAATTAATTGTGATGAATTTGGAGTGAATCAGACAGTACTTCCTGGATGAGGTCTTATCTTTTTTTTTTATTTGAGAAAATTTGAAGTTTCATATGGAAGTGCAAAGAATGGAATCATGAACTTTTCACCAGGAGAAGAATAATTAACAATTAACACCTGACTTGTTTTTATTCACTGGTTTATGAGTCCTATTTCCTTTTTTTTTAAAATAAAAATTTCAAAGTGTAAATTCAATAATAAAAGAACTATACACTGGTTTAGTCTTTTAATTTGTGCAACAAATACATGCAATCTCTTAGCAAGACTATTATTAAAAATTACAGCCACCAGCTACTGGTCCTTGCTCAGGTTTAAGCCCTGAGTGTCAGTTTGGGAAATGTAATAAGGAAAATAATGAAGCTGCAATTTCCAAGTTTTTGTTGGTTCCTTAATGTAAATGTCCAGTGTCCAGTATATGACAACAGTGGCTGCTTTTTCTTTTCCTTCTCTTCCTCCTCTATTGCCATAATTTGTTTTCTCTTTATTCATGGTCAGGGATGTCCTGGAACACATGCATGGGAAAGATAAAGGCAAAGAGGTTTTACTTGTTCTGCAAAATAAACCAACAGGTATACAGTACTTACATTTTCTTAGTGATTTGGAGAAAATTAGTGTTTGCGTTGGAAAAAGGATAGAAGAAAATAAATTTAGGAACTAGTTTGTATTCATAATTTTTTCTTATTTAAAAGGTATAAGACTTACATTCTAATGATACCTTACCAAGTTAAATCAATACACTTAATCAAATTACTTGCTTACTATGATTTAGGCTCAATCTACTCATGAGATATTTTATAGCAAAAAGCATTAGTAGATAGCACATTACACATTATACATTAGATAGCACAATTACATATTAATAAGATGGGTAATGGAAATAAAGTTACCTTTAAATATTTTAGGATATGAATTATTTAATACTCTTTACATTTTAATTGGCAATGAGTGCCCTGTTATTCTATACTTCTAATATTTATATCCAGAAGCAATTCAACAATTTAGTGCATTTATAACCCTCTGTATATATTTATCTATAAGATAGTTCATGCAGAAAATGTAATTGTGTTCATGAATCTTATTAGACTGAACTAAAGGAACAAATTCTTTAGTAGATGTTTAAATCAAGAATCTGAAAACATTTTTTGATGTAGATATTCTGGTCCAGTTTTGTGTTATAGTCATATTATTAGTAGTAAGATTTATGAAACACCATTTTTGTGAACAATTTTTGATTATCTCTCTACATCATGTTAGCCTTCTTACCTTCCAACATTCTGCATTTCTATCTGGGGTTCCTTGTGGTTCTGCGAAGCACGATGCCACACCTAGATCCTGACAAGGGCGGGGAGAACACGTGACTTAAGGTAAGCTAATCAGGCCACTATTCAAGCCATCTCATTCCATGAGTGATCCAAGTATGTGACTTAAGTTCAAATGAATTTCAAAATATATGTTTACATGCTAGTATGTAGATATCACTTTTCTCTCCTTTGGATGTTGTATAATCTGGATGTGTAGCTGGAATATCTATGGTCACAGTTGACATGGTTATATTCACATTCTACAACTTTTTTTTGAACTGTCATTAATGAAAACTTTGCCCCCATGACTCCATAAAAACTAACTTACTCAAGGATATCAGTGACCTCAATTCTTAGTTCTCCTCCCTTTTTTAATGTATTGACAGCTTACCCTTCTTCCTTAAAACATTTTGTTTTCCCACATGGCTTCCTGTCAAGTAAAATTAACTCATACCTCAAAGACGGCTCTTTGGTTTTCTTCCCTTCTTCCCAAATTGTTTATGTTGTAGCGCCCCATGGCCATGGCCATGTTTAGACCTTTGCTCTCTCTGTTTACACTCACTCTTACTTGATTCCACTTTCTCTTACATCCCACATGAGATCCATCAGCAAATTTCATAAGCCTTCCCTTCAAGATATATCCAGAATCTTATACTTTCTCATCAATGTCCAGCAGCACCTCATCTTAGCTATCTTCATCTCTTGTCTGTGATATTTGCCACAGCTTTCTAACTTTCATATTTCAACACTTGCCCATATTTAGGACAATCTCACAGCACTAATATAACCTTGTTAAAACATCAATCAATTGATGTCATTCTTCTGCAAACCTCTCCAATGGCTTCTCCAATAGTTCCTTCAACAGTTTCTATCTCACTGAAAATAAACCAAGGCTCTTGCAATGCTCCACAAGAACCTATATGACTTGCCACCCACTTTTTCATCTCTGATTCATTTCTCACTATTTTCCACATTGTTTACTCAACTCTGGGCTTTTTACTACATATCTTGCCTTTGTATTAAGTGCAAGTTATTGTCTACATGCTGGTGACATTGGTGCCATAAAGAAGAAATTAAAACATTACATCCTTTTAAAGAAGGAGAACAGCTTGAACTACTACAGAAAAAGTTATACTTACTCTTATGATACTATTTTCTAGGGACTTCTCTCCTTGATAGTTGAATTTTCCTACTATGGGAAAAGAAAAAGGTTGGGCTAAGAGTTTATAGCCAATTTATGAAGGGTAATAACATTTCAAATGAAATTCTTTTATTTATAGAAAGAAAGAATTTGTTGTTAGATTTTGAAGCAGAAAAGAAACACATAGTATGTTCTAGGAGGTATAGTTTGGTGGCAGTGGACATGATGAATTGGATTTGATAAGTTAGGACACTCGTAATTAAATAGTTCAGGAATGGAGTTTAATTCTACCCTACCGTATCTTGACAGCTTCAATTTTTTTTTCTTTGTTGCTTCAAGAATTTATAATAAACTATGGTTTTCGGGTGTTTTCCCTTTAATCATCCCTTACTGAACTTTCCTATATAGAACCATATATTAGAAAATAATATTCATGTAGTCTGAGAATAACAATATCTATATATGTATAATGCTTTTCTGTAATGAAATGTTCAGCAATGTCATGCTGAAATAACACAAGATGAAATCATCGGGCAAGAAATTTCATTTTGAAGCTTAGAAAAACAGAAGCTCAGAGGGTTAAGTAATTATTACGTGTGAATTCAGAGAATGAGAGCAGGGGAAGATCATCATTCTCTGGAGATTCTTGGCTTTTCAGTTCTCCACATGGCTTGAAAACAGGCCAACAGGGCTAGCACCTACCATTTCCCACTGAGGAAGACTGAATTAATTCAATTTCCTGGATACCTCTTTATCACCTTGACTCAGTGACCGAAATGTATACCAGAATCAAAACCCTTTTGTCTGCTTTTTCTTTCTATATTCATTTTTTTCTTTCATTTATTTTTTTCCCCAGATTGGTTGGCTTTTCACCATTAATCTCTTTCTCCTTGACGTTGAATTTGTTATTCTTGTCAGCTATAGTTCAACCTAACTCTTTAACTTCTGGATGTGGGATGTTGTGGGATTGGTGTTCCAATGGCTCTGGGGGATGTCCTGATGGATGATATGTTTTAATATACCTTGCATCCTTTTCACTGTCCTTTGGACACCAATTTAAATATGCTGTTAAAAGTTGACATCAGAAATGAATATAATGTTATAATGTTCTGATTGTATTTTCCACAGTGCACAGTAAAATGGGCCCTTTATTGGTCTTGAGTGAACATTTTTTTACACATGCACTCTAGGGCTGTGTCAACACATTAGTAGTGCTGTCATACTATTTTTATGTCACATTTGTAATTAATGAAAAGCTTGACATCTTTTTCTTTTTGTTATTTTTCGCAAAAGAGAGAGACAGACAGGAGGGGAGTTTACGTCTTTTTCGATCAAGATACTCATGTGGCAAGTATTGTTTAACTTGTTCTTTCACAGTTAATTTTCGAACCTAAATTCTACCTTAGTTACTGCTATATTACAGATTTTTAATACTTCCTGCCCTTGATTCTGTCACTTAAAATATTAGCTATTTGTCCAAGTTTAGCATGGTTATGTTCCCCTTTAAAGGCTCCTTCTTTGCAGTGACAGGGTAATTAGAAGGCAAAACATGCAATAAAAATGTTTTTGCACATAAAATGAGAACAAAGGGAAAGAATTTGGGGAAGGATTTCCTTCAAGTTGTGATGGGGCTAATGAAAGAGACTTGCCTCATGTGAAATAATGTCCTCTAATGACTACACTGGAGTCTGCCAAATGCATTGTCAGCCTTCGCTATCCCACGCCATCCAACAGACGGCCTGAAACTTAGGGTCATTTCAGAGGGGACATGTTAAAATGCAGATTTCTGGGTCTCACCCCAGTTTCTGATTCAGTGCATTTTAACAAGTTGCCAGGTGATGTTGCTGATACTGGATGAGGAATGACTCTTTAAAGGTCATTGCCTTATAGTGACCTGCCCTGTCTAACTACACATAGTATTTTCACATTAAGTTTCCGTTCAATCAATTGCAATCACATTCCAATCTTATCTCTAGTAGAGTAAATCTAGGTTAGCTTGTCTGGAATTTTGGGCTTTCCAAACATTTCATTGGAAATTCATAATGATTCCAAGGTGACTGCCGAGTAGGTAAAAGCAACACTTACCTGTTCCCAGCACCAAACCAGATTTGTATCTAAATTATAGAGCAATAAACCTGAATAATGAATGGAAGACTATCTCAATTGAAATATTATAACCAAGGATTTACAGAAGAAGCCACATAGAAACCGATAAGAAGGGCAGAGACACAGAAAGGGCTGCCACACCCACATGCATGGTTAAAGAGCCAGAAGGATATCTCAGCTGCAAAACTCCCTCCCCCAGGTACATCAGCTCTCAACCCCATGCAGGGAACCCCTCTGCCCCAGAACAGCAGAGACAGGAAGAGGAGACTGCATAGCATCTGGTGGTGAAAATCAGGGGGATTCAGTATGCCTGGGAAAGAAGGGAGTTTGCTAGAGAACCACATGCCATCTTCTCAAGGTCAACCAGTCCTATCGTTATGACACCAGCCTGAAGAGTGTAGTGCCCAGATTTTCGACTACTGGTGATACCATTCTGCTGTGCTTGGGTCCTACAGAGGGGTCTGTTGGCTGCACCCAGCAGGGATATTTCATGTACAACCAGCACCCTTCCACACACACCTGTTAAATCACTTGGCCTGCCCTTCCACTCCTTGTGGCCCTGCCCAGCTGAGGTCAGTCCCACAGGGGGATCAGAGTGCTGCCTGGAGCTGGGACTTTTGGAGTGTGTCTCTCAGAGATGATTTTGTCCAGGAATCTGATGGGTGGGTGTTGGGTTGTTTGGCTATACCATGGGGGTGAGGGGGTTGACCCTTATGAGCTCAGCCAAAGCTATACCCCCAATGCGAGACTCATTTTACCTGCCTTTGGGGCATCTTGGGGCCTCACTCTGCTGTGCTCAGCCCCATGGGGTTATCAAAGAGCTGTTCAGAGCTGGGACATTTGGGGCACATCTCCCTCAGAGGCTTTTGTCCAGGAAGGGTCAGAAGTGACTGCTCTCTCATACAGGCTTATTGGTTCCAACCCCAAAGGAAGACTGTTTTAATTTGTTCTCCTATCTCCTGTGGTCCTTCCCTGCTGAGTTCAGCTTTGTTGGGGAGGGGTAGTGCTGCTCAGAGCTGGGACATCCAGAGTGCACCTCCCTCAGAAGCTATATTGTGTGAGACCAAGAGAAAGTGCTTGCCTCCCCTCTAGCAGGCTCAACTGGCAACACCCTCAATGGGAGACTCTTTTGATCTGTCCTGAGCCCCAGTGGCTCTGCCCTGCTGAGCTGGCTCTTGCAACCAACCTGAATCTATGGTGTATTCCTCCTTGAGGACCTAGAGCTATCATTAATAACTAACAAACAGCAACTTCTGGCGAGGATGTGGAGAAAAGGAAAACATTGTGCACTATTTCTGGAAATGCAGGCTGTTATAGCTACTGTGAAAAACTGTATGAAGTTTCCTTAAAAACTTAAAAATGGAACTACCTTGTGACTCAGTGATCCCACTTCTAGGAATATATCCTGAGAAACCTGAAACACTAATTCAAAAGAGTATATGCAGCCCTATGTCCATTGCAGCTTAATTACAATAGCCAAGATTTTGAAACAACCAAGTGCCCATCAATAGGTGAGTGGATAAAAAAATCTATGGTTTATTTATACAATGGAATATTACTAGGCTGTAAAAAAAGAAGAAGGAAATCTTACCTCTTGTGACACCATAGATGGACCTGGAGATTGTTATGCTAAGTGAAATAAGTCAGTCAGAGAAAGACAACATATTGTCTCACTTATAAAAGGAATGTAATGAACAAAAAAACAGCTGTCAGAGGGGATGAGTTTTGGGGGACTGAATAAAAGAAGGTAGGAGATTAAGCAAAAAGAATTCATATATATATATTTATGGATTTATATAGACACAGACAATGGTATGGTGATAGCCATAGAAAAAAAGGGGATGAGTGGGTGGCGGTGGGGAGAAGGAGGAATAAATAGGGATGGAAAAAGACTTTGGGCAATGAGCACATGATGTGATGTGCAGCTGATGTTTTGTTGAATTGTGTGCTTGAAACCTCTATGTTTTATGAACTGATATCACCCCAATAAAGTCAATAAAAAGGTAGATACCATCACTTGGTTTAACTAAAAATTAAAGTTTCTTTACAAATTTCTGAGAGGTTGCTCATTGCTGACTCAATGCACAGCCTAATTGCTTGCTAATATAGAAATCATTGGTCGTACTAATAGCATCCAATCAAGATCAGAATCTTGTGCTGAGCAAATTTATCGTAGCACAGAGAACTATAGATTGACATTTTCCTCTAGTCAGATTTTTTCAACCTGTTTCAAATATGTGTTATATTTGCCAATAGCTCCCATGTTTAGTAAGAATTTAGTAAAATTCTGCTGAATGTCTAGATGAAATATGGTCACACACATATGTAGTTTTGTAAAATGGGATCAATCTTTATTTATATGAATACACAATCAAAAAGAGAAGCACTTTTAATTTATTACTCCTTTCTGAAGTGTGGGTATGTATTACTCTGTTTTATATATGAAGCTATGGTTCAAGAACGCTAATAAAATATTTTAAATTATAGATATTTCTTACAGATTAATATCAAACTTTAAAGACATTTTTAGCTCTTCCATTTGTTACATGTTAGTCACTATACACTGCTCTCCTACATTATTTTTCAAATTAATTGATAGTTATTCCATGATGACTTGAAACGTTTTTTCAATATTTTCCAGGTATGTAGATGATTTGTAACTATCTTGTCACAGATTAAATTATTTTCTTCTTTCTGATAATACTGCTGGGCTGCAGAAAGATTCATCTGTTTGTTAGAAAAAAATTAAAAATAAGAGTAAGTTTTGACATTTTTGGTGGCTCTTTGCATCTTTTATTCACCAACTTCAACATGTTCTGGGATTTAGCATATTACTTCACTCACCTTCTAAGAATCTGATGTAGTATCATGACTTTAAGTATCATCTGTTCTATACAGTAATGATTCCCAAACTTTTATTTTAAAAATTCAACTACCACTCCATACCTCCACTTTTAATATGCTGCAAACTGAACAATTTTATTATGAGTAAAGTAAAAAATGTATGTTTACTGACCATTTTAATACATTTTTGTAAATTATTAATTCATGTTCTTAGCCTATTTATTATACAGTATTACACGAACATACACACACAAACACATAGATTATTTTTCTTTTTTTGGAGAGGTGATTATTCCTTTATAGTTTTTTCTATATAAACAATGGACAGTTTAATCTATTTCCAATAGAGTCAATTTTGTATTTCTATTTTCCTAAAAAGATATTTTCTAATCTAGGTGTCCAAATATATTTGCATGGATGTTTTAATGGTTCCCACCACCTCTCTCTCTCCTTGTTCTTATTTCTTCTATTTTAATAGCTGTTTCTTCCTTGTCATCATCTTGTTAGGTAAATTTCTGGTTTTATTATTTTTTCCCTTTATTAAGCTACCTAGTCATTTGTCCATTTTGTTAATTATAAAACAGGGAATTTTAATTTCTTTATTATATCTATTGATATTCTTCTCTACCTCATTAATTTGTTTATTGACTATTTTTTTCTTCTTTAGAGCTACTCTACTGTACTTTTTTCTAGATTTTTGAATTGAGGATTTAATTAACTTATTTTAATATTTTGGTAAAAATGTTTAAGACAATGATTTTTTTATCACTATCTAAGAATGTTCCACACATTAGGTAAATATCTTTGTCATTATTTTTATAGCAAACTTGTCTTGTGTTTGTATTTCTCCTGTTATCCAAGACTTATTTAATAGAGAATTCTTAAATTTCCAGGTAGAAAGGCTTTTTTAAGTTTTAATTTTGTTTATAATTTATGGTTTCAATAAATGATAAAATATTTTTATATTTCTATTTTATGAAACATATCTGTGATCTAATCACTGGGGAACAATTTTCTTTTCATTTTCTTTTGCATGAGGTTTTAGAACTTTTTTTATATATATCGGCATCACTAATTCCAAATCTGAAATCCATTTTTTGGTGCTTGCTCTCGTTTTTATGCACTTTTAATTTCTTTTTTTAATTTTTTTTAATTTTATTCATTTTAGAGAGGAGACACAGAGTGAGAAAGAGAGAAAGAGAGAAAGGAGGGAGGAGCTGGAAGCATCAACTCCCATATGTGCCTTGACCAGACCAGTGCAGGGTTTTGAACTGGCGACCTCAGTGTTCCCAGGTCGACGCTTTATCCACTGCGCCACCACAGGTCAGGCGCACTTTTAATTTCTTTTTGTTACAGTTAATGACATGCATTGGTTTTTAAATTGGAGTTACAGGACAACGACTCTTGGATTGAACATAACCATGAGGCAATTAATACTGTACAAACATCACTTTTACACAATTGTAGTTGTTTGTAAATGGAAAAAAATTATTATCTGATAAAAAACCACTTACTTTGTTTTAAGATTGAATCATGGCTTGTTTGAGTAGGTGTAAATGTAAGAATATTCATGACACCTTCTGTTACATATGTGGGTGTTACACACTTGAACGTCAAAGGTGCAATATGTCATTACTTGTGATATGTGCATATATTGCCTATTTAGAAGTTCCCCTTGGTGATCAAGACAAGAATTGGGCTCCTTATTTTATGTGTCATAGTTATGAGAAAACGCTTCATGACTGGACAAAAGGAAAACACAAAGGAATGCCTTTTGGTATTCCCATAGTTTGGCATGAACCTAAGAACCACAGCAGTGACTGTTATTTCTCTCTGATCCATACAAAGGGCATTGGCAAGAAAAAATGGCATATGATCGCATATCCTAATATTCATTCAGCAATATGACCTATCCCACACTCTGAGACACTCCTGGATCCAGTTTTCAATGGTTTTATTTCTTCTATGGATGAAGAAAGTAAACATGGTAATCAAGTATATTTTGATAAGATGCATGAGGAAATGGTTGTAGAATCTGAAGGGTCTTCTTCTGATGCCAAACAGTCATTAAGCCCTCAGCAGTTTAGTCAACCCAAACTGATTGATTTAGTAGGAGAGTTGGACCTATCATGAAAGCAGCTGAGTTATTAGCCTCCAGGCTTCAAGAAAAGAATAGACTTCACAGGTCAGCTAAAGGATCTCATTTCAGAAAGTATGAACAAATTTTTGTGAACTTTTTTCCAAAGACAAACACTTTGTTTACTGTCATATCAGAAGTCTTTTCAGCCATCTAGGTATTACCACTTACAGTCCAACAGAATGGCAACTATTTCCTGATAGCTCTAAATGGAGTCTAAAATGTGTTCTCCTACACAACAGTAATGTATATGCACCGGTTTCAACACTCTGAAGTATGAGGAGCATAAGTGGATCATTTGTGTGAATCTTAAAATAAATTTCCTGCTAGGACAACAGAGAGGTTTCATGAAGTATCCTTGCTTTCTGTGTTTGTGGGACAACTGAGCTCGGGAGAAACACTGGACACAGAAAGAGAGGCCAAAAGGTGAAGCTCTGGAAGTAGGGATGCAGAATATTGTGAATGAACCTGTAGTTAATCCAGACAGGATCATTCCCCCCCACCACTTCACATCAAACTTGGCTTAATGAAGCAGTTTTTCAGGCTCTGAATAGACAAAGTGAATACTTTCAACATATGATTTCTGCTTTTTCTGCCTGTCTTTTGAGAAGATAATGGCAGGTGTATTTGATGGACCTCAAATTCAAACCCTCATATATGATGAAGAATTTGCCAGGAAGATGAATACGGAGGAGAAAGCAGCATGGCAGTTACAAAACACTTCCTTGGCAACAAAAAAGCAGAAATCTATGAACTTGTGGTTCAAAGAATGCTGTTGGCTTTCTCTGACATTGGATGTAACATGAACATTAAGATTTATATAAATCCAGTAGCCATAGCCAACATCACAGCTGCCTTGCCCATGCAGGTTCGCATTTGATTCGGACAGTCGGTAATGAAACAATGGAGCCCAGAACTGGGGGGCCATTAACTTTAATCCTAGCTTGCACCTGGCAGGCAAGTAAAAAAACACACTGGGCTCTAAAACCCACTCATTCAGTGCTCACAAAGCTACTGACTTATCAGAGTCTCCCAGAATCAAAGGTTTCTAGCTCACCAGACTTATTCACCTCTGTTCCCCATCTCCTTTTCTCTACATAAACTCTGCACAAACTGGCTTCTTCCTCAGCACTCTACCATCTTGGCTGCTTCTCCTGGCCTCCACATGGCCTTACTCTTCTCTCCTACAGCATGGGCTCCTCCTAGAATGCAATCACTCTTCACTGGGAACAACGTGATCTCTCTTCTTTTTAAACCTTTTGGCATGAAAACCCTCCCCCAACACATATTAACATAATCATGCCTATCCTGAGCAATCACCTGGGCAACAGGCTTCCACATGGGCAGCGCCATCTTTAACAAAGTGAGCATAATATATTTCATCTGCCCAACAATTTAATTCCTGAACAGTCACCTTGATAAGTTTCCCGACAATCTTGGAGCTGTTAGTGATGAGCAGACTACTGCTGGAGCATCAAATGAGATTGTCCTCAACAAGCACAAGAGCTACAAACTCAAATTTTTGCCTAAATAGAATTTAAATAAGTTTTGCGCAAATTTTATGATTAAAATAAGTGTTTTAATATGTTCAATTTTGAAATTGTAGACAAATTCTGATGCAATCATATCTTTTAGTGTATTAGTGTATTTACTGAATTTTTAAAATTATTATAGTTTCACAAAGATGATGCCCAAGAAGACATTCTACTTCATTATGTTAAACTAAATGTTGAAAATGTTACAATAAGGTTAAAATCTAAAATTGCATAAAACCTGTAGCGTACAGAGAAAAGCTAATGTCACATTTGAGATCAGCACACTCAACTTAGGTAAGAACAAGTAAGTGTTTTTGTGGATGCAACAAAAATTTTGTTCCCCAGTGTATTATCAATTTTAAAAAATGTTTTATGTACTTGAGAAGAAAGTGTAAGCATTACTGTCTAAGTGAATTTTTATGTCTTTTATATTCTGACTTTATTTAGTTGATCTATCTTGAGAGTTGCATGTTAGTCTCCTATATTACATAATACTGTTTATGTCTCCGTGCATCACCTACAGTTTTCATAAGATAGCTTTAATGGTATTTGATACACAGGTGTTTATAGCTTTCATATGGTGAGTTGCATCTCCAGGCATTACAAAGAGTTTTCATATTTTATGTATTTTGGCTTGAATTCTTCCTAGTTTGATACCATGGTCATAGCCCGTTTTCTTATGTTTTATATTTCCATGACATACCTTTGCTAATTCTCTTAGTTTTAGTCTTTTTAAATGACTCTTTAATAAGACATCTAGTTGGGTTTTATTTTGTGCCAAATTGAAAATTTTAAAGTAATTGATTTAAGCCCATTCATATCTATTAATATGACGGATTATGGGAAACAGGCTGTAAACTGACAAAGCCCTTCTTATAGCCTAAATCTTAGTTTAAGACTAAGCTCTTCCCCACACCCTTTTAAGATTAAGATATCTTCCCACATCCTTTTAAGACTAAGATCATCCCCACATCCTTCTAATACAGTGGTTCTTAACCTGGGTTCTATCGAATCCTAGGGGTTCGATGAGTCGGTCTCAGGGGTTCAGAGAAGCCTCTGCCGTGTAGGTCAGAATAAAGTAATACCATAATTTGTTGTGAGTTCATGCACTTTGTTGGTTTTGTTCTTTGAGCAAGGTGATGTTCATGCACAGCTCATTTTGTGCACCAGTAAAAAAAACATATACCTATGTCTTGAATTTGGAAAAAAAAATCGTATTTTATTTATCACCAAAGAAGGGTTCGATGAATGCGCATATGAAACTGGTGGGTTCGGTACCTCAAAAAAAGGTTAAGAATGACTGTTCTAATACTAAGCTTTTCCCCACACCTTTGACTGTTGCATGGTGGGGAGTGATGCACTCTTATGAGAATTCCTGTTTATGTCTCAGATGTGTGACTTTGTATCAGAGACTTCCTTATTTGCATATGACTCTGCATTATATAATAAAGCATACTAGAGTCTTTGCTTTCACTTTGGCTTGCTATCAGCTTGCAGAGAATTCCCAATCTCATCCTTTTTTTTTTTTTTTTTTTTTTAAAGAAAGAGAGTCAGAGAGAAGAGAGAGGGATAGATAGGACAGACAGACAGGAACGGAGAGAGGTGAGAAGCATCAATCATTAGTTTTTTGTTGTCATTGCGATACCTTAGTTTCGATGGCTTTCTCACATGTGCCCTGACTGCGGGCCCTCAGCAGACCAAGCAATCCCTTGCTGGAGCCAGCTTGGGTCCAAGCTGGCAAGGTTTTACTCAAGTCAGATGGACCTGCGCCCAAGCTGGCAACATCAGGGTCTCAAACCCGGGTCTTCCACATCCCAGTCCGACGCTCTATCCACTCCACTGTGCCACTGCCTGGTCAGGCAATCTTTTTTTTCTTTTTTTTACAGAGACAGAGAGAGAATCAAAGAGAGGGACAGACAGACAAGAACGAAGAGAGATGAGAAGCATCAATCATCACTTTTTTGTTGTGACACCTCAGTTGTTCATTGATTGCTTTCTCATATATGCCTTGACCGCGGGCTTTCAGCAGACTGAGTAACCCCTTGCTCAAACCAGCAACCTTGGGTCCAAGCTAATGAGTTTTGCTAAAACCAGATGAGCCCGCGCTCAAGCTGGCGAGCTCGGGGTCTCAAACCTGGGTCTTTTGCATCCCATTCCGACACACTGTCCACTGCGCCACCGCCTGGTCAGGATCTCTGAGTTTATTTCTTCATTCTGCACCATTCTCACTCAGGACCTGGACAATTACAAGTTGTGCTAGTTCACAGCAACTGATACATTTTTTCAACCGTATCACATTATTTTACATTAAAATTATTATGTGCTCTACATTTTTGCTTTATTTTCATAATGTGTTTCCTTTGTTCTTTAAAAAAAGCGTTATGACATATGGAGGTTTTTACTTTAATAGTTACATTTGTACTTATTCTTTTATAGTGTATTTAGTTCTGTATTATTTGCTGTTTCTCTAGGGAATTTATCAGCTTTTAGTAGAATCTTTTGCCTTGTATGGATAACTTTATTGGTTAGAGCAGGGGTCCCCAAACTATGGCCTGTGGGCTGTATGCAGCCCCCTGAGGTCATTTATCTGGCTCATGCCGCACTTCCGGAAGGGGCACCTCTTTCATTGGTGGTCAGTGAGAGGAGCACAGGATGCATCCGCACCCATAGTTCCCATCGAAATACTGGTAAGTTTGTTGATTTAAATCTACTTGTTCTTTATTTTAAATATTGTACTTGTTCTCTTAAAATAAGATATGTGCAGTGTGCATAGGGATTTGTTCATAGTTGTTTTTTTTTTATAGTCCGACCCTCCAACGGTCTGAGGAAAAGTGAACTGGCCCCTGTGTAAAAGTTTGGGGACCCCTGGGTTAGAGCATCATCCTGAAGCACAGAGGTTGCTGGTTCAATCCCCAGTCAAGGTACCTACAGATACAGATTGATGTTCCTGTCTCTCTGTCTCTCTCTCTTTCTGTCTCTAAAATCAATAAAATAAACATTTAAAAAATAATTAAAAAAAAGAATTTTTGAGCTCTCACTTACTGACTATACTACAGTGAATGAGTTTATTCTACTTTTCTGGGGGAGGACAAGGGAGAAGAGAGAGGAATGTTGAGCTGCTCCTCTATGTTCCCTGACTAGGGAACCCAAAAGGCAATCTTTTGCTCTAGGAGGGACTCTCCATCCCACCAAGTTATTCAGCCAGTGCTTACTTTCTTTTCATTTTCAGAGACAGACACAGGAAGGGAAAAGGAAGGGAGGGGTAAGGGAAGCATTCATTTGCTGTTCCATTCAGTCATGGATTCATTGGCTGCTTCCCATGTGTGCCCTGACTGGGGATTGAACATGCAACCTTGTTGTTTCAGGACAACACCCCTAATTGATGGAACTAACTGGCCAGGACAGCTCATTCTACTTTTCATTTTCTCCATTCTGTATCTAATTTCATAAGAAATTATTTCATTTTGCCAACATTTCCCCATTTTCAAAATTAAAATATCAAGACGTTGATTTCATTTATAAATACAACTGTCAAGACTGACTATAAATATAAAACTTTTACTTTAAATTAATATTTAATAAAAATATAGTGCATAAAATATTGAATATGTTGAATCAATGTAATGAATAGCTCATGTGCAATAAAACATTGAAACACCATGAACCATTGTGATGCTACTATTTTTTTTCTTGTGTTGTATTCTGCCAGAGGTAATATAATCTTCTTTTAATTTATTTATTGCATTTAGAGAGAGAGGAGGAGAGAGAAATATCAGTTTGTTGTTCCACTTATTTATGCATACATTGGTTTATTCTTTTTTTTTCTTTTTTGAGAAAAGCAGTGAGAGAGATAGACAAGAACATCAAGCTGCCCCTGTATGTGTCCTGCCCCGGGAATAGAACTGGCCACCTCTGTACTCCAGGAGGACACTACATCAAACTGGGCTATCTGGCCAGGGCTTAATTTCTTTTGGTTTTTAGAGAAACTGAGAGAGAAAGGGAGAGAGGAGGGAGGGAGAAGGGAAGCATCCATCTGTTCCACTCAGTTGTGCATTCCTTGGTTGACTTCCTTGTTGTGTTCCCTGACCAGGGATCAAACCCTCAACTCTGTTGTTTCTGGACAATGCTTTTAACAGACTGAGCTAACTGATCAGGGCCACATTGTTTGATTCTTATATGCACCTTGGAATTCGCAACCTTGGTGTACTAGGACAATGCTCTACTCAGTTGAAGTACCCAGCCAGGGCTCTAAATCTGTTTCTGATTCTGTTTACATCACTGGAGGCTTTACATGATGCATTTTCAGCAACATTTCCTGAATACTTTGTGGATTCATTAATGTAGTTTTGCTTCTTTAAGTGTATGATGTGTAGGTTTGCTTTTTTAATTTTGTAGACACTATGTCTATTTCTGTTCTTATTGTTTTCTAAACTATATTTAATTCCATAGACATAACCACATCTTTTAGGCAAATGTTTCAAAAATTTTGTTCTATGTAATCATTTAATTTATTTGCACTGACTCTAGCTGGAGTAATTATGAATTCTATAAAATACTGCATAAGAATCACATCTTTATGGTTGCTTAGATAAGGTCTTTATTCTAAAAGCCAATTACTTTTGTTTATAAAGAAGACCATAAGATAAAGGTCAATGTTCATTTTTTAATTCATTGTTTATATATGTTAAAAGTAATGGAGTCAGAATGACAAAGATGTTACATTTTTTTTTCTTCAAGTCTGTTTCAGGGAACATGTTATTCTTCATTTCAGTCTGAAAGCCTAGTGACCTAAACCTTGTGGCTATACATCTTTAAACATTCCTAACTTGGCTTTAACTAACATGCTGACAGTTTCCCCTCTGAGATGTGTCGATTAAATGGTACAGTCCTCCTCCACTTAGTTTTGTGTATTGAACGCTGAGTGTTTCAGTAAATTTTGTTTTCACATAGGCAAGTAGCCTTGCATTTTTCCTTGAGCAATTCATGTTCACAGCCAGCTGTTTTCTTCAAGGAATTACAGTTACCAATGAGATCTTCATACTGGCAACTATTGGCTGGAGCAAAAACAGATTACATTATTACCATTTTCCTTAGTTGCAAAACAATTTATACAATCAAAATGCATAGGGTAGTAGCATTAGACAAACTAGTCAGCTCTCTTACATTATGATGGACCTTTCATTTCTTGAAGGACATGTAAGTTGCTTTTGTTGAGCTCACTAAACCATCACTTTTTTTTTTTTTTTTGTATTTTTCTGAAGTGAGAAGCAAGGGAGTGGAAGACAGACTACCACATGTGCCTGACCAGGATCCACCCTGCATAGCCACTAGGGGGCAATGCTCTGCCCATCTGGGACGTTGTTCCATTGCCACTTGAGCCATTCTAGCACCTGAGGCAGAGTCCATGGAGCCATCCTCAGTGCCCAGGCCAGCTTTGCTCCAATGGAGCTTTAGCTGCAGCAGGAGAAGAGAGAGAGAGAGAAAGGAGAGGGGGGAGAGTGGAGAATCAGATGGGCGCTTCTACTGTGTTGTCTGGCTGGGAATAGAACCTGGGACTTTCACAAGCTGGACTGATGCTCTACCACTGAGCCAGCCAGCTAAATCATCACTTTTTAAATTTTGAACTTGACCCTGGCTGGTTGGCTCAGTGGTAGAGTGTTGGCCTGGCATGTGGAAGTCTTGGGTTTGATTCCTGGCCAGGGCACACAGGAGAAGCGCCCATCTGCTTTCCTATTCCTCCCCATCTCTCTTCTCTCTTCCTTCCTCTCCCCTCCTGCAACCATGGCTCTCTATCTTCTCTCTTCCTGCAGCCATGGCTCAATTGGAGCAAGTTGGCCCTGGGCTCTGAGGATGGCTCTATGGCCTCTGCCTTAAGCTAAAAAAAAAAAAAAAAAAAAAGAAAGAAATTGCTCCAGTTGCAATGGACTAAGAGCCCCAGATGGGCAGAGCATCACTGCCTAGTGGGCGTGCAGGGTAGAACCCAATCGGGGCTCATGTGAGAGTTTGTCTCTGCCTTTTTTCCTTGGTGACATTTCTAAAATGAACTGACCTATTTTTCTCCCTTAACAGAGAGTAAAGTAAATATAAATAAATCTCTGTACAAACAGACAGAGTCTAATGTCGGAGACAATAGCTATTTGTGACTAGAAAACTTAAGACATATGCTAATAAGAAACATTGCCATTGTTTTATACTATTGGACAGCACTGCTGTGACTACAGTTTTTCATTCTGAAGAAAGTGATTTCTGTGGAAAGATTAAGATGTAAAAACAATGATAATATGCCCCCTTTCCTATTGATATTTCTTCTTGATGCACCCAAGAACCCCCAAACTCAACCAACTTCACACTAAATTCATCATACCACCCACAACATTGACAATTCTTGGGGTTTATCTTCCTACATCCCTTCCACAATCTCAGTGTAATGGTTCTCTGACTACTCAGTAATTTAGGCCAAGGACTGAATCAGTCTGAACTTCCCTTCTACTTCTGATCAACATTCAACCAACACAGGTAACAAACATTGGCTACTCTATTCCTTGTCTCTCAATCCTATCTGTCTTCATTCATTTTGCCAGTAATGCTGTAAAGACACCCACTTTTTTCAACCTATGTTTTTCAACTTTTTTCAAGCTGCCTTCCATCTAACTGTTTCTACGTACTATTGCTAGAAAGCCTTTTATGAAATATTATTCTGATCATGTCACTCTTTTGTTTAAAATCTTTCAGTTGAGTGTTTATAACTAATAGGATAATTCCAAGCTCCTTAAACAAGAGTATTCAGCAGAGGTATAAATATTTAACTGTTTTTCTTCTTTAATTGATTTATAGCTTTGATATCATCTGTATTCTGAATTATAGCTTTATAATTCAGTCAGGGAGAATGCTAACTAAAGGTGAATGTATTTGAAAGGTAAAAATCTCAATGAATGGATCAACTCTATTGTTCATAATTTTAATAAAAGTATCCCAATTACAAAAGGCCACCAGCTATGTTTACTCCTATTTATAACAACTTTAGAAATGACATTGATTTTATTCTCTCTTTTTGCAACAATATGTTTGTGAGATCTGAGTCAAAATTGTATACAGATTGGATTTTTGTCTCTAAAAAGTGCACAAAACTACTATCAGATTATAAGGTAGGTGATCATTTCTTAAGTCAAACGCTATAATTCCAGTTATACTATAAAAATATGGTGATCAGCATGATGAGTACATTAGCACAAAAGAAATTTAATGTTTGGTTTACCTGTCTAGACTGAGCCATTATGTCATCTCACATCACAGACTTACACATTTTCATTCTTTCAAAATGCAGGTACTACCTTTTGTGTAAAGATGTTCGATAACATGAAGTATGCATCGATAATATTAATGAGCTCTGCATAGTCACAAAGCCATTGATGTTTCATTATGTTACGTATGGTAACGGTCTTTTCATTACAAAAATTATGTAGGCTACTAAAGTGTATAAAGTGTTTACTTAAACACATTCTGTTGAGGAATCTTTCTGTTTTTTTCATCAAGACATTACTTAAATAGCTAACTTTAGGAGATTTATTCATTTAGAAAAATAATAAAATATCAACTCTTTACTATAATAGCAGATCAATTACGTCAAACTTACTGCATAGTCCATCGTCACAGTTACCAGGGCAACTGGCACAGGGTGTTCCTTCTTGGTAAGGTATATTCTTTTTACTCACATTATTCCCACTGAAATTTAAAATACATAGTCAAATATTTTTCACTTTGCTTTTTAGCTTATACTGCAAGGGTATTACCAGTCACCAAATATACATAGTTATTATATATGCTAACAAAAATTAAAAAAAAATGTGATTCCCAAAGTGTAATTAAGATAGCTTCCAAATTAAGAAAATACTTCACACATTGACCCACCTCCTTGACTATAATTTAGCAGGTTGAGGCCCTGGTCAGTTGGTTCAGTGGTAGAACATTAGCCCAGTATGGATGTCCTGGGTTCAATTCCAGTCAGGGCACACAGGAGAAGTGCCCATTTGCTTCTTTACCCCTCCCCTCTCATATTGCTCTACTTCTCTCTCTCTCTCTTTCTAACCCCCTCCTGGAGCCATGGTTTGATTGGAGCAAGTTCACCCCAGGTGCTGAGGATGGCTCCATGGTCTCTGGCTCAGGTGCTAAGAAGAGTTTGTTTGCTGAGTGATGGAGCAATGTCCCAAATGAACAAAATATCGCCCCCTAGTGGGCTTGTCTGTTAGATCCTAGTCAGAGTGCATGCAGGAGTCTACCTTTCTGCCTCCCCTCCTCTCACTCAATTAAAAAATAATAATAGTAATTTTGCAGGTTGAACAACTAAACTGGGTTAACTACAGTTTAAAGTTTCAGAGTATATGTCAACGCTCTATCTCGCAGTACACTTGGTCCAATTGGTAAGGCAGTGCACTCCAATGTGCTGGCTAAGGGTAGAGCATATTGCCTAGACAGAGAGGAGAAACTCTTATGGGGGCAGCAGTTGCAGTATGAAAAATAATACTCAATGCTACAGTATCATTTACATTTAAAAGATGATAAAATACCATTTCTCTAATATGTAAAGGGGAGAGTAAAGCTCTGGTATGTATAACTTTTTTACTTCTAGACAGGGGTAATAACATTGAAGTAGTTAGTGATGTGTGTGTTTGTGGAGCAAGAAGAGTTGTGGAAAATTTGTGAGTTTCTAGAGGTATGTGAGAAATTTTTATGTTTACTAAAAAAAGAAACATTTGTTTTAAAAAGTCTTGATAAACATCAATATCTAGGGTGTAATTACCTTACAGGGGTTAACTTGCAACCCACTGATGATTATTATACTATTGGTCACTTATTTCATTTGAAAATACATGGGAGTCCAAATTTCAATAACATCAACTGGGCTAAGGGTCCAAGGTGAGGCGTGTGAATCTCAGTCTCCCCACATAGAATAGAACTAATTGTGCATGAACCTTTGGAAAAATTATTCAACAGACATAAAAGTGATTTGGGAGTTCTCTCCCCTCTGCTTTCCCTTATTATTTATTCACTCCACCCTTCACCTCAGATGCCTAGCTCCAGAAACCTCCCCCCTCCAGTCAGGCAGTGAGTTTGAATAAATTCTCCTAAAACTTTGCACTTCTTTATAGTAAGCCTTAATAGGTGCTTGTGGTCATAGAACTTTGGAGGCCACACTTCTCAAATGAAAGATCAATATCTCTAAGTTTTCTACAATCTCGACATAAATCCTGTGGGAGAGTTGGTTTTCAGGGGTCCCCCTGTCTCTAGTCAGAGGGAATTTCAAGTATTAAAAGAAATAAGGCAAACACATATGATGAAATTAGATCTTCAGTATATCCATAGGATTTATTGTAGATGACTTCAGATTGCTTGATGAAATAGTATGTTTCCTGCTATAAATCAAGACAGTACGGGATGGTTCATTATCGAGTTTCTTTGTTTTGTTTTATATTTTTTGTTTGTTCGGTGAAAACTGCTAAGAAACAAAGATGTTAACTCTTTCTGAACTCTGAATTATATTCAATATCTTTTGAAAATCCTTTGGAATTCAAAAGAACAAATGATTTTTAAAGGTAACAATGTAAGCAGCTTTTTGATAAACAGGTATGAAAATTTTTCACAGAAAAGGTGGAAATCACAATTTTGGATCCCCAATTTGCCACTGCACAATCATCCTTTGTTTAATCATAAAACTTCCACCCTCCTAGAGTGTAAAATTAGTGAGAACTGATGGTAACAAATCCAGAGAAATGAACACTCCACATGCTCATAGAATAACCTTGCACCCTAAGGAAAGGCAACAGAGGGCAAAGACATCATTTTATAATTGAAGAAAGAGAGAGCTTCAGATATTATACTTGGACCTAAGAACTTGGTCTCTTCTCTGATCAATTAAATGTATCTCACTTTAAAAATCAATTCCAAAGATTTATTTCTCCCCTTTAATGACATATATTTATATGCTGATTCATTTGCTATACTATCATTTAAAAATATTAAATTGCTGATGAAATTATTGGCATTAAACTCTAAAGTGCATACTCACACAGGACAATAGTGGCAGACATAGAAGTACTTTAGACTCTCTTGATTGGGACAATAGGCGATTCCACATCCAATAAGGTATGATGAATACCAAACAGTCTACAAATCCATAAGGTAATATATAAAGAATACAGAAAGAAAAGGGAAAGTATTAAAGAAAAAATATCAAAGAAAGTCTTGAAAAAAATGTTACTACTATAGTTTGTAGACATATATTTTATGGAAATACCTAAATTATTGAAACAAAGTCACAAACTATAAATATATTAAATGTTTATGTACATTCACTACTTTATTCATTTATAATGTTGGAAAAGAGACCAAATGCACTTCCTAACCAAGAATTTTACAGCCCGTAAAATAAAAATGACAGCTCTAGCTGAAGTACTAGCCCAGGGGTAGTCAACCCTTTTATACCTACCGCCCATTTTTGTATCTCTGTTAGTAGTAAAATTTTCTAACCGCCCACCGGTTCCACAGTAATGGTGATTTATAAAGTAGGAAAATAACTTTATAAATTTTATAAAGCAGAGTTACAGCAAGTTAAAACATATAATAATAATTACTTACCAAATACTTTATGCCAATTTTTGCTAAGTTTGGCAGAATAAATCTTTATAAAACAACTTACTATAGTTAAATCTATCTTTTTATTTATACTTTGGTTGCTCTGCTACCACCCACCATGAAAGCTGCAACACCCACTAGTGGGTGGTAAGGATCAGGTTGACTACCACTGTACTAACCCATGTCAGGACTGTATTTTCCCTAGTCAGGCTCTTTCCCCCAAATTAAACACTGAAGTTGGTCATAATTTGGAGATCCTTTCTATAATAAAGCTATGTGGCAGAAGTATTTTCATTTGTTCCCTTTACCTGGGTATAATGTCCAACCACTGCACTGGAAGTCTTTGGTCCTACACCATAGATAAAATTATGTTTCTCATTATACCAGCTTTCGATTGCTTCTGACCATGCAGCAGGGTCACTTGACATGTAGAGATTCTCACCACATCTTGTACCTATGAAAGATTAGAGCATGAAGAAAGAAAACAAAAACTGCAATGACAAAAGGAATCAACTAGACAAACACCATGCTCTTGCCTTTCATGGTGCCTATACTTGCTAGATTAGCACATAAAGAAGGTGCTTCCATTCCTGATCAACTTGAAAGCTATAGAGAAGACAGGTCTGCTAGCACAGTGAGGTTGGCCTCAACAGGTAAAGCTTGAATAAACTGAGAATACCTTATTCTTTAAAATTCTTTCTCCTTCTGGACTGACAAAGATGAATTATTTTTCATGCTAAATTCTTTATGTGTGTAATGTCTCGAGTTCTCTCAACTTTGTTTTGTAAGGTTGCAAGGGGCGTTGATCAACTTTTATTTATGTCTCTCCTCTTCTTGCCCACCTTTACCAGATATTTTTCAAACTTAGGATTTATGTGAAGTGTTTATGATTATGCTTTTGTGTGAACTTATGAGAAAGAAAAAAGAGAAAGCATTATAGGTAGTCTTAAGAGCCCCAAATAAGAAACAAGAAGAATGACAATTTTTAAAACTTCGGTCTTCCCTTAATAAATCAGGCTGTCAGAAGACCAAGTCCTCCCCAGAGACTAAGGCAAGAAGGATCTAGAAGGGAGTGACAACAGCAAGATGGTGGAGTTGGAAGCCTGGACTTTCCTGCCCCCCAACAAACACACTGATTCAACAATAGTTCGTGAAAAAAACTGCCCCTGTGAGAAGTCTGAAAGCTAATTGAAAGGTTCTTATATCCTGGCAAAATGTGAAACCAGAGTCATTGAAGCCTGTGGGGAGATTGAAACACTTGCTGGGAGCCCTACTCTCGGCATGGTGCCATGTGATCAACAAGAGGCCCTCCCACTCTCCAGTTTCTCCCACCAGAGGCAATGACTTGGTTCGGATGTCCAGCATCCCAAGTTTTTCAAATGGACTCTCCAGAGGGCTGGTTTCTGTTTTTCTGATCTAGACTCTCTGAGTGTCAGGCTAGCTACCTGAATGGGAATGGATTGGGCAGTAGACACTGCGACTGTGTCTGTCCTCTTGGTTCAGCCAGAGCAAGAAAATGAAAAATCTTAGCTCTCAGGCTTCCCCTTTGGGTATACAGTTACAAGAGTTGATCAGTGCATTTAATGTTTCACTTTTTCCAGGGTTACCCAAAGAATTGGCCTCTTTCTTGTCTGTCTTGGAGCTGTGATAAGTTTGGCATAGTCTTGCCCTCTGGGAAAGAAGAAAGAAGATAGTTTGGTTTGCTAGATTCCATAGATCCACTTCTTAGTTCAGTAGAGATCAAGCAGTCAAAAATCATAGCTGCTTGCTTCTTTCTGGGGAAGAAGAAAGTTGTTCTGGGCATCCAATGCTTCAAATTTCCAGAGGCTGCCCAAAGACTGGTTTCTGATTTGCCCGTTTGAGAAGGCTAACAAGACCTATCACTAGACCTGGAGCTAATAAAAACAGAGACAAGGATTTGACTGGCAGTTGCCACTGTTTCCCTTTTTGGTCCAGGACAAAGTGAGCTGACAAAAGAAAAAAATCTTAGTGCCTAGCCTCTCCCTGGGGAGGGAAAGAATAGATAGTCCAAAGATTTCAACATTTCTGGGTGCTGCTTAAGAAACTAAGGATCTTTTCTGACTACAATGGATTAGAATAGACATTTCTTCAAAGATGATATAAAAATGGCCAAACAGGTATATGAAAACGTGTTCAACACCACCAATCATCAGGGAAATGCAAATAAAAACCACAATGAGATATTGCCTTACATCCATCAGAACATGTTATTGAAATAAAAATGTAACCATAAGGATGTATAGAAAGTGAAATTTTTTTCCACTATTAGAATGCAAAATGGTGTAGTTACCACAGAAAAGAGTATGGAAGCTCCTCAAAAAATTAAAAGTAGAGCTACTAAATGATCCAGCAATTCTGCTTCTGAGTATCTATTCAAAAGAATTGAAATGAGAATTTTAAAAAGACATTAGCATTCTGATGTTCATTACAACATTATTTACAACAGCCAAGATGTGGAAGCAACCAAATGTCTATGGATAGATGAATGCATAAAGAAAATGTGTTTTTTATGTATACACTCATACACAATGAAATACTATTCATCCTTTAAAAAAGAAGACATGTGACAACATGGATGAACCTTGAGGTCATTTTGCTAAGTGAATTAAGCCAGTCACAGAAAGATGGCTACTGAATGTCTCCACTTAAATGAAGTGTATAAAATACTCAAATTTATAGACTCAAAGAGTGTAAAGGTGGTTTCCACGACTGGTAGAAAGGGAAAATGGGGAGTTCTAATTAATGGGCATAAAGTTTGTAATGCATAACGAGCAAGTTCTAGAGGTATTCTATACAACATCGTACCTACAGTCAACAACAGTGTACAGTGCTACTTAGAACTTTTTAAGAGGGTGGATCGCATATTAATTGTTCTTAAATAATACAAATAATTTAAACAAAAGTACCATGTAGCCCAGAAAATCACTTCTACTTTTTTAAGCTCTCACTTAATATTTACATTTTGGTGGCTTAGAATATAAATTATTTTGGATATCTCCTTTAATAAGAAAGGAGAGAAACTAAGGCTATAACAGTAGACTTGGAACTTTAAGACCATTTGTTTTAATCTTCTACCGAGTAGTCATCTTTCTTCATAATTGCATTATGATATAAGCATCAACAGTATAAACAATAATAGTCCTACTGAAATGACAGGTAAATCATTCATTAGGCTCAAACTGGTCCTGCCTATATGTATATTATGCTTGATAATGTAAATAAATATTGTATTTAAAGTTTATGCATACAAGTGTTTTTATTTTCATAGTTTTTTGATCCTTGATAAAATATGTCCTATATGTTTTTTGAATTTAATGTTATTCTATGGATTATAGGGCACACAGTACATACAATATACTTGACTATTATCAAGCATTCCTTAAATGATTCAACATACCCAAAATATTCATCCTGACTAAAAATGGCTTAGTATTTTAAAGAAAAATTCAGAAACAATCCCACATATTTAAATATATTTTATGAACACAAAATAAATAAATTTTAAAACAGCAATACAACACTATATCACAAAAAAAAAACCAGTGGATTAGAAACCAGAAAGCCTGATTATATAAATATATTTCAATATATAACAGTACTTCAGGTGTGTTCTTGGGTAGGTCAATCCTTCCACATCCTAGTTTCCAAATCTTAAAAATATAGAAAATGGTGATACCTGAGCCTTACTCATGAGCTGATTGAGAGAAATAAAAGAAATACTGCTTGAGAAATAATTTGCATAACATATACAATAAACAAGTACAAAATAGTACTTATCATACTTATCTTTCTATATATTTGATTTCACAAAGACAAGTATAAGCAACATTAAGTCACAATCTTGATGCAGCAATCCAGAATGGTCCATTCTATTTGATTTGTCCACTGTTATTTTATTTCTTCATTTACTCAACAAATATTTACTAATTTACGTACTGGTCTTACGGTCCTCTGCATTACTATGCTCTAGAGTGCACTTGTTTGCCCATTTTTGGGCATTTTCCATGGCCTCTTTGCTCCATTCCTAAGTGTCATAAAAGAAAAAAATACTCTTAAAAGTTCAACTCCAACAAGGCATATGCATTGTAATCTGATTGATAGATTAATTTGCACTACCTTAAAACTTCTATAGATATATTATATATTTGTCACTGGTCTTAAAAAGTCTTTTGAAACTCTGGCTGGATAGATCAGTTGGTTGAAGCATCGTTCCAAAACACCAAGGTTGTAGGTTCAATCCCCGGTTAGGATACATACACGAGTCAACCAGTGAAGGCAAGGGTAAGTGGAAAAATGGGTTGATGTTTCCCTTTCTCTCTCTTTCTCTCTCTTCCTTTCTCTCTTTTTAAAATCAATACATAATTTTTTTTTAAAAAAAGTCTTTTATCTTTTGTTTGATGTGTCATTACCTGCTACAGTGCTGGTATCCCCCACACACAAAAAAAAACCACAACAAAACATTTCACAGGTGATGTGTCTAAGGAGAAAAATGTCTAATACAACAATATCTGACTAGTTATGATAACACAGCAGCTACACCAAATATTTTCAGTAGTTTAGTGCTATTCTAAATACTGATCAACATATGACATATCATAACTATATTTCTAGAGTAAAAAGCTAGCCTAGATTATTCCCAGTTCTATTTTAGCCCATGGTGTTCAAGTGGGAGATATCTAGCTTTCAGGAACTATGCCCTGGACATTGGACTATTTACCCAAAATGGCACTGAACCTGAAAAAGAATAAAGAGAGATTTCTTTTAGACTAGGAGAGTTAGTGAAGAAAAAAACTGTAACAGCTTTACATGCGATGTCTGAAGATTTGGCCTCTGATTCTGCCTTCCCCACTTTATAGCCCTGTAATCTTGACAAGCTATTTAACCATTATAAAGTAAAATTCAGAATTTCTTTTCTGCCCATAACACAGCTCAAATTAAACAACAAAATGGAGGCAGGATGTTATAAGACACGAAATTCTTAATGAATTCCTGTTACTGACTGCCTGCTCTCCCACCGCTTCGTCCCACCCCTTTCCTTATATTACTGACTCTTACCATCTTTAGCATGTTGCTGGCAGGTGGAGAGACTGATTTCCTTAGTTCATTGTGTTTATTTACAATATCTTTTTGGACTTTTGTTTGAGGGGTTAACAAAGCAGTAAAGGCTGGATCCTAAAGAGAAATAGAATTAGAAATTTGTTCTTTTTTTTTTTAACATTTTTGAATTTCTTTTTTAACACATAAAAGTGAATAAGTTAATTCAAAGAAGGAAAGATAACTTTAAAAAGGTGTTCAGTTCAAGCCATTAGTTCTTAAGATTTGCCAAGAAAACTCAGCCAAGCTATGACAAACTTGAAAGAAGTCATTTGAAGCTTTGAGAATGAAAACGTAGTACATGGTATGACCAATTTAAAAAATTATGTAAGGCCACATATGCTTATTTCTAGCTTCCATGCAACTCTTAATATGGCATGTGAATGATCCTATCTTCTAATCACAAAGGTGCCAATAGGAATATTAAGACATAATCATTCACATTTGATCATGCTGCAGCAGGGGGAATAAGGGTGGGGGGCTCAAGGTTCATCCTAGACTTTCAGAAAACTCTGGCCAGTCATGGTGCAGTGTCTGTGTTTAGAGGCAGAATGTATTTAGGACATAACAGGAAAAAAATGTTTAGGCTTAGTCAAAGAGCATTCAAAATTTTAGAAAATTCATTCTACCTGTTGTGGTTATGAAGTCACTCAAAAGACAATTTATTTGCAGTATTAAACAAATCTCCAAGGCAGTTTGGAAGGAGCAAAGCCATCCAATTATTAGACTATTGTCGAATTTTTCCTTTAATAACATAAATATAATCAAGGTAGTAAAGCAGATGCAGATATTTTTGGTTTTTCTTTGTGTGTGGGAGTGTTGAGGTCTAAGTCTGATTGTAGTGTAAAGTCTGTGTGAATTGTTTCATAAAGCTATTCAACTTAATGGCCTAAATTTACAATGATCTAAAATATTATTTCATTACATATTCAATATAAAAAACCATTAATGCAACATTTCCCTTTATTTTATTGTACTCAGTCTTTGAAAGCTGGTATGTATTTTATACTTAAAATTCATCTTATTTTGGATCAGCCATATTTCAAGTATTTAGTGGACACATGTGACTAGTGGCTACTGTACTGGACAATGCAGCCTTAGACTTTCATCTAGGTAATTGCGTCAGGTGCTCTGAGGGACCAGTTAGTACTTTGTGATGTACCAGACACTCTTGACCTTTCCAATGCCACATAGTTGCCTGGCTAGCTCTGGAAGGATTCTCCCGTCTAACATTACCTTTCCATCTGCAAGTGAAGGTGACAGCAGCACAGCAGCCAGAAATAGCACCACTAGGAGTAAAGCCATCGCTGGGGAGAAAGTCAAAGAGAACAAAGGTCTGCATTGAAATATGTGGTACATGGAGTAGGAGGGGAAAACTAGTGTAACGACCAGTCATCCCAAAGCAAGTGTGATTCCCAAACCCATAATGTAAGAAGAGAAGACTGTCATACAGTGCCAGTAGAATCAGAGTGGAACCAACCTTGTCTCTGACAGGGACAATAAAGTATAAACTGTAGAACCTGACTGATGCCTTTGAAGTAAATATAATGTTTATAAACTGTCATACTTTCACGTTTTTCTATGAAATATAGTCCTAGTTCAATTGCTTCAAAGTCATAAGCATGGGAATTATTTATTTAGAACACATTTAGAATAAAATGTAAAGAATCCAAGGTTCAATTTGATATAGTGAGTAAAAGAGCAAAATTTATTGGCGATCGATCTCTCAATAAACATTTAACCATAAAGTTTTGAAGGTCACAGATGAATCAAATATATCATTATACCATTGGAAAATAAAAATGATTTAAAAATGCTCACATTAAAATAAATGAGTGATCACTTACTGTTGGTTCTCAGAGCAGGATGAAGTATCTGCTTTATCTGCCAGAGAAAGAAGGTTACAGCACAATAAATATTACATCTATTTCTACTGTAGTAAATTCTGATTGTGCAAGTGAATCTAAGTCAATAAATGTTTGAAACAAAATTTTTTTACACCAATAGGTTTAAATTTTATTGCTTGTTTTCTGACATTGGTTACCATACAGCTTATAATTTTAGTAACGCGCATCCTTCCTCCCTAAGAGTCTTTTCTTAGACACACTAAAATTTGCATACTGCTTTTTTGGCCCAGTATTTTTATAATAATGATTCTAGACAGGTTAATTATTGCAAAAGTAAACAGGGTCCTAACTTATATCTGAATGCCTACCGCTCAGCTTTTTGTAACATTTACTTTTTTCTTCTTTTTTTTTTTTTTTCAGGGCAGAGAGAGAGATAGATAGGGACAGACAGACAGGAACAGAGAGAGATGAGAAGCATCAATCATCAGTTTTTCGTTGCCGTTGTGACACCATAGTTGTTCATTGATTGCTTTCTCACATGTGCCTTGACTGCGGGCCTTCACCAGACCGAGCAACCCCTTGCTGGAGCCAGCGACCTTGGGTCCAAGCTGGCGAGCTTTTGCTCAAGCCAGATGGGCCCAGCACTCAAGCTGGAGACCTTGGGGTCTCGAACCTGGGTCTTCCACATCCCAGTCCGATGCTCTATCCACTGCGCCATCGCCTGGTCAGGCTAACATTTACTTCTTAATTAACAACTTTCTATAGCTTCCTGGCTAAAAACAGTTTTTAAGAACATCAGTGCTGGGAAACCTTCTTGGAGACTCAGTTTCCTCTTCCTTAAAATGTGGATTATCTTATTTTACATTTGCTTTGGAGACTCAAAGGCATAATATACACAAAACACCTAATACAATGCCTGGCACCTAACATAGAATCTCAGTCAATGGAAATTATTTACAATGTGTGGTAGTTTTTGAGCTTATAAGATCGTCTATAAATACATGTTTGACTAAACTGCTAACTTTAGAAGTGTCTATAAGAGCTGTGTTTATAAGTATTTATAACTTCAGATGTATTAGAAAAAAATTAATATAATCAAAGATTCTAATGTATAATGCCAAGTTGTAGTGGAGCCCTCTTAGTTAACTGCCTAACTTTGGGAAATTGATTGAACACCTG
Organism: Rhynchonycteris naso; assembly: GCA_037038555.1. Lineage (NCBI taxonomy): Eukaryota > Metazoa > Chordata > Mammalia > Chiroptera > Emballonuridae > Rhynchonycteris > Rhynchonycteris naso. The sequence goes on from CM073000.1 coordinate 16,085,669, forward strand.
GCTGCTGTGTCCTCATCAGCTCACTAACTGACATACACATAAACCTGAATATTTTGTTTAGCTTAATAATTCAACAGGTTTGCAATAGAGCCCATGATGTCATAGTTCAATAGACCATGATGCCACATACCCCTCCTGACACTCTCCCGAACTCAACTCACCCTACTTATAATCATCTTTGTTGCATCAATGAAAGCAATAACATTTTCAGTGAAAGGGTATTTACAAAACAAAACAAAACGGTTGTATTTTATTTCTTTAAATTCACACTCATACATAGTTGAAAGGTTGGCTGCCATGTTTTTCCCCTCATTACTCACTAATAGAAAAGTACTGTCCCCTTGGTTGCAGGTGTTTTAAAACCAGGATGGCATGGTTTTTCTGGGGTGTCTACAGGAAGAGCATGGTGTGTGGTTCTGTAATGCTGGAACAGGGAAAAAGAAGATATTTAAAATAAAGATGTAAAGAGCTTTGGTACATATATACTATGTAATACTACTCAGCCATAAGAAATTATGACATCGGAACATTTACAACAAAATGGATGAAACTTGATAACATTATATGGAGTGAAATAAGTAAAACAGAAAAAACTGAGAACAGCATGATTTCATACATAGGTGGAACATAAAAGCGAGACTATGAGACATGGACAAGAGTGTGGTGGTTATGGGGTGGGGAGAGGGAGGTGAGGGAGAAGATAGGGAGAGGGGAAGGGCACAAAGAAAACCAGATAGAAGGTGACAGAGGACAATTTAACTTTGGGTGATGGGTATGCAACATGATTGAATAATAAGATAACCTGGAGATGTTTTCTTTGAACATATGTACCCTGATTTATTAATGTCACCCCCATTAAAATAAAAAAGAATAAATAAAAAATAAAGATGTAAAGAATAGATGGGTAGAATCAATAATCTCTGTCACAAACTCAAAACTTGACATAAGTGTTTAGTATTGTTCTCTAATATTTTATTAATCAAATCTAACCATTTCATTCAAATACTAACAAAGAATTGGGTTAGTTGATTTACTTGGAATATCACATTGATGTTTTAAAAACTCCTAACTCTTTAAGTAGGCCTCTAACCCATTTGGTCTTTAGAAAATAAATTCTGTAAGTAGTCACCCACAGGGTAAGCATTAACAACATAGACTCGGGTTGCACTTAAATTTCTCTTTATAACATTTTCTGGAATCCAATAGATGACATAAAGTTCAGAAGATTTAACAGCCACAGTTCTTTTTGCAATAATAGACAGTTTCAAACAACTGCATTCAAAACGTAAGAAGCTAACGTTCTCAATTTGACCTCATGAAAGGCCAGATGTAGAAATGACTTCAGGGTTCTGCTACAACTCAGAGCTTTTCGTGTGAACAGAATTTCTCTTTTAAGATAAGTAAAAGTTCCAATAGGATAAACAGAGAGGCACGTTGAAAGTCGTTGGTGGGTGAGCAGTAAGCAACACAGTGTAACAGTCTACCCAGCACAGACAATGAATGTTGCACAGCAGCGTGCCACAAGGAACACGTAGGTTCAGAAGATCTCTCACCTCCCTGCTCTTTCTCTCCCCTGTCTTTACCACGCTTCCCCTGCCCTGGTCATTTCCAGTTTCCCAGCCTGCTCTACTTCTTACCCCGGTTCCCGAGCCCCGTCTTCCTGCTTCAGAGCGGGAGCCAAAGACCAACTGAAGCTGGCCCCTCCTACAGCATACATAAACCCCTAACCAGCCACGTGCAAGTGATATCATGGCCCCTTGTGACGTCGGCAAGGTCAACAGCTAACCTTCTCCCCTCAGCTTCCCCAGCCCCCCTCTAGGGCTGCGTGGGAGTGAATCCTAGTCTTGCCCTTTGTGAGAATCAGAGTTCTGCTTTTCTCTCCTTACCATCACTTTTTGAGGACGGTAAATGTCTGCTCACACATCTGACCAGTACGAGGAGGGTGGAGCTATATCAGGATGTGAAATGCCCAGGAGGTGGCTGAAATGGTAGTGTCCCTTTACAGACAGTATCTCCTAGTAAACGCGGGTCAGAATTTAAAGAGTGAATTAGAAAAGTATAGAGAAACTGGAATTTTTAGTGCAGTACCAGGGTAGTGCGAACAGTGAGCTCGGGGTTTCCTACATAAAGTTGGCATTTCGCAGGTTTGCTTTTAAGCACTTCATACCATTGCCTTGCTTTGTTCTTTTCCACAACCGTTTCGTGGTCAGGAAATTCTAGGAGAATAACAGGAACAATTTTCTTAGGAGAAACCACCAAAATTCCTGATCCATGGCTGCTGGCTTCAAGTTCAGCACGTGTATCCGGTGTTAGTTGAAGACGTGTTACCTTTCTTCAAAGATAACAGATGGATAATGGATGTATTTCATTCTCTTCTGAGTTGTTTTCAAGATCTAAAGGAATGAGTTCATTTATTACTTAGTGCATGGGCTGGGCCCAAAGATGTTAAAGCAACGATTAGCATGTTTCACACTCTAGTTTTCTGTACTCAATGCAAAGAGGCTTGCCATTTCTCTCCAACCCTTTGAAACTAACAAAAGCACAACTGTAACTAACCATCACTGCCTTGTTTCGCTGTGTTATGGCCATTTTTCCTTTGCATGGTTAAAATTCCAAGTGACAGATGTGCACACATTATTTTACTTAGCTTCTACTATTTCAATTCAGTTTCAACTGACCAAAAACTACCTTGGGTTTAATAGTTTATTTGTTTATTTTTAAAAAAAAACGAGAGGCAGGGAGGCAGAGAGACAGACTCCGGCATTTACCTGGCAACCCCGTCTGGAGCTGATGCTCTTCCCACCTGGGACCACTGCTCCATTGTTCGGCAACCGAGCAATTTTAACACTTGAGGTGAGTCTATGAAGCCATCTTCAGTGCTGGGGCCAACTTGCTCAAACCATTTGAGTCATAGCTGCAGAAAGGGGGCAAAGAAAAAGGAGGGGGAGACGTAAGAAGCAAATGGTCGTTTCTCTTGTGTGCCATGACTGGGAATGAAACCCGTGACTTCCACATGCCTGGCTGATGCTCTACCGCTGAGCCAACTGGCCAGGGACGACCTTGGAATTTAGAAGTCATCTTATATTGCTTTACTCTTTTGGTTACGTTAAATTGAAGTTCACTCCCAACAGTTGGCTTTTTTCTAAATGTTTATGAAATGCATCTCCAGATCTCTTTCTCACTTCTGTATTTCTGTTTTCACCATGTTTTTCTTAGTTTATTATTTTAAGATTTCAAATACTTATATCCACAAAGTTGCTCACCTTTTTGGCATAAAATTGTATGGTACATTTGTTCTCTTTCTAGAACAAAACAATTTGTTGTTAACCTTTAATTTTCTATAATTGAATGTGGATATTCTATTTTTCATTCTTGGAAGCACCATACCTCCAAGATTATTACTTGTTCCTATGGACAATGTCAGAGTGAGAGCAACTTGCATATTTTAGTGATAGATATTATCACTGAACATGCCCAGAAGTGGACAAAAGTAACCCTACAGTTCTTTGTATGGAAAATAATAGAATGATTAATAAATAATAACACAAGAATAAACTGTTTTTGCGTACTCACAAATGTAAATCTACTTTTTCTCACCCTCTTTATTTGAGACTATTGTTGTAGTTCCAAAGTTTAGCACAGTACTGGTTTTATAGGTAGCAGATTGTAAATATTAGTTCAATGGATAAATATTGGTCTGGCTAAAATTCTTAGGGAATGCAGAGAAAAGAGCATGTCATCTCTTTCTTATAAAATGAATAGTACAGTGGGAAAGATAAATACATATGAACATTACCAGGTAGTGCAGTTTAGTGCTAAGTAGTTGAAACAGGAAATATACACAGATATGTATAGATGTGGGAAGTTCTGTGATTTGTTATTATCTGGATAAAAGTGCAATGGTAGGATGATATTTCAATCTCTTTTTAAAAATGTATATGATTTGATCAGAAAGGGAAAGAAACATTTTGTATACTTGGTTGGAAGAGCTGGAACAAACAAATCAATATATCCATAAAAATGTATTTAAGTCAGAATGACAGGCTGTAGAAAATATGGGAGAAAGATGGCTTAGAAGTCTAAGAAAATTTGCTTCCTTGTATGACATGGGGAAGTAATTTCACTAATGTTTAGGGAAATCACAGAACAGGTACCTGATAGCACTGTGCAGGGTGATTTGCCAAGCTGAGAAATTGGTGATAAGAAAAATAAAACTGTGATGACAATTTCTTATATTAATTTTAGAGTAGTAGAAAATGGACAAAAGGTTGGGATGTGAAGAGATTACAAAACAACCCCCCTCCCAAAAAAATAATAAAGCAGTGTTGATTAATTTGGTATGGAGGGCTAAACCAGAATAAAAGAAAGCTTGTAGTTTTAGAGTTTACACGTGTTGGAAAGCACCTGGTAAGCACATCTTCACTATTGGCAGGAACGGTGCTGGTTCCTCTAAAGCAGTGGTTCTTAACCTGGGTTCTATCGAACCCTAGAGGTTCGATGAGTCGGTCTCAAGGGTTCGGAGAAGCCTCTGTCGCGGAGGCCAGAATAAAGTAATACCGTAATATGTTGTGAGTTCATACACTTTGTTGATTTTTTTCTTTGAGCAAGGTGATGTTCATGCACGGCTCTTTTTGTGCACCAGTAAAAAACCATATACCTAAGTCTTGAATTTGGAAAAAAAATATCATATTTTATTTATCACTAAAGAAGGGTTCGGTGAATGCGCATATGAAACTGGTGGGTTTGGTACCTCAAAAAGGTTAAGAACCATTGCTCTAAATACACATGCAATATCTGAGGTTGGTGGTATCATGAGCTTAAAAGAACAGTGTCCTTGATGTCTGAGAGTTGGAAGAACTGGGTTCTTCCATCGGTTCTGATGAGAAGTCCACTGTAGTTCTTGTCCTTTTGCTGTATTTGTAAGATGCTCCACATTCTGCCATGTAATTTTATGACTTTGTTAAACTTGCATATTAGTTCTAGTACATTTTTTATAGATTCATGTGGATTTTCTACAACACAGGTGATTTTGGCCCTGGCCGGTTGGCTCAGTGATAGAGCGGCCACCTGGCATGTGGAAATCCTAGGTTCGATTCCTGTTCAGGGCACACAGAAGAAGCGATAATCTGTTTCTACACCCTGCGGCCTCCCTCCCTTTCCTCTTCCCACAGCTATGGCTCAAATGGTTCTGGGCACTGAAAATGGCTCCATGGCCTCGCCTCAGACGCTAAAATAGTTTGGTTGCTGGACAATGGAGCAGCGGTCCAGAGGGGCATAGCATCACCTGATAGTGGGTTTGCTGGATGGATCCTGGTGGCGGCGTATGCAGGAGTCTGTCTCTGCCTCCCTGTCTCTCACTTAATAATAATAATAAAAAGACAGGTGATTTTAATCTGCAAGTAAAGACAGTTTCTGTCTTGTTGATCTATATGCCTTTCATTTATTTTCCTTTATTTTATTGCTGCAAATGTAAATTTTGAACAAAGTGCTACAAATTGACATCATCTCTGTATTCCTGATAGTGTCGTCTAGATTGAAACATACTACATTGGTATATTCACCAATAAGTATTATAAAGAGAGCATTCAATCAATCACTAACGATAATGTTAGCTGGGGGATTTTGTTAGACATTCCTTATTGTGATGAGAAAGTTACCTTCTATTCCAAGTTCTGAAAATTAGTTTCATGAAAGATGCTACATTTTTATCAAGTGAATTTTTTGCATATTTTTTGATGATTGTGTCTTTATTTTATTAATATTGTATATCACATAAATTAAATTTGAATGGTGAAACAACCTTTTATTTCAGGGAAAACCTTATTTTGTCATGATGTATAATGTTTTTTATATGGTGCATCTATGTTCATGAGGAATAATAGCCTGTAGTTTTCTTTTTTATGTGATGTCTTTGGTTTTGACATAAGGTAATACTAGCCTGAATTGGGAAATAGTTATTTTCTTTTTTGTCATGATATAAAGGAAAGGATTTTGAAATTAATTATAGGCTATACATTATACATATCTACATGTAAATCCACACATTTGCAATCTAGTGTAGTTTAACTTAACTAATTTTTTTGCTTTATTTTGACCACTTATAATTTATATCTTGTTTCTTATTTATAATAATGTCACAATTTTTTACTTGCCTTAGAGGACACCATGTGACTAGGTTTCTGCCTAAGTCTGTGACCATTTTTTAAATTTTTTTTTTTTTTGTGTGTGTGTGTGTGTGACAGTGACAGAGAGGATAGATAGAGACAAACAGACAGGAAGGGAGAGAGATGAGAATATCAATCCTTTGTTGCAATGCCTTACTTGTTCATTGATCGCTTTCTCACATGTGCTTTGACCAGGGCGCTACAGCGGACCAAGTGACCCCTTACTCAAGCCAGCAATCTTGGCAACCTTGGTCTCAAGCTGGTGAGTCTTGCTCAAACCAGATGAGCCCGCACTCAAGCCGGCGACATCGGGATTTAGAACCTGGTTCCTCCACGTCCCAGTTTGATGCTCTATCCACTGAGCCTGGTCAGGCTTAAATAATCTTTACCTTGCTTAGTGTACCCCAGCCACTCTGGGCTTTTTCTTTTCTTTCTTTTGAGAGAGAGAGACAGGAAGGGAGAGAGATTAGAAGCATTACCTCATAGCTGCTTCACTTTAGTTGTTCATTGATTACTTCTCATATGTGTCTTGACTGGGAGAGCTCTAGCTAATTAGTGACATTTTGCTCAAGCCAGCAACCTTAGGCTTCAAGCCAGTGACCTTTGGGCTCAGGTTGATGATCCTGTGCTCAATCAAGCAGAGACCTCAGGGTTTCGAACCAGGGACCTCAGTGTTCAGGTTGATGTTCTATCCACTGTGCCACCACCAGTCAGGTACTTCTCATCTTTCCTTAAATATACCAGGTTTATTCTTACCTAAACAATTTTGTATTAACTCTTCTCTTTGCCTAAAATTTTCTTGATTATTCATTATTAGTTGTTTTCTCACTTCTATTGTGTCTCTAATTTAACATCATAACCTCAGAAAGCACTTACCTAGCTTATTTATACTAACTTTTCCCCCAACCAGCCCATTCTCATCCTCCATTCTCTTGCTCATTTTTGTATACAGAACTTATCACTTTCAATATTATGATTTATTTGCAAATATATAGTTTTCTTTCTCTCTGACCTAATGGAGTGTGAACTTTATGAAGTTTAGGACTTGGACAGTCTTGTTAATCACTATTTTCAAAGGACCTAATTAAATACCTGACCCATAATTGTTTCCAATAAACATGTTGAATGAAGGAATGAATTATTACACATTGTGATGATTATTATAAAAAGAAGTATAGGGAGCTGTAAGAGAGAATGGTGAGGAGACATTCTTCAGATTATTTACTCAAAGTACTATCTTGGACAAAAATGACATTTAATGTGAAGGAGCTGATGTAGCAAAGAATTAAGTGATGACTCTTTCAGACAAAACTAATAGCAAACACAAATGCCCTGAGTTAAGAAAAATCTCGAGGAACTTTGTGAGAGAATGTGATAAGATCATTGAATTAAAAGAATAAAAAGTAAGGGAAAGGCCTGACCTGTGGTGGCGCAGTGGATAAAGCGTCAATCTGGGAACACTGAGGTCGCCAGTTCAAAACCCTGCACTGGTCTGGTCAAGGCACATATGGGAGTTGATGCTTCCAGTTCCTCCCCCCTTTCTCTCTCTCTCTCTCTCTCTCTCTCTCTCTCTCTCTCTCTCTCTCTTTCTGTCTCCTTTCTAAAATTAATAAAATAAAAAGAAATTTTAAAAAAAGTAAGGGAGAGTGGAATGAAGTGAGATCAGATAAGAAATTATAGAAAAGATTATTTAGTTTCTCTACTGGTTTGAGTATAAGTATTATTCTCAAAGACTTGAGAGATCTATGGAAAGGTTTTGAAAGTAGACTAATTAGGAAATCTGTCACTTTAGAGATGAAGAAATATGTTGCAAAAATAACATTTCGGAGCTGCATTGGTAGATGTGGACCTGTCCCTGTTTTGCCTTGGTCTTATGACTCATACCTTTGAAATGATTAGTGATACTTGACACTGGCTAAGCATGTGAGTTGTATTTGATAATGCAAACATTGGTATTATATGAAAGCTCTTGAAAAATACAAAATCAACCATTTAGCAGTAGAATAGAGGAATTCACACTTGAGGGTCAGGAAAGTCTGAAAAAGAATAACCAGATAATCTAAGCAACAAATATAAAAATCATGGACCCACCCACTAACCCCAAAAATAGATTTTCTTGTTTTTTTTAATGCATTTTTTATTTTTTAGTCCTTAGATTTACAGAATGTTCCTAAGATAGTACAGAGAATTTCCATATACTTTGTTTGCATCTAGTTTCTGTGTTCTATGATGTTATCATCTTATATTACCCTAGTACATTTAGACAGACTAAGAAATCAACATTACTATTAAAAACACCCTAGACTCTATTTAGATGTCACCCATTTTCCCATTAATGACCTTTTTCTGATCCAGGATCTGATCCAAAATAACACATTGTTTTTAGTTCTAGTGTTTTTTTTAGTCTCCTCTGGTCTGTAATAGTTTTTCCAGATTTCCTTATTGCTCATGATTTTAACAGTTTAGAGGAATGTTGGTCGGGATGTTTTGTAGAATATCCATCAATTTAAATTTGGCTAATGTTTTATCTCATACACAACAAGATTTGGAATTGTTACAAGATTTTAGAAAGAATACCCCCAAAGTGAAAGGCCCTTCTAATCACATCAAATGAACACATGAATGGGTACATGAGACCCCATGACTCAGTACAATTGATGCTAACTTTGATCACTTGGTTATAAAGTCATTTGCCAGATTCCTCTACTGTGAATTTACTACTGCTCCTTTTCCATACTTTACTCTTTAGAAGTGAGTCACTAAGCTCAGCCAAGACTCAAAAGAGAGGTGACTAGGTTATACCTCCTGGAGGAAAAAGTATTCACGAATATACTATTATTTTTTCCCCCTAAGGAAGACTTGTCTAAGAGAAAAGAGGTTTAAGAAGGAAGTTGTGGTCACATTTTACAGTACAACTTGTGCAGATGAAGAATTTTGGCAAAATAAAGGTTAAGATCACTTTAGGTATACAATTCTTAATTTAATTATAAGCTGGATGGAAGCTGGATAAATGAGAAGAAGGGTGAATGGCACTGGCAGAATTAGAGACCACATATGTGATTACTTCTTTGGATGAAAGCAATTTCTGTAAGTAAGAAGCAGATCCCGAAGAAAAAGAATCAAATTTTTGCTATCTGGAATCAAATTTATAGCTAGCATGTCTACGACCTCCCTGCTAATAAATGTCAAATATAGGTAAATATGGTTGTCCTCCAGTCTGCCATGATCAATCTGTATTGGGCATTTAATAAATTTTGCCTGAACAATTGCAGGATCCCTTGCAATTGTTCTTGACGAGAGATTCTTCACAGCCGAAATTGTCCTTCAAATCTTTACAGTTACTATACATATCTTGATATTCGCAAGAATTTACTGAAATAAAAACAAATATTGGTCACTTCATTATCATTCTCCACAGCAATAACACAAACAATAAATTTCACGAGCATGAGCAAAAAGGAATAGAGCCAACAACTTGGCATCATTTATTATACTCTGATGGCCATTTCTTATCTTGAGGAACACATAAGGTCCCTTAATTAAATTCATAAATTAAGGCATCATTTCTTTTAAAATTTTAGCTTTTCTTAATGTTTCTAAAATAATTGACTGACTTCTCTCCCTCAGAAAACAGGATAAAATGAATTCAAATGAATCTGTGCTATCCAAAACCATAGCCACTAGCCATGAGGTTGTTTATATTTAAACTTAAATTATTAAATAACTGAAATTTCTCAGTGATACTAGTTACAATTTAAATCTAAAAGCTACTTTACAGAATAACTGTGTAAATATCAAAGATTTCTGTCATTGCAGCATGTTATATTGTACACTGTTGCCACCAAACCCTAATGCCATCAGACTTTCTTTCAAGAGGAAGAAGTCATTATGCGAAGGTGTAAATGTAATATGTAAAACCAGAAAGGAATTTTAATATTATTATTGGACATTTCCACTTGTGTGTCTCTCAGTGGCCACAAACTCAACAAAACTCAAACTAAATTCATCATCTTACTATAAGGTGGCATTTATTTGACATTTCTCCTCAACTTCCAACTTGATTCACCCAATCACCAAAGAGTGGCACTCCCTACTACTAAATAATTCAAACCAGGAACGAAGAAAAACCCGAACCCATTCCCTTCAACTATTTTATCAGCACTTAACAAGCACAAGTAATAAACATTGGCTATTCCACTTTCTCCTTGTCTCTCATAAACTGTCCATTTCTCTTCATTTATTTAACCCTAATACAGTAAAGAAATCCATGTTTTTCAATAGCCTCTCAGCTGGCTTCTATTCAATTGTTTCTTCATAGTACTGCTAGGAGCTCTTAACACAGTCCTGATCTCATCACTCTTCTGTCTAAAAACCTTTCAGTTGGCTACTCATTGTTAATAGGATAAACTCCAAACTCCTTAACAGATAGTATTGAGCAGAGGTGTAACTATTTTCTTCTTTAGTTAATTTATAGCTTTTATATTATCAATATTCTAAGTTACACCTATAAAGTTCACTTAGAAAAAAATGCTATAATTCAGTCAAGTGAATGCATTGGAGAGGTAAAAATTTCAGTTAATGGGTCAACTGTATTGTCCACAATAATTCTAATAATATATCCCAACTAAATAAAATAAATAGCAACCCTTTGTACCTCAATTCCTAATACTGAAAATGAGATATTATGTGACATGAATTTTACTCATTTTTGCTAAAATAGTTTTAAAGCTTCTGTTAGCTCATAATACCATATGCAGATTTCATAGACATTTTAAAAGTCCATAAAAGTTACTAGCAAATGAAATGCAAATGCTTTTTAAATTAAACTTGATGGTTTTAACTACACTATGAACACAGTAAGGAATTTAGTATGATGAACTCATTGGCATGTAAAGGATTGTATTTGATGAGCCTGTCAAAAGTGGACCATACTATGTGTTTTCACACCTTTTTACTGTACATATTTTCTAATTAATATGCCACCTTTTCTATAACAGTATTAACTTTGATGAAGAGAAAAATACATATTTAATTACAATAAATTATGTTCATAGAAACATTTTCATACATGCCAACACAAATAAACATTGATGGTAGATGTTTCTTTAAGTTTCATATGGTAACAGGTTTTCATCACAAATAATACATATATACTGAATGGTTCAAGATTCTAGCTTAAACACAGCTCTGTTTAGCAATTTTATTGTTTTGTTTTGTTTTTGTTTTTTTTGCATGAAGGTATTGCTTCAGTTGGCTCTATTCAGAAAACTTTCTAATTTTTCCAAGAAATATCAGGTCATTTAATTATACTAGTAAATTAATGACATCAAACTTACAGCACAGTCCATGGTCACAGTCTTTAGGGCAGCTGGCACAAGGTGTTCCTTGTAGGTAGGGGAAAGATAGATTGCTTCTAATATTACCACTGAAATTTGAAATACATTTCAAAAATTTTATTTTTTAGTTTAGTTTATTCTCCAAGGGTAGCTTCCAACACTATATATCTGATTAGTCAATGTTTTTAATCATATCAACTAGAAAGCTAGCATTTCCAATGAGTACTCAGATAACATTGTAGTGTAAGATAATTTACACATATACTCACTTTCTTGACCATAATCTTGCAATCTGAGCAACTAAAATGGAAGAAATAAGTGTCTAAAGTTTTGAGAGTATATTTTAATGGGCAAAACTCTCTATCCCTCAGTAGAGTTGGTCAAATTGCTAAGTCAGTGTGCCCTTTAAGGTGTTGACTAGGGTTCAATCATATCCCATAGAGAGAAATGCCTGGGGGACAGAAGGTTGAGATGGAAAATACTTAAGGTTAAATGTAAATTTATATTTTGAAAAGAAACAATGATACGAGCTGGATAAAATAAAACTCTGAAATAATTTTTGGCCTCTAAATACAAGGTGGTTTTATTTTCAAGTACTTTTGGTGAGGTGTGTATATTAGGAAAGATTTTGAATGTCTAGAGGTTTTGTGTGTGTGTATTTTTATAGTTACCCAAAAAGGGAATGTTAGGGGAAAAAAAGTTTCATTAACACTAATCTCCAGAGTGTAGTGGTCTTACAATGACTACCCTGTACTTCATAAATGAGTATTATTTTATTTGCTATTATTTTCTGGAAGTACAATAGAATCTACATTTCAAAAGAGCTAAGTGGTCCAAAGACCCAAGGCAATGTATTTGACTCTCAGTCTCCCTGCAAAGAATACAGGGATGTGTGTGAGCCCTTGGAAAAATTGTGAAATAGATATAAAAGTGCTTTAAATGTTTTCTCACTCCTGTTCTCCTTATTATTCATTCCAGCTCTTACTACAGATACCTGGTTACAGATGCCTCCCTGCTCAGATCAGGCAAGTGAGTGTGGGGGTGCATTCTCTTAAGACCCTTCAATTCTTTCTACTGAACCTTAACTGGTACTGACAAGAAAATGACTTTAACAGTCATACTTCTCAAACTGGAACCCAACTTCACCTGGCTTATCTACAGTGTCAATATAAATCATATAGGAAGCTTGGTGGTGGGAAAACTGTCTCTCTGGTAGCAAGGAATTTCCAGCATTAAAATTTGCCTATATATTGTAAATATATCTTCAATATATGCATAGGAAATTTTGTGGATAATTGAAGCATATTACTTGATGAAGAGGTATGTTACCTTCCATAAATTAAGATTTTATTGGATGGTTACTTCAAAGATTTTTGTGTTAAATTCTAAGTAGCAAAGACTTACGATGTTACCTTTTTTTTTCATAGCATAAATTTTAATGTTTCCCCTTTGGGGGAGGGAGGTTAAAATGCCCACTTTTGGAGACATCTCAAAGGTGGTCTGGCATTTTGGTACAGAAAGGATTCAGTCCTATCTTTTGCTGGCTTAGGATACCAAAGGCACATGAAGTTGGTTCAGCTACTCTGGGCTGGGGAAGAAGGTAACAGGGAGATGGTCTAGAACAGATGGGCAGAGTACAGGGGTGGACTCAAGTTCTTGTGGACAGAGGTAGTTGGTCCCATATCAGGGATTTCCTGAAAGCCCTTTGAGGCCCAAGATTAAATCAATTCTTAATGGAATCAGTAACATTTCATTACCATTTGCTACCTCACCCTCACCCTTTTCTTTACTCTCAAGCTTTCATTTTCTAGAATGTAAATTTAATAAAAACTCACAGTACCAAATCTAGAAAACCACCTACAACATATACCTACAGAGTAATCCTCAGCCTCGGGAAAAACAACTGAGGGAGAAGACAAGTCATTTTAACCATGAGGGAAGATAGCATCGGAATATTATACTTGAAACTGCAAAGTCAGTCTTCTTTTTGAGAAGCTGCTTGTGTCTCAGATTCAGAAAAACTGTTTGAAGTTTTATCTCTCCCCTTCACTGAAATATACTTTTTCAGTTTGGGTTGTCTATTATATGATCATTTCAAAATATTAAACTCTTGATGGCATCAATGACAACAAATTTGAAAGTATGGACTTACGCAGGGCAATACTGGCAAACAAAGAGGTGTTCTGCAGTTTCCTGATTGGGACAATAGGCAAATCCACATCCAACTTTGAAAGACGAGTACCAAACAACCTACATGCCAAGAAGATATGAGATACAAGATTACGTGAAAGAAAGAAACATCAAAAAACAAATAATAGATAATAAAAAGCTCAAAAGAGTGTTCCTATGTGTTATGATATTCTATACCTTATGAAAATATTCAAATTATTGAATTAAAATAAAAATCTTTAAAAATATGACATTTTTATGTCTATTCACTACTTTATCCATTATTCAACATATACAGAATATGTTTCCCTACCAAGAGCTTGCAGGCTTTGGACAAATAACAGCTCACAGATGAAATACTCATAAGATGCAAAGACTCTTCTTTTCCTTCTTGAGATCGTTTCCCAGATTGAACATTGGAATCAGTCAAAATGTGGAGAACTTTTTTTTTTTAGGGCAAAGGATTTTTCTTTTTAATTTGTTTCCCTTACCTGGGTATAGTGTCCAGTCATTTCATCAGCATGTTTTGGTCCTAATCCGTAGACAAAATTCTCCTTCTCAGCAAACCAGTTTTGGATTACAGATGTCCAAGAAACAGGATAACTTGACTGAAAGAGGTTCTCGCCACAACTCCTTTCACCTAAGAATAAATAGAGCATTCATGCAAATGGTTGAAATATATATATTATATCCTTGTTCTTCAAACTTTGTGCCTATAGTTGCTGAATGCTGATTAATACATACAGATTTCCTTACCAGCATATCTGGTTTAACAGAAACTAGATATGCCAAACACATTGAGGATGGTCTCAACATGCAACATTTTGAGTAACTGAAGTCCTCTTCCTTTAATATCTACTCCCCCTAGAGTCATTCATTTACCTATTAAATTCTTCATGTATGTATGTTTCATGTGCTCTCAGCTGTGTACTGATAGCTTGCTAAAAGCAGAAAGTAACTCACACTAGCTCTCCTACTGTCATCCACACTCACCAGAATTTTTTTTTTTTTAAGTGAGACAAGGGAAAATAGTGAGAAAGACTTTCACCTATGCCCCCACTAGGATTCACCCAGCAACCTCTGTCTGAGGTTTATTTTCAGACCAACTGAGCTCTGCCCAGCACTCAGGGCCAATATTTGAAACAATCAAACCACAGAAAGAGAATGGGGAGAGGGAGAAGGAGAGGAGAGAAGCAGATGATCTCATGTGTGCCCCAACTGGGGATGAAACCCAGGATGTCTGCATGTTTTACCATCACTCTATCCACTGAACCAGCCAGTCAGGGCTGTCCTCTATTCTTTAAAATAGAAAAAAGGATGATATATGACCTTTTTTACTCATGATATATTTAAGATTTACCAATGTGATATTGTATGAGAGTTTTTGTAAAAGATCAAACAATAAGCCCAGGGTGGTGCTTCTCAGAGTTTTCTCTCACATAGAGATACAGAACTTTAACTTGAAAGAGGCAGCAACAGAAGTGATATTTATTCACAAAGCTTTTTTAAAGCAACATAAAAAATGGCCTCATATTATTTTACTTGTTTATGTACTCAATAAATATTAATTCACAGCCTGACCTGTGGTGGCGCAGTGGATAAAGCGTCGACCTGGGAACACTGAGGTCGCCAGTTCAAAACCCTGTACTGGTCTGGTCAAGGCACATATGGGAGTTGATGCTTCCAGCTCCTCTCCCATTTCTCTCTTTCTCTCTCTCTCTCTCTCTCTCTCTCTCTCTCTCTCTCTCTATTTCTCTCTCTCTGTCTCCTCTCTAAAATGAATAAATATAAAGAAATTTTTAAAAAGATAAATATTAATTCACAAACCGATTGTTCGATCCTGTTTTTTACTGTGAGAGAAAATGCACTTGTCTGCCCATTTTTGGGCATTTTCTGCTGCCTTGCTGTCCCATTCCTAAAACAAAGAAGAAGAAATAAAAAATATAAGCACTTAATAATTCAAATTACAAAGAAACAAAGCTTTATAATGAGATTGGTAGGTTGATTCACATCATTATAAATTTTTTATACATACATGTTGATTATCCTTATAATCAAAAACATATTTATTTATTTACTTATTTGGAGAGAGAGAGAGGAAGAAAGAAACATCAATATGTTCTTACATTAATTTATGCATTCATTAGTTGATTCTTTTATTGATTGATAGAGAGAGAGAGAGAGAAACATTGATTTATTGCTGTACTTATTTATGCATTCATTGGTTTATTCTTTTATGTGTCCTGAACCGACAATTAAACCTTCAATCTTAGCATATCTGGGATGATGCTCTTGCCTCCTGAGCCAACCAGCAAAGGCCAAAGACATACTTTTTGATGTGCCTTTTTCTGCTCCATAAAGTAATGTAGATAATATGGCTTCCCTAAGTAACTGTTAAATCTAAGATAGTTAATAGTCGTATGTATGATAGCACAGCAGGAATACCTGAAGACTTTTAACAGTGGTCCTACTCTAAATATTGACAAATGTGATGTATTGCAGTTATAGTTTCTCATAGTACTGAGCTGGCATACTTCATTTCTAGTTTCTTTATTTTTTTTTCCACTGAATACATTTGGAAGATATGTGGCTTTTAGTACTGGGCTCAAAATGATCTGTTATTTACCTAAATGACATTGATCCTAAAGGGAAAAGGCCTTCTTGATTCTAGAGTAGGAGAGATAATGATCAGAAAAACATATAAACCCCTTATGAAATGTCCAACGATTTGGTTTTAATTCTGCTGCCACCACTTAAATAGCCTTGTAAAATGGACAAGTTACTTAACCATTATAAAGCATAATAAGAATTTCTGTCTTGCCCCATGAACCTAATGAAGCTTAAGTTGTGGGCCCCTCACTTGCATAAGCCCTTCAAAGATTGTGCTAGGAGATTTCAGAATATGCATGGTCATTTAAAAAAAAAAAATTGCAGTGAAGAGATAGTTTCATACTCTCTTCCCTAAAGAGGGTTTCTTTAAGTGTCAAGTCAGCAAAACTTGAGTTTTCCTTATTAACAACAAATCTCCAAGGAAAGGTCCAGGGTGTAAGGTGTGACCTACACGGAATGGACATTAACAGTAAAGATGAAGTTGGTGATAATATTGTAGGTCATCTGACAGCGTGAAGAAGGACTGGTCAGAAGAGCTGCCTATAGCCAGAGAACTTTTTGGAAAATTGTTTCAAATCAAAACAGAAAAGGCCCAGTAAAATTGACTAAAAGTCAGTTTATTCAGGTCAGAGGCACACGCTAACCTCTGGGCCAGGGTTCACAAATGGGCAGCAAGGGTCCATGGGTACCCTGAAGTTGTATGCAAAGTGTATATATGCATATTTTTTTCTGGGAAGAGAAATTCTAGTCACAAAGATAGAAAACTCTAAACTAGACATGATAGTGAATCAATTCTCACAGATATTAACCTAATGAATAGAACATATAATGATAGGATGATATACAATTTAGAAGCAAACATAGTATGTGGAATGAATAAAAGTATTTCTGCCTTGTTGATAGCAAAGCTCTAATGAAATACAGAACTGCTTAAGTAACAAAGTTGTTCTTGTTTTATTTTGTTTGTTTTGTTTTTAAGCAAGAGGTGCAAGACAGACAGGAACAGACAGGAAGGGAGAGAGATGAGAAGCATCAGTTCTTTGCTGCAGTACATTCATTGTTCATTGATTGCTTTCTCACATGTGCCTTGACTGGGGGGCTCCAGTTGAACCAGAGACCCCTTGCTCAAGCCAGCGACCTTTGGGCTCAAGCCAGTGACCCCACACTCAAGCTGGTGAACCTTTGCACAAGCCAGATGAGCCTGAGCTCAAACAAGTGACCTCAGAATTTTGAATCTGGGTCCTCAGCATCCTAGGCCAATGCTCTATCACCTGTGTCATTGCCTGGTCAGGCACAAAGTTCTTAAGAGATCTATTTACTCAAAGCCTGTGCTTATCACAGCAGGCTCATACCACTTTCCTTAAGTTACTCCTCTTACCATCTTCAGCATGTTACTGGCAGGTGGAAAGACTGATCGTCTTAGGTCATTGTGTGTATTTACAATCTCTATTTGAACATCCTTTTTGCTGGTTAATAAAACATTAAAATCTTCATTCTAGAAGAAAGCCACATTAGAATTATTGAGTAAAAAATTAATTCAAGAGAACAAAGATTATTTTAAGAAGTTTTGGGTTCAAATGAATATTAATTGTTAAGCATTGCCAATAAAACTGAACTAAACTTATACATTTTAAACAAGAAAGACATAGTGTTAAATTTTGAGAGTGTAGATGCAATTCATGTCATGACAATTAAAAAAACCCAATGCCACCAATATCACTTTCTAGTAGTAAGAGATGTCTTAATTGTGACTTTTTTCTAAACATTTGAGTAATAACATAATGGCAAAGTTACAAGATGGAAAACATTAAGACATCCTCATTCACAATCAGGCTGTAGCAAGAGAGTGGTGAGAGTAGGAACAGGTGACTCTTCTAGACTTTTAGAGGAACTTTGATATCTTTATTTAAAGAAATAATGTTTTGGTCCAGTTCAAGTGCATTCAGTACCCTAATAAATGGTTTTACTTATTATGTAGTAAACTTTATGGAATTACTCAAAAGATAGCTTTAAAATATTAAACAAATCTCCAAAGCAATTTGGAAGACGCAAAGCCATCCAATAAAAAGACTATTGCTGACTCTGTTCATTTTAGCAACAGAAATATGATTAAGATATTACAGCAGATGCTCGTATTTTTGGTATATCTTTTTTTGTGTGGTGAAAGGGATGTCTAGGCCAAGAGGTAGCATAGGGCGTATAGTTGTTCCATAAGGTTTACACAATTCAATGAGCAAAATTTACCCAAGAGTGTTATGTTATATGAGCATGTGGAAGATTATGAATTATAAGTCTAAACAGATAACACCCTTTATGATTTTCCCTGACACCTTAGAATAAGTTATTCTCTCCTCCCACAAATAGTTTGTTTAAAGCTCCCCAAATACTGTGAACGTAGGTTTGACTATGTTCTATTACCACTATTGACTTATGTGTCAATTTCTCCCACCTGCTTATTTGTTCCTAAGGACAGGGACCAAGAATGAATGCCAAAATACTCACAGATCAGGCACTTTCTTGGCTACTGATTCCTTGGTTGGAAAGGATGCACATGTGAAACATTAGTATTGGCCAATCAAAGCATAAAATGTCTCTGGATATGTCCCATTAACCCATAAAAACCTTCTTAAAATAATTTCATTTAAAAGCATAACAAAATTGGCCCCTGAGAAAGAAGTAATTATTTCTTTCTTCCTATCCCATCTTTATTTGTAGATAAAAATTCTACTGAAGAAGACATGTCTTTGTTTCCTTTTTAATGAGTATTAATAAATCTTTTATTGAGTGGTGAGAAATATGAAAAGTTTGAGAACAAAATGGATAAAATATGGTATCATCCTATCCTTAAAGAATTTATATTAGATAAGCAATGTGACATCAGTAGTTATAATACCACACAATAAATATAATAATAGGCAGGATCTGTTAGATACAGAAGAAAGAGGGATCAATTTTTCTTGGATGAGGTTAAGAAAGGCTCCACAAAAGATGGTTTAGATTGGGGTTTTGAGAGATGAGGAGTGTTTTTTAGCCATCTTAGGAAGGCACAGAAACCCATACCAGGTAGAAAGAATGTAGAACATCTGATCAGCAAACATTTAGTAGTACAAAATACTTGATGAGATCTCCTTTATTAATATTTTATAAATGAAAACCAGGAGATGGATGAGAAAGGTAACAGGGAATCAGGGTCATAAAAGGACATCTTTAGGAAAGGAACTAGGAAGACAGAAAACCTATTAAAGCACTTAGTGATGATTATATTGTCTTCAAATTAAAAACTTGATTAATAATGACTGCATTTCAGGATGTCAAATGAGGTTTGACTCAGTGTCAGAATTTTCTGGTCTGAGGCTCTAGCTAATCATGTATGCCCAAAGTTAAGGAAGGGTGTGGAAACAGACAGCAAAGACCAAAGCTCCTCATATTCAGAAGTGTTCTCATTAAGAGATTGACTTCTTATATGAGCACAGACAGACCAATTAAAGAGGATATCTAATAATGCTGTTGGATTATTAAAGTTAAAAAACATATTGGAAATAATTAGAGCATCTTTTTATTATTATTATACACAAACTAATTATAAAAAAATCCAAATGCTTAATATTTCTAGCAAATTATTTTAAATAAAAAGTAGATATAATTATTCTCACACAATAACTATGAAAATTAAATGTGACATATGTAAAGAAATTTTGCTAATTTGAGATTATATAAAAATATAGTTAATTTTTGATGGGGATTACATTGAAATGGATTAAATATAAATTCAGAAAAGATCTTGGGATAGAAGGAATTTTGCTATCTTTTAAACACATAGACAGTGCTGTCTACATAAAAATAATTAAGGCATCAAATCTAATTTTAATTTTTGGTGGCCACTTTAAAAAAAATTGATATTTATAATACATTTTTAAAACATACTCAAAATATACTGTTCATAAATATCCATACAAAAATTAGGGGATATTTTATTGCTTCATATTCATTTTGAAATATTCTCTCATTTTTATGAGCAATGTATATGCTTCCATCATACAATCCATATTAAAATTATTGAGCCGTTTTACCTCCCTTTTGTTTTTCTTTTTATTAAGTGAGAGGTTGGGAGGTGGGGAGGCAGGGAGGCAGAGAGACAGACTCCTGCATTTACCCTGACAGCGATCCACCAGGCAAACCCCCCTACAGGGCCATGTGCTGTCCATCTGGGGTATTGTTCTGTTGCTTGGCAACCAAGCTATTTCAGCACCTGAAGAAAGGCCATAGAACCATCCTCAGCATGGAGGGCCAACTTGCTCTAACCATTCAAGCCTTGGCTGAGGGAGGGGAAAGAGAGAGAGAGAGAGAGAGAGAGAGAGAGAGAAGGGGGAAAGGGAGGGGTGGAGAAGCAGATGGTTGCTTCTCCTGTGTGCCCTAACAGGGAATCTAACCAGGGGTTGAGCCAACTGGCCAGGGTCTTATCTCTTTTTTTTAACAAAGTCTTCTCTGCATTATATTTATGCAGGTCTCAATTTTGACTACCCATATTTCCAGTGTTCAATACCTTCATGTGTGTAAGGGCTACCATGCCTTGTGATGCATCAGATGTTCTAGCCCTTTTTACTTTTGAAAACTGATCTAGTTGCTTGCTGTACTTCAAGGTTTCTTGAATTTTTCTGAAAATATTTTTAACCTCGATCATACCTGTGCATTTGCAAGAACGAATGAAAGCAACACAGCAGCCAGAAACAGTGATACCGGGAACAATGCCATTGCTGTGAAAACAAAACAAAGGGAACAAAGACCTGCATGAAATTTAAGTGCATGAAGTTTCGAGGAAACAGGGTGAGAGGGTGAGAGGAAGAAAGAAGGTAATGATATCAGTTATCCCCAATCCATTAATAAAATAACAAGAAGTTTGTCACAGGGTGCCAGTAGGATGATAATGGATTCAGCCCCTCAAACAATCTTCTAATGGAGACGATAGAGAACAAACAGATGAACTTGGCTCTTGAAGTAGTACATCTGTAAATGTTAAGACAACACTACCCAACTCCACTCAAGTTCTACAGTTTTGTCTATGTAGCAGCTCTTTCAAATTCTAGGAAAGGCTTCTATACATTGACCATTTAGGAGTAATAATAGCTCCCAACTTTTACTATTGCAGGAAGAATACTGCACTAGTCCATAATGATTTCCTTAACCCTACTCATTTTTATAAATATCCCATTGTTTACATCTTTTCAATTTACCACTTACTATGGGCCATTTCTTTCTTTTGACTCACATACTTTCCATTCCTAGAACCCTAAATAAATCCATTAAGAAGGAGTAATTTTTTTTATTTAATTAATTGTGTTTACATAGATTCTAGGGTAACCCCGACTGCATCCCCCCTTCCCCATATTCCCCTCCACATCTCCCTTGCCCCCCTCCCTACAGTGCCCTCCCCCCTTCCCTTTAGGTTTATCCCATCCTATCATCCCCTTTCCCTTTTCCTCTGGTCCCTTTGATCCCTCCTCTGTCTCAATCCCTTTCCTCAGTTCTCAATGTTCCTTGGATTCCTCAAATGAGTGAGGTCATATAATATTTTTTCTTTTTCTGCCTGGCTTTTCACTCAACATAATAGTTTCCAGGTCCCTCCATATTGTTGCAGAAGGTAATATTTCCTTCTTTTTCGTGGTCCCATAGTATTCCATTGTATATATGTACCACAGCTTTTTAATTCACTTGTCCACTGATGGACACCAGGAAGACAAACAATCCAGTCAAAAAATGGGCACAAGAAATGAATAAACACTTCTCCAAAGAGGACATACATATGAAAAAATTCTCAACACCACTAATCATTAGAGAAATGCAAATTAAAACTACGATGAGATATCATGTCACACCAGTCAGAATGATGCTCATTAACAAAACAACACAGAATAAGTGCTGGCCAGGATGTGGAGAAAGGGGAACCCTCCTGCACTGCTGGTGGGAATGCAGACTGGTGCAGCCACTGTGGAAAACAGTATGGAGATTCCTCAAAAAATTAGAAATGGAACTGCACTTTGACCCAGCTATTCCACTTATAGGAATATATCCCAAGGATACCATATCACCGACTGAAGAAAAGAAGTGCATCCCCATGTTTATGGCAGCATTGTTCACAATAGCGAAGAGCTGGAAAGAGCCCAAGTGTCCAAGAAAGAGTAATTTTTAAAAAATGCTTTCAACCACTCTCTTTAGCTCTCTCTATGTATTGTCATTCATTCCCATTCAAACCTTTCTTTTTATTACAATGCATCAAATTCCAAAAGTAGTACTCTCCTTTGGAACTAAAAGCAGAAAACCACAGAAGAGATTAATAACCCAATCTGTTTTAACACCTTTCATGTGTTCAAATCTTTTGCCTCACTAATTCAACTTCTTGGAATCCTGAAGAAAGACTATGTACTGATAAAAACTAAGGCATAAATTTTTATCACATTAATATTTATGAGGGTAAAACTATTAAGTTTTTAAAAACACCACTAAATACTATATGGGGGATCCTTAGCTTTATGTTATGGATGAAAATTTGTGCCCTCCCCACATTCATATGATGCAGTTCTGACCTGTGAGGTTGTATTTGTGTTTAAAAAAATAATTAAGGTTAAATGTGGACATAAAGATGGGCCACTATTAAGATAAGGTAACAGAAAAAAATGTATTTCATAGTGTTATTGATGATCTCCATTGTGTAGGAAGATCTGGAAATAAGTTCTAATTATGATTCTCCTGGAAAGCTGTAACAGAAACAGGACCTCATCCCCATCTCCCCCAACACTAATGCTCAGACAAAAAATCAGGCAGAAAACCAATAATAATTAACAGAAATACAACGAATGAATTTATCTTCATGTGATAAAACATTTTTCTCTTCATTCTCCGTGAGTCTACATTACTGTAATTACAGTAATTAGAAAAAGGGAAGATCTTTATTCCAAAGAATTATTAACTCTTAGAAAGTGCCTCCATTGTCAAACTTATTATCTTATTTACTTTTTTTGCAAATTGGTGTAGCTAATAGATTAGGCATTATGATGTACGAGATAAGAACAGAGGTATGGAGGTATTAAAGAGACCTAACCGTTTCTTTGCTAACTAGTGCATAGCTGAGATAGAACACAAATTTTCTTTTAACTTCAATATTCATTGCCCATTTAACTCTACTATACTTTATGGGGTCATGAGGCATCAAAATAAAATGTAATATTCTGCTTTATAAAAATATTCATATGTTGCTATAAATCTTTTGGCGGCTGATAGATAGCTGGTAGATTATTCAACATGCTTGACAAAGATTAGAAAAAAATTAACACAATATAACAAGTAAGTCAAATCTTGACCTTCGTATATAAAATAAACCTCCTAAAACTTTGAGAGCTCCACCAATATTTTCTTAGGATGTCCATTTTGAGTTGAAAATATAACCCATTATGATAACTTTCATTTATGTTACTTTGTAGAGCTAATGAAGGACTTTGTTGCCATTTTGCTCAGTTATTTTTATCCATTGAATAACTAACCAGGGAAGGGTGAGTATTGAAATAGCTATCACAAAACTGATAAGATATTCCTGGAAGGTTCTATAATAAATATTGATTATATAGGAGTTTCTATAATGTTTTTAAAACTTAAGCTCTTCTACATAATTAAAATTTCACTCATAACAATAGGAAAAGGTTGATTTTGTTCATAGTGCAGTTATTAGGTGGAACAGAGAAAGATGTGAAGAACAGAATAAAAGTTTGAAGACAAAAAGTGAAAAAAATGAAAAGAAAAATGAGCTTATTTCTGTATAAAACAAACACCAAAATCGAATGTCAAAAGAGTTATTTTTATTTCTTTGAAATACCTGGTTCCCTATTGGATCAGACCCAGACTTTGACACCTGTGTTGCAATAAATGGAAGAGAGCAACAACACAAGTGTTAATAGCCCAGGTTTTTATTATCGTTGTCACTGGCGCTTTTCTCCCTGACTCATCTTTATCTAAATGAAATCGATCATCTTCACTTGTCAAATTAAAATACAGTGGCATAGGGTCACCTCATAGGGTTTTTGTGAGATTTAAAGATTTAAATAATTTAAAAACATTAAGAAATCACCATAGCCTGACCAGGCGGTGACGCAGTGGATAGAGCGTCGGACTGGGATGTGGAGGACCCAGGTTTAAGACTCTGAGGTGGCCAGCTTGAGCGCGGGCTCATCTGGTTTGAGCAAAAGCTCGCCAGCTTGGACCCGAGGTCGTTGGCTTGAGCAAGGGGTTGCTCGGTCTGCTGAAGGCCTGCTGTCAAGGCACATGTGAGAAAGCAATCAATGAACAACTAAGGTGTCACAACAAAAAACTGATGATTGA
Organism: Rhynchonycteris naso; assembly: GCA_037038555.1. Lineage (NCBI taxonomy): Eukaryota > Metazoa > Chordata > Mammalia > Chiroptera > Emballonuridae > Rhynchonycteris > Rhynchonycteris naso. The sequence continues at coordinate 16,110,315 of CM073000.1, forward strand.
TGCTTCTCATCTCTTTCCGTTTCTGTCTGTCTGTCTCTATCTATTCCTCTCTCTGACTCTCTCTCTGTCCCTGTAAAAAAAAAATCACCATATACACACAAGTCCCAGCATTAGCATTACTATTGTTATTCTCATTTGGGATGATTGCTCTGTTTGCTGGAAGTGTTGGCAACATAAATCTCAAGAATAGCATTTGCTGAAGGTAGCCACCTGGTCCAAGGCCATGCTTTCTTCCCAGGACACCCTCATCCTATGTCTGTCCGATATGTGGTGTGAAGACCTGACCTATTCAACTAGAGACACCTCTGCAACACTATCCCAGCCTCAGAACCATTCTGAAGTAGCTGATCAGCTCAAGCTTCCATTGACACTATGTCACTGTCAGATTTCTTACCTTTGCCCCATCTTGCCTTCTTGTCCTCCCTTCCCACAGAATTAATCTCAAGTGCTTTTATCAATAAACCTCCTGCATCTCAATTTTCTGAATGTTGCCTGGCGAATCCAACCTGTGACATCACTCACTAGATAATCTTAATTCCATGACTCCAGTCAGAATAGACTCCTTATTTTATTTTTATTACCCTTTCTTTTGATCATATGCCCTTTATGCTTTTGATCTTGTTAATCTTCAAACCTGGATTCTAATCACATATTTCAAGAACATTTCAAACTATTTGTCTCCAAAGAAACTCACAGGACAACTCCAAAAAACACTGATATTGTCTCTGGATAGGAGCAACTAAAGTCAGCCCAATAAAAGTTTTCTAATTATGTGTAGCATCTAACTTTTCTCAATTTCTTCATGTACATTTGACTTTTTTCCATGACTACACTGTGCATTTGCAAAAGGCAGAATACCTTCATCTCATTCTTTTCAATGCCTGTGGCTAAATTGTACTTGCTCAGGAGTGGAGCTGCAGAAGCTTGCAAGGTCTCCAGAAGACTTTCTTAGGATCATGTCTTGGGCATGTCCATCCCTCTTGCTATGACCTCAAGTGGAAAAACAAAAACAGTTTCTTTCCTTTTTTTTTTTTTTTTGCCAGACATTTAGGTTTTACACATTCTATCTGGGATAGCATGCTAGACATTGGTGAACATGATCAAGTGAACAAGATATGATTCCTACCCACCCTCAGAGCCTTCGCATACCATTAAGGGAGCCCAGCATTTAAGCACCCAGCATGTGAGCAATTTAGACTTTCCCATGTGTGCAAAAGTGAAGGCTAGAGTTTTATTTTCTCTTGCCCTGACCCATCGTGATGCTTTTGCAAAGGGATGAGGAGAACCAGCACAACACAGAGCTCTGGAAGCACTAGAGATGATGAAAATACGATCTAGCATCAGTTGGAAGACCAAAGCATTCAGCTTCACTCCCCTCCTCTGCCCCAAGTACTATTAGAATACAGTTTATTTTATTTTCATTGAGTAAGTGCCATGAAAAGCTTTTGAAAGAATTAGGTAAATAACTGTCTCTTCTGGTCATCTACTTGTGTGTTGACGATTTCCAAATGTGTGGTTACATATTTCCTCTGCTAATTACTGAGGGACAAACTTTATTTATATTCTTTCAAAATCATTTCCCTTGAAAAAGTTTAGTTGCTCTAAACCAGCAACACTCAACTAGAAAATAAATTTAAAGGAATATATTAGCCATAATAAAAATGAAAACTATAAAAAATCTAAGAAATAAATGAAGAATAAAACATATCTTTTTTGGAGAAGACTTTAAAACCCTTGTAAAAGACAAAATATCTGCATAAATTGAGAGGTTTCCATGCCCATAAATGGTGTGTTAATATAATAAAGATATCAATTTGAATTAAACTAATAATATTCTTTATAACTTCAATAAAAATTCTGATTGGCATATGAATAATTAAGTAAACCTTGTATAACAAGAATTAACTTAGGTATCTTTTATATTTCGTTATTAAGATAGATTTCAAAGTTAAGTTGATAATTTTTTTCTTCTGTTTTTAAAGATAGGGAGAAAGAGAGAGAAGGATAACAGGAATGGGAAACATCAGCTCATAGTAGTTGCTTGTCATATGTGCCATGACTGGGCAAGCCCAGGGTTTCGAACAGGTGACCTCAGTATTCCAGTTTGACATCCAGTGATCCACTGCGTCACCACAGGTCAGGCAACAAAATGTGATATTACTATAGGAATAGACAAATGGAACAAAAGAGACAAATAGAAAATTGTAGAGACAGACCAAACACAGTAGCAGGTTATCAAGCATATGGTGTTAGAAAAATTAGCTTACTGTATGGAGAAAAATAAAAACCAGACCCTTTTTTAAGCATCACCTATAGGGTGAGTGGAGAGAGATTAAATTCATACATAGATTTTTTTTGAAGTTTACACGCAATGTTTTATGGCCACCTGCTTTGCCCTGAGTCACACATGACAATGCCATGGTGATGCTATGTGTATGTGTGAAGCACTATAGCCCTCTTTCTGGGCTCATTTAAAACTCACAAAAATCTGTGGTATTAGATGATGTTATTCAGCACCCCTGTTTACAGAGGCAGTCCCAGGGTCTGAGATTAAATAATAAAATGCCTTAAACTTGGAAGCAGAAGAAAAGGGGGAAAATCCCAGATACTTAGACCTCAAAGCCTGCGCTCCTGGAAAAAGGAAATGGAAATATTTTAAGCAATAGAGACCATTAAAAGCATTCACACATGTGTGTATTGTGTGCATTATAGATGTAAACACATTTATATACTAATCAACTCACAGAGAATTACTTGATGCAACATTTTTAAACTGTCATTGTAATATTTACCCGTCACTCTGATCACATTCTTTCATCTCACCACCTCTGTCAGGTAGAGAGCAGCTTAGACGCAACACAAAGTTTGCAAAATTTGTAAACTGTATCATGTAAAAAATCCATAAAGATTTCTAAATGGAAGTAATCATCTTGACTTCCTGAAAAGTATTTATTTTTTCCTTTTCAAGGGTGAGTACCTCCCCTTGAATTTACTAATCATTGTGGAATTCTTAGCAGAGTCTGATTTACGTATTACTTGAGGCTTCTGAAGCTCTTCCTCCTGATTTACTTCTTCCTTGAATTTGAGCTCAGGTCCATGGCCCCAGATGACTTCCTGACACATCATTAGAGAGCAGCTGAGGGCTTGTGAGATGTCATCTCTTTAATACCCTTTGATTCTCCTCCAGAGAGTTAGTCATCCAGGCAGACGTTGGTTTTGTGTTTTAACTAGAATAAGAAGTAACACCAGACCTTCTCTGGCAGTAATATAAGAGTCACCTAAGCTCCCTGGCTAACATTCAACCGTGGAGGAAAAAATCATTAATAAAATATTTTCAAAGTAAAATCTTTTCTCTGTGAGGTAAGTAATTCCTTACGTGTTATTGTGAGGTAACACTGTGTCTTTCAGTACCTGTTTTTCCAGGACCACTTCTTATGACAAGGAATCTAAAGTTCTATGTGTAAATTGCTTCCTTATATAAAATATACAAAAGAGATATCATATTTAAATTATTTATACAAATATAGCTGTCTAAGTAGATTGATTTTTGATTGGAAAACTTCTAAAAGTATTTTTTTAGTTGAATACATTTCATGAGGAAAATTGTATCTTATATTGATAAGCTTTAACAGAATATTTTTTTTATTTTAAGGTCAGTACTATAATTTGGTTTTGAAGAATTTAAAATTATTAATAATAGCTTGCCATTCTTATTTTAATACTGTATGTATTAACACATATCCATGCATGTGAATATTAGTAAAGTTATTAATATATGGAAATATGCACATATATATAAGCATAGTTTTAAAAATATTTCTATTACATAAAGTTTAGTATAATTGTTTCCAAAAGTTACAGATATGGGAGTGAATTATATTATTTATTGTAGAAGAAAAGGTTAAAAAATTTATTTAGTTGTTAAATTTGTTAAAAGTACTTTTGGATTATTAGAGTTATATAATTAGCTTAAAAAGAACATAATAACTTAAGGTTATTACTCTCAATAAAAATTATCAGTAGAGTTTTTAAAATCATGAGTTTCTTTACTATATATCATTTGACCATTAACAAAACATAAATATGTTGAGTTAATAAAACGTTCACCTTAAAATAAAGGAGTTATCACTTACTGTGTTCTCAGAGCAAGGTAAGGTGTCTGCTTTCTCTGTACGAAGAAGGGAAATGAGAAGAGAGAAGGGCAGAAAGGTATATATATACATATGTACATTACACCTATTTCCTGTCTTTAGCAAATACTGTTGATGAAAGTAGATCTAAGTCAACAAAGTCTGAAACAGGATTTATTTTACCAGTAATCTCAAATTTCATTGCTGGGTGTCTGACTGCAATTTTGGCAGTAGCTTGTGATTCTCTTCAGAGCTTTTAAAAATAAGCAGCTACTTCAAATTTAACTATTGTACATTTAATCTTTGGAAGTCATATATTGTTTTAATTCATCTACAGTCTTGCCATTCAGTATTTTGATCATTCTTACCCAAATTATTCTCATTACAACCTTAGAGATTTCAAGATTAGTTTTGTATGACTAAAGCTAAGCTTATTATTTTCATGAACTATGGAGAATATAATATTTTTACAGGGATCTGAAATTCATTAGTATTCTGTTGGACTTTATTGTTTTGAAGAATAATTTTATATTTTGTCTTAGTAAATGTAAGGTCACAGTGCCTTTCAGAATATAATGACAAAAGACCCCATAAGTGTTTGTATTTCTAAGTTTTAAATTCTCTTGATATTAAAATTTATATTCTGGTTGTACGAAATTCAACATAAAATCCATATACATTATATCCTAAATTATCATTTGGTTCTGTTCATTTATAAAAGGCTTTATTTAATTATTGTAGGTTTGCTTCCATATCTCAAAAATAAAAGAAGTGTATTACTGATTTCAGAACCGCTCTACCTCTAAAGGGTAATGATTTTAAATATTGTGTTTTTATAGATGTAGTATAAATTAGTAAAACACAAGTAGCACATACATAACACTGTCAGGCATTTCTGGGTGCTCGTGTCAACATCTATAGTGCACCATGTGGTGTGCAATTCAATAATTTATGTTCAATTCAGGTTTATACTAGCTTCATTGAGTTAGGTGGCAAAATATGTACTAGAGCAGACCAATGCCTTTGATATGATACCAATGCAATTTAGTCATAGCTAACTTAATTATACATTAAATAATTGAGTATTACTCTAAATGCTCTTTATAAGAGAGGTTAAACTCTAGATAGATGTTACCATAAATTTTTTTTAAATGCTCCAACCATTTGGCAGTCAAGTTTCCAGTTAATGCTCAAAATGTATTTTCCTCCATTGTTTGTGCTGAGGGAGTTCTCACTAAGCTGAACCAGTCACTAGAATATAATAACCTGGCAGTCACCATCTATGCAACTTTGTTTCTGTGTGTGTGGGGGGGGTGTTTTCATGGGCAAGACCAGATCCAGAACTCATTATTGTGAAGAGCTTGGGATTCATGGTCTGATGGGCACAGATTAAATTTCTGTACCAATATGTATTGGAATACTATTTTTCGGTTCATGAGTTTTTATATCTACAAATGAGAATAATATTAGTTTCTTTCTTATGATAAAATGAGATAGTATATATGAGTTGCCTGGCATGTAGTAAGTGTTAGCTTCCTCCCATTTTATGTGCTTCTTTTCTTTTGTCTGAACAAATCTGCTCCTAGCCCTTGTAAGCTATGAGATTGCACTTGAATTTCATGAGAGATGGTATGACTAAGTAGTTCTAGAAGAGAAGTGAATAGAAAGAGTATAAAAAGAAAAAAATATATTTTTGACTTATTAACACAAGATTTTCTCTAATTTTATATACATAGTTATGACTAGATGATCATTACATGTACCAGGCTATATAGGTACTTTAGTTTGCTTGTCAAATATTATCACTCCTACTATTAAGTTAAACAAGTAAGAAAATATGTGATCCCTTAAGGTCACAAAATGCCACACACTTATTAGACTGACAGACTGACCTTAATCTTTCAAAATGGCTGTTTAAAACCACCTTTGTTCTTTCACCTCTTATAATTAGTTTGTCTTTTTCTGTATATACATTTAGCATGGTCATTGATGGCCCATCATGACCCATTTCTCCCAATTTTATCAGTAAATGTCTTCCAGCTTATTTTTATTTGTGCACCCAAATTTACTCTTCTGTATATATTTAATCAATTTCAACTGATCTAATGAAACTTGTAATTGAATATCTCAGTGGCCATTGTTATTAGTCAATACATCCAGTTTAGGGAATGCTATTTTTCTTACTATTTAAAATTAATCTTCTATTCTTTTTCTTTTATTTTAATGAGAGGAGGGATAAAGAGACAGTCTTCCTCATGTGCCCCAACCGGGATCCACCTGGCAACCCCATCTGGGGCTGATGCTCCAAGAAGTGGGAGAGAAAAGGGGAAGAAAAACATATTGTCACTTCTCATGTGTGCCGTGACTGGGGATCAAACCTGGCATGTCATCAAGCCGGGCAGGTGCTCTATTCACTGAGACAACCTGCCAGGGCCTAATCTTTTATTCCTGGGGTTTAACCAGTATACTCTAACCAGATTTACTATGAGTTGAATAAAATACAGATTCCCTCATTCCCTAACCAACCTTCCTCTCATCTTCAAAACATTTGTAACTGGATGCTGACTTTTTGGCCTTTCTATGTTGACCTTCTAAAACTAACTAGTTAATGCAAAGGTAAATAGTATCCCTGCCTTATAGCTGACCTCTAGTGACCCAGATTTTTATGACTTTTTCTTCCCAGTAACTCACTACCTATAGCTTACTGATTAAGAGTACAGTCTTTGGAAATTGTCGGGCCTGGGAAATTCTCTCCAAGCTCCAGGTTTCTCTTCTGTAAAATATTCGTTTCTTATCATAGTTTTGCTTTGAGGACTGATGACATATTGTACATAAAATTCTTAAAACAAAGCCTGGCATATGATGCTCAGTAGATGAAACTAACATATTTATTATTATTCTCAGCAAAACGTTGTATTTTCTGAGTACCTAAAATATTTTCATAAGTACATTTTGTTTTATACAATTGCTAATACAGGAATTTTTATAAAACCTTCATATATATAAAATCATCATATGTATATGTAGATTATACTAATTCTTTCTCATGATATATGTATATATCATGAGAAAGAATTAGTATAATCTAAGCAGCAAATGTTAAAGATCCAGTTCTATTAAGAAATAATGTGAGTGAATTTAGTAAAATTGTCATCCTTGGTCTTCTTTATCTTTGCAAAAAATTGAGGATTATAGATCAAGGTGCATTTTAAAATTAGCATTAATTTCACTATAAGCTCATAAATAAATAGTATGTTTATAAATGAAATGTCTTGTTGAATTATTCCTTAATATGTTAATTTAATTTAGTGACATTAATTTCCAGAAAAAGAATCATTTATGTGCTAATTTGTATTGTTCTCTTATTTGTATTGTTTCCTCAGTCCCTATGATTAATTCCACAATTACTTCTTTTTAAAGTAAAGTATATTTAGCATATTTAACACATAATGTGTAAATTTAAGGTATACAATATGTTAACTTGATATATTTATCTATTGTAATATGATTGGCATTATAGTAATAATTAGTATATGTTAAATAATATTTTCTTTTTTGTTGTTGGAATAATTTAAGTTCCAGTTTCTAAGCAATATTGATGGTTTATAGAACAATATTGTTGTCTATATTCATCATACTACACATTAGATCTCTAGGGCTTTTGACTACTTATTAGAAATTTGTACCCTTAAACAATATCTGTCCTGCTCCCTTTCCCCATTTCCTGGTACCCACCATTACACTCTCCATTTTTAAAAATTTGGGCTTCTCAGACTCCTTATGTAAGTGATAGCTGAAAAATTATGACACTTCCTACATTTACTTAATTTAAATATGTTCATTAATTTCAATGTACTTTTCTTTTTTTTACACAGGGACAGAGAGAGAGTCAGAGAGAGGGATAGATAGGGACAGACAGACAGGAATGGAGAGAGGTGAGAAGCATCAATCATTAGTTTTTTTTTCATTGCCATTATGACACCTTAGTTGTCCATTGATTGCTTTCTCACATATGCCTTGACAGCGGGTCTTCAGTAGACCAAGCCACCCCTTGCTGAAGCCAGTGACCTTGGGTCCAAGCTGGAGAGCTTTTGCTCAAGCCAGATGGGCCCATGCTCAAGCTCGGGGTCTCAAACCTGGGTCTTCCGCATCCCAGTCTGATGCTCTATCCACTGGGCCACCGCCTGGTCAGGCTCAATGTACTTTTAGCCAATAGAACCACCATATACCTTAGCTTATAATTTGAAATAATTCAGTTTATATGTGTATTTGTTATAATCAGTCTGTGACCATTTCTATCTTAAATAACATATTTATATTTGTTAGAAATTGCCTTGATGTAACTTACTTTATATAGGACTAAGCATAAAATCATCATTTTATACATTGTAAAAATTAGAGTTATGCTTATGCTCAAAGCTTTAGGTTGAGATTTTAAAATCTCAGCACTGAATGATTGGCAAAAATAATGGACTCTTAGGACTCGGAGCATCTGAAGTTCAATACTCAACTGAAGTCCTAATTATTGACAAATAAAAATTAATTTAATCATCTCCCCATAAATTTAGATGTGTGATGAAACTGTTCCCAAAATCTGTGTATGGATATTGTATAATTGTATTTGGATACTATACAAACAAATTATGTGTATAGATTAAAATTTTCATTATTGCTGAAAACTATGAGGAAGAAAGATATATCTTTTACCTGAGGTAAAAGTTTGCAAGTTGAGAATCTTGTGAGCAGTTAAAAGACAAGTGGCAGAATTTGTAAAGACATATTTTACCTTTGGCAAATAAACAGAGCAGTGTTTACTCATGAAGAAAGCAAAAGAAATAAAAAATTAAGGTTTTCAAATTCACTTCTTGGTGATGTTTTTCTATAAATCTTAGTAATAACTTCACATGAAGATAACTGTACCTGGACAGCCAACTTTCATTATTAGTATTATTGTTATTATTACTAAAAATTTTAATTTATTGTGTTAACATGGATTCAAGTGTCTCACTCAATAAACACCCTCACCCCCCAACAAAGTGTCTTTCATTGCTCTCCATTTGAGCCCCTGCCCCTGACTCTCTCTCCTCCACCCTTCTGGGATTTTTTGTCTTGTTATCTGTATCTATGTGTTAGATATATGTAATTTCACTAATCGCTTCACCATTTTTGATCCCGTCCTTTCATCCCACTTTCTTCTGACAGCTGTCCCTCTCTTCTCCATGACCCACCTCTTTCTCTATTCCATTCTTCAGTTCATTGTGTTCATTAGATTTCACATATAAGTGAGATCATATGTTATTTGTCTATCCCTGCTGACTTATTCCACTTAGCATAATAATCTCCAGGTTCATTGCAAAAGGTAAGATTTCCTTCTTTTTCATGGCTTCATAGTATTCCATGTGTATATGTACCACAGCTTTTTTATCCACTCATCCACAATTAGACACTTGGGCTGTTTCCAGATCTAGGCTATTGTAAACAATGCTGCAATAAACATAGGGGTTCTTATATTATTTTGAATTAGTGTTTTAAGATTCTTGGGATATATTCCTAAAAGTGAAATATAGACAGCCAGCTTTGTACAGGTGTTTCTATTAATGCTATTCTCTCTAAGACCATGCTTAAATTTATTAATGCAGTCTTTGATTAATGTTAACTAACAAAACAATGTTGAGTATACTTGAGCTTGAAAAAGCATTGTATCCTAGAAGTGTTGAGAATATTTTACAACTAAATACAATTACTTTCTGTTCTCACTCCTTTTTTCTCCCTCATTAAACATTTCAACACATTTGTAATGAAAAAGAGTTAGTTTTTTCTTTTAACTTTTGTATTTGTAGCATGAGTTTTACTCCTAACTACTTAATTTTTATAAATTGAAATTTTTGTAGTTAACAGTAGTATCTTTTGAGTAATTCCATGTGCTTGATCATTTATTGATGTTCAAAGCATTTGTTCTTTGCATTCAAATAATACTAACTTTTTCTTTGGGTTATCTACCATACTAATGACAAAAGATTATATGGTGAATAATCTGCTCCTTTATTTTCACTAAAATTCACAATAATATTTGCTACCAAATCTTTTAAAAGAAAGAAAAACTAAAAGTTAAATTCATACAATTATTAATTTATTTCATCTGGCAATTTTCTGTCAAAAGATTGAATTAACTATAAATACTATTTTAGAATATATTTCTATATAAACTTCTGAATCAGCTTTTTTTTCCGGTAGAGAGAGGAAACTGTTGGGTTGTTTATTGAGATCATATTAGAAGAGTAAATTAGCTCTGAAAACATTGACAATTTTATGCTATTGAGTTTTCCTATACAAGACCATGTATTATCTTTCCATTTTTAAAATTCTGATGAATTATTAAGATCATTCAGGAGTATTTAAATTTTTTCCTCAAATAAGCTTTGAATGCATCTGGCTTATTTCTCATATTTTATCCTTTTAGTTGTCATTGTAAATGGTTCCCTTTCTTGCCATGTACCATTTTAAAAACCTGTGATAGCACATCTAGTCAGTCTTTGTAACCAAGGCAATAAACTATGTTGGAGAGGCAGTCTCTGGATGACAAACAAGAAGGTAGAAATAAATACTATGTTAAGAGAAACATCTAAGATGCATTTAATAGGTAAATGGACCTTTTCCAACTTACATACAAATTTTAAAAACCTATGATAGCACATCTAGTCAGTTGTAACCAAGGCAATAAACTATGTTGGATAGGCAGTCTCTGGATGACAAACAAGAAGGTAAAATAAATACTATGTTAAGACAAACATCTATAATGCATTTAATAAGTAAATGTACCTGTTCCAACTTACATACAAATTTAACTTAAGAAGAAACCTATAAATCCTACATCATTCATAATTCAAAGACTATTTGTAATAAAAAAAATAGTAGAGAAATGTCTCCACTCAAATTACAGAATGTGGATGAATTTCTTCCCTCAAAACCACCTATAATTTGTCTTGCTTATCTGTTTGTGACTACCAGTTATTAACTAATGATGAAGATGTTTTAGTTTCCAGTGACCGCTGCAGTAAATTGCTACAGACTTTTGGGCTAAAAACAACAGAGATTTATTCCCTTATGATTCTGGAAGCCAGTAGTCCAAAATCAGTGTCACTCGGTGGACATCAAGGTGTCCTTTCCTCAGAAGCTCTTGGAGAGAATGTGTTCTTTGACTCAGCTTTTGGTGGCTGCCAACATTCACTTATCTGTGGCTACATCATTGCAATGTCTGGTTCCTGAGCATACACAGGAAATACATTGCCTTCTCCCCTCCTAACTGTATTCCTCACCCTTCATAAGGACATTTGTGATAACAAGGAAGGCCCACCCAGTCTTAATTTTCTCATCTCAAGATCCATAACTCAAGCACATATGAAAATAACCATTTTATTTTCTTTTTTTTTCTCCAAATATTCTAACATTTACAGATTGCAAGGATTAAAACATAAATATCTTCTCTGGGGGGAAGTAGGCATGTGCTTTTCAGCCTCTATAGTTGTCAATTACAAACTTCTCATGTTAAAATCCAGGTAATATCTGATTTTGCCCTTTCCTCTACTGAGAAGTTGAAGAATGAATTGATTATAGGCTTCTTGTGAGAATTTACCACAATGCCAAAGGAAATTTTCAGAATCACATCTCCAGTTGTGCAGATATTATAAGTTTGATCTGAATAAAGCCACTGTGGTTCTGGACTATAGATCAGTAGACCTCCTCACTCTCTCATGAATCACTTGGTACAAGTATAAAACAGGGTACAATCTAAACTAAATCTAAACCAATTTATACTTTGTATAGTCAAACAATGTAAATAAATTGGAAAACATTTTTGAAAAATGAATAACAAGATTAAAAAAATATTTAATGAAATCCATAGATGTAGTCAAAGTAGTTAAAGTTTAGAACTGGACTAGAAAAATAAATTCTAAGGTATAGCTATGAAAGAAAATGAATGAAATTTAATAACAATAGTTAAGTATATATATGTCAGGAAAATCAAATGAAATTATTGTAAAGTTCTTCATGTTCATCAATACATACAGCAATTTTTTTCTTTTACAAACAAGGGAAAAGGTTATGTCCAAAACTAAAATTCCAGTGCACACTGGAATTCAGATGGCTTGCTTAATCCCTGACATAAATTTTATTAGAAAATGAATCATTACAATATTTAAACAAATAAGAACACTTTTAATCTCATAGACAGATCCCAATGAAAACAAATTATACAGGTTCTGTTCATACCAAATTGGTTAAGACTGGATAGAATCTTAGAGCAAAGGAGTGACTTAAACTTTGTTAGGATACTTTTTTTATTGAAAACAATTGCGAAAGGCTAAATTGTTTCCTTGGATGGGGAGTAGATACATCTCAGAGAAGACTGTATTCTTTAAAACTCATTTAATTCCTTTCAATTCTTCATTTCCATGATTTCTTTTTGCTTCTTAAGGCACAAATTACACTTCACCTCCTAGTTGCTCAACTATATTGTTTGTGCTTCACCTCCCTAATGCTTTCATTTTGAAATTTGATTGGACCTTATTAAGTCCAAAAGAGAACATTGATTATCTATATATGTATATCTGTCTATCTATCATCTATGTTATCTTTAAATACGCACACATAGATATTACCAGAACACTTGCTTTTTAAAATGACATAATGTTGTTCTGTTAATAGACATTATTATAATAATATCATCAAGGTAGACATCAGTAGAAATCCAGTGATATAATTATTGCTATTAACTTAATGGAACTTCAAGCTACTGGAATTTCTCTAGCTCTAGTTAGAAAAATGCTTTTAATACATAAGGATATGTTGCAAACAGAAACCATATAATGATCTAATTCTAACATAGTGACTTCTTCCTTTATCTTAGAAAATGTTTAGGATGACAGCGATAAACAAAATGAATACCAAAGAAGGTTTTATTTCTGTAAAGGAAGAGGAAGAAAGTGAAGGGTAGAAAAAAATAGCTAGCTCATCCTCTGTCCCCTTCACTATTTTTTTTATTTCTTTTTTTATTTTATTCATTTTAGAAAGGAGACAGAGAGAGAGAGAGAGAGAGAGAGAGAGAGAGAGAGAGAAAGGGGGGAGGAGCTGGAAGCATCAACTCCCATATGTGCCTTGACCAGACGAGTGCAGGGTTTCGAACTGGCGACTTCAGTGTTCTCAGGTCGACGCTTTATCCACTGCACCACCACAGGTCAGACTGTCCCCTTCACTATTGATGAATGCATTCATAGGTCACAATAATCAAATACTCCATAAATACTTTCATGATTATACATTTCTAATTTCAAAGTAAACTTCTTTTATAATGAGATTTCAATAGTATGCAGAAAAACTAAGTGGGCCTCTACAGTATCCTAATATATTAACTTATTAATGTTTAACATTCCTTATGTATAAAACTCCCTTAAGAGAGAGCAGAACTGTTCATCATCCTATTAAGAATAAACTAGTATAGCAGAGAGCATAGAGGGCAGAGATACATTGAGGAGTGAGTGGGTCAAATTTTTGGATTTAAATCTATGCCTGTCCCTTGATTTTGACTAAATCACTTATTCTTTAATAGTATTACCAATCTTACAGGTTGTTAGCAGACTAAGAAAAAAAGGTTTTTGAAAACAGGTATTTCATAAAAATATAATTTCAAATCGGAAAATGTAGACACCTCTGGGAATTTAATCAAAGTAAACAATACAAATAATTAACTTTTTTCTCAAAAGAAGAAGGGAAGCATCAAAATAAACCCTACAGAGAGTAATCATTTGTCTAGAGGTAATTCATTTATATTAAAATGTGACATCCAGACATGCGAGTCTTTGTTTTTTCTGTTCATTTTACCTGAAAGGCCCCACATCTATCCCCATCTTATTTTTCTTCATTACTATTAAATCCTAGTCATTCTAATTGGAACCCTCGGTTAGAATAGAGAGCTTTAGATTGCAATAAGTGTTTCAGGCTCTGGCTGGATAGCTTGGCTGGTTAGAGCATCCTCCCACCATGCAAGGGTTGTAGGTTCCATTCCCAATCAGGGCACTTTATATGAATAGATCGATGTTTCTGTCCATCTGTCCCTCTCCCTTTCACTCTTTGTAAAATCAATAAATAAATTAAAGAAGAAAAAATAGTTTCTAGCGTTTCTCTGATTCTATTTAAAACTCTGAGACTGCTGCTGTAAACACTAGCGCCTCCTCCTCCATGATTCAGTCAAGAACACTTGCATTCCTCTTCTCCCTGTTCTTCCCAACGGCTCCAGTGCATTTAGTCATTGCATAGAGAGTCTATGCATCCAGAAGAGTAACTAATTATAGCCATGGGGATTTCTGTCACAACAATTACATGAAAACAATTTTCAATAATTTCCCGAGGGGAACTTCCTTTTCTAGCCAATCTCTTCAAGTTAACTGAAAAAGATGGCACGTGGAATTGCCTGCAATTCACATACTGTCCATTAAATTTATCTCCTAGAATTTCCTTCATTCCATCACATCACTGTTTCCATTACCCATTATTTATCTTCCCAGGCTGTGAGAAGAGAATGACTATAATTCCCTTGAGGTTTTCTATGTAGATTATATAGTTTGTCAGATCACAGCAGTTTCCCCAGATTAGTTGATCAACTCTAGGTCATTTTTTCTCAGTACATACACACACACACACACACACACACACACACACACACACACACACACTCTCTCTCTCTCTCTCTTTCTCTCACACACACACCCACACACACGCATACACACGTATATGTGTGCAATAAAAGCAATGTATGATTTAGTGAGCACCTATTATATGCATATTTTTTTTCTCTCTTTTGTGAAGAGAAGAATAAATGGTATATAAGTTGTTTGGTTATAATAATATAAGGCTTTCAATGATATAATGAAAATCAGCAAGGGTGGTTGATTATTTTTAAAAACATGAGTTTTTATGTTGTTTTATGTTTGTGTTATTTTGTTTCTTCCTAAAATTACTGAATTAGAATTTCTGGAAGTGAAGCACAGATTTCAGCACTTTCAATCAGCTTTCTAAGTGATTCTTACATTTCAGGAACACTTTTAAAAACCATGCCTGTATAGAGTGACTTAACAAGTTCTTTAAAGCTGGTTAGAGTAACCTTTAATTTGTGATCCTTTGAAAGTAAAAGAAAACGTTATCAAAAATTATTTCTAAGGATATCATGTATACCAGGGGCCTGCCAGAAAAATGGAGAAATTCTATTACGTTACTAAAAGCTGAATACTGAGACGCAGGTTTTAAATAGGAAGTTCAGGACAGACTACAAGTCTTAGATGTATACTAGATTGTTGGCTCCCTATGATTCCTACTCAAACCCAATTAGAACTGCAGATGATCCCTTCAGGTTATTGCTAAAGTCAGCTCACCTTTTCAATTCCCAGCACAACTGTCCTATATCGAGCCTTCAACAATCTTCCAGACAGTGCTGGCTGTATATCCACTCTTGCTCTCTCCATTTTTGTCTTTCCCTCTTCCTTCCTTCCTTTCACTCTCTCTCTCTCTCTCTTTCTTTCTTTTTTTTCAACAGAGACAGAGAGAGAGACGGGACAGACAGACAGGAAGGGAGAGAGATGAGAAGCATCAATACTTCGTTGCAGCATCTTAGTTGTTTGTTGATTGTTTGTTCATAGATTGTTTTCTCATATGTGCCTTTACTGGGGAGCTATAGCAGAGCCAGTGACCCCTTGCTCAAGCAAGTGACCTTGGGTTCAAGCCAGTGACCTTGGGCTTCAAGCCAGTGACCTTTGGGCTAAAGTCAGTGACCATAAGGTCATGTCTATGATCCCATACTCAAGCCAGCAACCTCATGCTCAAACTAGTAGGCCTATCCATAATAATATTGATATGCACAATAAACAGAGGCAGATTTAACAACAGCCGCACTGTGCGCACACCCTTTGCCCCAACTTCTGAAGGACCCCGCAAAACCCCAGCTTTACATTTTTTTTAATGTAAGGCGCCCAATATTTTCTTCTGCACCCAGTGCCTCAATCGACCTTAATCCACTTCTGATGATAAATTATATAATGCGGAAAGAACAGTGTTCTTATGTAGGCGGTGAGCACCGGTAGTTGAAAACACCAGTTGGCAAACTGCTCTTCCCCTTTCGGATGTTCTTTGCCCACTGCAGAACATTGGCCCTTGCCTTCAGGACCTACATGAACATTTCCACAATCTGGCAACAAACAAAGCCAAGCCTGGTATGGCTTTATCCTCCTGTAAATGTTCTAACAGTTCAGTACCTATGCTGTACTAGTTGTATAAGCTTTTTCATATCCACCCTTAGAATAAACAACTTCCTTTTCATGGTGTATGAGATTCCTCCTGATTTGGCTCTTCTGTACCTCATCGTTCCGTGGTCCAAGCCCTCCCACGGTACACTTCACTGCTCTGAAAATGAACATCTTCTCCCTTCTTCCTGCTCTTGCACCTGTTTCCTGTACCACTCTCTCTCCCTAACTTCCTTCTACCTAAACTCCTACTTTCATTGTTTGTATCTCAGCTTAATATAATTTATTTTTATGATGGTCTTCCTTAGCCCCTGTAGGCAGATCTGAATACTTATGCTCCCACTTCATTTTGGACATACGTCTAACTCAGTAATCTTTAAATGTGGATTTTTTTAAAATGCATGTTCATTTTTCTTCTTAACAGCTATATTCTTGGACCCTGGCTTTTCTTGTATATTTATCCTTCGTCCTTAGCACTTTTCTTGCATATACTATATGTCAATATTAAATAATGGGAAAATAATCCTTATTTGAAAGAGTGCACACATGAAAAAATGTTGGTTAAAATTAGTCAGAAGGGTTTCATGAATGTGATACATTTTGAACTGCACTTTGAAGGAGGAACAGACATGGTGAAATGGAGACAAGATAGATTTGCATTCCCAAAGAGGCCAAGGACAGAAGTAAAGCATGAGAAGAGAAATGAGCACGTGGGTCAGTGGAAAATGGCAATAATGGGCTAGTGAATGAATGATAGAGAAGAGAATTATTCCAACACATTTGATATAGTTTGAGGAGTTTAGAGCTGCATTACTGAACCAGTAGATGCAAACATTTTTTAGCTCCTCACAATAGTCTTGGGTTTATAACAACTGGCAGCTTATTCTTCCCTGGGGGTTGATTCCAGCTCTACACAATGTTACCATCTGTGTTCCAGAAAGGTTTAAATCAATGGTATTAACCCATCTCCTTGTGCTTGTCTTTCCCAAGCTCATCCTGTTCTTCTCTCAAAGGTCAGCTGATAGTTGTTTGGGCCTGCTGTCTCACTGTCCCTTAAGAAGGTGGCTCTTTGTCAAATGCTAATTCCCTTTAAATAAAGGCTCCCAGGAATAAAGAAATCCATTATTTGGTGATTTATGTGAGTGTGGTTACACCTGGCCTTGGCTCCTTGATCTTTGGCATGTGACTTTTTATGTTTGTTTTAATAATGCACTGGTGTTCAAAGGTCATCTGAGACTCAATAGAAGCCAGTCCTTATGGTTTAAAGCTGTATTTCTTACCCCTTATTCAGGAAAATCCCTCTTTTAATATGCAGCTTGTCCAGTTATCTATTATTAGTTTTTCTTTCCTAAGATTAATCATTGTCCCTAAAATAGTCAGCCACAGTGAAAACAGTCTTACCTTTAGCAGGCTCAATAAATTCTAGCCTGGGATTTTGTTACTTCTTTTTGGTTTCAGAAAATTTAAAGTAAACCTATTTTTATTTCATTGTAATCTTAATCAAAGGCAAAAGTTTGGACAGTGTTGGGATCCCAGGCTGGGAATGGAAAGCAAATTATAATGACAGAATTAGTGGTTGTGAATAACTAGTTCTGATCCCTTTACGTGGTGTCAGGTCATGTTGTTTATTCACATGATATTGGCCTTGGCAACTTTCTTTCACCTATGGGGTAGAGAAATGTTTCTTCTGCCTATTGGGAAATTTTTAGGTAGAATTAGCACGTGCTGTCCTCTAGTTTTCAAATTCTTTCTTTGTCTTGAGTAGGGTCTTCAAGTTATTTATCCACATATTTCTACTGCCTCAAGTGTACTCTCCAACCTAGAAAAACATTTGAAAGTAAGATACTACTTTTGCTTTTTGCCATTAAAGTGGAGGTACCACAAGAGATCTGTGCCCTGGAAGAGCAGGGGCACCATCTGCTTATTTTATTGTTGTATTTTTAAATTTTTAATTACAGTTGACATGCAATTTTATATGAGTTGCAAGTGTATAGACTAGTGATTAGACATTTACATAATTTATGAAGTGATCCTCTTAATAGGTCTAGTATCCATCTGACACCATACATACTTTATTCAATATTATTATTTTATTGATTTTTTTTTAGAGAGAGAGAGAAAGAGAGACAGAAAGAGAGAGAGAAACTTCAATTTGTTGTTCCACTTATCCATGCATTCATTGGCTGATTCTTTTATGTGCCCCGACCAGAGATGAAACCAGAAACCTCCAAGTGTCAGGATGATGCTCTAACCAACTGAGCTACCCTGCCAGGGCCTCAATTCAATTTATTAATATATTCCCAACTTCGTAATTTATAAGAAGGATATTAATTTCATATGCATGGCTCTCAAGATTAGTTCTGAGACAGTTTTCAACTCACCCATTACTCTTCATTTTATTGCTTACTCTATTTTTTTAACACTTCTATCAACTGCAAACTCAGAAAGGTTTTCTTTTACCAAGAGTACCTTGTGATCCTGATTAAAAAAAAAAAACCTTCTTTTTTATTGATGAAAGTCCTAGTTGCACGGAACTTTCTAACACTTCTCAATAAAAGTTTATTCCTACGGTGAGGACTTTGTACTTTCTCGGCTTTCTGCCTAGCTTGCTCTATCTTATACCTCCACCCTCAGAGTTTCCTTATACTTTTCAGGTTTTAGCTTAAATATTATGCTTTTAGAAAGGCCTTTCCTAACTCCCCTAGATGGTGCTGCACATACAGGTTTAATACAAATTTGTTGAATACATGACTGGATGAATCTGTTCATACACATGTGATAGATGAGGAAATGGAGAGATGCTGAAAATACTGGGAATGTCTGGATGAGATGAGAGGGCCAGAAATAGATACTGACTACCCCCATCAGTTTAGCATTTTACAGTTCACTAAAAAACCTCACATATATCACTTGAAGTTTTGAACTCTTATAGAAATTTATTACTACTTTATTTCACAGGAGTGGAGGCTTAAAAAAGTTAAATAATAATTCAAATTCCTATAGCTCAGTGGTTCTTAACCTTTTTGGAGGTACTGAACCCACCAGTTTCGTATGCGCATTCACCGAACCCTTCTTCAGTGATAAATAAAATATGATTGTTTTTTTCCAAATTCAAGACATAGGTATATGATTTTTTACTGGTGCACAAAATGAGCCAGGCATGAACATCACCTTGCTCAAAGAACAAAACCAACAAAGTGCATGAACTCACAACAAATTACGGTATTACTTTATTCTAGCCTCCGCGGCAGAGGCTTCTCTGAACCCCTCAGACCAACTCATTGAACCCCTAGGGTTTGATAGAACCCAGGTTAAGAACCACTGCTATAGCTAATATATAATAAAGGTTGAAAGTTAAAATTTTATTCTCATCTTTCAATTTAACATTTTGTCTTTCATACCATGTTAAGAGCACCCTGACTTAATTTTAAGATTTGTTAGAGTAAAGATTCTAGGTAAAATATTATCAATATTAGGAAAATGACAGTCATCACAAGTTGAGCACTTTTATGGATAGTCACATACCTTTCCTGTCGCAGAAAAATATCTGTGTAGCCTTATGTACTGGCTGCAGCTTAGCCTCTTTATAGTTGTATTATTAACTGATAATTCTCTGTTTTCTCTTCTATAAATGATGATAATTATATTATATGTTCCATAGGTTGGTTGTGAGAATTAAAGCGGTTTATAGATGTAATGCCTAAGAACATTGCCTATCACAGAGTAATGCTTAATACATGAAAAGTGCTGTCATGATTATTTAGAAAGATGCTGTTATTAGCATTATTTTACTTATTAGTATTGTTTTATTTTTAATTGATTGATTTTAAAGACACAGAGAGAAAGAGGGAGGGGCAGAGAGAGAGAGAGAACCACTCATGTGTTGTTCCATTTAGTTGTGCATTCATTGGTTGCTTCTCATATGGGTCTTGATGGGAAATCGAACCCACACAACCTTGATGTTCAGGGAGGATTCTCTAACCAACTGAGCTAACTGGTCAGGTACAGTATAATTTTACATGTTTACTAAAAACCTAACCTCCTCTCAAAAGAACACTAAAGGCATAAACTATATGACTGTCTTACTTATAATTAATTTTTAAATGCCATTAATTGCATGAAAGGAGGGTTCTTCTTTATTTTTAATCTTAGACCTTTGGTTGAATGTGGCTTGATCCTTGACACTTTTTTTTTTGAGGATTCAGCCATCCCCAAATAGGAATTCCTACCATGGATATATCTAATTGAACCTGGATTTCGATCTTCACCCGTAAGTTATGAAAGAATAAGACCTCACTGTGAAATGCATCAGAACTTAAGTAGAGCCAAAATATTTTAATGGGTAAAAGGACAATAAATATGATCTGTAATTTAAACCAATTCTGCAAACACAGAGACTAGAATTTCCTGTACTTGGAATTATATGATAGAGTATGGATTTTATAACTTTTCATACTTTGTTTTTGTGGGAATATGTTTGCTTTTTTCTCTTTATATTGCTCCAAAGTAGACCTCTTTTTTTTTTTTACAGGGACAGAGAGAGAGTCAGAGAGAGAAATAGATAGGGACAGACAGGAACAGAAAGAGATGAGAAGCATCAATCATCAGTTTTTCATTGTGAGACTTAGTTGTTCATTGATTGCTTTCTCACATGTGCCTTGACCACGGGCCTTCAGCAGACTGAGGAACCCGTTGCAGGAGCCAGCGACCTTGGGTCCAAGCTGGTGAGATTTTAGCTCAAGCCAGATGAGCTCGTGCTCAAGCTGGTGACCTTGGGATCTTCAACCTGGGTCTTCTGCATCCCAGTCTGATGCTGTATCCACCATGCCACAGCCTGGTCAGGTCAAAGTAGATCTTGTTCATGGATTTTATTAATATGCAAATTATATCTTGAATATAGAGATCACTGGCCAGCAGACAACAGTCTACTGGCACATGTCAATGTTGTACCTAGTAGAGAGAACATTTATATGACTTGGTTCCAGGAAAAAAGTAATTGCTGGGATTCCTAGTATTAGGGGAAGAGCAGCAATTACATTCTCCTTGGAGACTTTATGCTCAGAAACTTCCTCACCCTCTGACCTGTGCTGATTGCAGAAAAAAACAGCAATGCCTCCCTACAAAATCTCAGCAATGCTTCATCTCCATCATAGAGTGGTTCTCAACCCTTTTCAGACCTACCGCTTCCTTTTCATCATAAAATATTTTAAACTCATTTTTACTATTATGAAAACAAAATTGGGAAGTAATATATCTATGGCTTACCCTAGAGCAGTGGTTCTTAACCTTTTATGAGGTACCAAACCCACCAGTTTCATATGCGCATTCACTGAACCCTTCTTTAGTGATAAATAAAATATGATTTTTTTTTCCAAATTCAAGACATAGGTATATGTTTTTTTACTGGTGCACAAAATGAGCCATGCATGAACATCACCTTGCTCAAAGAACTAAACCAACAAAGTGCTTGAACTCACAACAAATTACGGTATTACTTTATTCTGGCCTCCGCGGCAGAGGCTTCTCCAAACCCCTGAGACTGACTCATCAAACCCCTAGGGTTCTATAGAACCCAGATTAAGAACCACTGCCCTAGAGTATGCAAAAGTCTGGGAAAATACTGTCTTCTGGGACCCTTACTATGTCTGGACCTACTGGGGGTCTGCAATGCCATCCAGGAAAGGTGCTCAAACCTAGATCAGTACTCACGTGGGCCCCAGAACTCAGGTTGTTCTCCAAGCCTCTATCTAGAGTGGATTTATGAAAGAGCATTATAGTTACCTATATCTCTTACCTTGAAATCCCAACACCTGTTGAATTACACTTCCTGTCTCTGGTATTTAAAATAACCTTGGAGACTATATTTCTGAAGAGGTGATGGGAACTATAGAACAGGTTGGGAAAATAAATAGTGATTCAAGAGTAATCACTATGAGGATTCTTGTGTTACACTGCTTAAGACAATATCCAAGTAAGATTGAATATGGTCCCTGACTCCAGAAAGACTGCCTGAAGTATTTTGGAAAAAAGAAGTTGGAAGGGGATGATGATTTCAAAGTAAGGGTTGTATGGTTCAAAGTTACAAACATCTCTCGATGTTCTTGCTTAGTCTGTCTTCATGTTGACAGTAGAATAAATTCAATAAAGAAAACCCCAACTCAAAGTTTGTCTACTAAACCAGTTCATATTTTGCTTTTAAACCATAAACTTTCCTGGGAATGATTTAATGGGTAGCATGTTATTATCATTATAATTGTGTATTTGAAAAAGAATACTAATTACTTTTATAATCAGAAAAAAAAGTGTTTCATCTGCATAATTTGTTTTTACCCTAGTGAAAATATCTTAAGACTCAGTGGAAGAGCACAAAAGAGAAATGAAGACGTTTTTGTATTTGGAATATAATTATCTTCATGACATTGTTTATTCTACATATTGGATAAATATCATTTCTAGTTACTGAAACTTCTGTGGGGAAATAAATGAAATAAACTGTATGGCAATCTAAAGATGTGGACAAATAATGTCCTGATTTGTTTTGGCCCTAGTCTCATTTTTGTTATACTTGCTGAGGTTATCCGACAGCCTGAAGCTTTTTAATTCTTTGGGCCACAGTTATTAATTATTGACAATGCATGACAGTTTTGTATCCTTACAAAAATCAATTTCATAATTCCTTGTTGTTTTTTATGTGTTAGTGAATCTGGAGGGATTTCACAGGTGTCCTAAGTAGATATGTCCACTCTAAACTGCTGGTGTTACTTCTGTGGATTACAGCATAGTGCAAAAGTAGGTTTACAGTTGTGATTACATAAAACACAGTTTATTCTTGTATTACTATTATTAATAATTGTGTTATTTTCCATACAAACAACTCTAAACCTAATTTTAATTTTTCCCCACTCTTTATTTTATTTCTGTTGAGACAGAGCTAAAGAGGGTGTATACACTTATAATTGTAAAAAAGCTGCATTTCTGCAGACAGAATGTTGGTTCAAAAGATGGAATCAACCATCTAGTTCATTCTGGCCTTGAGCATATAAGGCAAACCATACAGAAAGAAGGCAAAAAAGTACAAATGGCATTACCTTCCTTCTTTAGCATAACCATGTTTTCAGATCTGGCTAACATTAGTCCTGCAAAATCATGGTGTAAGTATTTAAGCCTTATGGTTGATTCAGGAAGGAACACAACATTTTCTTTAGTTAATCCTGTACTTGGATTTTACTAATAAAATGTAGTCCATTTCCATACATAATAAAATGAGCCTGACTAGGCCGTGGCACAGTGGATAGAGTGTCGGACTGGGATGTAGAGGACCCAGGTTTGAGACCCCAAGGTCACCAGCTTGAGTGCAGGCTGTTCTGGTTTGAGCAAGGCTCACCAGCTTAAGTCCAAGGTTGGTGGCTCAAGCAAGGGGCCATTCAGTCTGATGTAGCCCCCAGGTCAAGGCACATATGAGAAATCAATCAATGAACAACCAAGGAACTTCAATGAAGAATTGATGTTTCTCATCTCTCTCTCTTCCTATCTGTTTGTCCCTCTCTCTGACTCTCCCTGTCTCTGCCACACACACACACAAAAAGAAATAGAATGAAATAACACTAGCATCAATGACTTTTTATGTATGTGGTACTGTTATTCTAGTGTAATGGGTATATATATTAAGAGTTTTGAATATAAACTACATTAGAAGCAATTGTCTACATTATTATATTTGTTTATATTATTATATTAACTGTTTATATTATTAGAAGCTTTTCAAGAATGGGTTCCAAAACACCACTTGGTACTTCTAAGATATTCTAACTCAGATATTGAAGAGTTCATACTAAATGGTCTGACTTCACTGTTAGTCATACCCAGTCATTTCCCAGATGTTGGTATGTTATTTTCATTGACATCTTTGCTTCATCTTCAGTATCTCTATATATTCAATAAAATTTGGTTCACTTCTCAACTTAATAATTCTTTCTGAATTAGGTAAAGGGTAAATATGCTTCTTTTTAGAATATTTTATGCAAAACAAGAATTAAGGATCATATGCCTGCAAGCCATTTTTGTTTTTGTTGGCAAGGTTTTTGGCTAAGTCTCACTTTCAGATTTAAAATTCTCATTTATCTTAAATCTCTAATCAATCCTGTATTAGCACTAGAGTTCTTCCCTATGGAGGAAACTACAATCATCGTCAGATTCTCAGGATCACAAGAGAGTACTTTTAGAGGAAAATGTTATTAACATTGGGCATTTTAGCACTCTCCAAAAAAATAAAAATTAACAATTGTTTATGTCATTTTACAGAATAATTCTAATGCTTTGGGACACATTCACCTTTACCTGTGAGAAGAATTATGCTTTTTCTCTGATTACCACTTTGATGCCAATTCTACTAAGAGTACTTTGTCCAATTCTTTGCTTTGCTATGATTTGAGAGGAGAACACCGTGGTTTTTTTTTAGTTAATTCTTCCTGAAACTGTTATATAGATTTGCAATCTCCTCACTAAGCACTAAATCTAAGATTATTTTGTTTGCTGGATGGTTTTTCTCTGTCGTCTCAGTCATTTCTGCATCTAAACCAGTGGTTCTTAACCTTTTTTGAAGTACTGAACCTACCAGTTTCACATGTGCATTTACCGAACCCTTCTTTAGTGGTAAATAAAATATGATTTTTTTCCAAATTCAAGACATAGGTATATATTTTTTTTACTGGTGCATAAAATGAGCCATGCATGAACATCACCTTGCTCAAAGAACAAAACCAACAAAGTGCATGAACTCATAACAAATTACGGTATTACTTTATTCTGGCCTCCGCAGCAGAGGCTTCTCCAAACCCCTGAGACCGACTCATCGAACCCCTAGGGTCTATAGAACCCAGGTTAAGAACCACTGATCTAAATCCTTAAAACTAAGTAAGTGGTATGTTAACATTCACTGATACACATCTTAGTATAATCACATGTATGAAATTTATAGTGATGTTTTCCCAACTGTGGTAAATGTAATCAGGCTACGTGAATAGTTTTGAGGGAAATGCGGGCCCAGGTAAGTTAAAGTAATCCTTGAATTCTATGTTTCTACTCTTTCTTAAAAATAATCTTTATGAGTATGCATCTACAGTACATACTCTTTCAGGAGGAAGAGCTCTGTGGGCACTTGTTTATGTCTAATCGCTGTTTTGCATGGTTTCAGTGAGAAGAGGGAAAAGCTATATATTTATTGTCTTTGATTCAAGAAAACATATATAGTGGTATTTTTTTATATTTTCCTGAATATTCCTACTCAAATATTAAATATGTAAATATTGTAGAAAAAGTCTATGTTTTAAGAAACTTGGGCAAAGTTTCTTTCTCACAATTGTGTGGGCATATAAAAAATTTCTTAAGCCAAAGGGGTCTAGTTTGTGACTTTTAAAGACAAAAACACATTTTCCACAGATAATAGAAGCTTCCATCCTCAAAAATTATGCAGTGGTAGGCAAAAGTAGGTTTACAGCTGTTTGTATGAAAGAAGTCGTGCAGATTATGATTACAATAGCTTTATTAACTCTGCTTTGCTCACTATTGCAAACCTACTTTTGCTCACCACTGTAAGGTACCAGCAGTGCTGTGCTTTATTTTCTCTCAGAATAAAAAATAAAATCTTCCTTTCAATAGATCCATACAAACAAAAATGATCAATTATTACCAAAACCAGTAGCAAATTACTGGAAAACCAAAGTATGCATACCTAAGAATACAGATTCTTAATTATTTCCTTGATAATGTCTCTGAAATACTTTATGAGTCATTGTCTTAGCCTACCTGAAGTTAGAAAAAATCTCCTTGGACTGTGCTTCTCAATGGTTAGAGCACAGACTGTAAAGATACTTCATTACTCGACTCCTGACAAGCTGTTCATTCTCTCTCTGCTTAAGGTTTTTATTAATAAAATGGGATAACTACACCTTGTGGCATAGTTCTAAAGAGTAAATAACATACCATTGGCAAAGTATTTCATCTATGGGTTAGAACACATGCTGAATAAATAAAATCTATTTCTAACCCACGTGAAAAGGAAGAGCAGTTATACTTTGTCATTAATTGATTTATTTGGTAAAAAATTATTGAGCACCTACAATGAACCAGACAATTTTTTATGCATTGCAGGTGCCAGAATGAATAAGACAGCTTCCTCCTCTTCAGCAAGTGCAGTGTGGAATGTATGCAAAATCAGCAAAAAAATTGAGTAAGTATACAGCAAAATAACATTTAAGCAAATACCTGCTGAACAAAAGTTGTCCTTGTTCTTTTCATGGTCACAAAATAATGAAAGCTGTACTGTACCTCCAAGGTAGCATATAAAAGACACACACACAAAAAGTATGTGTATGTCAAAACATCAGTAGTGAAGCCCTGGTCAGGTAGCTAACTTGGTTGGAGCATTGTTCGATCAACTTGTTTGGTTGCAAGTTCGATCCCCAGTAAAGGCACTTACAAGAATTAAGCAATGTAACCAATGGTGGCCATGAATGAGCGCAGCAACAAATGGATGCTTCTCTCTCTCTCTCTCTCTCTCTCTCTCTCTCTCTCTTTCTCTCTCCCCCTTCCTTCCTTTCTCCCTAAAAAACAATTAAAAAGAAACCATCAGTAGCAACACTTTAGCCTGTTTCATTATTAAGGCACAGAATGCCTCTAACCACCGAGAAAATGATGAACAGATCAGGAGACTATGCTTCTGCATATCATAGCACATTCAAATCAAACACTGCAAAGGACATGGAGAGACTGCAGGTGAATAAGGGGCTTGGCTCATTTTGTGGTACCCACCTGTATTTGTTTAATATATATAATTAATGTAAATACTTCTTTTTTTCAAGGGAATTTTAATCTTGCAAAACTGCTCTTAACCCTAAAAGCAGTAGTTTAGATAGGCCATTCTCCTACTGTTCATAGTGTAAGTGCTTACATATTCAGAACTTTCTGCCAAACACTTAAGAAAGATTATCTTTTAGGCTTCTACATACACACACACACATTATATATATATATATATATATATATATATATATATATATATATATATATATATATATATATATATATATATATGAATAGCATTTTTATTTGTACACAAGAAATTAAGAATGTATATGTCTTCCATCTGGTGAAATACGCATAATATTTATTACCAATGTCTTGTGAGTTTCAGCAATGACTTCTCACTGGCTATATAGGAATTGTACATTCTGTTTTTCTCTAATAACTAATTATCCTGCACCATGGGCTGTGTAACTTTCTTTTCTGGAGCACACTATGTTAAATGAAATACCATTTCTTTT
Organism: Rhynchonycteris naso; assembly: GCA_037038555.1. Taxonomy (NCBI): domain Eukaryota; kingdom Metazoa; phylum Chordata; class Mammalia; order Chiroptera; family Emballonuridae; genus Rhynchonycteris; species Rhynchonycteris naso. The sequence continues at coordinate 16,138,056 of CM073000.1, forward strand.
GCCAAGAAAAGAAACTTAACTGATTGTGAGAATGAAGTTCTTTTTAGTAACCTCGTACATTGTTACAGTTCTGCTCTCGGTTTGCTACTAACAAAAAAGGAACTTTCTGATGGCGACAATGAAGTTCCTCTTAATAAGCCCAGTGGACATTGTTACATCAATTTGTTGTTCCACTTATTTCTGTATTCACTGGTTGATTCTTGTATGTGCCCTGACTAGGGATCAAACTCACAACTCTGGCGCATCGCAATGATACTCTAACCAACTGAGCTACTAAACCAGGGCTCGATTTGTCTTTGAATATCATGTACCTTATACTTTCAATTTATAAGCGCAGCATCATTAAAAAGAAACCCCTCCTATGTGCTAAATACTGTGCTAGGCCCTGAAGTCGATCATTGAAAAGAAGTAGTCTTTGATCTTCAAAAACTATAGAAGATGGATATATAGGAAGCTTATATTAAAAAAAATATCTGCCCTAGATGGATAGCTTGGTTGATTAGAACACCATCCCAAAATGCAGAGAGGTTGCTGGTTTGATCCCCAGTCAGGGCACATACAAGGACAGATCAGTGTTCCTGTTTCTTTCTCTCTCCCTCCCTTCCTCTCCTTCTAAAATCAATAAAATAAACATAAAACAGAACAAAGTATCCTAAAAGTATGCTTCATTTATCTTGATGTGTGGCTTGGGCAAGGGGAAGCTGAGGTAAGGCTTCTTGCAGGGGTAACATCTGGGTCATTGTAGGCAAGTCCGTTTTCTTCTTCATTGCAGATATTTTTTCCTAATTGAAAAGACAATCTGAGCACCAATTTAAACTGTGTAAGGGTATACAATAAAAAGTAAGCTGCTTGCTCACTCTAATTTTTTGCTACCTGCACAAGAAACCAAATCACAGTTTTAAACAAACAACCAAAAACAAACAAGCAAACAAAAACAAACCAAATAGTTGAATGTACAGGTATTTTTCTGAACTGTCAATTTTCTCCTTTAGACAGAAGCATTGGACTTACCTTCCTTTTATAAGGTAAAAAGAGTAATTGAATGCATTTCACTATAATTTATCCTATTTATTTTTTTAAGTTTTCAAATACTGTAGTTTTAGGGAAATTTGCTGTCACATGTAGGAATTAAGAGTAAAATTTCAAAAAGACTATAGAGGTGGATAGCAAAAGTTATAAGGCTTTTTTTATCTTTATTTGTCTAAAATTTAGACCTTTTGGTCATGGGTCTAAATGACTAAGTTCTTGGGCTATTTTTTCTGTACTTTTCAGGAGTTGGATAAAAAGGTAGTCAATAATCTCAAGTGTATCACTCTGTGTTCAGAGCCATGTGATTCAGGAACGGAAAGGAATCTCAGAGAACATACCTGTAATATATCATTTTTCAGATAAAGGCGGCCAGAGAATGAAATAATTTGCCTCAATGGGAACAACTGAATATTGACATGACTGCCGCTAGAACTACTTTCTATGTCCTTTACAAATTATTTTATACTTGTGGTTATCAAATGCAACTGAAATAGAAACACTGAAGAGTTGGTTAGCACACAGGTTCCTGCAGGCGCTCCCAGAGTTGGTGATTCAGCAGATATTGGGCAGGGCCTTATGATGTGCATTTCTAACAATTTATGCCAGTTGCTTTCTACTACCTCAGTTATGTATGTTTTCATAGTTAAACAAAGCCCCTAACATTTAGGCAAAATTTAACAAGAACAGTTGACAGAAACAGTGTCAAACAAACACCTGTTTGCTCACCTCCAGAGAGACATAAGGTTACTCAGAGAAAATGAAGAATTGTCATTAGACAGTATAGTACTTTGTCTCAGTATTGAAATTTGGCATTGAAGGGCATCATATTCTCCTTACTTCTTTCTTTCTTTTGTGATAAACAGCACAGAATCACAGACAGGCACTTTAGAATAGGATGCATTTGACTCAATGCCGTTTTTAATGTTTAGGAGAAAAACTGTCATTCTTTTCTTTTTTAATTTGTTATTATACACATAGTTCATTTGTATGAATGATGAGGGACCACTGGTGTATCCTCTTAATAGGGAAGGTCTCTTGAATACAAACCTTACTCCCTTTTTCAGGGCTGGCTGCATCCACAGTGTGGCTATAAGATATATTCCATTTTGACTCAACTGTGTTATTGTTTACTGCCTCTTAATAGCTAAACACAGGGAACGGAGGTGGGGTATGGGTCTAGAGCAATTTATCAGAACTTTATGTGTGGCCTTTGAAAGAAACATGGAAATTAAAATGTAAAATTCATTTGCAAAGTATATCCATGTAGTGATTTAAATTTGTACTACAGCCTTTGGAAATCTTAATAGCAATGTAATGTAAGAAGCAATGGGAAGTGTTTAGATTGCTATTCTATTTAGTTGTGCAAACATAACTGTAATTCTGGCTTTTATGTAATTGATTTGTAAGCAATTGGTCAAATTCACTGTTTCTCAATTTACCTATCTGTGTCTCAATCGAGTTTCATAGAAACCCAGGAAAGATACTTGAAATATATTACTACAATAAATTCAAACTGCTTTAGAAAAATTAGTGAAAATATATCACCTTAATTTGCCAATACCTTGTAAACTCTGTTATTAATCACATATTTTTCTTCCCTGCTTTCAATGTAATTCAAGTTATATTTTGCTTTTTTAAAGTAAAATAACGAATTATTTTATCTAAACTAAAAATATGAACAACAAAAATTAAAAAAAACATGCCAGTGACTTATATTTTTATTGAAATAAAAAATTGGCCTATGGTTTTAATCAAGAAAAAGTCAGTATGACTATTTGGATATAGTGATTTATTTCCATATGAGATCTTTCATATAACCCATGCCTTCAGAGAAAATATCTGGAAAAATCATGAGATTCCAACTCAAATTTAAGGTGCAAGTTCAGCCTGGCATTACAGAAATAAAATATTTAAAAAATAACTCTAAAGCTAAGTTATATGTTGTACTGAGAGATTGTTAACGCCTGAGTGGAATAATCTTATAGGTGGTCCTGTCTGGTTAGTGTGATGGGTTGGAGCATTCTTCCGAAATGCCAGAGTTGTGGGTTCCATTCCTGGTCAGGGCACATACAGGAAGCAACCAATGGATGCACAACTAAGTGGAACAACGAATGAATACGTATCTCTCTCTCTCTCTCACTTCCTTTTTGTCTCCCTAAATATCAGTCAATAATAATAATAATTCTGTGTGTAAAATTTACAGTGCATTGGGTTTGTTGGAAGAAGAAACACTTTTAGTGGACTTAACATTTATTGTTTTATTTCCCTAATAGTAATGGTTTCCATAATAGAATATCTGGGGGAATAAAGTTAAGAAATCAAAAATATATTTCAATTTAATTAAATATAAAAACAAAACTAGATTTTTTAGTTTCCTGTCCACCAGGTAAGGGGCTTAGAAATTGCCACTGTGTCTTAACAACACATGTAAAGCTGAACAAACTGAAACATACACAACTCTTCTTAAACCTTTCAGAGACATGAAGCCACAGGGCAAACTGCTGCCCGCCAAATCAGAGAGACAGAAAGGCACATACTGAGAATTACAGCTCACCAGAGCAGAGCCCACCAACGAACGCTCCCCAGAAGCCAGTACCAGCTTAGGCAAAAGAGAACTGTGATTGAGGATGCACTGGAATCTCATTGTAGACTAGCCTGAGATGTGAAAAAGCCAGGGAATCCAGTCTCTGGGAGGCCTTTATAATCACTTCTGTGAGTTTCCAAGGGCTCTCAGTAAACAATGAAGAAAAATTCCCTCAGGCTTCTAGCTGCAGGTTAGGGGAAATTCACCATTTTGAAACACGACAGAACATTTTGATCCACTCAACAAAGTCTGACTTTAAGAGAAACAAGGTGTCCTGTTCATCTAGTCTTCAGGTGATTCTCAAGGGTGGTTGTTCTACAATTAAGTTGTAATTTTGATGTGCTTGTGGAGGCCTGTACAGTGTTTACTTACTCTGTCATCTCAACCTGAAGTCAGTGTCAACGTAAGAAATGTCCAAACTGGTAAGAAGTTTTATAGGTTTATTTGAGTCAAACTAATGACAATTGCTGGGAAGCAAAATCTCAAGGGATTGAGAAAATGCTCTGGAAAATGGCAGTTTTACTGCTTATTTTATACATCAGAATCAAAGGTGAAGGTAGATTAGAGGCCGGGAAAAGCAGAGTGGGGAAGTCCCTGCAACTCGATTAAAAGAAGAAATAGACACTTACATAGGTGGGTATAAAATAGGTAGCAGTTCACAATTACCCTAATAATAACAATAAGTGGATTTGGAGTCTCTGCTCTGGTGGTGGTTGTGCTTTTCATAGGGGAGCCCAGAAGTTAGAAGTTTGGCTTCAGCAATACTAGCTTTTAATTGTAATGAATAGGAAATTACATGAGTTAGGAAATAGTTCATCTAATTGCTATTCTTTCTTAATGACTCCCTGCCCTTTGCTTTGAAATGCAGTGAAAACTTTACCTTTGCAGGAATGTCAGGGAAAGCTTACATGGAGAGGGACTTGAAAGTCAGAAGAGTCTAAATCACAATAGTTGTTTGCAAAAGCCCTAGCCACAGGAGTTACTGTGAAAAGTTAAGGCTGTGAATTAATTAGAAACTTAGTACACCAATCTTAAATCTTTATTTTGTATCTTAAGAAAATTGGGGAGTGTTCCTTGCAAACAATTCCCAGAGACAAATGGTCTCAGAGGTGTCTGGTCTTGGCTGTTTCTGGGAGACATCTGACCCCGGCTGTTTTAAAGATTTACCAAAGACAGCAGGTAGGACCATGCTAATTGGGCCTGTGTCAACATCAGAAGAACTTGTGGGGAAGACATTCCTTCAACTGAACCCCTACCTCTTGCATGTTATTATTTGATTAAATGCATGGACTTCGCCCCTATAAAAACAGCCAACACCACGCAAGTGTGAAGGCCACTTTTCAGACCAAGCCAAACTGTCTTTTCAAGTTGCTGAAATTTGAATTAAAGATGCTCTTATACCCATACCCACTCAGCCCCTGTCTCTCATGAATTGGCAGAAAATGCATTGGGCAACATGAATCTTGGCTTGTTCCGGAAACACTTTGAGGGGTCTGGAAAAAGAAAATTTGATTTTCCAAAAGTATGTTATCTGAGATGCAAAAAGACAATAGGCAGGCTCAGTGAAGGTAAAGATTGAACTTTTTTTTTTTTTTTAGGAAAAAGTACTGTTGTAAGACATGACTATCCTCCATGAACTGCTTTACTTAGAAAGTTCCAATTTCAGACCATCCTTTGTGGTTACTTTATAACTGCATGGGTTTATAAGACCACCATGCAGGCCTCCTCTGAGCTTGTCGGGTTTAGCAAGTGGCTCCTTTTTCATCCACATCAGTGTGGAAGAAACTAAGATTCATATTACTAATTAAAAGAAGCCAGTCTAAAAAGGCTGCATACTATATGTTTCCACCTATATATATTTCCTGAAAAGGCAAAACTGTGGTGACAGAAAAATAGTTTACTTGTTGCCAGGAGTTAGGGGGGAAGATGGGGTGGAAGGAGCATAGAGAATTTTTAGGGCAGTGAAACTATTCTGCATGATGCTATAATAGTGGATAAACGTCATGATTCCTTTGTCAAAACCTTTAGAATGTACAACACCAAGGATGAACTTATGGACTTCGGAGATCATGACATATCAATGTCAATTCATTGATTGTAAAAAAATGTTCAATTTGGATATGAATCTAGAAAGTGACTCTAAAAATATTTATATTTAAAAACCCCAAATGAAAAACAAGCAAGACTGATTCAGAGGGAAAAAAAAATACTTGAGAATATGAGAAAAAGAAAAGGAATATATAAAAAAGTAAAACAGGAGTAACATATCCAGAACACAACTGGGTCCTAAAAAGGGTATTAGTGTAATACATTGTAAACAAATGATTTGAACCTTTACTCCTGATTGAGATGGAATAACAGGCACCAGAATAGACCTCCTCACTGGAAACAACTGAATAACCGGACGAAAATCTATAGAACAACACCTGAGGGAGAGGAAACAAGATAAGCCAACAGTTCCTCTATTTACTTCCGGGAGAAAGTGTTCAGGTCTCACTGCAGGGAGAGGAACTCCAAGTCTCCAAGGCAGGAAATGCCGAGTAATAAAACATTCTCTATCACATATAAGCTCTTATGCTTTCCTAACTTGTTATTTTCCAATTATGTCCTCTTACTTTTTATCTTGGTTTATTATTATCCCACACTGATTTAGAAAACACAAACTTTGTTCCAAACCGCAGGAGACTTGATGACTAAGATGTGAAATTACTTAAACAAGGTTAATGGTGATAGAAAATAATCAGACTGGGCACAGGTAGGAGTTGCAGACATTATTAGAAGAAAGAAATATCCTGCCGAAAGGTGTTCTCTGGAGGAGAGAGGCACGCCCAGGTATGGTCTAAGGGGTGATTTATAGGAGTTTTAGAGGTGAATTCTGGTTGGATGTTTCTCGTTGCTAGGCCTCTGACATACACATAGAGTGCTTGGCAAGTCTCTGCTGAAAGATCCTTTGTCAGGTTTATCTTCTACGGCTTAACCGTCACCCAGACAGCTGTGTGTCGTTGAGGTCCGTTCAGGATAGACAAGGATGGGAGTTTCTGTAACGAGAACATCCTGACCCATGCTCCCAAACAATCTTACATTTCTAGACTTCTTCTTATATTAATAAAAATAGAAAGAAGAAAGAAAAGAATAGATATTTGTGTGGTTTAAAGTTTTGAAATGTTCCTTGTCAGGTTAAGTCATGTAACCAAGACAGCAGGTGAGCTGGAGAAGGACTGAGAGGTCCCATGCATGAGAGGTCCTCAATTGCCTGGGCACAGAAAAGGAAGAATCTAGAGAGGGTTTGATGTTGATCTGCCCGGTGGGCGTGTTGGTATGATTGAAGGAATAGGTCTTGGGTGAGAGAAGAAGGGAGTAGGGGACGCTCCAAGAGGTCCCTCTCGGGCTTTGGGGGCGGCTGCTTCCTGCCGGTATCCCCATTGTAGATGTGGTCCCTCCTGGAGTTCCCCCTGGGGAAGTGGTGAATAAGGGTGACAGAGCATTTGATTATAGGTGACTCTGGAGATTTCCTTGATGCGGGCCTGCAGGAATTTAAAAATTAATGGAGCAAACATTAGTATGAGGCAGAGGATTAGAAGTGGTCCTAGAATAGGAGCCAGCATGGAAAACGGAGGGTTTTGCCACCACTGGTCAGAAAGAGTAGTAGTACTGGACTGATGGTTGTGGAGTCTGTCCTGAAAATTTTGAAGAGAGTTGATATTTTTTTTAACTACTAGTTTGGTAATCCCAGTTAAGATCATTAGGGGGAAATGCCTGCCTGCTGGTGGGCAGCCGGATATTTCTGGTGTGTCCTTCCTTTGCTATTTCCTGAACAGTGGTTTATACCCTTTCCGTATCACTAACTGAGGGAAGAGGAGAAGATAATGCTAATATTATGCCAAGTAAGGTTATAGGAGAGAGTGAGATATTTGAATTCTTTGATGTATTTGTCTGGGTCTGAGGAGAAGGACCCTAGGTGACGCTCAATTTGACTCAGGTCAGAGAGAGAGAAAGGGATTGCTACCCTAACTATTCCTTCTGCCCTGGTAACCTCCCAGAGTGGGTATAAACCAGAATTAGACTGGGGAGGTTTGCGAGGATGAAAGTGTGGAGGTGAAATGGAAGAAGGAGAGTTCGGTGTGGAGCTAGAGTCGGGTGAGTTGACATTAGGATCAGAATAGGGTGGCGGATGAGAGTCAGGATTAAGAGGAGCAGTTGGAGTGGATTTAGTAACCGGACACCGGGAACTGTGATTCTGGGGTTAAAGGAATCTGTGGTGAGAGGATTGGAAGAAGGAGAGGGAGAGCGTGCAAGAAGGATTTGATAAGTGGAGCAGGAAGAGCAGATAGAGGGGCGGGATTGGAGGCAGAAGAAAGCCTGCACATAAGGTATCTCAGACTACTTTTCAGAGTTTTGACAGAAGTTGTTAAGGTCCCTTAGGAGGTTGTGGTCAAAAGTGCCATTTTCAGGCCAATGAGAGTTATTGTCTGATTGGTATTGAGGCCAGGCCATATTGCAGAGAAAAACCAGTCTTTTCGGTTTAAGGTCAGTTAGGTCAAGCGTGGTGAGATTTTTCAGGAGGCACCACAGGGGAGTCTTAGAGTCTGGTTTGGATTGTGAATCTCCCATATTTGGTGGGACAACTTTTCCTGGGCGTCCCCAGGGAAGTCGTAGCCATCAGGAATTCCTCAACAGAGAGGCAGGGTCTGAGGAGGATAGAGGTCGTCACCCGCTATTCTCAACAGACAGGATGAAGGAGTTGCCCACTAGGTACCTAAATTTCCGGAGGGGCATTGGCAATCCACTGAGACTGAGCCCGGACAAACGGACGGCAACTCCGGAATATGGGAGAAACACCTGGAATACGGAAGGAACAGGTAAGACTAGAAGACTCGGGGGCAAGGGACAACTAGACGCAGGGAGAATGAGATACCTTACCTCCTGGTTCGGCAGGAGTGTCCGGACCGGACCGAGCTGTTTATAGCTCAACTGTGCTTGCACAGCCGAACAGAATCCGGAAGTTAGCCTCTAAAGAAAGCTGTGCTTTTTTTGAAGGAGTAACCCGGTAGCCACATTGGGCTAGGAAGTTAAGTAAGTGAATAGTGTCTGTTTTGGAAGTCTCTAAAGATGGGCTACACAGAAGTTCATTTACATATTGTAAGATAGTGCTGTGAAACATTGTAAATAACTGAAGGTCAGAGGCTAAAGCCTGTCCAAAGAAATGAAGACTATTTCTAAAACCTTGAGAGAGGACTGTCCAAGTGAGCTGTTGTGAGTGTAAGGTGTCAGGGTCAGTCCAAGTGAATGTGAAGAGGTTTTGGCAGTTAGGATGTAAAGGAATGGTAAAGAAGGCATCCTTTAGATCTAAGACTGTGAAGTGTGTGGTATTGGCTGGTATTGTTGACAGGATGCTGTAAGGGTTGGGAACAACTGGGGTTATAGGCAGAACAGCTGCATTAATGGCCCAGAGGTCCTGAACCAATCAGTAGGTGCCATTTGGTTTGATGACTGGAAGAATGGGTGTGTTGTATGGGGAGTTAGTGGGTATTAGGAGTCCTGCCTGTAGGAGTCTTTGAATGAGTGACTTTAGACCAGTAAGGTGTTTATGAGAAATGGGGTATTGGGGTACATTCGGAAAATGAGAGGGATCTTTAAGAGATATTTGAATTGGGGTCTGATGTTGTGCTATGGAGAGGTTCTGAACATCCCAGACAGAAGGATTTACAAAGGCTGAGGGAAGAGGAAGGTTAGGTGAGGAAGCTGGATATTCTGAAGGGTTAAAACCACTGCTAGAAGTAGGAGAATATTAGCTGAGCTTTCCTGTATATGTGTAGCTGGTGGAAGAAATTGAATTGTGGTTTGAAATTTGGTTAAAATGTCCTGGCCCAAAAGGGGTATTGGACATTGTGGTATTATTAGAAATTAGTGTGTGAAAGATGTTTGTCCTAAAATACATGTTAGAGGTGGTGTGATGAGTGGACTGCTGTGGTGTCCTGAGACTCTGACAACAAAAATGTTAGATGGGGCTAGAGGACCAGAAAATTTGGGGAGGGTGGGTGGAATAGGTAGCTTTGGTATTCAAGAGGAAAGACATTGCTTTACTTGCTACCTGAAGATTGACCCTAGGCTCACTCAAGGAGATGGTTACCAAGCCAGGTCTGCCAGGGCTCCCTCAGTCTCCCATTGCCAGACCTAGAAAATCAGCAACATCCTGCATACTAGAGGGAGTGACTGACGAAGGGATCTGATGAAACCTAAGATTCCCGACTATTTGATATATAAATAAAAAGAAAGAGAGTGGGTCCTAGAGAGGCCTCAAGGGGAAAGGGATGGAAGTCATTATTTTCTGTAACTTCTTCCTGCTGAGTAGGAGCAGTGATGACTTCTTGTTGGGTAGGGGTGTATTTATAGGGTTCCAGATTTTTCTGTTTCACGAGGGCAGGTTTTAGGGTTGGTGTGTAGGGTTAGGTAGATTTTTCTAATTTTCTGATTGGCGTAGGTCTGCACGTGGTTTTATAAGAAACTAGTGAATAAACATAAGAGGCAAGGTCTAAAAGTTAGAAAAATAAATAGGAGAGTGAGTGCACCAATGACAGGCAATAGTCAAGATACCCAGTTTGCAAAATCACTGATTCCATGACTTGGTTTGTTTTTACAAATTCGCTGGACTTCAGAGAGAAAAAGAGAAAGGGGGGGGGGTAAAACAGGTCAGTGGCCAGTCCCTTGCCTCTAGACCTATTTTTATAGAAATTCTTAAAGCAAAAAGAAGAGGAATTACTTGTATAGCTCGTTTGGTCCTTAGATTGACAGGTAGTGTATTAGGAATTGGAAGAGGCTTATGGGGAGAGATCAGGTTGATATTTGGGGTGAGATAAGTTAGGGTACAGGTTTCTGTCTAATTAGTAGGGAGACACATATAGGTATTGGTCCCACACAAGTAGAAAACCATTGATTGAGTGATACAGGATGAGAGGTGGATAGAGAATTGATGAATAAGGGGTTGTTGGGTCCCAGCCTACAATAGGCATGGGGTATTGAGACAAGAGAAATAAAGGAGATACTATACATTAAATAAAACAACAAAATTAGATTAGTAATATTCACAGCAGAGATCTTTGAGGGATAAATAAAACTTAAATATTTAGGTAAGGCATAGTAGATGGCCCTTGTGTTTACAAGAAATGAGATCAGTTTATCTGCTACTTGGAAGAAATATCTTAGGCTTGTGAACGATGTCCTTGGGTCTTCAGTGGCAATTCCCAGCATGCTGGGCAAGGTCAGGTCACAGGTATCTGGAGCAGGGCTAGAAGAAACTGAACACTCCCTCCATGGTATAAGGGGGCAGCTTACCTTCTCGTGTCCCTCTTTCCACAGCAAAGAAGTGTCCCTTGGTGGGGCTGAGAAGCCTCACAGGCTTCAGTTCAATGATCTTTCTTCCTACTCTTGAAGTAGGGCTTTGATGGAATTCTATGAAGCTGGAGTTTTTAAGAGCATATGACAGAAGCTGGTATTTCCTGACCTGTTTTGGGCCTGATTTTCCTTTTCTGTTACTTCCTTGGTCATTATAGAGCTTAAAAGCCATGCTCAGAAGATCTCACTGAGGGGCTTGACTAATAAAGCAAAACTGGGAATGCAGTGTGTAAAGAAGCCTATTAGACTGGGGAAAGAAAGGATTTGATTTGTGGTGGTTAGAGATGGTGGAGGGTCTGAGTTTGATTTATGGTGAGACTTGAGGTAGTGGGGGTTAAGGTGATGCCCAGATAGATTATGAACTGAGAGTGAAGTTGAGCCTTAGTAGAGAAGACATGAAATTCCTTTATGGTGAGAAAGATATGAAGGGTGATGGTGTGTCCCCTTGTGGCAGGCAGGGAGAGGCTGCAGAGGAGTAGGTTATTTACATACTCTAAGAGAGTATTAGGTTTTAGATTGCTTGCTGCTAAATCTTGAGCTAGTCAATGACCAAAAAGGTGTGGGCTGTTTAAGTTGCTGGGCGGCATTAGTGTCTGGGTCAGTTCAAGTAAAAACAAACAGAAAGTAAGAGTCAGGATGTAGAGGGATAGTAAATAAGGCATTTTTGAGGTTTAGGACCGTGAAGTGAGTGGTGTTTAAAGGAATGTGTGACAGTAAATTGTAGAGATTAGGGACTACTGTGGGAGGAGAATTACTGCCTTATTGATTAGGTGTAAATTTTATATAAGGTGATAAGACCCTGAAGGTTTTTGAATAGGAAGGGTGGGGGCATCTCAGGGAGAGTCCATGGGGATGAGTAAACCTTGATTTAAGAGGCTGGTAATTATTGGCCTTAGAAACAGACACAGTGACACAGTAAACAAAGATCTTACATGGTGAGCATTTTCTGAAAAAGAGATAAAACAGATTACTTACTCACACAGCTTAATAGACAACTCTGCCTTTTTAAGCTTTTTGAAATGGCAGGGAGTTGTCAGCATAGAGGGGAGAAAGAGAGAAAGCAGACTGATGGACAGCATAAACAGCTGGATGGAAAGAAGGTGGGTCAGAATCTGAAGGAGGGGGAGAAAGACCTAGTTATAGCCTGTAAGAAGAAGGGAGGGGACAAGGGGAGAAAAACACCTCCCACCACAGCCTGTAAGAAGGGAAGAGGGGTCAAATAGATAGGCAGAGTCTGAGTAGAGGGAGTGGAGTGGGGGAGAAAGGCACCATTGTCTATGGGGAGAGGAGATGGGTCGAGAAAGATACAGGCAGAGCTGCAGTCTATGAGGAGGGAGTTTGGGGCAAAGGAGAGACAGTTTGCAGGGGGTTGGAGGCAAAGGAGAGACAGTTTGCAAGGAAGGAGGGGAAGGGTTTAAGAACACAGTGGACAAGGGAGAGGCCCCTAGTCAGCAAGGGAGGAGAAAGAGAGATTGGTATTTGCAAGTGAATGAGACACAGGATTCTGCGAAGGGAAGGGACTTTCTGGAGGGAAGAGACTCAAGCAGAAGAGATTTGCAGAGGCACTAAAGAGAGGTTTTGAGAGAGGAACACCCCTGGGGGTCAGGCAGGAGGGGGAGAGAGCTGGGAGTCCTTGGAGAACAGGCAGCACAGAGATTAAGAACAGGAGCAAAGGTAAAAGAAAGAAAGTCTGTACGTAAGAAAGTTTTGAGGCTTTCCCAGTCCGGTGGCAGAGATTGTCTAGGTCCTGGAGGATGTTAATATTAAAAGTTCCATTTTCATGCCAGTGGAAGCCATTATCCAGTCTGTACCGAGGCCATGCCATGTTACAGAGACCGAGTTTGGTGAGGTGTTTAAAGAGGCATCCCAAAGGAGTAGTCTCTGATGCCTGAGATTGGGAGGAGCCCACTGTGGGCAGAGAATAGAGAGTGAGAAAGAGCGTCCTCTGACTTTTTCAACTATTCTGAGTAGAGTAGGTGTGGGACGTGAGGAAACCAATCGTCACCGGAGACCTCAGTTCCAGAGTAGTAGAGAGCAACCTGGCTAGGCGCCTAGACTTTTGTAGAAGTTTGTAGAAGCAGGCTGCCTGGAGTAGAGACCTCCCAAACTGTAAACATCAGAGAGAGTAGAGTGAGGGTGAGGGAAAGAGAGAAGCCTACCAGAGATTGGAAAAGAGCAGAAATTCCTTACCTTCTGATCTGGCAGGAGTTTGTGAAAGGGTCAGGTAGCTGGCCAATCAACCTATGTCCACACAGCCAAACAGAATCAGGGAGCAAGCCTGGGACAAGCAGCTGCTGCCCACTGCTTCCCTGGCAGTAAGTTTGGCTGCTGGAGGGGGATCATCCAGGCCTCTAGTACCTTGTCCCAGGTTTCGGCACCAGAATGATAGAAAATAATCAGACTGGGCATGGGTAGGAGTGCAGACTTTATTAGAAGAAAGAAATATCCTGCCGAGGCACTCTCTGGAGAGAAGAGAGAGGCGTCCCCGGGTACAGTCTAAGGGGTGATTTACAGGAGTTTTAGAGGTGGATTCTGGTTGGATATTTCTTGTTGCTAGGCCTCTAACATACACATGGAGTGCTTGGCAAGTCTCTGCTGAAAGATACTTTGTCAGGTTTATCTTCTGCAGCTTAACGGTCACCCAGACAGCTGTGTGTCCTTGAGGTCCATTCATGATAGACAAGAATGGGAGTTTCTGTAACGAGAACATCCTGACCCATGCTCCCAAACAATCTTACAAATGGAAGTGTAAGACCATGAAATAGAGCACCTCATTCAAAACTATTTTATAATAGCTTTACTAAGTAATGTTGCTTGAAATAAGTTATTTCAATAGCTCTTTTAAAAAATAAAAAATGTACAGAAAGTAAATTAATAATAATGTCCAATCACATGAGTTAAATAACTGAAATTGCAACCTTGAACAAACAGGTAAGCCTCACACTTTTTGTTTGTACTAAAAAACCCAAGGCAATCTCACCATCTTACGGTAACACCCAAACCTTAAGGTTTTTTATTTTTAATTGATTTTAACAAGTAGAAAATGAAGTATTTTATGTAAACAATTAAAATAATTAACTATAAAATTTCAGTTATAATTACTCAAAATATTCTATATAAACATATATGTATGTGTGTGATATATAGATTTGTATATACTGCTATATTTTACTTTTCTTTTTTTTTTACAGGGACAGAGAGAGAGTCAGAGAGAGGGAGAGACAGGGACAGACAGACAGGAACGGAGAGAGGTGAGAAGCATCAATCATCAGTTTTTTGTTGCCGTTGCAACATCTTAGTTGTTCATTGATTGCTTTCTCACATGAGCCTTGACTGCGGGCCTTCAGCAGACTGAGCAACCCCTTGATGGAGCCAGCGATCTTGGTTACAAGCTAGTGAGCTTTTGCTCAAACCACATGAGCTCGCACTCAAGCTGGGGGCCTCGGGGTCTCAAACCTGGGTCCTCCGCATCCCAGTCCGATACTCTATCCACTGCACCACCACCTGGTCAGGCTATATTTTTCTTTCTAAGTCTGCCTTAAATTCTGAGTCCCCTCCAAACTTCTAATTCAAGTCACTGATTTTTTTCTCTGCAGCATCAATTCTTTTACTTGTTCTAATTGCATTTAATATTTTGTATTAGCAATACTTGAATTTATCATATCATTTTACACCTTTTACCAGCTTATTTTGAATCTCATATTATTGTCTTTCTTACTCAGTTTAACTGCTTTCAGAACTTTTGCTTATGAATTGTCTTTATCTCAGGAATAATCATGTATAAAAGCATGGTCTTCATGGATCTTCTAACGTCTTATATAATTTTTAATAGGTTCTTCTTCTAATTTTTTTTTTGTGTCTATTTTTCCGAAGTTAGAAGCAGGGAGGCCATCAGACAGATTCCCGCATGCATCCGACCAGGATCTACCCTGCTTGCTCACCAGAAGGTGATGCTCTGCCTATCTGGGGCTTTGCTCCATCTCAGCCAGAGCCATTCTAGCAGCTGAGCTGGAGGCCATGGAGCCATCCTCAGCTCCTGGGCCAACCCTGCTTCAATGGAGCCTTAGCTGCGGGAGGGGAAGAGAGAGATAGAGAGAAGCACAGGGGGAAGGATGGAGAAGCAGAAGGGCACTTCTTCTGTGTGCCCTAACTGAGAATCGAACCCAGGACTTTCACATGCTGGGCTGATGCTCAACTGCTGAGCCAACTGGCCAGGGCCTAGGTTCTTCTTTTTAATGTTGTTTTAAGTTCACTTTTTATTATTTGCCTTTTTAGTAATAAATAGTTCTAATGGAATCCATGGTCACTCAACCAAAATATACATGCTCTGTTTCATATTAACTAAGTATGATCATATTGGTAAATTCAAACCAAAGGGATGTAAGCAAAATTAATATACATGGTTCCTCATTTTCTTCCTTAAAGATAAGATGCTTGCTCTGTATTCCTCTTTGCCTTTCTAGTTGGCTGGAAAATGTCAACAACTGAATTGACCTTTGTGCTTCTAGAGATGGAGCCATGTACAGGTGATGGAAGACCCTTTTTCCTTGCCTGGGTCCTTGGATGAGCTCAATAGGAAAGATCTACTTAAAAATAACCACCCTGAAATGTCACATGAAAAAGAAATAACTTCCTATATTGACACTTTAAACTTGACAGTTCTTTGCTGTGAGGCTATCCTGGGAACTATAGAATGTTTAGTAACATCTTTGTTGGCAAATGCTAGCTGTCTTCATTCCAGCTGATTAAAAAAAAAAAAAAAAGTGTATCCATTTGGCAAATATCCCCTGGAGGGAAACTGTCTCTTGTTGAAAAGTACTAGTCTATAGACTAAAGTAGAAATTGCTACTGGCAAGAGGGATGCTGCCTTAATAAAACCAATAAAGTATGGCATTCACTTAAGGGTCAGGCAAGAGGAGATGAGTAAAGAGACATGGAAGGCCGGAAGGTAGTGATTATTTTCCTGCTGTGGCATTTGTTGCCTATGGATCATAGTGGCAAGAACATGTTTTTATAATACCTAAAGTTATAGTAAAACTATTTAAAAAAAGGCAGAATATCTGTGTTTTTTTGTCATATTCTATTTGAAGCAAAATACAACAAAAATGAGCCTCTTCATTTTACAACCAAGAGTTTGTACCTCGTTTATGTGTGTGTGTGTGTCTGTCTACATGTCCACATTAGAAGATAGGAATATAGATATAAGTTTACAATTTGTGATTCAAAGCTCTTGCAGCCAGACATGTTTAGTAATCTCTAACTCTTTTATAGTTCAGAAAAATACTTTGCAGTACATTTCATATATATCCATCCCAGAAGGGAACTGAACCTTAAAATTAAATATATTAATATTTTATCAGTAAAAATATTAATACTAACCCTAAGTGAAATAAAGATTAAAAATAGCCTTTAAAAATGAGCACAGCCAGGAAATATTGGATAATCTGCTTACTACGTGCAACCTATGTTGGCCAATAGATCAGGAAAGTGAGTTCTCTCCGAGTTGAAAACTATCTCAATGCCACGAACAGCAAGAAAAAGATAGTCATAGTTTTCTCAAATTTTGGACTTTTCAGCCAAAAATATAAGGTGGCTACAGGATGCCCCTGACAACCCCCTACTAAGGCCAATGCTCTGCCCATCTGGGGCCATGCTCTCACCCAAGCTATTTTTAACACCTGAGACAGAGCCATCCTCAGCACCCGGGACTGATGTGCTCGAATTAGTTGAGCCATGACTGTAGGAGAAGACAGAGAAAGAGAAAGAAAAGAGGGGGAAAGAGAGGGGTGGAGAATCAGATGGTCCCTTTTCCTTATGTTCTGATGGGGAATTAAACATCTACATGCCAGGCCAACACTCTATTATACTTAATTGGCTTTATTCAGCCAATCAGCCAGAGCCTTGATTCTGAGAAAGTTATCACAGGTCTTGCCTTCAGTGGCATTTAATTGTATGCTATGGTAAGAAAGCATTGCTTTGGTAAAACAGCACCAGCAGGGAGGAAGCTAAAAGAGCTGTGCAGTGGTCGAAGGTGGCCCAACCCTCCAACATTGGCTTCAGAAAGATTAGGAAATATGGACAATTTTCCAGGTGACCAAATTGGGGGCGAAAAAGGACAATAAATTAGAAGCTTCCTCTCAGAGAACAAAGCTGGAGTCTAACCAAGGAAATCTTTCCACTGCCTCTTCAGCGAGTTCTTGCAACTTTGATCCAGCACGATTTATCTATAATTGTAATGAATCACCAATGTTTTTTAGGTGAGAATTTTTACTGCAGTTTCTTATTTCTTTTACACCATTCTATATTGGGTGTGTGTAGAGAGGGATATCAGAGCTATAAGATAACCCACATTGGTTATCTCTGGGTGATGTATATTCTCTTCTGTCTTTGGCAATCTTTCATAAAGCATTAATTTTACTTCAGTATTTATTCCCTCTTACTTCCTTTTAGTAATAGAATCTATTGATTTTTAGTTGAATATAAGGTATTCAACTAAAGAGAATACATTCCCAAGCCTCCCTAGCAAAATGGGCCTTATCACACAATTAATAACCAATAAAGTGGGAAAAAATTTCCTGAACTTTTTGGGTCATTCATTTTTTTAAACTGCATAGGATTTTTTGTTTTGTTTGTTTGTTTGTTTGTTTTTGACATAGATACAGAGAGAGTCAGAGAAAGGGACAGATAGAAAGGGAGAGAGATGAGAAGCATCAATTCTTTGTTGCAGCTCCTTAGCTGTTCATTGATTGCTTTCTCATATGTGCCTTGACCTGGGGGAGCTACAGCAGAGCAAGTGATCCTTTGCTCAAACCAGAGACCTTGGGCTCAGGCCAGTGACTTCAGGCTTCAAACGTGAGACCTTTGGGCTCAAGTCAGTGACCATGGGTCATGTGTATGATTTCATGCTCAAGTCCACGACCCCTCGCTCAAGCTGCTGAGCCCATGCTCAAGCCATATGAGCCCGCACTCAAGCCAGAGAACTTGGGGTTTCAGTCTTGGGTCCTCTGCATTCTGGTCTAATGTTCTATCCACTGTGCCACAGCTTGGTCAGGCTGCATTGCATTTTTTTTAAAACTACACTTTCGGGCTTGGTAAGAAGTAGTGAAAGCTCAGACAGACACTTCAGACACAGAGATATATTCACTTATTGAGAGTAACAGGTTTGTTTCACTGGTTTGGTTCTCTAGATGACTTCATGATGAAAAGCTCAACTATGTGAACTAGACTTATACACAAGAGAATAATATGATATAATTTTGTTCCAACTACAATTTTAGTTTTTTGTGTTTTTTTAAGTCTATACCTTAACTCCTACAATCTTCCTAGGGATTACAATGATATTATGGATATTGCCCTCAGAAATAAGGAGAAATTTTTGGTATGTTAAGATTATATTAATTTAAAAAAAATGATGACTGAAAATGATTTGACTTTGGGTGATAGGTACACAGCCTAATCAACAATCCAAATGCTATAGAAATGTCTACTTGAAACCTATATACTCTTATTGATCAATGTCACCCACTTAAATGTAATTTTTAAAAATTAAATTTTTAAAAAGATTATATTTTAAGGACTTTTTTTCTAGTGGCTCAGTTGGTTAAAATATCATTCCAATACACCAAAGTTGTTGATTTGATTTCTGGTCAGGGAACATAAAAGAATCAACCAATGAATGCATAAATAAGTAGAAAAAGAAATCAATATTTCTCTTTCTATTTCTCTCTCTAAAATCACTCAATAATATTTTAAGGTTATAGATTAAGTTCAATTATTCAGGATGCTGAATATAGAGAATTGATCTGGGATTATAGGACATAGACAGTGACAGTTGAGATCACTTACTTTGCATTTTCACTCTTAATTTTATAACATTTCTCCAAACCAGCTCTGTTTATATTACTAAGCAAAATAATCTGCAGTTTGGATTTTCATTTCTTTTCTACATTTCTTAGTATTTTCTTCTTCTATTTTCTAACATGGGAGAGTTTTTATATCTCTATTATCCCCATGGCTAAGCTATCCTTATACATATTTCTTATGTATCTCAATAACACAGTTTTCAGATTTAGCAATTATGTTATCTATTTGTTAAACAATATCTGCTTAGCCTGACCAGGTAGTGGCACAGTGGATAGAGTGTCGAACTGGGATGCGGAAGACCCAGGTTTGAGAACCCGAGCTCGCCAGCTTGAGCGTGGGCCCATCTGGCTTGAGCAAAAGCTCGTCAGCTTGGACCCAAGGTCGCTGGCTCCAGCAAGGGGTTGCTCGGTCTGCTGAAGGCCTGTGGTCAAGGCACCTGTGAGAAAACAATCAATGAACAACTAAGTTGTTGTGACGGCAACGAAAAACTAATGATTAATGCTTCTCACCTCTCTCCATTCCTGTCTGTCTGTCCCTAATTATCCCTCTCTCTAACTCTGTCTCTGTAAAAAATACACACACACACACAAACACACACACACACACACACACACATATGCTTAAAAATTACTTATTAATTTGAAACCTGGATTTGATTTGCAGGTCCCATTCTAGCAGACATATATATGTACTCTTATGCATCCATATGCACAGACAGTTCTTCCTTGGGTTTTTTATGTTGTTTTTAACTTCATGGGTTTTATAAGAAAGTTTTATTTCTCATCTCCCTTATTAAGTAATAAATTTCCTCTTAATAGAGCTTTAATGATACTCAGGAGTTCTTAAATGTAATTTTCTTTCTCAGTTTATGTGGGCACTTTCATTGTTTAATAGTTTTTCAGTTTCTATTCCATCCTTCCTCACCAATTAAGGTTTTGCCCAGTTCCCATGTTTCAAGTAATTAAATAATGACAAAGCTATACTAAAACAAAAATGGAGGAGCAAGTCAGTTTAATTAACTCACTTTAATAGGCAGCCCACTTCCTATGAATCACAATGGTGAAGTTCAAATGAGATCTCTAAGAGAGTAGTAGGTAAATGAATGACACAATTAAAGTGAATTGCACTACTGTGATGATGTAAAGAGTTTTTGATGGCCCATCACTTGGTCTTGATAAAGGGGTAGATTTTAACAAAAGTCAGGTTGAGATGTGAAAGCACTAAGTTGACTCAAAGGCTGTGGACAGGAAAGCATAAGAAGAAACACCTTGTCCACTACAAGTTGCTGAGGGCATCCACTCCAGGTAGGACTTTGCCTTCTAGAAGCTCTAAACTGGCACCTCCTCCAGTGCTCACGTGGCTGACTTTATCTTCAGTGTTCCATTTGGCACAACAAGTTGCAGTGTCTCCACCTCCTATAATGGTGATGCAGCCCCTGGAAGTGGCTTTCACAACTTCATCCATGAGGGCTTTGGTCCCCTTAGCAAAGGCATCCCACTCAAATACCCCTACAGGTCCATTCCATACAATTAGCTTGGCTTGGGTCACAACTTGAGCATACTTCTTGTTGGTCTCAGGACCACAGTCCAAACCCATCCAACCTTCAGGTATGCCTGATGCTACAGTGGCTTGGCCAACCTTAGCATTCTCCTCAAACTTGTCAGCAGTAACAAAGTCAACAGGAAAGGTAATGTTCACACCATTCTTAGTGGCTTTGGCCATGATATCTTTGACAATCTTGGCTCCCTCTTCATCAAATAAGGAAGCACCAATCTTCATGTTGTTGAGTACCTTAAGGAAAGTATAAGCCATTCCGCCACCAATAACCATCTCATTGACCTTGTCCAGCATATTTTTGATGAGTTGGATTTTGTCGGCCACTTTGGCTCCTCCAAGTATAGCCAGAAAGGGTCTCTCTGGGTTTTCCAAGGCTTTGGCAAAATAATCCAGCTCCTTTTTCATCAGGAATCCGGATGCTTTCTGAGGCAGATACACTCCTACCATTGAACTGTGGGCCCGGTGGGCAGTGCCAAATGCATCATTGACATAGACATCCCCTAACTTTGAGAGTGATTCTCGGAAGGCTTCTATTTTACGTGGTTCAGCTTTAATTTTATTTCCAGAAGGATCTTGGCCCTTCCCTTCTTCCTCCACATGAAAGCGTAGATTCTCCAGCAAGATGACTGAACCAGTGGCTGGGTTTGCACAGGCTTTCTCTACTTCTGGACCCACACAGTCCTTCAGGAACAGAACATCTTTCCCCAGCAAGGATTTGAGCTCAATAGCAACAGGCTTCAAGGAGTATTTATCAGGCATGGGAACACCATCGGGTCGACCTAGATGACTCATTAAAACTACTGACTTGGCTCCATTATCCAGGCAGTACTTGATGCTTGGGATTGAAGCCTTGATTCTCTGGTTGTTTGTAATCAGGCTCTTCTTCATGGGAACATTGAAGTCTACTCTCATGATGACTCGTTTACCTTTCACATCCAGTTTGTCCAAAGTTAACTTCTTAGAAAGAGACATGTTGATGATACAAAGAAAATGTTGAAGAACCACTTTAGTTCTGCTGGGAGGGCTGGGTGGGTGGTGTTTCTAACTCCCCTCTCCTCGGCCCGCCCCTTTCTTCTCAGCACTGTCTCCCAACCAGCAGCTATGATTGGACTGAGGGAAGGAAAGCTTGTCTGTGATTGGTCAATGATCCTGTCAATCTGGATTTGGAGGACGTTGCTTGCCGCTGATTCAAACTACCAGACGGTTGAAACTGAGGGAAAATCTCGGTGTAGTTAGTACCTGGCGTGGATGACAATTGAGGAGGTGAAAAAATCTGGGGATAAGAAAGGTCCTGAAATCCAAGCTTCCTGCTAGTTCTCTTTGTCCATATCCTCTTTGATTCCTTATTATTATTTAAAAAAAGAAAAAATGTTACCTTCACTTAAATCAAAACTAATTATATTAAGGTGTAAAAATGTATGCAAAGAAACATAGAATGCTTCTGGTTTTTCCTTGCCTTGATAAATATTTCTTTAAGGGTCTAGCTTAGTGTTAGCCTTTGGATTCAGATATATTCCTTGGAGATGGGGGTGGGGGGAGGGTAGGATAGGGGGAGTGACATAATTTCATTACTTTGCTTCTTCCATTCTCAGCCATTGTGAGAGAATGTTTTTTGGCTTCTTCAGGAAAATCTCATAAGCTCAGAACAGATATCAGTGAAACACCAAGGATGATATGATAGGGACCTTTTCTTTTTCAGGGTGCAAAGTTATGAAGCCCCATATGTTAACTCGCCTCTCTTTGTTGTACTACCTGTAAAACTTAGAAATTTAGCTGAGAAAGAGCAATGGTTTTCATGAGGATGAAAATGTCTATTTAAATTAAAAATAAGTGAAAGGCCCTAGCCCAGCAGCTTACAAGAATTAACCAGGGACTGCATAAGTAAGTGGAACAACAAATCAATGTTGTTCTTACCCTTACTCTCTGTAAAAGTTAATTTAAAAAAAGAAAACGAGTGAGAAATTTTATTTTTTGAGAATGTGCATATAGTTGACTGATTTAATAATGAAAGCAGGGTTTGCAATTAGTTAATATGGCAGTTTCCTTAAATTGAATGCACTGACTATGTAGAATAAAAGCTTTGACAAAAGTTATTTGAGGCACCACCCACTAGAATGGCTATAACAACAACAACAACAAAAGGCAGACTGAGCTGTAGTCTAAATTAGGTTTAGGGAAAGAAAAAGCAGAGAGTGAGAATGTATGCCTCTGTGCTTCCAGCATTTACTAGGAGAATTGAGGAATTATTACATAAATTAATTACAGAAGACAAGGATATTTAATTCTGATAAACTAGCATAATACGAATATCCTTTAAGAATATATATATTCTTAAAAAAAATTGGCAAGACATCACTAGTTTTTTTTTTTAATAAGGAGAGAGCAACCTGAGCAACAGATGCTAATTCTCTGTCCCTCATCTAGCCCTGGAGATGCCAACAGTGAGACAGGGAAATAGAGTTCTCTTCAGTAATTACAAAAGCGTGTAGGGTGTTGGTATGACCCTCATATTGTTCAGTCCTTGCATTTTAGGGAGCAACAGAAAGAAGGGGCCTCTAGTGTAAGTCCAAAGCCCAGGAAGAGAGATTGGGTTGCTGTGCAGGATTTTTGTTGAATTTTTTCTCTGTCTCCCATGTGTCTTGCAGAGATTAGGCTGTTGGATGTCATCAGGATGGGTTAACAGCGTCGCAGTTGGAAACGGTTCACAATACCTTGTGAATTTTGATGGGCTGAGGATTTACCAAGCATAAAATAAATGGTCTGGTATTTTTCATACACTTCAGTGTACTTTTTGTAATTTTCTGACCTAGAGAGTTTTGTTATGTTGATAATGCCATATCTTGCCGACGCCTACAAGGACAAGTTTAATCCTTTATTGTTTATAAAAAGCACCAACTGCCTGACCTGTGGTGGCACAGTGGATAAAGTGTCGACCTGGGAACACTGAGGTCGCGAGTTCAAAACCCTGCACTGGTCTGGTCAAGGCACATATGGGAGTTGATGCTTCCAGCTCCTCCCCGCTTTCTCTCTCTCTCTCTCTCTCTTTCTCTATCTCTCTCTCTCACTCTGTGTCTCCTCTCTAAAATAAATAAATAAAAAGAAATTAAAAGAAAAAAGCACCAACTAATCTTCTTTCTTCAGCATCCAAAGATTCATTCTAATGTCTTTTAATCATCACTTTTTCCTGCTGTGTATTTTTAAGGCAGGAAATTGGGGGAATGAAAAGGTTATATATATGCTTATATACAACCAGTAATGTTGAGAAATTAAAAACCAACTTGACACATGACATATGCTATAACATACAATATAAGAAAATTATTTTGTATAGTGTTGGAAAACACCTAAAACATTTTAATTTTATTCAATTTGGCTGCTGCAAATTAATCTTTAGTAACCATGAGCTAAAATAACCAAAAATATGTAGATATGAAAGTTACATTAGTATTTTTTATATTATGTTATATTAAAATTAGTCTTGTATATATTTTTAATGTTTACTTGTATAGAAAGTACTAGTGGCTTTTCTGGAAACTAGCAATGAACACCCAATTTATATGGTGAACATATTGCCATGATAGAGGTTTGTTTTATTTACTTAAAGTTTCTCTTATGGACAAACAACAGCAAAGTTGCATATACCTCATTTCCCAACTGTGTTAGTTTTCCAAATCAGTGCTGTTGTAATGCGCTGAGCTAACTATGGAAGAGGGAAAGCCTTTGAGCTACCTAGCTGCCCACCATGTCATCCTGGAATGACTCCACTGTAATTTATAATTTTGAGAACATTGATTTTCCCCCTAATGATCAGAATATAGAATCTGAAAATTAACATATCAAATTTAAAAAGAAAAAGAAAAAGAGGCTCTGGCCAGTTGGCTTAGCAGTAGAGCTTCTGCCTGCATATGGAAGTCCCGGGTTCAATTTTGGGTCAGGGTACAAAAGAGAAGTGACCATCTGCTTCTCCCTCCTTCTCCCCAATCTTTCTCTCTCTCCCTCCCTTGAATGGCCCCAGCAATTTGGGCCCGGGTGTGAGTGTGTGTTTGTGTGTGTGTGTGTGTGTGTGTGTGTGTGTGTGTGATTGGGTTGAGGATGCCTCCATGGCCTCTCCTTAGGTACTGAAATAACTTAGTTGCCAAGCAACAGAGCAGCGGCCCCAGATCCCCTTCCGGGTACATGCCAGAGTCTGTCTCTGCTTCACCGTCTCCCACCTCTTAATAATAATAATAATAATAAAAGGCAAAGCATATGTTAAGTTATATTCATCATCAGTGTGGTTACCAGTGCAAATACAGACTGAAGGACAGACCCAGCACACCCCTGCCTGAGCAATTTCTGAAGATCTTCCAGCACAAGCTTGCATTGTTTGCTACTCCTTTGCATTATTCTCTGCAAGTTCACACTGATTTGTAAAAAAAAAAAAAAAAAAATCCCCAATTTTGTGTGACATCTTCACTCCAACTCTGCAATAAAAGGGTAAAACCAAGCACATCATAAATTGAAATTTCCATGATAAAATATGTAGTTTATTTTTCTAAAACTCCAAGGCTAGCAATATTCTCAATTGTTTGAGCTAAGAATTAAAATGACGAGCTGATTCTTACAGTTTGTTATTTCAGAAGTGAAAAGTGGGGAGGCAGAGAGACAGAATCCCTCATGTACCCAGCGGGGATCCACCCGGGAAGCTCACTATGGGGTGATGCTCTGCCCATTGGGGCATCGCTCCGTTGCAGCCGGAGCCATTCTAGCACCTGCGGTGAAGGTCATGGAGCCATCCTCAGCGCCAGGGGCCAACTTTGCTCTGATGGAACCTTGGCTTCAGGAGGGGAAGAAAGAGATAGAGAGAAAGGAGAGGAAGAAGGGTGGAGAAGCAGATGGACACTTCTCTTGTGTGCCCTGACCAGGAATCAAACCCAGGACATACACATGCTGGGCCAACGCTCTATCACTGAGCCAATTGGCCAGGGCTGATGAGCTGATCCTTAAATATTCTGTTTGAAAGAGAGAAAAAAATATATTAAAAATCAAAATTTAGTAAAAACATTCGGACGATGCTGCTTTTTTATATTTGGTAAAGAGTTGAAGGAAATGCATGCAGTAAATAAGACCAGGGTTAAACCCATCCCAACCATTTATAAGAAGTTTTACCTGAAACATATTACTTAATCTTCTGTAACTCAGCTTCTGCATTTATAAATGTGGATAAATTATTCTTTAGAATAATATTTGGAATACAAAGTAGCTTAGATTTTCAGTTTTCTCTGACATCAAAAGAAATTTAACGTCACATGTATATGCTGCCATCTTTTGGTTGTTTCCTAGAATTACCTTTCATGTTCATCAACTGACTAAACCATGGGACTAATTAATGAACTCATTAGCCTGGCACCAAGTATGACTATGGTTTGTGGGTGGTTTAATTTATTTATACAAGAAAATACACAATCTCTTCATAACTGGATAAATAGATCTTATATAACACATTACACCAGAGTATAAGATCTCCCAGCTGTGGGAATGTCATTGCACTCACTATTAGGAAAGAAATCTTGCCTGTTGCGACCAGGTTCCTGAATGATTAGGACAGGAACCTAACTGCCTCAGTCACAGACAGTTGCTTGCAGTCGATGCTGTAATGCACTACCCAGGCCCTTTTCTGCACTGAAAAACGTATTCCTCCAGCAGCGGGAGTCCTCCCAGGGGCAGCTCTACCATCAGCCCGCTCTACAAGTTGTCCTCATTCATCTGCTTACTCCCTTCTCTGTGACAGCCGCCCCCCCCCCACACACACACCAAAAAAACCTGATAGATATAGGTAGGAATTGTAAAGGCCAGGGTACCTCTCCTCACGTTGTGACTAGTTAGAATAACCATCCCAATTTGATAGCTTGCACGGATTGGGCTGAGGCCTCTGTTGTGACTACATTTCTACCCAACTTCTATTTATGTCCGATCCTGCGTCTTTCCCTATCTCCACAGGCAGGTGTAGCTGGAGATTTTCCCCTGTCATCATCCAGCATGGAAATTGTCCTCTCCAAGTCTGCTTATCTACCTGCAGCTCTTGTTATACACGGTTTGTAGTTCAGACCTTTTTGAGGAGGATCTCTAGGATGCTACCACTGGTTAATGTTGATGAGACACCTCCTTTGATTGGTACATCTTTGATAAAATCATGATTATTCAAGGGTTTTCCACCAAAGCTATGAATCCTGGTTTAAATGAATGATTCTATTTAATCAGATTTTACACATTGACTTTTTTTTTTTCTTTTGGGGAGAATTGTTTGCTTGACAATTGTGTTTGTCTCTCCAGTACCATTCTTGTTTTTTAAATGTGCTGCTGTTAATGTTGTCAATTGCTTCTCACACATGTTCTGTGCCCTTGCATAAAACAGCTCGGCCCCGAGATCCCCCTGAAGTGTTACTGAGGTTTACTGCTACGCTTACTCTATTATCTTGTTTCTCATAACTTTGCCTCTTCGCACTTTCCTTTACAGCACCTCGACTGCTCCCACACCAGGTTTATAGTGGAAAGGCGATTCCTCTCCCTTCCATGGGTTATAAAAGACCTGGAAAATAGATTTTTCAATATCTGCTTATTTGGCTAAGAACCTGGACATCTTGATTCTCAGGTGAGCTCCTGAGCCCCTGGGCTGCTGCCCCATGCTGACAACTGCAAAATGCCTCCTAACTTTTTAAACCAAGTTTGCTATATTGACAATACTGACTGGCAGCTTCAGCATCAGCGGAGAGCTGGGCATGGTCCCTGCCCCAGACCGCCCACAGTGGGATCTCAGACACTGGGACCCCGGAACCTGTGCTGTGCCAGTTCTTCAGGTGAGTCTCCAGCACACTCAGGTTTAAGAAGCACAGTCCCAGGGGACGTTATGGATAGAGCCAGGCTGTGCGAGGTGGAATTGCTGCTCCGTCATTTACTAACTGAACGATTTGGGGAAATTCACTTACCTCCTCTGGGCGTCTGTTTCTTCTGCTGCTGTGCCGCAGGTTTGCTTCTCAAGACCAAACTTTTAGGGTATTGAAAGTGAATAGAAATTAATAAAAAACTCAATAAACATTATTGCTATTATTTTTGTCACTGTTTTTGCTGTTTAAGTAATCTTACCATTTTCAGCATGTTGCTGTCTGATGTAATTACTTCTTTCTTGAAAATGTTATGAAAGGTAGTAATTTCTTTTTGGACAGTTAGTGATTTGGTGAAGAACTATTATGTGGGCCTCTGGCTAATTTTGCCTGTGAGCAGAAAATTGTTAATTAATCTTTTCTTAAATAAACTGCCTCAAATTAAATATAGTATTTGGATCTATAGATGATATTAATTTAGTTTACAATGAGCACAGTAATATACAGCATTTTTGAATTTAGGACTTCTCAGTATATTGATTTTTGTTTCTTCTTGTTCTAGTGTTGAGGATTTCTGAACCTCTGTCTGACAGCACACAGGTCTGTCCACAGAGTAATACAATGGATAATCTGTAATTAAGAGTTTCAAATTTATACTTTATATCTGTAAAACTTTATACTTTGAAGCATTTTATTGAGAAATATAAACTATAGCAGGTGGTGGCTTAACATTGTACTTTTTTTTTTAATGGAGACTATAAACTGAAAGTTACAAATCACTATCACATTTATACACATTCCAATTGAAGGATAATTATTGAGTCACTATGTATCCAGCTCTCAGTTCTCAGCTTGTGTCTGTATCATCATCTAAAGTCATTAGATGCACTACTGACATAGTCAAATTTTACAAAATTCAATCTGTATAGTTTGAAATACTACAATCTGTATAGTTTGAAAGTAAACAAATTGAAGTTTACCTAGAAGGTTCTTGCTTTATGAAATAATTTAACATAGTATTGTTCTAAATAGCAACCTTATTCATCTCTTTATAACATCTTTTGCACATGTTTTTTTTTCTCACATGTTTTTTTGTTTTGTTTTGTTTTAATATTTTATTATTATTAATTTTAATGGGGTGACACCAATAAATCAGGGTACATATGTACAATGTACTTTTTACTGACCGACTTCCCTTCCTTGGGTCATTTCCTGCCCCCTACAAGCACTTGCTTCATTTTGCAAATAAACTTGCACTTCAGTCCTTATCTAAAGGATTGTGTGTTCCTTTGTAAGAGATTAAGTATGAATACAAAGTCTCACATGTCTTTAAGTCAGAGTCTGTATCTCTGCTTCATTCATATGAAACAAATACCAACGTAAAATGAAGAAAATTTATATTTTAATCTAGAATTTGTCCTGTTCTTTTCATTTCTTTACCTTTCACCCTGCCAATTCCTAGAAAGAAATATAAATACCTAAATATTTTAAGCTAGCATAGTTGTTACAAAGAGTTGTATGCATGTGTTCTAATTTTAGCGGTATCTATTTCTTCCTCCAACTACGGCAGGATTTTCAGCAGTTTTTGAATGAAAAAGATTCAGCATCATAGTTGCTCAAATATATAAATAGATATTATTGTTTATTTTATATGAACAGTGTCAGGGATGGGAAGAAGGGAAAACCAGATAGAAGGTGACAGAGGACAATTTGACTTTGGGTGACGGGTATGCAACACAATTGAATGATAAGACAACCTGGAGATGTTTTCATTGTACATATGTACCCTGATTTATTGGTGTCACTCCATTAAAATTAATAATAATAAAATAAAATTTAAAAAAAAAACAAAAAAACCTCTGAAGCTAAAAAGAAAGATTAGTAGTACCCAAGTATTTTCTGTATTATCTTTAACGCTAACATTTAAAGAATGGCATCTATAGAAAAATCTCAAATGACTAAGCTATTAAAGCTTAGCCTCACCATGAAAATATGAGCATGAGCTGGTACTTTTCTGAGCCACATGATCATTATATGTGTTACATTAAAAGAGTTAATTTTGAAAAAAAAAAAAAAAGAAGGCAAACATTTGGAACTCAGAAGACTCCACTAGAGACTGTCCCTGTAGATATTTCTTCAAAAGCACACTCAGGTGGTGCTGTTTTTCTGTCGTATTGTAAGTAGCGCTGGTCTAGATTTGACAAAAAGTTGAAAATCCGCAATAATCCCCTTATCTTTTCCAGATTAAACTCTTTGTTCCTCTCAAAAATCTTGCCCCAGTGAAACTCATGACATGTAGCTGTCCCAGCAATCAACCCATTTCCTCTCCTACAATGACTTTTTATGTCATTTTCTGTCTTTCACAAATGTGGGTCTCCTGAAACAAATAGCTTGCCCATCCTGATTCCTGTAGTCAACCTGGGGACCTTTAACGTTCACTTGAATGACTGCAACCTTCTGATGTCTCATGCCCTTGAATTCATGTTTCAAATAATCTCTTTCCATCTTCTTTCGCTCCCACTCACGTAGTCTCATGTTGCACATTATGATTATACCACTATTTTATACCTCTAAATTATGAGGTTAAATATTTCCCTGTATCATCAAGAGCTCTGTGTTTTCAGATTGTCAAAGTCACCCTCTCTGGCTGTTCTTCAACATACAAAACCCTCTAGCTCACTCTGCATTCTTTCTATTTTTTACTGTTATATTTATTTATTTTAAAGTTTAATTATTGGGTTTACATTGCTTAATAAAATTACATAGGTTTCAGGGGTAAAATTCTACAAAACATCATCTCTATATTGTGTTACGTGTTCACCACTCCAAGTCTCCTTCTGTCACCATTGATCCCCCTTTACCCTCTCATTCCTCCCCATCCCCCTTTCCCTCTCGTAGTCACCACTGTTGTCTGCCTGAGAAGTTTTTCTCAGCTCTCTCTTGCTTGTTCTTTTTTTCCCTTAATCATATTCTGTCACTTTAAAAGCTTTTTTTTTTTTTTGCCAATACTCTGACAAGTTTGCCTTCCCATCTCTTCCATCCAGCAAGGGCTCATCATTCTGGAAGATCCCAGTTTCACACTGAAACCGTGAGACACGCAGAGATTTTGAGGGAGAAGAATCAAGGGCTCTTGTACCAGTTTACTGTAAAATTTTTGGTTACATAAAATCAAAGCATGGACGTAAGTTTCTTTATAGGTCAGGGAAACAGGCATTGTGCAGAGTACTGACTTGACTTTTGAGGCAGATTGACTAGGTTTAAATCACACCTCTGTCTCTTTTGGTAGGATTTTACTTAGCAGTTTGCTTATGTCTTAAAAATTTCATTTTCTTGTCTGTAAAATGTGACATCATAATACTATCCTGTGCATCATAGTTCTTTGGTCGGAATTAAATAATGAAATATGTAAGAGGTTGGAAAGAGAATGATTTCAATATATGTGATTTCTCTAACTCCATTTGACCCTTCCCCACAATAAACCGCAATAAGTTTTCTTTTACACAGCTAGTGCAAGAAACTTTGTCCAAGTCTCTTTTTCTGGTTTTCCTGGGGGTATTTTTTGTTTGTTTTGGTATTATTATTATTTATTTTTTAGATAGGGAAGGATAGAGAGAGGGACAGGAACAACAAGCTGTTCCTATATGTGCCCTGATCATGGAATCAAACCAGCAACTTCTGCTCTCCTGGACAATGCTCCAACCAACCAAGCTATCTGGCCAAAGCTTAGTTTTTATCAATTTTTTTTTGTGTGTGTGTGACAAAGACAGAGAGAGAGAGAGAGAGAGAGAGAGAGAGAGAGAGAGACAGACAGGAAAAGAGAAAGATGAGAAGCATCAATTCTTTGTTGTGGCTCCTTAGTTGTTCATTGATTGATTTCTCATATGTGCCTTAACAGGAGGGTTATAGCAGACCAAGTGACCCCTTGCTCCAGCCAGCGACCTTGGGATCAAGCTGGTGAGCCCACGCTCAAGCTGGTGACTTCGGAGTTTCAAACCTGGGTCCACCGCGTCTCAGTTGGATGCTCTATCTACTGCACCATCACCTGGTCAGACTTTATTGATTTTTTTAGAGAGACAGAGGGAGAAAAGTAGAGAGAGGGAAGGGGAAAGGGAAGCATTCATTTGCTGTTCCACTCAATCATGTGTACACTCTCAAAAGGATTATAGATATCATGACCAAGTGGTATTTATTCTTGGAATCAAGGATGGATTAACTTACAAAAATTAATCAGCTTAATATGCCACATTAACTGAATAAGGGGGAAAATATAAGCTAATCTCAATTGTTGAACAATCTCTAGCTAGACTTACCAAGGATAAAAAAGAAAGAAGACTCAAAGAAATTAATTTTAAGTGAAAAAGAGACATTACAAATTATACCACAAAAATACAAAGAAACATAAGGGACTACTATGAATAATTAAAGGCCACTGAATTGGACAACCAAATATAAAATTTTAAAATCCTAGAAATACACAACCACCCTAGACTACATCATGAAAAATAGAAAATGTTAACAAATCAATAATAAGTAAGGAGACTGAAGTGGTCATCAAAAACCTCCCAGCAACAAAAAGTACAGGACTAAATGGCTCTTCAGTTGTGATTTCTACCAAAACTTTAATGGAAGAATTAATATCAATCTTTCCAAACACTTTTAAAAAGTCAGAAGGGGAGGAAACTAATTTGTGAGGCCAGCATTACCATGACGGCACAGACAGACAAGGACACTACAAAAAAGGAAAATACAGGCCAATATTCCTGATGGACACAGATGCAACAATTCTCAATCTTCAAATATTAGCAAAACAAATTTATTAGTACATTAAAAGGTTCATATGCTATGATCAACTGTGATTCATTCAAAAGCATAAGCATGGTTGAACATCTGAAAATCAATACATGTGGTATTCAGAGATATAGAGAGCAGAGAGGAGTTCCCAGGAGCTTGGGGCTGGGGGAAATCGTGAAAGATTGGTAGGAGGTACAAACTTTCTTTTTATGATGAGGAAGATCTGAGGATATAACAAATAGTATGATGGCTATAGTTGATAACAATTTATGACACAATTAAAACAAAATATAAAAATAAATGATAAGCTTGGCATGTGACGTATGCTCAGGTATACAATGGAAGGAAGTTCATTTGTGGTAAAAGTTATGGTGAATAGCTAACACTTTTTATTTATTTATTTTTTTTCAGTTGGACTCTTAAAAATCAATTTTCACCAATAGAGCATTAAGATTCCCTACAGTCAGTAGATATGAAAGTCACATTACTTCTGTTATATTATGTAGTAGTTAAAAAAAGAATCTTGAAAATGCTATTACTGTGTAAGTTGTACAGGAAAAACTTACAGCTTTCTGGGTCCTAGCAGTGAGCTCTGATTTTATCCAGTCTTCATAATGCCATGGGACAGGCTCACTCTACAGTACTGAAAGTTGCCTTTATGGGAAGTTTTATCACACATTTCCCAAAGCAAAAGAATGATCATCACGATATTATGTGTAGCTGAAAAAGCCACATAGAGTGGCAACCATTTATTTAATTTCATTTATCTTCTTATTATACCATTATTAAAGTATGTTTAATTTCTAGATCTTGATTATTTTTCACAAGCAAGATCTGAAATCTAAAAATTTGAATATCCAAGTTAATATAATAGAAGAGTGTACTAGTCCACATTCACGGTCGTAAAGGGACACAAACATATACAAACAGGATAAGTTAATTCATCATTGCCAAGAAACCTAGTGATCCCTGGTGGTTTTTGAGCACAAAGTTGCCTCATATAGATATACACCGACTTATAGTTTGCTACTTCTTTGCATTGTCCTCTGTGAGTTCACATTGCTTCAACGACACTCTTTTATTTTGTACAATGTCTTCACTCCAATTATTCAGTGGAAGAATAATAACCTAGCGCATGGTCTTATTAACATTGCCAGGATAAAATTTCAGTTCATTTTTTCTAGAGCTCCAAAGCTAGCAATATCCCTATTTGTATAAAACAGAATTTATTAGCCTGACCTGTGGTGGCGAAGTGGATAAAGCGTCGACCTGGGAACACTGAGGTCGCCGGTTCAAAACTCTGCACTGGTCTGGTCAAGGCACATATGGGATTTGATGCTTCCAGCTCCTCCCCCCTTTCTCTCTCTCTCTCTCTCTCTCTCTCTCTCTCTCTCTCTCTTCCCTCTATGTCTCCTCTCTAAAATTAATAAAATAAAACAGAATTTATTTTAAGTGAGAGGAGGGGAGATAGAGAGACAGACGCCTGCATGCGCCCCAACCTAGGATCCACCCAGCAACCTCTGTCTAGAGCCAATGCTTGAATTAACTGAATTAACCGAGTTAATTTTAGCACCTGATGCTTACTGTCAGACCAACAGAGCTAACTTCAGCACCTGTCCACTCAAACCAATAGAGTCACTGGCTGCGAGAGGGGAACAGAGAGAGAAAGGGGTGAGAGGGGGAGAGAAATAGATAGTTGCTTCTCTTGTGTGCCCTGATTGGGAATCAAACCCAGGATGGCTATATGCTGGCTGAAACTTTATCCACTGAGCCACTGGCCAGGGCCTAAAATAGAAATTTAAATAATAAGATTATTCTTATATATTCTGGTTGGAAGAGGAAGAAAAACATTCAATGTAACATATCAGATATTGAATGCGCAAAATCAAAATTTTGTAATCATGTTCAGACATAGCTACCTTTCAGATGTAGTAAAGAGTTGAAGGAAATTCTTCTAGTAAGTAAGACCAGGGTTAGAAACCCATCCCAGCCATATTAGTAGTTCTACTTGAAACATATTATTTTATCTCCTTGTCTCAGTTTCTGCATTGTGTGACCCATTATTCACATCCAAAGTTTGTTCCAGAGTTTCAATGATATTCCATGCAATACAATTGTAAATGCTAAATCTTGTATTATTTTGCACATTTAATAAATGACAGTTGCAATTAAAAGCAAATATAATGTCTGGCATCTCAACTGAAAATGGTGGATAATAGGCCCTAGCCAGTTGGCTCAGTGGTAGAACATCTGCCCATTGTGTGGATGTCCTGGGTTCAATTCCTCACCCTCTTGCTTCTCTCTCTCTCTTTCCCTCCTACAGCCATGGGTCAATTGGAATGAGTTGGCCTTGGGTGCTGAGGATGGCTTCATGGCCTCTGCCTCAGGTGCTAAGAAAAGCTTAGTTGCTGAACAATGGAGCAACACCCCAGATGGAGAGAGCATCGGCCCCTAGTCGGTTTTCTGGTGGATCGCAGTCCAGGCGCATGTGGGAGTCTGTCTCTGCCTCCACTCCTCTCACTGAAGGAAACAATTAAAATAAAAAAAAAGAAGATTGTGGATAATAAAAGTTAATAGCAAACACAACACACCAGGGTCTGTTACAAAATCTGTATGTTTTTATTTTCTTATCCTTCTGGCAACTTTTCAAGAGAGGTACTATTATTCTCCCCATTTGAACATGAGAAAACTGAGGTAGATATGTTATCAGGTAGGTGACAGCTACCACTGTCTCTCTGTTAGTAGGTATGGGATACTTAATCTCCTAACACTGTCTTTTTACCATTCTATGACCATCTAAGACTGCAACAATTTCCCAGAAAAGTGTGGAGGCCATATATATATATATGTTTTTATGTAAATTATTTAGCTACTCTTTTGAATAATTTTAGGATATCAGTCTAACAGTTTCTTTTCCTTGGCCTGAAAAGTTTAACTCTCATACATATGCTGCCATCTTGTGGTCATTTCCTAGAATTATGCTTTCATGTGAATGAAATTTCTAAAGCATGAGAAGGATTAAATAACTCAGACTGGAACAAGGGAAACAAACAAACAAACAAACAAAACGCGTGGTTTTGAGCTTTTAATTACTTCATATAAAAAAAAATATTTCTATAAAAACTATCGGTAACTGAAGGAACAGAATTGACACAGCACACCTATTCAAGGTATAAGGTCTCCAGGCAAAGGGAAGACTAATGCACTGATTAGTAAGGGAATCTTGCCTGTTAAGACCAGGTTACCAAATGCTTAGAACTGAAATGTAAATGGTCATCTCAAAGATGGTAGCATCGAGTATGCTGTGATGCATTATATAACTCCCTTTCTGCACTGAAAGACTTAATTCCCCTTGCAGCTGGAAGTCCTGCCCACAGACAGCTCTACTGTCTGATATCTCTAAAAATGGTCTCGTTCATGCCCATCAGCTCTTCCGTGGTGCAGCTCACACCCGAGTTCTGGTGGTGGGAGTTGTAAGTGCAACGGCATATTTAAGTAAATTTTTTTCACTTTTATTGAGACACAATTGTCAGAGAGTTGTGCATATTTTTAAGTGTACTGTAGAATGACTTGACATCATATACTGACTATTGAAAAATGATTGGCATAAGTGCAGTTTACATCAAAATCCCTCATATAGTTATAATGTTTTTCCTTGTAATAAAAACTTTTAAGATCCACATTCCTAGCCAGTGTCCATACACCATACAGCAGTGTTAATGACAGGCACCTGTCTGTACATTACATCCCCAGTACGTGTTTATCTTACAATTCAAAGCTTGTACCGTTTGACCATTTTCATCCAGTTCCTATCCCACAGATCTGATCATTTTCTGTTAGTTTGGTTTTTATTTATTTGTTGGTATAAAGTCCACATAGAAGTAAAACCAAATAATATTTTTCATAATTTTTTTGCCTTATTTCACTTGGCCTAATGCCCTCCAGGTCCCTCCCTCGTTGCAAATGACAGGATAGCTTTCTTTTTTTTTTCTTTTCTTTTTAAATAAGACCAAGAAAGACAGACTCCCAGACACACCCCAACCAGGATCTACTCAGAAACCCCCATCTGGGGCCAATGCTCTGCATATCTGATGCCATGCTTACAACTGAGCTATTTTTAGTGCATACGGTGGAGGCTCCATGGAGCCATCCTCAGTGTCTGGGGCCAACGGGCTCAAACCAATTGAGCCATGGCTGCAGGACAGAAAGAAAGAGAAAGAGAACGAAAAATAGAAGAGTGGGAGAAGCAGATGATTGTCTTCCCAGTCAAATCGAACCTGGGACTTTCACACGCTGAGCCAACAGATAACCTTTTTTTATGGCTAAATGGTAACTCGTAGTAAAAATACTCCACATTTTCTTCACCATCCATCTGTAAATGGACACAGGTTTTTTTCTGTCTTGATTATTATAAATAATGCTGCAATGAATGTGAGGGTGCATGTATCTTTTCAATTAGTGTTTTTGCTTTCTTTGGATAAATACTTAGATGTGAAATTGCTTCCAAGCCATTCAGTTGGCCTTTGCTTCAAGTTTCCCTGTAATCTTGACCCATTCCTGGACTTATTTACTCTCTACTGTGAACCAAACAACATATTTAGGTATTTGTCCTCAATGATGCTCTTTACTGTCTTTGCTTCGCAGGAGTTCTAGACATTATTAGTATATGTAGACTCATACACACCAACATACATCTGTTTATAATGGTGCTTTTGCGCTCCTGAGTCCAGTTATGACCTTCCCCCCAAAACGACCCTGGAACATAGCATAAGATTTCATACGATAAGTAGTATGTTGTGATTACAAATATTCTTGACCCACTGTGGTCATGGAGGTGATGTTGGAAGGCATTCAAAAAGTTGCCCTGGAATTTATGTTACATTTTCTTGGACATATTTAGCATAGGAAGCTTATTTTTGAGTTCCACAAAGAATTCTCATCCTTGAAGTAAAACCTGGTTTCTACTTCCTCTATTTTATATGTGTTATGACAAGTGAAAAAAATCAAGGAGATTTTATTTTATATAAACTTTCAGAAAGGAAGAGCACATTTATGAAAAAAAAATCCTGCTACTGAAAACAAAATACCAGTTAACAGGCCCTCTGGGTGGCCATACACTTCATCAATTTGATTAATGTTAAGATTCATGAACATTTATATTCTTATTATATGAATTCAGTGTTGAATCTATATTTTGTTAAATTAAAAATTCAAATACTCTTTTTCCAGCTTTATAAATGTTTATCGATACTAAAATGAAACAGCAAGATACATAAACCACTTGCAATTAAGTGGTATTTACCTTGCAATAATGAGACTGGACTTTTGGCTTTGTAAATTATTTTAATGACTGATTTAAAATAGAAGTAAAGTTAATAGGTGAAGAATTATTAGTTCACGTAGGTTATACAGAGAAGACAAACTTCAGGCTGGTTGGAGCCATGACAAAGGAGGGGAAGGAGTTAAAACAGAGAAAGAGGGACCCAGTTATACTATCAGTGAAATTATGTCAACCTGAGAACTATAAATCTAATGATTTAAATAAGAGGCTGGTGTGGAACTGGACCTTTCATTCCAGTAGGAAGAAAGTGTAAAACAAAGTTACTTCAGGATTTATCAGGACAGGAGTGGGTGGCAGGTGATTAGTGCTAATTAAGATCTCCAGTACAGTATAATTAAAACCAAATGAGTTTCAGCAGAAGCAGCTAGAGCAACATAAAGTCAATAATATAACCCAGCAGATATTTCCCTAAAAGCACATTGTAGTTGTAAATAACAATAGTTATGTTATCTCAGTGACACATGAGCAGGTGGCTTTGCATCGTAGTTGAACTGCTGAGTGGTTGCATCCAAGAACGTTTTTTTGTGACTTACAGTCGATGTATTCATCATAGTAGATGCAGGGGTTTGCTGAAGGGAGAAAGCATATGTATGCAATATTAATTTCAAAAGAAATCATAGTCAATGAGGATAGAGATCATCTCCATAAAGATATAAATGTAAAATTTATTAGCAATAATGAATTCATTTTATCATGAGCTAATAAAATTAGAATGGAAAACAGGTAATGAGTTAAATGGGTCAGTTATTAAAGAAAAGCAGGTAAAAGCCTGGTGTGGTATTAAATAGCCTTCTTTAATCACTATTATTATTATTATTATTATTTTTTGCTAAAACATACCTAAGTACATTAGAAATGAATCACCGCTATCAATTTTAATGTCATTTTAAAATCATCAACATGGTTAACTATATAATAAAGTGATAAAAGTTTTATTTGTTGTTGTCTGCTTACAGATGCTCTGCCATCTCATAGGTAAGGTATTGCTTCGGATTACTAAAATGAACTATATATATGATCTTGGTCACTCTGGGGTGAAGGGAAAAGAATATATATAGATATGTTATAACAGTTTTTTATTTATTTTTCTGTCAATAGACCAGCTCTTCCCCTGCAGTGGCTACAGGTAATAAAACTGCAATAAACATGAAGGGGAAGGTACCAGTTTGAGTTAGTGTTTCCAGTTTCTTTGGATAAATACCTAAAAGTAGAGTTGCAGGATTATGCGATAGTTTCATTTTTGATGATTTGAAGACCCTCCATACCATTTTCCAGAGGGACTGCACCAATGTACGTCCCAATCAACAGTGTTGTAAGGGTTCCCTTTTCTCCACTTCCTTGCCAACACTTATCTCTTGCCTTTTCGATAAGTGCTGAATCATTCTAACAGGTCTGAGGTAATATATCAAAGTGGTTTTGGTTTGCTTTTCTCTGATGACTAGTGATGTTAAATGTCCTTTCACGTGCCTGATAGGAGAAAGTGTAAGAAGGTCAAGGCCAGTCACTCACTGTCTTCCTTGGAAAAATTGTCAGTTTAGTTCCTTTGCACATATTTAAATCAAACTGTTTCTTTCTCTCTCTCTCTCTTTTTTTTTTTTTTTTTTTGCTAAGGAGTATATGAGTCCTTTATGCAGTTTGAATATTAACACCAATTTAGATATAATTTACAAATATGTTCTCCCCATTTTATAGACATTTTTTTTTTAATTTCTTTTTATTTTATTTATTTTAGAGAGGAGACACAGAGTGAGAGAGAGAGAGAGAGAGAGAGAGAGAGAGAGAAAGAGAGAAAGAGGGGAGGAGCTGGAAGCATCAACTCCCATATGTGCCTTGACCAGACCAGTGCAGGGTTTTGAACTGGCGACCTCAGTGTTCCCAGGTCGACGCTTTATCCACTGCGCCACCACCGGCCAGGCTTCTCCCCATTTTATAGGTTGCCTTTTCATTTTGTTGTTGACTTTATTTGCTGTACAGACACTTTTTAGTTTGATATAATCCCATTCGTTTATTTTTGCTTTTGTTGATGTTACTTTTGGTATCAAATTTAAAAAGTTATTGCCAAGACTGATATCAAGGAGATTGCCCTCATATTTTTTTCTCAGAGATGTATGATTTCAGGTTTCACAATCAAACTTTTAATCTATATTGAGTTAATCTTGTATATGGTGTAAAATAGTGGTCCTGTTTCATTCCTTTTTATGTGGCTATTATTTCCAACATAATTTATTGAACAGATTATCATTTTTCCTTCTATGCACTTGGCTCTTTTATTGTAAATTAATTATGTATGTGTTGGTTTTTTCTGGGTTCTATCTTTTGTCCCATTGATCTATATGCTTGTTTTTATGTCCATACCATACTGTTTTGATGACTAAAGCTTTTTAATATAGCTTAAAATCAGAATGGTATTACCTTCAGCTTTGTTCTTTTTTCTCAAGATGTTTTTGTCTATGTGTGATTTTGTGAATTCATACAAATTGTCAGATCTATAGTTCTATTCCTGAGAAAAATAGCAATGGGATTAGTAGTAGTAGTAGTAGTATTTGTATTTTTTTTTCTCAAGTTAGAAGCCAGGAGGCAGTCAGACAGACTACTGCATGCACTCAACCGGGATCCACCCTGCATGCCCACGAGGAGGCAATGCTCTGCCCATCTAGGGCGTTGCTCTGTTGCGGCCGGAGCCATTCTAGCACCTGAGGTGGAGGCCATGGAGCCATCCTCAGCACCCGGGTCAACCCTGCTTCAATGGAGCCTTGGCTGTGGGAGGGGAAGAGAGAGATAGAAAGTAAGGACAGGGGGAAGAGAGAGAGAGAGAGATGAGAGGCAGCAAGTTGTTGTTGTGGCACTTTAGTTGTTCATTGATTGCTTTCATATATGTGCCTTGACAGGGGGGACTGTAGCAGAGCCAGTAAGCCCTTGCTCAAGTTAGCAACCATGAGCTCAAGCCAGTGACCTTGGAATTTAAGCTAGTGATCTTTGGGCTCAATCTAGCAACCATGGGGTCATGTCTATGATCCCACAATCATGCCAGCATCCCTCGCTAAAGCCGGTGAGCCCATGGTCAAGACAGAAACCACAAGGTTTAGAACCTGGGTCCTCAGTCTCCCAGGTTGATGCTCTATCCATTGGGCCACAGCCTGGTCAGGCAGTATTTTATTCTTTTTGATGTAATTGAAACTGGGATTATTTCTTAATATTTTCCTAATTGTTTTTTATTTGTATACATAAACACAACTAATTTTTGCATATTGATCTTTTATCCTGCAATTTTGCTGAATTCAGTTATGAACTCCAGCAGTTTTCGGTGAAGTTGTTAAAATTTTCTATATACAGTATCATGTCATCAGCAACTCTAGTGTTTTGTTTCTGCATGCCATAATAAGGCCAAGCCAGTAGAGAATTAGGTAACAGTAAGCAATCTGAGAACACTGGTAACCTGAAAGCAGTATGTTTAAATTCAGAACTTTAATAAGAGAGCACAGAATCATTTTATAGAGCATAGAAAAAGTTATACTTCCCTGGACAGTTGGCTCAGTAGTAGAATATCGGCCTGGGATATAGAACACCCGGGTTTGATTCCCTGTCAGGGCACACAGGAGAAGCGACCAGTTGCCTCTCCACCCTTCCCCCTCTTCCTTCTCTCTCTCTATCTCTCTTTGCCTTCTGTAGCCATGACTCAAATGGTTCCAGCAAGTTGGCCTCTGGGCGCTAAGGATGGCTCCACTTCCTTGCTTCAAGCCCTGAGATGGCTCAGTGGCAGAGCAATGGAACAGCGGCTCCAGATGGGCAGAGCATCACCCAGTAAGGGGTTTGCTGGATGGATCCCAGTCAGGGCACATGAGGGAGTCTGTCTCTCTGCCTCCCTGCCTCTCTCATTTTATTTTAATTTTTATTCTTTTCCAAGTGAGGAGGGGAGATAGAGAGACTTCTGCATGCACCTAGACCAGGATCCACCTGGCCACCCTCATTTGGGGCCCATCCTCTGCCCATCTGGGGCTCATGCTCATGACAGAGCTATTTATAGTGCCTGAGGCATGAGGCTTTGTGGAACCATCCTCAGTGACTGGTTGATGCACTTGAATCAATTGAACCGTGGCTATGGAAGAGAGAGAGAGAAAGAGAAAGAGGAGATGGGGGTGAGGAGTAGAGAAGCAGATAGTCAATTCTCCTCTGTGCCCTGTCTGGGAATCAAGCCCAGGACATCCACACACCGAATGGACACTTTACTGCTATGCCAACCAGCCAGGGCCAACATTATTTTCTCTCATAAAAATTCTATCATTCTTATATAGCTATGATTTGATTTTTAAATGATATAATTTAAATACTAAACGACAACAGTTTATTTCCAGATATCTAGTAATTCAAACTTAAAATCATTTTATCAATGATCTTTGTTGCCAAAAAAGATAACTATGTCTTAGGTTGAATTAAAAAGTCAGAACTAAAAATGGAACAGAAATTAGGCTGTTTATATTATATAAATGATTTACAGTTCAGATAGCAGAAATGTTCAGATATGAGAACAGTTTATAGTATTTGAACCTCATAGAAGTAGCTAAGGAAAAAAGAAAAGGCATTTTGTGTTAATATGGAAAGTCTGGCAGAGCAAAAGGGGCTCCAATGAAATAACCTTTATCAGATGCACAGAAGCAAAATAGAGTTGGAATAATGCTTATGCCAGCATTTTATGTAGGGTGTCCTTACTAGGATCTTTAAATTTTAAGGCAGAGACTTGAGTA
Organism: Rhynchonycteris naso; assembly: GCA_037038555.1. Taxonomy (NCBI): domain Eukaryota; kingdom Metazoa; phylum Chordata; class Mammalia; order Chiroptera; family Emballonuridae; genus Rhynchonycteris; species Rhynchonycteris naso. The sequence continues at coordinate 16,180,215 of CM073000.1, forward strand.
TAGACCTAGACATTCTAATTTCCACTCGAATAGATTTAATCAATGGTTGTGGTGACTCTGGGGAGAAAGAAAAATCCAATAATGTTGATCTTTCTTGTGAAATGATTGAGATGAAAGTTATAGGATAATGCAAGTTGTTAAATGCTTGAGGAAAAGGACACATGGCTCCCAAATCAACAATCAACATCAAGCAAACTGAGATGTAAAACTTACTACAAAGTTTATCTTCACAGTTATTTGGACAGTCTTCACATGGTTTTCCCTGCTTATAAGGTTCACTCTTTTTGTCAGGTTCATTACCCCTTAAAAAAATAAAAAAAAAAAGAAGTCCAATAAAATTAACATTAGGAAAATACGTATAAAATGTACTCACTATTTGAATCAACATTAAAAGCAATTTTTGAAAACTACTTGTTATGACGACTATAATTGTTAAGGTGGATTTAATATTTCCAGGCTTACAATGATGCTAACTTACCCTTTTAAAAGTACAACAGACAACTTTGCTGTCCTAAGAATATTTTGGAACAGGTGGCACCTTTTTGGGCAGTCACATCTCAAGTGACAGAACAACTTTAGAGCCATTTACAATAAGAGACTTTTCTTTATACCCATAAGGACTTGATAAAGTTACATAAAAGCACACATTTCTTTTTTTGTTTGTTTGTTTTGTCTTGTCTTTTTTTGTGTGTGTGACAGAGACAGAGAGAGAGGGACAGAAAAACTTGAAGGTAGAGAGATGAGAAGCATCAATTCTTTATTGCAGCTCCTTAGTTGTTCATTGATTGCTTTCTCATATGTGCCTTGACTGGGGGGCTACAGCAGACAGAGTGACCCCTTGCTCAAGCCAGTGACCCTGGGCTAAAGCTGGTGAGCCTTGCTCAGACTAGGTGAGCTCACATTCAAGATGGCAACCTCAGGGTTTCAAACCGAGGTCCTCTGCATCCCAGTCCAATGCTCTATCCACTGCATCACCGCCTGTTCAGGCAAAAAAAGCATATGTTTCTTAACAATGTTAAAGTTTTTTAAGAGAGTGGAGATGTTCTGATTTCATCCTGCACTATGTTATAAAAAACTTGATATATATTAGTGTCTTTTATATAAATATAGGAAGTATTATAAAAAAATAAAAGTATACCACCATAGCTAAAACTCAAGAGTTGGAGAGAGTGAATAGGTAAGAATTTCCAGTTCTGAGATAGTTTGAAATTTCAAATAAAACAGGCTTACCTTCAGATATCTAAGAAAACAATGTGGATCATAGCTTATTTGTACTTAATATCACTTAAAATTAAAGTAAATGTTCTGCCTAAAAGAACATTCTATTTAATTTTTTCACTGATATTTAAATTGTTAACATTTTACCTTATAAAATAAGTTCATTACTTAATTCAGTAAGATATTTTGTCAAACACTTGGCCAAATCTTTTGCCAAGAAAATTCTTCTATCACAGCTCTGTGCATTTTATTTTTTTGTATTGTCAAAAGTTCACCACAGACCACCAACCTTTTCAAAGATTTAGTACAACTGATATGTTATAAACTCAAGCAGCCCTCAATTTTCTTAGTATTACTTACATATATAAAATCACAACAAATATTAACTACTAAAATAAAAACATAATAAGAGCAAAAATAACACACACACACACACACACACACATATATATATATATATATATATATATATATATATATATATATATGTATAAATGTGTTATATAAATTGAATCTATAGTGATTTTGGAGACTTCAATTGAAGTGTAAAATGGGTACCATATACTCAGAACAATCATTTTCATTGGTCCATATTAAACATCTTTTATTATTATGCTACACACATGGGAGACAGCTGGTGGTAAAACATCAGGGGACAAAAGAGTATACTTGCTCTTCACTGAAGCAAATTTCTTCTAAGAATTGGTACTCATATTATTGATAAGAGGTAAACTAATTTTTGAAGAAAAAAAAGACATACATCAATAGTTAAACTAAAAAGCTAAATACAAGAACACTTGACTTTTTCTGTGTATTCTTAACACTTCATTGCATTTTAGTCCTTGCCTTATAAAAGTACTTTGCATTGCTGAAGTAAATATTGTTTTTGGCTTAAGCTAGTTCTAATTTGTTTACCTTAATTAATATTACTTGAAGAATCAATAACACACAGCAAGACTTTTGATAATAATTCTAAGTGTGAACATTTTTTTTAATGTTTATTGAGCCCTGGCCAGATAGCTCAGTTTGTTAGAGCATCAACCCAAAGCACAGGAGTTGCTGGTTCGACCTTGGTCAGGGCACATACTGGAACAGATGTTCTTCTCTCTCCTGTTCTGTCCCTTCTTCTCTCTCTCTCTAAAAAAAAAAAAACAAAAAAACCCCCCCTCTCTTTATTGTATTGATTTGAGAGAGAGAGAAAGGGAGAGAAGGAGAGAGAGACAGAAACATCTCGCTGCTCCTGTATGTGCCCTGACTGGGGACTGAACCAGCATCCTCTGCACTTCGGGATGATACTCTACCCCACCGCACTATCTAACCAGGGATGAACACTCCTTTAGTAATATATAGGTTATTTTCAAAAATATGATGTAAATAAAAAGGTGTGTTTGCCAGGTCTGTGGAGGTGCAGTGGATAAAGCATAGACCTGGAATCCTGAAGTCTCTGGTTTGAAACCCTGGGCTTGCCTGGTCAAGGCACATATCAGAATTGATGCTTCTTGCTCCTCCCCTGTTTATTTTTTCTCTCTCTCTTCTCTAAAAGTGAATAAATTTAAAAAATCATTTTAAAAAAGTCAGATAAAGATGTGTTTGGGTGTAATATATTAGGTATTGGCTAAATGACATTTTATCTTTAAATTCCACTTAACTGAAATAACATATTTATTGGATTTTATTTTATGTTTTATAAACTAGAATAAGGGAAGAGGATATATTTCTAGAATCTATGTGAACCCAAGCTGTATAATACCTACTCATGACAATAGTGACAAATATAGAGATACTCAGGTGACTTTCTTTTGCAGCATGGTGACACAGAACAGCCAATGAGGTAAGAAGTAGCCCAAACAACCTGTAAATATAAAGAGGTGATTTTATTAGAAAACTGATATTTTGCTAAATGATTATGAAATAAACACTTTTTTTTGTTAAGATACTTTAAGCATAACTTCTTAGAAAGTCATGAAAACAGAAAGATTCCCATGTGTCTGGTTAACACACATAGATATGTACAGTCACTGACTATCACTAACCATGGTTCATATTCTTTTTTCCAAATATATATGGAAAATTAGATAATATAACAAAGGCAGTTTTGGTGATTATTTAAAAATCAAAGCATGAAAGAAACTTTACTCTAGCATCAGAAAATAAGAATAGTGCAGAGTAGTGAGTTGGCAAAATGACTGAGGTTCAAATTCTTATTTCTACAATTTCTTGGTGGGATGGTATTTACCATGATATATGTACCATGACATCATAATTTTTGTAGGACAGTGTCCTTATAAATAGGTGATACATGTTGACATACTAAAAATTAAGTGTCATGACATCAGTAACTTACTTTCAAAATATTCAGAAAAGTGTGTATTTTTATAGAGATATAAATATATTTGATAAAATGTGAAGAATTTATGCATTTAAGTAGTAAGGATATTTATTATACCTATAATGAAATACTTTGGTAAGCTTAAAATGCTTTGAAAGAAAAAGCTGGACAAAGAAGAGAGATGGCATTAGAAAGTTTAAGCCATTATTTTCCCATAAACATAATGAAAATAACTACTAGAGTCTGGCTAAAATAATTTTATAGAAGCTGTGGAAAGCTGTCAAAGATTTATAGCAACTGAATGAACACCTAAAGCAAGAAAAAGCCACAATAAAAATGGTAGAAATTTTTATGGAGTTCTTCTTCTTTGACAGACTGCCTCCCTGCATGCCCCCAGCATAGTTGGGAGGAGATGGTTTAAATTTTATTTCCTTACATGGTCTGGAGCAAGTAGAGAGAACTTTATTTGCTATATTCTGACCTCTTATGTGCTGTCCTAAGAATAGTCTCTGTTTTCTTATTTAGAGCTCAGAGGGTAAACTATAGCATAGTTTAGATCTCAAGGTAGGAAAAGCCCGTGAAACAGTGGGCCTAGCTTATTACAGCTGAAAAGGGACTATAGACCCACTGACATGTGGGACAAAGGATTATGCATAATGAAATACTATAGAACATCTGAACTGCCAAAAAGAAGGTGGGAGAAAAATAGTGGGAAATTAAGACATTTAAAAGCAGGTGTGCATATGTGGAATTAAAAAATAAAATTAAGAGCCATAGTATCAGGCTATATACATGCTCAGAAAAATGAAATAAGAAGACCCTTCCCTAACTTTCACCTGCACTGATCCTTTGTCTCAAAATATGCCTTGCTAATTAATCAAGGCTTTTCCTACCAATCTAAAAACTTGAAGAAGTTCCTCTTTTTGTTCAAATGCCTTGTTTTCAACAACAAAAATCACAAGATATATAAAGAAACAGAAAAACATGGCCTATTAAAGAGAAAACAAGAAATTACAGAAATCATCCCTGAATATACAGGGGCATTAGACTTGCTACACAAAGACTAAAACAATTGCTTTAAAGTTCTTTAAAGAGCTAAAGAAAAACACAGACAATAAACTAAAATAAATCAAGAAAACAACATAGAAACAAAATGAGAATTTCAAAAAATGACTACAAAAATTTTTTAAGGATCAGCCAGAAATTCTGGAGTGGCAAATACAATAACTGAATTAAAAATATTTACTAAAGGCCCTGGCCAGTTGGCTCAGCAGTAGAGCGTTGGCCCAGTATATGGATATCCCGGGTTTGATTCCCAGTCACGGCACACAGGAGAAGCACCCATATGCTCTCTAAATTAATTAATTAATTAATTAAAAAGAATAAAATATCTATAAATAAATTTAACCAACAGAGTAAATGATCTATATATTGAAAATTATAATATATTGATGGAAGAAATTAAAGGCACAAATAAATGAAAATATATTACATACTCATAGATAATAAGAATTAACATTGTTAAAACATACATTATCCAAAGCTATCTATAAACCCAATGTAATTCCTATCAAAATTCCATTGGTAGTCCTGGCCAGTTGGCTCAGCAGTAGAGCATCGGCCTGCATGTGGAAGTCCTGGTTTTGATTCCTGGTCAGGAGAAGCACCCATCTACTTCTTCATCCTTCCCCCTGTCCTTTCTTTCTATCTCTCTCTTCCCCTCCCACAGCCAAGGCTGCATTAGAACAAAGTTGGCCTGGGCACTGAGGATGGCTCCATGACCTCTGCCTCAGGCTCTAGAATTGCTACAGTTGCAATGGAGCAACACCCCAGATGGGCAGAGCATTACCCCCTGGTGGCATGCCGAGTGGATCCCAGTCAGGCATTTTAGGGAGTCTGTCTCTCAGCTTCCATGCTTATCACTTTAGAAAAATACAAACAAAAAAAAATTACTAGAGGTGTTCTATATTGGACTTAAACAGAAAGATGAAAGCAGCAACCAAGTATAAGACAGGTCATTTGAAATTATTATATCTGACAAGCAAACAGAAAAGAGAATGAGGAAAAGACAACAGAGCCTAAGGAGTCTGTAAAACATCATCAAATAGACCAATATATGCATTTTGGGGGAGCAAACAAGAGACTATAAAATGAAAGTAGATAGGTTATTTGAAGAAATTATTGCTTTGAATATACCAAACTTGAGAAAATATATAGATCTACAAATCCAAGAGGCTCAATGATCTTCAAGTAGAATGCAACAAATAATAAAATATATTGTATTCAAACTGTCAAAACTAAAAACTAAGAAAAGACCTTAAAATGCAGAAAGAATACAGTGACTCAGGTACAGGAATCCCCAATAAAACTGCTAGAGGGTTTCTTAGCAGAAAACTTGCAGTACAGAAGATAGTAGGGTAATATATTTAAAGTTCTGAAAGAAAAAAAAAGTCAACCAAAAATCATACATCTTGCAAGACTGTCATTTTAAAATGAGGGAGAAATAAAGATATATTAGCAAAACAAAATTTGAAGGAATTCATTGCCACTAGACTTGGTCCACAAAAAATTCTGAAGTAAATTCTTCAAATGAAATAAGAAAGGACTAGACAGTAACAAAGAAAATAAAATTATCTTCAATAAAGAAGATACATAGTCAAATATAAAGACTAGTGTCATTACAATTTTGTTTTGTAGTGCTATTTAAAAAATTTTAAAGGTTTTAAAAGTAATAAATATCTATTTTAATAAGAGTGTAACATGTAGCCTGACCAGGCAGTGGCGCAGTGGATAGAGCATCGGACTGGGATGCCGGAAGACCCAGGTTCGAGACCCTCAGGTCGCCAGCTTGAGCACAGGCCCATCTGGCTTGAGCAAAAGCTTACCAGCTTGGACTCAAGGTCGCTGGCTCCAGCAAGGGGTGGCTCAGTCTGCTGAAGGTTCACGGTCAAGGCACATGTGAGAAAGCAGTCAATGAACAACTATGGTGTCGCAACGGCAACGAAAAACTAATGATTGATGCTTCTCACCTCTCTGTGTTCCTGTCTGTCTGTCCCTATCTACCCCTCTCTGACTCTCTCTCTGTCCTTGTAAAAATAAAAAATAAAAAAAAAGTCTATCTTAAATCAGATTGACTTAAAAAAAAAAGAGTGTAACATGTAAATAGTAGGATGTTGGAGCTGTAAATGAGAAGTATTGGTATGCAATTGGTTATCAGTTTAAAACAGATGATTATAATATTAAAATATTACATATAATACACATGGCAATCAAAAAGAAAATATCTATAGTATACACACAAAAAGAAATGAGAAGGAAATCAATACGTGTCACTACAAAAAGTCCACTCAACAAACAACAAAAAAAGGTGGTATTTGAGAAAATGAATGACAAAAAAAGCAGTAAAAAATATAGAAAATAAATATCCAAAATTACAAAAGTAAGAAATATAGAAAATACTATAGCTAATAGCAGTGGAATATACTTTTACTCAAGTACACATGAAAAAAATCTAGGATAGGCTATCTTGTAGGCTACAAAACAAGTTTTAGTACATTTAAAATTTGAGATATGACAAAAAGTCTTTTCTTATCAAAAAGAAATAAAATTAAAAATCAAAAGCTGAAAAAAAGCTTGAAAATTTGCAAATATATGGATATTAGAAACACATTCTTTAAAAATGTGTAAAAATTACATGGGAAATTAGAAAATATTCAACATACTAAAGCTTAAGGTTAAATAAGCAAAACACAATACTAAGGAAAATTTTTAGCTATAATGGTTATAATAAGAATAAGATCTCAGATTAATAATCTATAATTTTACTTTAATAAATGAAGAAAAATAATAAATTAAACCTATAGCTATCAGAAGAATGAAAATACACAGGTTAGAGAATAGATAAATACAATAAAAAATAGAAACAAAGAAAATCAATAAAACCAAAGTAGATTCTTTAAAAATAAAATTGATAAATAACTGGGAAACAATTTTTTAAAATTTTATGTTTCATGAGGTTTTAGAATTTTCTCTATATGGTTCTGCATTGCTGATTCCAAATCTGAAATCCGTTTTCTGGTGCATGCTCTAGTTTTTATGCAATTTTAATTTTTTTGTTACAGTTAATGGCATGCATTGGTTTTTTATTTTATTTTATTTTTTAAATTTGTTTAATAAATTGTTTTTACATAGATTCTAGGGTGACCCCAACTGCTTCCCTCCTCCCCCATATTCCCCTCAACATCTCCCTTACCTGTCTCCCTAGAGTGCCTCCTCCCTTCCCTTCAGGTTTATCCCATCCTATCATCCCTTTCCCTCTGTTCTCTTTTCCTCTTGTCCCTCTGATCCCTCCTCTGTCTCAATCCCTTTCCTTCATTCTCAATGTTCCTTGGATTCCTCAAATGAGTGAGATCATATAATATATTTTTTTTCTGCCTGGCTTATTTCACTCAACATAATAGTTTCCAGTCCCCTCCATATTGTTGCAAAAGGTAATGTTTCCTTCTTTTTCTTGGCCCATAGTATTCTATTGTATATATGTACCACCGCTTTTTAATCCACTTGTCCACTGATGGACACTTGGGCTGTTTCCAGCTCTTTGCTATTGTGAACAATGCTGCCACGAACGTGGGAGTGAATTTCTTTTTTCAGTCGGTGATATGGTGTCCTTGGGATATATTCCTATAAGTGGGATAGCTGGTTCAAAGGGCAACTCCAATTCTAATTTTTTGAGGAATCTCCATACTGTTTTCCACAGTGGCTGCACCAGTCTGTATTCCCATCAGCAGTGGAGGAGGGTTCCCCTTTCTCCACATCTTCACCAGCACCTATAATGTGTTGCTTTGTTAATGAGTGCCATTCTGACTAGTGTGAGGTGGTATCTCATTGTGGTTTTAACTTGCATTTCTCTAATGATTAGTGATGTTGAGCATTTTTTCATATGCTTATTGGCCACCTGTAGGTCCTCTTTGAACTCAAAACCTCTTGGTACTGGCATGAGAACAAGCATATATATCAATGGAACAGAACAGAGGACCCAGAAATAAACCCACATCTTTATGGACAATTGATATTTGACAAAGGAGGTAAGAGCATACAGTGGAGTAAAGACAGTCTCTTTAACAAATGGTGTTGGGAAAACTGGACAGCTACCTGCAAAAAAATGAAACTAGACCACCAACTTATACCATGCACAAAAATAAACTCAAAATGGATAAAGGACTTAAATGTAAGCTGTGAAACAAAAAGCATTCTAGAAGAAAACATAGGCAGTAAACTCACCGACATCTATCAAAGCAATATATTTGCTGATTTATCTCCACAGGCAAATGAAATAAAAGACAGGATTAACAAATGGGACTATATCAAACTAAAAAGCTTTTGCGCAGCTAAAGACAATATGAACAGAATAAAAAGACAAACCACACAATGGGAGAACACATTCGACAACACATCTGATAAAGGGTTAATAACTAAAATTTATAATGAACTTGTAAAACTCAACACCAGGAAGACAAACAATACAATCAAAAAATGGGCACAAGAAATTCATAGACACTTCTCCAAAGAGGACCTGCATTGGTTTTTAAAGGGCAATGATTCTTGGATTGAACATAACCACAAGGCAATTAATGTTTTACAAACATCACTTTTACTTAACTGTAGTTGTTTTTAAATGTAAAAAATTATTATCTGATAAAAACACCCTCTTATTTTGTTTTAAGATTGAATTATGGCTTTTTTGAGTAGGCGTAAATGTAAGAATAGTCCTGACACCTTTTGTTATATCTGTGGCTTTTACACACTTCAACGTCAAAGGCGCAATATTTCATCATTTGTGACACGTGCATATATTGCTTATTTTCAAGTTCCCATTGGCGATCAAGACAAGAATTGGGCTCCTCATGTTGTGTGTCATAATTGTGAGGAAATGCTTTGTGCCTGGACAAAAGAAAAACACAAAGGAATGCCTTTTGGTATTCCCATGATTTGGCATGAACCTAAGAACCACAGCAGTAACTGTTATTTCTGTCTGATCCATACAAAGGGCATTGGCAAGAAAAAACGACATATGATTGCATATCCTAATTATTTCTTCAGCAATACGACCTATCCCACACTCTGAGACACTCCTGGATCCAGTTTTCAATGGTTTTATTTCTTCTAAGGAAGAAGAAAGTAAACATGGTAATCAAGTATATTTTGATAAGATGCCTGAGGAAATGGTTGTAGAATCTAAAGGGTCTTCTTTTGATGCCAAGCAGTCATTAACCCCTCAGCAGTTTAGCCAACCCGAACTGAATGACTTAGTAACTGATTCAGGCCTATCAAAGAAAGCAGCTGAGTTATTAGCCTCCAGGCTTCAAGAAAAGAATGTACTTCTCTGGTCAGCTAAAGTATCCCATTTCGGTAGTGTGAACAAATTTTTGTGGACTTTTTTTCTGAAGACAAACCCTTTGTTTACTGTCAGGAAATCAATAGTCTTCGCAGCCAACTAGGTGTTAGCACTTACAGACCAACAGAATGGCCGCTATTTCTTGACAGCTCTAAACAATGGCAGATATTAATGCTGGAGCAGTGGTTCTTAACCTTTTTTGAGGTACCGAACCCACCAGTTTCATATGCACATTCACCGAACCCTTCTTTAGTGATAAATAAAATATGATTTTTTTTCCCAAATTCAAGACATAGGTATATGTTTTTATTTTACTGGTGCACAAAATGAGCCGTGCATGAACATGACCTTGCTCAAAGAACAAAACCAACAAAGTGCATGAACTCACAACAAATTATGGTATTACTTTATTTGGCCTCCATGGCAGAGGCTTCTCCGAACCCCTGAGACTGACTCATCGAACCCCTAGGATTCGATAGAACCCAGGTTAAGAACCACTGCTCTAAGCATTCTATAGATTGAATGTAATCCCTATCAAAATCCTAGTACATATTTTCAAAAATAAAATAAATAATTCCAAAATTTATATGAAACCTCAAGAAACCCAAAATAGGCAAACAATCTTGAAAAAGCAGAATGAAGTTGGTCATACTGTTCTGAATCCAAAAACCTTACCACAAAGCTATAGTAATAATACTGTAGTTCTGACATAATGATAGACACATAAACCTATGAAATAGAATAGAGAGCCCAGAAATAAGCCCTCACATATATGGTTAAATGATTTTCAACATGGTTACCAAATCATTCAATGCGAAGAAAGAAGCCTTACTACAAATAATGCTGGGGAAACTAATATCCACATGCAAACAGATGAAGTAGACTCTAGCTTACACTATATAAAGATGAGCTCAAAATGGATCTAAGACCTAAATCTAGGAGTGGAAACTTTAAACATCTTAGAAGGAAACGTAGGGGAAAAACTTTACGACATGGAATTTGGCAATAGTTTCTTGATATGGCACTAAAAAAAGTACAGGCAAAAAAAGAAAAGATAAATTTAATGTCAAAATTTAAAACTTTTGTGCATAAATAGGGCACCATCATCAGAGTGAAAAAGCAATCTTTGCAACAGAAAATTGTATTTAAAAGTCATATACCTGATAAGGGGTAGATATCATCTTATAACTAACTAATAAAAAAAAAAACTCTGCTTAAATAATGAGCAAAAGATTTGAATAAACATTCCCTCAAAGGAGATATACAAATGGCTGATAAGCACACGCAAAAGTTCTCAGCATCACTAATCATTAGGGAAAGGCAAATGAATCCCTCAATGAAACACTACTTCACACTTACTATGTTTTGTATAGCATACAAAATAAAACATAGCACTAACAAAAAATAAAATATAAGAAGATTGTGCGTTTCATGTATTAAATGTTTATGTCTCCTAAAAATTCATATTCTAGAGTCTTTACCCAGCAGTGTGGCTCTATTTGGAGAAGTCTCTAAAGAATCAATTTAGATTAAATGAGGTCATAAGGGTGGGGTCATGATATAATAGGATTAGTGTCTTTATAATAAAGGGCACCATAACACCACTCCCTAACCCCAGGCTTAGATATGCACAGAAGAAAGACTCTGTGGCAATGAGAAGCAGTGAGAAGACGGCCATCTATAAGCTAAGAAGAAAGTTCTCACAGAAACTGACTACACTCCTGACATTCACAGACTTGCAGCCTCCAGAATTGTGAGAAAATACATTTTCGTTGTTTAATCTACCCAGCCTGTGATACCTTGTAAATGGCAGCCCAAGCTGACCAATAAGGTGTGAATGTGGACAAATAAAAAATTTCATTGCTGTGGGAATATAAAATGGCATAGCAGCTGTGACAAACAGTATGACAATTTCTCAAAATATTAAACATAGAATTACCATATGATCCACCAATTCTACATTTGGGTACATAATCAAAATAACTGAAAACAATCTAAACAGATATTTGTACACCAATATTTATAGTAACATTATTCTTAATAGCTAAAAGGTGGAAACAATCTAATAATCTATTAATGGATAAATGGATAAAGAACAGGTAACACACACACACACACACACACAAAATAAATTTTTTTAGCCTTACAAAAGAATAAAATTCTAACACATGAACAGCATGGATGAACATGGATTGAGGATATTATGCTAAGTGAAGTAAGGCAAACATAAAAAGACAAATATTATATGTTTCCACTATATGAGGTATCTAAAGCAGTCAAAGTTATAAAGACAGAAAGTTGACTGGTGGTTGCCAGAGAATGAAGAAAGGGAGGAATTAGGAGTTACTGAGTTTTGGTTTGGGAAGATGAAAAGTTCTAGAGATGTACGATGGCAATAGTTGCATAAATATTTGAACATAGTTAATGCCAGTGCACATTAATGGTACATAATTTAAAAATGGTTAAAATGATAATTTTTATAATACATATGTATATTATTTGACCACAATAAAATTAAACTGGGTTAAAGGGGATTACAAGCATAACTATTTTCATTCTTTACAAATATAATTTATAAATAACATTGATATTTTATTAGTATTTTTACTTTTCAGAAAATCAAACATGTAAAAAAGCAAGCAACTTCTCTAAGCCATTTATTAAGGGAGTCACATTTTCTTGCTTTGCAAATTATAAAAGGAACACAGTTGGTCAGGTTTTTCAAATTATAAGAACTCGGGGAGGTCAAGTATAAGTTTGCAAAAAGTGGGAGAATAAGTTTCCTTGATTTTCTCAGTCACATGTTTTTCACTTATGATCATAGTCACTTAAGCAATGTGTATTTGTGAATATTTGCCAGTTCACAAATTACCTGAATGTAATGATCAACTGTTTTGTCCTCATTCATTGGTGTCCATTGGCCATACTTAAAGTATTTAGACTCATTGTACCAGATTTTAATTACATTTGACCATGAGATAAGATAAGATGTCAAATACAAATTTTCTCCACAAAATGTATCTGAAAAGAGGAAAAAGGCTGGGTCATACTTTAAAAATTTGAGAACATTTTACAAGGATAATTTTTGTATTTTTACTTTAGAAATGTTTCACTCCGTTGTATCTCTGTATCCTTCTAATTAAATTTCTGGTGCTCAAGTTTGGTGAGATGATAGGCAAAGCTTGGAAACCAAATCAATCAACATGTCAGTGTCTGCCATATCTAAGCCTATGAAGAAGAGTGACATCAGTCAGAGCAGGCCAATAGTTGTAACATGGGCCATGGATTGAAAACAGTCACAGACAAATATTTATCATGCAAGAGCCTTGAGATAAACATTTGCTCATTTAGCCATCCACTTATGATATGAGCTCTTAGTCAACTATGGGACTCAGGAGTGATCTGCATTTCTCTGGGTAAGAGAAGACTTATGTTACTAATTCACTGCTCAACAACATTGGACAAAGATGTCCAATAATTGATAAATATGGGGGTTTTATTAGTATTTTAAAATATTTTGAGATAAGTATCTCATAAATAGTATTAATCTCTACTTGAGTAAGAAGTTGTATTGGCTTTCCTGAAAACTCATGGTGACCCATTTATTATATATGCCATGAGGTGGACTCATTTTTAAGCACCTATAATTGTTCTGCTGGGAAGATCAGTGGAATTGAATATAGCTGCCTTCTCAGCTGTACTAGTGTTTCAGACTTTAGGTATGGTTATATTGTGGGTAGCTGAAATAACTACGTAGAGTAAAAACCTAGTTATCAAGCTGTTTGTACAGTAGTCATCATTGCATTAGTCAAATATTCTGTAACCCTGAGAGCTTTGTTTCTTTTCTTCTGATGATTAGAATCTAGAATTTGAAAAATTGAATATCCAAATTAAAAAATTAATCATAAATGAAACAGTATGAACCACAATCCACTGTCATTTAAGGGGCAAATGTGAATATAGACTGCTTGCCTTCAATTACCCTTTCCAGGTTACTTAACAATCCCTGAGGATTTGTGAGCACAAAGGTGAGTGGTATAGACATATACCTACTTGTAATTCGTCTCTTAAGTGGATTGCTCATTACCAAGTCACAATATTTTGTCAACATTTTGGTATTGCGTGCAGCTTCTTCGCTCCAACTCTACAGCGGGAAAAGAAGACAAACACATGGTCTTAACATTTCCATAATAAGATTCCAATTCATTGAATCTAAAAGTCCAAGGCTGGCAATCTCCTCACTTTAAATAATTTAAGATAATTTAAATAATTACATTACTTTAAATAGTCTAGTTGAAAGAAGACAAAATGTACCATTCATTGTTCTAGCCTTTCAATTTAAAAAAATCAAAATTTGGTAATAAACTTCAGGTGTAGCTTCTCTCTCAGAAGTATTAAAGAGTTTGAGTAAATACTTCCAGTACAACATACCAGGGTTAGAAACCTTTTTCATCACTTATTGGAACTTATTATTTAATCTTTTAAAATCTCAGTTTCTCCATCTGTAAAAGGTAACCTCTAATTTATAACCAACAGTTTGTTTAAATATTTTAATATAATTCATGCCATACAATTATAATATATAAATCTTATGTTACATGCTCAGTAAATAAATGATAGTTGTGATTAGAAGCAAGTAGGGTGTCACACATCTCCATAAAGAATTGTGAATAATAATAAATAAAAAAATACAGCTAATACTACACGCCAGGGTCTATTATCAATTCTTCATGTATATTCTCTCATTTTTATTCACAATGATACTACAAGGGAAGTACTATAATTATCCTCATTTGCAAATGAGGAAGTTGAAGCACAGAGATGTTGCATAATTTTTTTAGATAACACAACAAATAACTGCAAGAGAAGAATTGGAATCCAGGAAATTCTGGTCCCAGAATGTGTGCTCTGAACTCTCAATGTATGTCAGTTGTGCTGAGCTGAAGCATTTTGTTTGGTAGAACAACTGAAATGAAAGGGCAAAAGTCAATATCATGAATTATGGGATTCTGTGACATTCTCCCTAATCCTCTTTCCTTCTCACATTGTGCGCATCCATTTAAAATACTGACCAAATAGCTGCATCCAGCACATTTTCAACAAATATTTGGGGTTGGTGTTTTATTACATGATTTTACAGAAATCATTCAGCTACTCTTTAGAATAATTTTTGGATGACACTCTAACACTGATATTGAAAATTTATCCTGACATCTAAGTTCAACTGATATATATATATATATATATATATATATATATATATATATATATATATATATATATATATATGATGTCATCTGTGTCATTTTCACAGAATTACACCTCAGGTAAACTGTGAGATGACCTAAGTAACACATTAGCCTAGGGTCAAAATAAAAGAGTTTGTAAAATTTGATTGTTTTATTCTAAAAAAGATATATTTTAGTAGCAGATACATCTAACTGAAGAAGTAGAGATGAAACAACACATCCCATGAGGGCATAAGATCTCCTGGCAATGGAATACTATCATCATACTTACTATTGTAACCAAGATACCAAATGATTGTGACTGGAATTTATCTGGTTAATTTATGGCTGATTCAGTGGTGAGATTCAGCTAAATCGCACCAAATCGACAGAATTGATACCTAATATTTTGTTGAGTTTGGCAAACTGGTTGTTAAAATGGCACTTGTAATCAGGGTTCTCTGTAAGATGGTGCCTGTACAGCCACCCAATGCGGAAATAACAAATTTACATTCCTTACTCTTTTTTAATCTTCATCGGCATAACAGCGTATTCTAAGTGCCCATAGTGATGATGTTCATTTTGTCCATAGGTGAAAAAAATTTGATGGAACTATGCTTGTAAATATTTATTTATTCATTTCATAAAATTTGTTATACCTTTGATAAAATACTACATTTTTATTCTCTCACATTTCTTACTACAGTAAACAAACATTTAATGTAAAGAGAAAAGTGCCAAACAACCAGGGGCTACAAGCTGTCATTGGAAATATCTTAAATAACAGTTTTATTGGTTTTTTTTGTCAGGTATTATTTAATATTTTTTCATTCATAAATATTTTAAAACTCTTTTTTATAACATAATATAGTTTTGTGTACCTCTTTTATTTTTCTTATTTTAGTATTAAATGCATGAAGTAATGAACTGCCCTTCAGAATATTGGTTGGTTTTTTTTTAATATTTAAAGCAGTCATTAGGGCAGAAAACTGGTTGTTCAATTATTTGAATCGCATGACTGAGCTGACTGCTTGTCATACATACTGTGATGTACTACGCAGACCCCTTTCTGAACCAAAGCACTTATTTCCTCTTACAATGGGAGTCCTGCCCACAGACAACTCTACCACTGCCTGTCCTTCCCCCAAAATATCTTTATCCACGAGCATAATCTCTTTCTTGGGGCAGCCCATATCCAACAGCTAGTCCATGTGGGAACTGTAAATGCCAGGCCACCTCCATCTAACTCAGGGCAACTCAGAAGGGTTGTCCTAGTTGTATAGCTCACCATGGGATTAGCTGAGGTCTCTGTTGGAACTGTATCACAATCCAACCATACGCTCACTGCTGCTTCTCTCTCTACCTCACAGGCAGGTATAAGTCTGGAAAGTATCCCTCAACAAACATCTTGCATGCTAATTTTTTATCGCAGTCTGCTTATCTTATTGTGTAAATTACCTGCAACATTCATTACATAGAGTCTGTTGTTTAGACCTCTTTGAGCAAGCTAGTTCTTTTGATTATCACTGATTAAAGTTGTTAAGATATTGTTTTTGTGATACATCTCTGATTAAAATCAGAAGTATTTATGGTTATTGCACCAAAGTTATGAATTCTGGCTTTAAGTGGTTCTATTTAATCAGTTTCTAACTCAATATACAGAATATTTATTTATTTATTTCTGGGAAAATCCCTGCTTGACAGATGTGATGAGCTCTTCAGCCCTACAGTAATTCTATCAGTTTCTATTCATGACCTCTGTGCTGTTTATGGATCGGCTCAATTCTCATATTACCTTTAAAACAGTGGTTCTTAACCTGGGTTCTATCAAACCCTAGGGGTTCGATGAGTCAGTCTCAGGGGTTCGGAGAAGCCTCTGCCGCGGAGGCCAGAATAAAGTAATATCATAATTAGTTGTGAGTTCATGCACTTTGTTGGTTTTGTTCTTTGAGCAAGGTGATGTCCATGCACGGCTCATTTTGTGCACCAGTGAAAAAACATATACCTATGTCTTGAATTTGGAAAAAAAATCATATTTTATTTATTACTAAAGAAGGGTTCAGAGAATGTGCATATGAAACTGGTGGGTTTGGTACCTCAAAAAAGGTTAAGAACCACTGCTTTAAAATATTGCTCAGTATTACTGGGACACTTAACTTTTTATTTTATTGGTCTTTCAAACCTTTGCAATGTAGCACTTCAATGTATTTATTCCTAGGTTCTAATAATCTCACTACATAAACTTACTGCTATCTACAATAATCTCTGAAATCAGAGGTTATATTTTCCATTTACCTTATAACTTCTTGGGTATCTCCTACCTACCCTTAATTGCCCATCTGGAAACCGAGAATGTTTGTCCTATGGTAAGTAAAGAATTAAGAGCAGGTGCCTGGAGCTGGCCATTTGCATCTGAATCTGTACTGACTTAGTACTGATGACTGGAGACACTACCTAATTTCTCAGAGGTCCAGGTCAATCATCTGTAAAATGGAAATGATGGTATCTAATTACAGAATTATCAAATTAAATGAATTAATGTAATAAGGTTTTAGAAGAGTGCCTGTCAATAGTAACCACAAAATCGTGTCAGTTAACAACACTCACAGTGCAACAGTACATATGATAGCTACTGATTTGTACTAGTTTATTCTAATGATACTTTGGATTTTAAGATAATCAAGGATAAATTTTGAAATCTTTTTTTATTCACTTGTTTTCACCCCTTTGTCATTTGCATGAGGAAACTATCCCTTCAAATCACCCTCTAGAGCCTGCACTACTTTTAATCCTTACTACTTTAGGCCAGTCCAGGGTTCAAGGAACCAGAGTAAGGTTTCCCCAAAACCTGAGTGATACTATGAGATAATAAATGTGATGCTAATTACATGAGAATTTCTTAAATTTGTTTTGTTTTATAGCACCTCATCTGTTCACACACCAGGTTGATAGTGAAAATACAATTTCTTTTTCCTTTCATGAGGGGCAGGGGAATTGGAAAAGAGATTTGTCAATATTTGTTTACCTGGCTAAATCACCCGGTTTAGAGGCTGGACACCTTGATGTCCAACTGACGGTGAGCTCTTGAGCCTCTGGACTGCTGCCTCATGCAGACAGCTAGGAAATGCCTCCTAACTTGTTAAACCAAGTTTGCTATATTGACAATACTGACTGGCAGCTTCAGCATCAGCGGAGAGCTGGGCATGGTCCCTGCCCCAGACTGCCCACAGTGGGATCTCAGACACTGGGACCCCGGAACCTGTGCTGTGCCAGTTCTTCAGGTGAGTCTCCAGCACACTCAGACTTAAGAAGCCCTGTCCCAGGGGACGTTATGGATAGAGCCAGGCTGTGCGAGGTGGAATTGCTGCTCTGTCATTTACTAACTGTAGGATTTGGGAAAATTCACTTACCTCCTCTGGGCATCTGTTTCTTCTGCTGTGCTGTAAGTTTTTGTGTGAAGACCAAACTTAGTGTATTGAAAGTAAGTAAATAATAATAAACACTCAGTGAACACCATTAGTATTAACTTCATCATTGTTACTGGTGTTTAATTCATCTTACCATTTTCAGCATGTTACTGGCTGTGGGAAGTACTCCTCTCCGGAGGATGTTGTGAAAATCAACAATTTCTGCTTGTACACTTTTTGAACCAGTTTGTACTTTATCATATGGAACCACAGGTAGTTTTGCCTGTTCCCCAAAAAATTATTAATTAGTCTTACTTCTTTTCAGTGGCATTAGTCATGTACAATATATTACTTACCGACCTATACCTAACTTAATTTTATAGTTTAAATAATTAATTGATTAAATTATCATTGATTAAATAATGATTAACAGCATTTTAAAATTTGTGTTCCCCAACATGTTAGTTTCCCTTTCTCCAGTAGTACTAGTTTTAAGGATTTCGGAACGTCAGTCTGACATCGTACAAGCCTATATAGAACAGCGCAATGTTCTGTGATGAGGTTTTCTGAAGTTAATAATTTGTCCTTTGGGCCATGTTGAAGTAGTCATTACTGGGCAATATGAAACACAATAGGAGAGGTCTTGAAAGTATACGTTTTGACTGACAGGCTTCGCCTCCCTGGCTCATCCTGCACCACACGTCCTAGTACTCACTTTGCCTCCCAGATAAACCACTTACCACTTGAATTCTTGTTTAAAGGTATACGTCTGGGAGAACCCACCATAAGAGACGCATTATTGAATACAAAGACTCAAGTGTCGTTGACTCATATTTTACATCTTTGTCTTATTCATATGACAAAACATTAATATTTGCATCAGTACGTGAAAATGAGACGTGAATCAGGTACAATATAGAATTTGTGACCTTTTAAAATTTTGTTTACTTTTTATCCTGCTACACACTAAGAAGAAAAAGAAATGTCCTAAATACTTTAGGTTACCATTAGCTGCAATAAAGAGCAGCTTTTTTCCCCTGCTCTTGTGATATAACACATGTACTTCATATCCTTTAAATAGATGTCATGCCCTGGCTGGTTGGCTCAGTGGTAGCATCTGCCTGGCATGTGGAAGTCCTGGGTTTGATTCCCGGCCAGGGCACACAGGAGAAGTGCCCATCTGCTTCTCCACCCTTCCCCCTCTCCTTCTCTCTGTCTGTCTCCTCCCCTCCCATAGCCAAGGCTCCATTGGAGCAAAGTTGGCACGGGCACTGAAAATGGCTCCATGGCATCCTCCTCAGGTGCTAGAATGGCTCTAGTTGCAGCAGAGCAATGGCCCAGATGGGCAGAGTATTGCCTTCTAGAGGGCATACTGGGTGGATCCCAGTTGGGCGCATGTAGGAGTCTTTCTCTTTGCCTCCCTGCTTCTCACTTCAGAAAAATACAAAATAAAATAAAATAAAATAAAATAAATAAATAAATAAATAAGTGGCAAAACGTATGTAGCATGATTTCAGTGATATTTATTCCTCAACTTTTACAGGACTGTCAATATAGTTTCTGAATAAATAACATCCAATTTTATACCTTGGTTAAATAAAGAAGTAGTTATTGTCATTTATTTTATAGTAACAGTTTTAGGGCATGGAGAAATGACACAAATATGGAATTTAGAAAACTTCTCTAAAGACTACTCCTAAGGGACATAATTCCCTGAAAAACACTATTTTGGTGTCATTTTCCCGTCATACTGCAGGTAGCTCTGGTCTAGGCTAGAGGAGAGGTTGGTGATTCACAAGAATCACATCACATTTCCATATTATAACTCTCCTTGCTCCTCTGAAGAAACCTCATAGCATTTAGCTCTACCACCTCATCCTTGTACATTTATTCTACTATAACAATTTTCCCATTATTTCCTCTTATTCATAGAAATTGGGTCTCCTAAAACAAATGCATCCTGTCTGCCCTAACCTGTCTCAGTCATCTTTAGGGACATCAGCATCCACATAGATAATTCCAACTGTTAAAGAGATATTTCAGGTCTTTGATCTCTTCCTCTCTTAAGCCTTTCCTCCAGGCCTCTTCAGTTCTGCATCTCAATGGTCACAGTCTATATCTCATGATCATTCCAAAAAGCCATACCTCTCAAATTACCTGGTTAATCCTTCCCTTGTCTGACCAAAATACCTTGTTCTTCCAAGTTGCTAAACTCAGTCCTTCTATTTTTAAATGTAATCTAACCTTCAGACTCATTCTTCATTTTTCCTATTTGCTCTCTATTCTCTTTTTTTGTCTTTTTTAATCCATGTTCTCTCATTTCAACAACTGTCTTGATAAAAACGTTGAATCCTTTGCCTGCCCACTCCCATATAGCAACACCCCAACTTTGGGTGGGACGAATAATTTCCCTGACTGCATTAAGTCAGCTGAGTATTGGTAGAGAAATAGAAAAAATAACAAATATTGATAACATACATATTTAAAATATCTGACTTCAAATTGTCCTTTAGTTCTGCTCATCAACTCTTCTCATTTACCTGTTTAGAGCACATCGTCTCGCTCCACATTGCTGTTGCAGTACCTGTGCACTCGGCCCCAATGAAATCTACCTCACTCAACAGACTATGATATGTCCTACTTCCCTCAGTACAAAGATACTATCAGAGGGCAGCTGCTTCAACTTCTCTTGCCCACTCCATCTATTTACCTGTGTCTGTTCTCATTCTCTTTTGTGGTCTATAGAGCAAGTTATACTTTCATTTTCTTTTTTTTTAATGAGAGAGAGAGAGACAGTGAGACAGAGAGACAAAGAGACAGGCATACAGGGCCAGACAGACAGGAAGGGAGAGAGATGAGAAGCATCAATTCTTCGGTGCATCACCTTAGTTGCTCATCGATTGCTTTCTCATATGTGCTTCGAGAGGGGGCCAGGGGTTGCAGCTCAGCCCTTCCTCAAGCCAGCGACCTTGGGCTTCAAACCAGAGATCTTTGGGCTTATACCAGCAACCATGGGGTCATGTCTATGATCCCAAATTTATGCCAGCAAGCCCGCTCTAAACCTGGTGAGCCCACTCACTAGCCAGATAAGCCTGTACTCAAGTAACACCATCTTATGGAGATATAATTGAGGTGTAAAATGTTGTACATGTAAAATGTACACATCTCAGTGAGTTTGAGAATTAGTACACACTCAGGAAATCATCGCCATCATCAAGAGACTTTAAACATATCCATCACTTCCTAAAGGTTTTTTTTCACCCCCTTTATTATATTTATTGTTATTATTTTGTGTATATGGTAGAAACACTTAGCATAAGATTTGTCTTCTTGGAAAATTTAAAACTGGATATCCACATGTGAAAAAATTAACCCAGACCCTTATTTTACATCATAAATACATATCAACTCTAAATGGATTAAAAACTTAAATGTAAGACCTGAAATGATAGAAGTCCTGGACAAAAGCAGAGGTAAAAAGCTCCTGTTGATCTTGGTAAGCACAGATAATCAAAACAAAAATAGACAAATTGGATTACATCAAATTAAAAAACTTCTGCACAGCAAAGGTAACAATGAAGTAAAAAGGCAATTTACAGAATGAGAGAAAATATTTCAAATTATATATATCATAAGGGGTTAATATCCAAAAACATATAAGGAAGTAATACAACACAAAGATAAAAAACAAACAAACAAATAAAAAATCATTAAAAATTACACAGAGCACATAAACAGGCATTTCTCCAAGATGACATACAAATGGTCAACAGATATATGAAAAAGTGCTTAATTCACTATTCATCAGGAAAATGCTAACTAAAACCACGATGAGATATAACCACACATCTGGTTAGAAGGGCTATTATTAAAAACAAAAGACTTCAAATGTTAGAAATAATGTGAAGAAAAGATAGCCCTGATATACAGTTAGTGAGAATGCAAACTAGTACAAACATTATGAGAAATTGTATGAGGTTTCTCAAAGAATTAAAAACAGGTCATTCTTTCAATTACACATTTCTCCCTCGGTGTTATTTAGGCTGAGTCATTCTCTTCCACCTTTCCCTAAATCTCATTCATTATCTTTCCATTTTAATTTTCAACCATTTTGTTTGTTCGTTTGTTTATTCATTTGTTTTGGCCTTTCCAACTGGTGATTATTCATGATGATGTTGCTTGTTTGTTAGCAAGCTTCTGCAGTTTGCTCTGCCAAGGATGTCAATTTTCTCCTTAGATATGAGGCCTAACATGTCCTAATCCCCAGAGAAGTCACTAATTACATCTGACAAGTGGCTTTATTAGCTGATTGCCACTCCCTATACTTTCCACTCATAACCTTATTCTGTAACATTGTCTAGATTCTGATGAAAACTATATCTCAGTAAAAATACTTTCTACCCAATTAGATGCCCAGTATCCCAGTAAACTAACATTGAAAAGAAGTTTAAAATAACATTCAATCTTGGTGGTCATTCTATTTGCTTTATATATATATACTTTGTGTTGTTTTGGTTTGGGTTTTTTTTTTTTTTTGGACAAATTGAAACAGCTTATTACTTACTTTATCTAGGATGCCTGTGTTTGGGGCTCTATTTGTCTTACATTCATGTTTTCATTTAAAATTCTTAAGTCTTATTTTTCTGAGCAAACTGTCTATAAAATTGCATGCAAATGCTTCAATAATTAACCATCTATAAAATGTACACATGATGTTTTATCGACCCTTTCCTGCGTTATCAGTTTTAGATCAGGCTCTTGTTTGTTTGAATGGGAGGAGTTTTACTTATCTCCTTTATGCCCTGGGCTTTTAACTGTGATACTGATTCCTTCTCTCACGTTGTGAAGTGTGAAGACCCTCCTCCTCGTTGGGGAATTGAAACGGGCAGAGAATCGAGGGAAGGAAGAAGAAGTCTTCTTTAAGATGCTACTTCCAGTTTACTGGAGGATTCTTGGGTGTTGGGCAACAGGTCCACCTGGTTTCTCTTTGGGGAAAATGTGTTAGTGATACGATCTAAACGAACACCCCAATCATCTAAAGCAGGGGTCCCCAAACTATTTACACAGGGGGCCAGTTCACTGTCCCTCAGACTGTTGGAGGGCCGGACTATAAAAAAAAAACTATGAACAAATCCCTATGATGCATACTGAACATATCTTATTTTAATGTAAAAAAACAAAACAGGAACAAATACAATATTTAAAATAAAGAACAAGTAAATTTAAATCAACAAACTGACTAGTATTTCAATGGGAACTATGGATGCGGATGCATCTTGTGCTCCTCTCACTGACCACCAATGAAAGAGGTGCCCCTTCCAGAAGTGAGGCGGGGTCCGGATAAATGGCCTCAGGGGGCCGCATGTGGCCTGCCAGCCGTAGTTTGGGGACCCTTGATCTAAAGCATGTAGATTTTCTTTTGTTTATAATATTAAGTGCTTTCTATGCCTGACTTACCTAGCATATATATATATATATATATATATATATATATATATATATATATATATATGAACCATTTTCTATACCAAAGCTATTGACTTCACTTCATAATATGAATATTTTGTGACATTAAAAATATAAATGGTCTTTATATCATTGAGGTTTTTAAAGGTGCATATTAGGGGGTGAACACAATATATTTGGGAGTCATTTTTTATTATATCATTGAGTGTTTTTTTTTTCTGTTTCTGATTTCTGAAGTTATTGTTTCTAATAAGTAGTGAAATTCAGGTTTTATATATTCACGCCTCTGTTAACAGCTCTGCACATTTCCTTGCTGTTGTCCCCATTCATTTTATACTTAATTTTGCTGTGTTATAATCTTATTATAGTTAAAAATCACATAGCTCAATTTGGAACTTGATGAATACTTAACTTTTCTGAGTGAACAAAGTTACCCAGAAAACAAAGCAAAACAAATCAAAACAGCATTGTTTTCCCCATTTAGTCTTTGAAAATACATGGATAAATTATAAATAAGTAATCCTTGCCCTACATTCTCAGCTTTTTTGAATTGTTTAGAAGGACTATAATAAAATAGGCATGGGCCCATGGAACCAAACTAGTTAAATTACTTATATGTTCTGCCACTTCCTAGTTATCTGTCCTTGACTACATGATTTAACCTTTCTCTGTAGTATGGGATTATGAATAATACTTGCCACCCTACCAGTGGTAATACAGTGGAGAGAGCCTCGACCAGGGATGCTGAGGTCCCAAGTTTGAAATCTCAAGGTCGCTGACCTGAGCGCTGGCTCACCCGGCTTGAGCATGGGATCATCAACATCATCCCATGGTCCCTGGCTTGTAGCCCAAGGTTGCTGGCTTGAGCAAAGGTCATGCACTCAGCTTGAGCCCTAGGTCAAATCATGTGTGAGAAGCAATCAATAAATAGCTAAAGTGACATAACTGCGAGTTGATGCTTCTCATCTCTGTCCTTTCCTCTCTCTCTTAACAGTAATAATGATAATACTAATAATTGATTAATGAAGCTACAGCGAGAACTAAATGAGTCCTTCCAACAGTGCCTGTAACAAAGTGAGTCTGGGAGAAATAAGATTAGCTCTTATTTCTCCCAGGAAGTAATTATGAAATATACAAACCTCACAAACTCTTACAAGCAAGGCAGGCAGAAAGCAAGCAGCCACAGCTAAAAACAAGAAGTATTTCATTGTAATCCCTGGAAAAAAACAAGTAACATAATTTTAGAGTATTGTCATCCCCTGAGATAGTTTTGTAACAAGACTTTTTTAAAACCACTTTTACATATAATTGCATTTTCTGCAAGAAAACAATAACCAAAAAACACCACCACCACCAACAAAAAACCCAGTGGGATCAGAACAAGAAGTTTAATATGTTAGTCATTGACATTAAGAAGGGAAGACAGAACTGTAATTAGAAGAATAATAGACTTGATGACTTAATCCCTGGAATTGTTGAGTATGTTACATTCTGTGACAAGAGAGAATTAAGATAGCAGATGGAATTCAAATTGCTAATTAGCTAACTTTAAAATCTGGAGATTATTTTGGATTATCTATCTGAGTTTAGTGTAATCACAAGCGTACTTAAATGTGAAAGAGGGAGACAATGTGAGTGATGAAGCATGAAAAAGACTTGACAAACCACTGCTGACTTTGAAGATAGAGGAAGGAACAAGGCACCAAGGAATATGGGTTACCTCTGGAAGTAGAAAAACGAAGGAACATGGATTCTCCCTTGGATTCTCCTTGCTAAATCTTGTTTTAAACCCAGCGAGATCCATTTGGACCTCTGACCTCCAGAATTGTACCATAGTAAATTTGTGTTATTTTAAAACACCACAGTTATGCTAATTTGTTATGGTAGCAACAGGAAACTAATACAAAAATAGAAAAATATTAAATTTTGAATTTTCCATTTTCTATAAAGAAGAGGTATGATATTGGTACTAGTAAATTATGTACATAATTTAGAGATATTCTGTAACATCTGATTATTCTGTTAAGAATGGTTGTCACCGGGAGTCAGGAAAATCAGAGTTAGTACACCTTCTCCTTTATTTCTTTCAACTGAGGTTGCTTTAGGATAGTAATAATTTATTAAATTTTGTCACACTTTTTTTTTGTCACAATTTGCCAAGTTTACTTTTGCACGCATCCTGCTAAGTGATAAGCAAAAAAGGCTAACAATTTGGTTCTCATTTTAAAGAAAACTTCCAAAGAACAAATTAAATAATTTCTGCAGAACAATATGCATGATGTGGTTTGTCTTTGCCTTCAAGCTTCCTTTCCCATGGCCAAACTTGCTTGATATCACAGGAATTCCATAAATTAATTTTTTCAAGGAACATACACATGAAAACACTCTCTTCCTCTCTTTTTTCCTCCAAAACCCCAAGATTTATAGTGATATAGTGACATAGATGATAAAATGGGCATCTTACTTTTTTAAATAACTTTCAAAAATCTAAGAAACATATTTTTCCTGAGTTTTAAGAAAAATTAAAATAAAAAATAACTACTGAAATATAGTAGGTTGATACACACACACACACACACACACACACATATATATTACTAAAAACACTAACATTTGTTATCTCATTTTTTATGTAACTATACAAAACTACAATTACACATACATATATGTGTGTGTATATATATTATATAGATATATAGACTATATATAGGTATAGTCTATATAGAGACTATACTTAGTATATAGTATACTATATTAGTATATATACTAATGTATATATACTAATATATACTTGTAGATATATATTATATATAAATAAAAATATAAGTGTTTTTTGTTCAAAATCTTAAATCTCTGAAAGTTCTTCACCAATTGCTTTGAAATTTTGAAACAACTTTGCATTCAAATACATGCTCTTTTTTATATATGTTCTATTATATAGATATAAATATCACACCTGTGATGGGTAAAAACATGCTTTTTTGAAAAACAGCGCCATCTGTTGTACATAAAAGCAACACATGCTATACATGCACCACGATTGTGTTCTGCAGCTTCAGATCTGCTTTGTTCTCAACAGAATGAATGTGACAGGCTGAGAGTGGCTGAAAGACGTCAACAAGAAACAGCAGATCAGCGTCAAACATGACTCCGTGCTCAGCAATCACATGATTATAACTGCCTTGCATCCTGGTCCAACCTAGCTGATGATTATAGTTTGAGCCAGCATGTTCTCATCAGCACTATGACTGAAGTGTGTTCTTATTGCAAGGTTCTGTAATTTAATGGAGAAACAAAAGGAATGTGTTGTGCTGCCAGAGAAATTAAACTGCCTCAACTTGGAGAACCACCAGAGCCATTAAAAACTTTGCTTGCTGGATATACCACCAAATCAAAGCATTTCTTATCTAACATCAGGAAATACAACTCATGCTTCCAAATGACATCGTTCGGTGCAGAAATCGTAACAATTCATGCCAATTTTCAAAGTAAAAAGACAAATTTATCATAAAGCCAGCTCCCTGCTTTTATTCCCAGATGGTCAACATAAATTCCTATAAATGTATTTCATTGGTGATGGCAATGATGAATTGAATGCATGCTGTGGAATTTCTACTGGCATAAAAAGGTCCATCGTTTCCCACCTGCAAGAGCTTCTTCATGAAAAAAACAATTTAGTGCATTTCTTCAAAACAGCTATTGACATGATGCCATCTGATACACACAAGATTGTTATTCATGCTGACAAAATGGCTTCTGGAGAACATGTGTGAAGATTCAATGCTCCAAGCATAGACAAAGTGGCAATTGTTATAGTTGGAGATCAGTTCCAACCTAGAGATACTGTTCTTCATCAGAGAAACAATCAATTGACAAAAGTTGCAGAAATTCATTGATGCTACAATGCCCTGCAATATCCAATCATTTTTTGGGATGGTGCCGATGGGTATCACTTCAACATTAAGATGATAAATCCAGTCAGTGGCAAAGAAACAGATATGAAATGAAGTGCAATGAACTATTATTCATACTGATTAATGATTTGAGAGAATGAAGACAATCACATTTTGAAATGCTGTCAATTGTTTCACCAATACATCGTAGATATGTATGTAAAAATCGAAACAGAACGTTTGATATTCATCCGTTTGAATCAGACCAAGCTTCACTCTGAAGAATATGTTTGTAAAGCCAGTGGCCAAGGCCACCATCACAGCCGCCTGGCTCATGCAGGTTCACATTAGATTCAGACAGTCAGAAATGAAACAACGGAGCCAAGAACAATGGAGCTGATGGTGAGCCATCAGCTTTAATCCTATCTTGCACCCAGTGGGCAAGCAAACACACACACTGGGCTCCAAATCCCACTCATTCAGTGCTCACAAGGCTACTGACTTATCCTGGTTTCCTAGCATCAAAGGTTTCTAGCTCACCAGACTTATTCACCTCTGTTTCCCATCTCCTTTTTTTCTGCACAAACTCTACACAAACTGGCTTCTTCCTCAGCACTCTGCCATCTTGGCTGCTTCTCCTCTCCTCCACGTGGCCTTAATCCACTCTCCTCTCTAATGCTAACCTCAGGAACCCAGAGAGAGCAAGCTCCCGGTCTGCCCCACTTTATAGTGTAGAAATCCAAACCTTTAATCCAATCTACAAACAAGGAAGTCTCTGATACAAAGTCACTTATCTGAGGCATAATGGGAGGATTCCTCATGAGAGTGCACCACACCACATCATCCAATCAGTCAAGGGTGTGGGGAAAAGCTTACTCTTAAAACTAAGCCTTAGGCTATACCGACCCAGCCTGCCCACAGCCTGTTCCCCACACACATTAATATCAACAAACTTCCATGTGGGAAGCACCATCTTTAACAAAGTGAGCATAATATGTTTTATCTGCCCAACAATGTTCATTTGTGAGATGCAGTTGTAAATGACGGTAATACAACTAACGTTGGAAGACTAACAATTTTGCCATCTTCATATACAGGCAGTCCATGTCATATGCATGAGTATGCTCAAGATGCAATTGTGTATGTTCATCACTACAGGCGTCCAGACCTATTCATTATATTCACATGCAATCCAGCTTGGGACAATATACAACAGCTCTTACTTCCTGGGCAATCGCCAGTGGATAGGCATGACATCACAGCATGTGTTTTCAGACAGAAGCTGAAATCACTGATGGATTTCATGGTAAAACATGAAGTGTTTGGGTCTGTGCACTGTAAAAAATTAATAAGCAACGTTGTAGAAGCAACAATCTTGACAAGACCTTTCAAAGGTGAAGATGTCCTCATTCCTTGCATTCCTATGATTCCAACTGATATGCCATTTCAATATAAGAGAGTGCAGTTCCCAATTCAATTGGGGTTTTCAATCACCGTCAACAAAGCTCAGGACCAATCTTGAGCTTTAGATTTGTGCGCTTTAGATCTAGACACGGATTGCTTCTCACATGGACAATTATATGTTACGTGTTCTAGAGTCAGCAAACCAGACAATCTCTATATCTGCACGACAATGGAACAACAAAAAATATTGTATACCCACAAGCATTGTAAAATTAAACATATTAGAAACGTGCGCTTTCTCTTTTCCTTCTTTTCTTTTTAGCCAGACTGAGCCACAGCAATGTGTGGCCGGGTACAGCTAGTATATATATATATATACTTATATGTATAAAAAGTGTACAGACTAAGGTGTTATTATTTACGTTAGGTCCCATTATGAGACTGTCTGTAACTTTTGTTGTTGCATATTTGAGGGCAATTTTTTGAGGGTGGTGTGTATGTTCATTATCTTAATTGCTATAATATTTTCATGGGAAGACACTAACATGTACCTTGATTATAACTTCAAAAGCTGTTAGAAGAGGTGTAAGTTATACCAAAAATTTTTCTTCTTTCACATCACTTAATGTCTTAACCCACTGGCATCAATAATTAAGATTTTGCTTTTTAAATTCTTTTTTTATGTATACATTCAGTACTTACACTTACCCATAAACACATAATTTTTATAAAATATTGTATTTATTTTTCCCAGATTGTCTATCATAATTATATATTCATTATGAGCATCACTTTGATAATATGAATGACTTATAATTTACTTAATACATTTTGACTAAACTTTGATTTTAGGCTGTTAGCTGTTAATAATTTTCTCTATAAGTAATGTTTTTATGAATACATTGTTTATATAAAGTTTAAATATCCACTTGGAGCAACTGAGTCAAAACATGAAGATAACGATTAATACTTGGGCATCAGTAAGAAGTACGTTAAGCATTTTAAATGAGGGCTGAACCCAGGTAATTATGTCAGTATCACCATTGGCTCAGAACTATTATGAATGTACAGCCTTTGGTATCTGGGATAGTCCTAGGGACAGAGTCAGAAGGTAGAACTGAAAGGAACAGCTAGAGCATGGGTAGTCAACCTTTTTATACCTACCACCCACTTTTATGTCTCTATTAGTAGTATAATTTTCTAACTGCACACCGGTTCCACAGGAATGGTGATTTCTAAAGTAGGGAAGTAACTTTACTTTATAAAATTTGTTAAGCAGAGTTACAGCAAGTTAAAGCATATAATAATAATTACTTACCAAGTACTTTATGTTGGATTTTCACTAAGTCTGGCAGAATAAATCTTTATAAAATAACTTACTACCACCCACCATGAAAGCTGGAACGCCCACTAGTGGGCGGTAAGGACCAGGTTGACTACCACTAAGCTAGAGGAATGAAACACGGTAGGAAATGGACAGAGATTTTGGCAAACAGCAAATCTTGCTGTAGTATCAAAGGTGCAGACATAGAGATTAGAATTGGAGAGCATGGCTTAGAGGTTGAGTAGAGGTTTTGGGAAGGGGGGTGGAAAAATAAGTGGGCCCAATGTAGAAACTCTGGGAACCCAGATAGAGGCTTATTCACTAGAGAATTAAGACAGGATTTGTCCCAGGGTATGGACCAGAGACAAGCCTCCAGAACAGTCTAAATGATCCTCCCATACCTCGAGACTGCAAATCTAGGACAAAGTAGATTATTTTAACCTAGGAACTATAGCTATTTGTCCTGAGGCAAAGGTTGCTTTTCTGGACAGAAGTATTACAGCAGCAGCAGAGGGACCACATCACTGAGTCAAGCATCGATCCCTACTTACACTTACGGCATGCACAATAGGCAATTTTGAGCCAAAACTTTAAATATTTTCAGATAACAATACCAGTGACTTGATACACTATTCAAACTTATTTTTCTTACATGTCTATTTTAGATTGTAGTTTTATTAACATATGTACTGAGCATGAATATTTGCAAGTTAATTTTGGTAGAAGGAAGAATCAAAAATAAAAAAAGAAAAAGAAGAAAAGGAGGAGAATTGAGTCCTGCCCTCTGGCATGCCCTTAGGTGTGCATTCTGACTGCTAGACCATGACCTTCAGAAAGCATGAAGAACAATCCCTTCCTCATCTTAACCAAAGAATTCATACAAATGGACACTACAAGGAATATATTACCTATCTTTTATCTTCTTTGCCTCAGTGAATTTGTCAATTAAAAAAAGAGTACTAAGGTATAACATATTTAGTAAAGATCATAAATCTTAATTGTACGGACTGATAAATTTGTAGATACATATGTAACCACTTCCCAAAGCAATATATGTTATAGTTGCAGCAGCCAAGAAGATTCCTGGTTCTCTTTCCAGTCAATCACTTTCAGGAGTAAAAATCATTCTGGTTTCTATAATCAGGGGATAGTTTTATCAGTTTTGAAATTTCATATAAATATAAAAAACATATTTTTATTATCTAACCTCTTTCACTTGGTACTAGGTCTATGATACCCAACCATACTGCATGTGTGAAGTTTATTTTTGTTAATAGCTATGTAGTATTTATTCGACTGAATGCAGACAATATCATTTACTTACCCATTCTATTAAGGAACATTTTCTTTCCAGTTTAGAGCTGTTGTGAATAAAACTTTTATGAACATTTTATGCATATGTATTTTTGTTATTATTTTTCAATTTGTAAAATATATACTCAAGAGCAGAATTATTGGGTTGTGTGGTATACATATGTTTTCCTTCAGTAGATACTGTCAAATATTCTTCCAAAAGATTTATAAAAATTTAAATTCTTTCTTCCACCAACTTCATATCCTAAATGATATGTGATATTGTTTGTCTATTTATTTAAAGAAACATTTTATCCATTATGCTTATGTAATAGTATATATAACAGCTTTTAATTAGTATTTGTCTAATGATTAATTATATTGAATACATTTGCATATGTTTATCAGCCACTTTGTTACCATCTTTTGTGACATCTCTGTCACATCTTTTGCCCACTGTTGCAATTAAGTTGACTGTACCTTGTTGGTTTGTAGGAATTCTCAATATGTTCCTGATATAAATTATTTGTCAAAGATATATACTGCAAATATCTTCTTTTAGTCCATGGCTTACTGTTTTTTTAAAATTCACTTTAGAGAGGAGACACACACACAGAGAGAGAGAGAGAGAGAGAGAGAGAGAAAGAGAGAGAAAGGAGGGAGGAGCTGGAAGCATCAACTCCCATATGTGCCTTGACCAGGCCAGTGCAGGGTTTTGAACTGGCGACCTCAGTGTTCCCAGGTCGACGCTTTATCCACTGCGCCACCACAGGTCAGGCTGATGGCTTACTTTTTGAATTTCCTTAATTGTATCATTTGTTAAACTAAAGTTCTTAATTTGAATATGTCCAGTTTATCTTTTCTTATGGTTAGTGCTTATGTTCTGTATGTTTGTATATGTGTGTGCCTGGGTTCATCCCATTTAAGAAATTTTAGTCATCCCTACATTATGAACCATAAAGTTATTTTCTTTTATAAGCTTGATTCAACAGTGATGAAATATTGAAAATGAACAAAGCTGGATGACTTAAACCATCAGATATCAAGACATAATGCTGTAGTAATTAAGATAGAGTACTAGTGGCACAAGTGTAGACAAATGAACCAATATAATATAATAGAATACAGAAACAGATTCCTGTATACAGCTACCTGACTTATGACAATGCATGAAAAGCCTGGAAACTCCCCAAAGTAAAATTTGAAAACAGCCTGTCTTTAGTTTTATATATATATATATATATATATATATATATATATATATATATATATTTTTTTTTTTTTTTTTTTTTTTTTGAGAGAGAGAGATAAGGCCACTGCCCATTTGAATGCAACTCTGGTTGTTTTAGCTGAAGTGTCACATAGTCTATGAAATAAAAGAATTGTTTTGGCACTGAAAGATCTATATAGGTAATCTGTCTACAAAAAGTTTATGAGAATCATCTGAGTAATAAATATTACTTTATATTCATATAGTACATCTATTGATAATTATTAATCCCTTTATTAAAAGCACAAAAATAACTAACACTTAGTAGATTATAATTAATGGTGTTAAGGTAAGACTGCACATATCTCTTATTTAACATTATAATGATGCTATTAGCCAGTCATGTATCATTAATCTTACTCTTTAGATAAATAAACTGGCACTCAAAGACATTATATAACTTACCCAAGTTGACACGTTTTGTGAAATTCAGTGTCCTGATGAGAACCAGATACTTGGTGTACAGTGTGCTCTTGCTTTTAAACAATACCTCACAGGAAACATTTGCTCTATGTGGAAGTCACTGCAAAGAAAGTACTTAGGAAAGATCCAGGCTGACCAGGCGGTGGCGCAGTGGATAGTGTTGGACTGGGATGCAGAGAAAAGATCCAGGAATGTATAGCAGACACAGGGCATGAAAGCATAATAATCAAAACAAATCTAGAGCTTGTGAAGTTTAGAGATCATGATCGTGGATACATTTCTAGTTTATAATCCAGGCAACATCTTCGATGGACCTCCCTGCTCTTAAATGTCTGCATTTGGAACAAGCTGCAAAGATTAGCTGCATGATTCAGTGAAGCCACAATCAGATAGCAAAAACTCTGGAAGGGAAAGTGAACCCTGGCCCAGAGGTGAGAGGCAATTTATCAACTTTATTACATGCCGGCATGTATTTATTCAACAAATACTTATCACAGTATAATATAAGCTATACTTTTTTTCTTTTTTCAGGGACAGCCAGATAGAGAGAGAGAGAGAGAGAGAGAGAGAGAGGAATAGATAGGGACAGACAGACAGGAACGGAGAGAGGTGAGAAGCATCAATCATTAGTTTTTCATTGCCCTTAAGACACCATAGTTGTTCATTGATTGCTTTCTCACATGTGCCTTGCCGCAGGCCTTCAGCAGACTGAGTAACCCCTCGCTGAAGCCAGTGACCTCGGGTCCAAGCTGGTGAGCTTTTGCTCAAGGCAGATGGGCCCACGCTCAAGCTGGCGAGCTTGGGGTCTTGAACCTGGGTCTTCCTCATCCCAGTCCGACGCTCTATCCACTGCACCACCGCCCGGTCAGGCTAAGCTATACTTTCTTATAGACACTGAGGATCTATAGAATAACCAAACATATGCACAATTTCATGAAGTTTGCCATCTGATACCTGGCATATGGTGCACACAGTACATGTATGGCAGCTTCACTTTAAATACCAGACAAAGATTCTGGGAATAAAATGATAAAGAGCCCATTTTCAACATGGAAACATTGTAGTACAAATTTTTCCTGAAGTGATGTAAAAGCAACTAATTGCCTTGAAAAGTCTAAACATAATAAAATAATTTTATACTGAATAGTAAAGTACTAAATGCTCCCTATGTCATTTGTGCTAGATGATGATAAATAAATAGGACTTTTAAAGCAAAGAAGCACATTGCCATCCAGGAACAAATCAGATATGAGAGTACAACAATCACTCCAAAATCAAGAATAATCAGTTATTTTTTTACTTATTTTATTATTCTGAAAATTGGACAAAAGTCTGTGTATATTAGTGCATTGCGGTTTATATTGACGTCTTGTATCTTTTTTTGTTTCCATTATAGATAATGCCTTTGTTCTTTGAAAGAGAGAAGACATTATTATTTAATAAAAATTTCTCTTCAGATCTTTTCTGAGAAAGGTCAATTGAATAACTGTAATGCACCCAAACAAAATGAGGTAAAGAGGGTGTACTCATGATGTTATTTTGTATTGTGTGTTGAGGTTGAGAAAGGACATGAAATAAAAAATAACAGAAAGATCAGAACCTCTTGAGACAGAACTTTCTGGTCTTGCCAAAGGTTCTTAATGAATGTCTAGAAAACAGTCTGTGGGATAGGAGTACTAAATGTCATTTAAAGATAGCTCACCAACAGCTGTAAGAATTTTGTTGTTGATGGAGGAAGAGGATATTCAGCTGGAAGCATGCCAAAGCTTATCTAGAAATCATTTAGCATTTTGCAGAAAGGGAATATCACACGATCTCTGAAGAAAAACTCACAAATGACCGAGCACCTTCTTTTTCTCCCACACTGTAAGAAGAAAGCTGGAAAAGAATTCTGTTCCTTCATCAGACCAGCACAGTTTCTATATTGGAAATGTATGATTTGTCATTTCTGTGTGCCACACTGCTGTTTATCAAGAAGAGTGTTGATTCAACACCAAGTCAAGTGTTTGCGGAAACTTAATTGCTTTGGTTTTATCTGTTGGTCCTGTCAACTCCTGGCATTGCTCTACCAAACACAATGCTGTCTGTATTTATATCATTGATGTTTTCATATAGAGTTGCTATCCAGCCTCAAATATGGTTTTTTAAAAAATTGGGAAGTGTTGGAAAGCAAAGAATAACTTGATTTGCATGTGAGCCCCAAGCATGGGTGCCAGTTGGCTGCTTCTGTTCACATCTCTCTTATTTTCATACGTTGTTCTTTTTATGTTTAAGCTTCTTAGCATAGTAAGAAATAATCTGCAATGGCTTTTATTTTTCTAAAACCGAAAACCAAGACACATTGGTCTAACATATGATAAAACAACATGATAGAATATTTTTGATTGGAACTATCCCAGAAAACCCTTGGGTAATAGCTGAAGAATAATGTGTTCATAAGCATATCATGTTTGTTAAAATATACGCATTTAATACAAAATGAACACAGGATAGTAAGAAGCCAAGAAAATTCTCTGGCAAGTGGAATACAGAAACTGAGACAGATAGCTGAATTCAAAGTGGCCCCAGCCAGCACGCTGACTCATCTTCCTCCTTCTCCCCTGCACAACCACTCCCCTAAGCCTTAAAACCCTCAGAACAGTGAGGTTCTTATCAGCATCAAATAATCTTAGGAACAAAGCCTTATGTCTGTTGACCACAGAGACAGAGTTTTGGTCAAACAAGACATAATCTCTAAGCCTCAGTGTGTTTCAGCTCTAGGCCCAGAAGACAACAAAACCAGAGGAAGCGGTGCCATGACTGACAGCAGGACCAGATGCAATGACTGATGACTCCCCACCCTAGAACCAACCAATCAGTAGGGAACAGGTCCCTGAACCTATACACTCATTTTAATGAATCAGCATATTATAGGATATACCCAAAATGCTGATGAATATTCTATTGAGATTTTCTCCTGAGAACTTCCCTAAAATTCCTTCCTTTAGAAAACAGATTATAACTGTAAGACAAAGGACCCAGTGCATGCTTCCTCTCTAGGGCATGCCCATGCCTTCTGTCTTCAGGCTTGTATCTTTGCTTTCTTTCTACTAAGCTCTAAAGGTCTCCATGAGACTTGCAACCAGTGAAGCAGTGGGTAGTGGCAACTTGTTACAAGGGCCCTTCTATTGTCGCTGTTACTTGTTTGCTGAGTCCATGCAGTCCAGCTGATTCAATTCTTCTGACTCGTGACTTTCTTTTTAAATGGCCAAAGGCAGCTCTCTGAACAGCTTGTTTGAATCTTCTCTTTGAACATACTTTGTTTTGCATATTAACTAAACTTCTTACACTAAGAGTTCTTGGCTCTGAATTCTTTCTTTGCTGAACTCAAGAATTGAGAGCTAAAAACATCGGTAAAAATAACTTAAAAAATTATTTAACTAGAGCTTGGCTACTAAAAATTTTAGAAAACACAAACATATCAACATAGTAAAGGAAGAAATTTGCATGTATGTGTTAAACATAACTAAGAAATAATACATTTATAAGAACAGTGCATACATTATGGCTATAACTTCTTGAAGGCAAATTTCAACCTAATAACTTTTGCCAAAGCAATCCATTTGAGACTGATCGCTTCTTTATACTTCTCAGTAAGATTGTATTTATGCTGCAAAGTTCTCTGTGTTGCAAAGCCTCTACAACTCTACATTTGCCTGGTGTTGGGCTGATAAAATATATTATGCTCACTTTGTTAAAGATGGTGCTGCCCACATACAAGTCTGTTGATATTAATATGTGTTGGGGGATAAGCTGTGGGCAGGCCTGGTCAGTATAGCCTAAGGCTTAGTTTTAAGAGTAAGCTTTTCCTCACACCCTTGACTGATTGGATGATGTGGGGTGGTGCACTCTCCTGAGGAGTCCTCGCATTATGCCTCAGATAAGTGACTTTGTATCAGAGACTTCTTTGTTTGTAGATTGAATTGAGGGTTTGGATTTCTACACTATAAAGTGGGGCAGACTGGGAGCTTGCTCTCTCAGTTCCTGAGGTTAGCATTAGAGAAGAGAGCAGAGAAAGGCCACGTGGAGGAGGCCAGGAGAAGCAGCCAAGATGGTGGAGGCCAATTTGTGCAGAGATTGTGTAGAGAGAAGGAGATGGGACCAGAGGTGAATAAGGCTGGTGAGCTAGAAACCTTTGATTCTAGGAAACTCGGATAATTCAGTAGCTTTGTGAGCACTGAATGAGTGGGGTTTGGAGCCCAGTGTATGTTTTTACTTGCCCACCAGGTGCAAGCTAGGATTAAAGCTGATGGCTTACTAGTTCTTGGTTCCACTGTTTCATTACCAACTGTCCGAATCAATTGCTAACCTGCATGGGCCAGGTGGCTGTGATGGTGGCCGCGACTACTGGCTTTACATTTGGCGTAGTCTGTGGCAGGATTTGGAAATCGGTATGGAGCAACCACCACCTTTGTGCGGTGGAGTAGAGGACTGGCTGATGTTATGGTTCCCCATAGTTGTCCTTTTGGGGACTGTAGGCTGGCTGACTTTTACAGCGATGCATAATGAAACCTAGAGCTTTATGGAAGAGGCTGCTTGGTACCTGCAAACTAAGCAGTGGAAAAAAACTGGAGGAAATGTGGGAGAAAAGATGCCGATCCTGGAGCTGGAGGAAGCGCTGGAAGAGGAGGCCAACCAGGTTTGCTAGATTCACTTGGAAATGGAGCAGATGCTGGAGAAGGAATCACAGGTTTGTGAGTGCAGATTGCCCTGGATGTTGTGGAGAGCCAGCAACAGCAGGAGGCCGAGACTGAGGCCGGGGCTGGAGCTGCAAGGCCTGCTGAGCAGAAGGCAGCAGTGGCCTAGGGTTCAAGCCCAGCAGCAAGAGCTGGTGTTTTCAGTTCCTCTTTGGAGGATGAGGAGAATCAGGCTGGAGTTGCAATCCGCAGTCTCCAGAAGATGAGAGCCCAGCTGGAAGGAGTACCTGCTACACTCCTGGTAGGTCTGCGATTTTGGGACATAGGGTGGATGCCATCATGCTCCCCAGAGCAGAGATGAAAATGCTGGCCATTGCCACATGCTTCTCTTGGGACAGTGTAAAACCTGCCAGAATGGCAGGAATGAGGAGGGAAGCTAAGGCCTCATGTGCATGGACTGATTTCCTGGACTACGACTGGAGTGGGCACTGGCTCCTCTGCTGGATGGACTTATGGATTTTGGATAATGTGAAATACACTGTTGGGGGTGGGGGGGCGGCTTTGCTGAAGGCCCTTTTCCTGCCCCAGGAAGCCTTTATAACAGCAAGAGAGAAGGCTGAGGACATTTTGAACTTTTGGCAAAGTGCTCAGAGACTGGTGAAATGTACCTTTGTAATTGTTGAAATTGTATGATTTATCATGTTGTTGTAATTTGTGTAATGTACCTAATTTCCTTGTACAGGGATGCTGGTGGTGTAGATTGTGGGTATTAAAGTGAGCATAGGGGTGGATTGTTGGGCAGATAAAATATATTATGCTCACTTTGTTATAGATGGCGCTGCCCATGTGCAAGTTTGTTGATATTAATGTGTGTTGGGGGACAGGCTATGGACAGGCCTGGTCAATATAGCCTAAGGCTTCGTTTTAAGAGTAAGCTTTTCCCCACACCCTTGACTGATTGGATGATGTGGGGTGGTACACTCTTGTGCGGAATCCTCCCATTATGCCTCAGATAAGTGACCTTGTATCAGAGACTTTGTTTGTAGATTGGATTGAGAGTTTGAATTTCTACACTATAAAGTGGGGCAGGCTGGGAGCTTGCTCTCTTTTGGTTCCTGAGGTTAGCATTAGAAAGGAGAGCAGATTAAGGCCACATGGAGAAGAGGAGAAGCAGCCAAGATGGTGGAGTGCTGAGGAAGAAGCCAGTTTGAGCAGAGTTTGTGCTGGAGAAGGAGATGGGGAACAGAGGTGAATAAGACTGGTGAGCTAGGAACCTTTGATTCTAGGAAACTCAGATAAGTCAGTAGCTTTGTGAGCACTGAATTAGTGTGTTTTGGAACCCAGTGTATGGTTTTACTTGCCTGCTGGGTGCAATATCGAATTGAAGCTGATGGCTCAGCAGTTCTTGGCTCTGTTGTTTCATTACCAACTGTCTGAGTCTAATGCGAACCTGCATGGGCCAGGCGGCTATGATGGTGGCAGTGACTACTGGCTTTACACCTGGAATCTTAGGCCCACCCACCTAAAAATTCCCTAGACTCTGAAATTCAAAAATCTATTACACATAGAATAAAGTTAAAGTAAGTTTTTTAATTTAAATTCCAAGAAACTTGAACATCACAACCTTTGGAACATTTTTCTCCTCTTGTCCTACAATTTATGTCTTTTCCCTTCTTCCCTTCTATGTTCTTTCATTTGTTTAATATTTAAATTGACATAAGATAGATTCACAGGAGAAAGCAACTTTTACACCTATGAAAATTCTATAAAATATAAAACTTGTAGGAAGTCATGCAGTTGGGTCTTTTACCTTAGAGAAGGAGTAAGGAATAGGGGTCTGAAGCTTCAAAGGGGAGGAAGATAATTCACAGGAGGATGAAAAGAGTAGATTTTTTGTAAAGAGATGTTCGCCCTTCCTTGCAGACAAGTCTTTCTGATGTAAAGTCATATGTGGTATTAGTGTTCTTCCTGTTACAGCCCACCCATATAAAATTTTCTTAGGCAGTTAAGGGAGAAGTCCAAAGCTTTTCCTGAGTCTAATGGGTCTTAATTGCCTCTCTCCAAAACAATCCAAATGTCAAAGTGACACGTTTTGGAAGGACATATTCTGCTCCCTCTTACTTCCATAATCTGGAAAGAAAGTGTAAGGCCAGTAGTTGTGATCATCATAGCCAGGCACATGCAGATTCTCATTGAATTAAGACAGACAGTAGAGAAACTACAAAGCTGAAAACTGGTGGGCCATTCCTTTATTCTAGCCTCGCACCTGGTAAGCAAGTAAACACACACAGGGCACAAAAACCCACTCACACATTCTCCGGTTCCACAACTAGGAGAATCTTCTCTGGGTTTTCCTAGAATCAAATGCCCCCTCCAGTCTCACCAGAGCTTGCAAAAGCCCTTACCTCCATTCCCCATCTGCACATCTCCCTTTATCTCTCTGCACAATCTGGCTTCTTCTTTAGCACCTGGCCATCTTGGCCCCTTTTTTTTCTTCTCCTTTCTTCACAAACTTTTCTTGGCATGAAAATCTCTCCTCCAGCACACATTAGCATAACAAAGCCCCTTCCCAAGCAGGAAGGTAATTAGCAGCTTCACCTGGAAGTGCAATTCACGGGGCATTGGCCATTTTTAACAATAAAAGTGAGCAAACCTCCAAATTACAAATTTTACAAACTCACTTGCCCAACAGAAAGTCAGTACACATTTTTGTATTTAATTTGGTTTTAGTCCTTACTTTGTGTAATAAGTTGCACCAAAGCTTACTGACTTAAAAACTGTAAATATGAACTTGCACTATTTCTGGGGATCAGGAATTTTGGATGGCCTGACTAAGCAGTTTTGGATTAATATCTCTAATTGATGCAACTGAATCCAATGCTCTGTAGGCTGCAGGCATTTATCTCTCTGATGGATAGCTTAACTGTATCCATATTGACTTTTTTTATTTTTTATTATTTTATTTATTTTATTAATTTTAACGGGGTGACACCAATAAATCAGGGTACATATGTACAATGAAAACATCTCCAGATTATCCCATCATTCAATTGTGTTGCATACCTATCACCAAAAGTCAAATTGTCCTCTGTCACCTTCTATCTAGTTTTCCCTGTGCCCCTCTCCTCCTCCCCATCCCACCCTCTACTCCCTCCCCCCACCTCGTAACCACCAACCACTCTCTTGTCCATGTCTCATAGTCTCACTTTCATGTCCCACTTATGTATGAAATCATGCTGTTCTCAGGGTTTTTTTTTTTTATTTACTTATTTCACTCCGTATAATGTTATCAAGGTCCATCTATTTTGTTGTAAATGATCTGATGTCATCATTTCTTATGGCTGAGTAGTATTCCATAGTATATATGTACCAAAGCTTTTTAATCCACTCGTCTTCTGACGGACACTTGGGCTGTTTCCAGATCTTCACTATTGTGACCCGGCTATCCCACTTTTAGGAATATACCCATATTGACTAATTTTTATGACTTGCAAATTGGTTCTGATTGTTGGTTGGGGCCCTGTTGGTAGCTCTCTTGATTGGCTTTTCCTTGGGGATGCTTGAATGTTCTTACAATGAAGGAGTTATTTATATCCAACAAGTAATCCAAGAGCACTAGAAAATACAATAACTTTTATGACAAAGGTTGGGAAGTCACACACTATATTCTCTTGGTCACAGAAATTAGCCATGCTTCAGTTAAGAAAGAGGTTACACAGGGTATGAATAACTAGAGGCAAAAATTATTGGGGCCACTTTGAAAGTCACCATCATGAACCCCTAACTCCCAATTTCATTTTAACTCTATGTCCAGTTTTTCCCAAATCCAACTTAAAGAAATACTTGTAATTTCTCTCCAGTTTTCAGGAAAACATCTGTAGGAAGCTAAATTTAGTCTACCCCTACTTTTTTAGAACTAACAGTGTTTCTACATCATGCCTAAATGAAAAATAAAAACAGATAAATAAAATGTACCTATACTCCCCTTGTAGGGCCAAGGGCCACCACTATTGTGGCCATGCTCATGCAGGTTCTCATTGAATTCGAGCACACAGTAAGGAAACAATGGAAGAAACTAAAATAAAAAATGGTGGGCCTTTCCTTTATTAAAATCCTACACCAGCAGAGGAGCAAACCCACAGGGAAGTCCGCTTCCTCCTCACTCAGAGCTCCCTAAGCCCTGACACATTCTCCGGTTCCACAACCCAGAGAATCTTCTCCAGGTCCTCCTGGAATCAAAGGCTCCATCAGTCTCAGCAGAGCTTGCAAAAGCCCCCCAGCTCTGGTTCCCCATCTGCACTTCGTTTCTCTCTCTGCCAAACCTGCTTCTTCTTCAGAACTCTGAATTCTCTCTGCTCTCTCTGCAAAACTACCTAGGCCCACAAAGACCCCTGCTCCAGCAGACATTAGCAAAACAGTGGCCCT
The DNA here is from genome assembly GCA_037038555.1 of Rhynchonycteris naso. Lineage (NCBI taxonomy): Eukaryota > Metazoa > Chordata > Mammalia > Chiroptera > Emballonuridae > Rhynchonycteris > Rhynchonycteris naso. The sequence goes on from CM073000.1 coordinate 16,222,965, forward strand.
TCCCAAGCAGAAAGGTAATGTGCAATTTTATAGACCACATATACCTGGTACTGCCCAGCGCCATTTTGTGACTATAAAAGTGAGCAAACTCAAAAAATACAAATTTTACAAACTCATTTGCCCAACACCCCCCCAACAAAGTTTCTAGGCAATGTCAAGTGGCATAAAAATATGGATTTTTCTAAAATATTACCCTAGAGATTTAGATATAGTTAACTTGAATTTGTACCAGTCAAGGCCCAACAGGATACAGATGGCATCCTGTAGGGCAGATAAAATATATTATGCTCACTTTGTTAAAGATGGCGCTGCCCACGGGGAAGCCTATTGTCCAGGTGATATTAGTTGCCCTTATGGTTGGGATGGGCGTAATTATATTATTGTGTGTGGGGGACAGGCTGTAAGCAGGCAAGGTAGTTATAGCCTAAGGCTTAGTTTTAAGGGTAAGCTTTTCCCCACACCCTTGACTGATTGCATGATGTGGGGTGGTGCACTCTCATGAGGAATCCTCCCATTATGCCTCAGATAAGTAACTTTGTATCAGAGACTTCCTTGTTTGTAGATTGGATTAAAGGTTTGGATTTCTACACTATAAAGTGGGGCGGACTGGGAGCTTGCTTTCTCTGGGTTCCTGAGGTTAGCATTAGAGAGGAGAGCAGATTAAGGCCACGTGGAGGAGAGGAGTAGCGGCCAAGATGGTGGAGTGCTGAGGAAGAAGCCAGTTTGTGCAGAAAAAAGGAGATGGGAAACAGAGGTGAATAAGTCTGGTGAGTTAGAAACCTTTGATGCTAGAAAACCCGGATAAGTCAGTAGCTTTGTGAGCACTGAATGAGTGGGTTTTGGAGCCCAGTGTGTGTTTTTACTTGCCCATTGGGTGCAAGCTAGAATTAAAGATGATGGGCCACCAGTTTTGGCTTCTTTGTTTCATTACTGTCTGTTAGAATCTAATGTGAACCTGCACGGGCCAGGCGGCTGTGATTGTGGCCACGAATACTGGCTTTACACACCCCCCAAAATGCAATCAAAAGACAGTTGATAAAGAGAATTTCCAAAGGTGTAGGTAAGGTATGACAAGTAAACAATATTCTAGAATGTCCTACATTAAATTAGAGACAGCCAGAGGGTGAAAGAGACAAATGTAATTAACCAGTTAATAGCAGTGGGCCAACTAACAAGATGACTCATATTTTTAATGTATTTTATTGAAGCTCTGAATTAATTTTCAGGAGACTATCTACAAAGAAACAGCTAAACACAATACAATACCACACATCCTGCTTATTGATAATCTTATCAGACTGTGCCCCAACCAATTGGAAATAGTAAACATTTCCTCCTAAAGACTGGGCACCTGCCTTAGATCCATCCCTTCTTTATGTTTTCTCACTCCCCTTATTGATAAACAATGTACACACACAGAAGAAACAACTGTAGGGCCAGGAGCCACCATTGTTGCTGCCATGCACATGTAGGTTCACATTAGATTCGAGCAGACAGTAAAGAAACAGTGGAGCCAAAAAACTAGTGGGCCACTCCTTTATTCTAGTCACCAGCCGATGAGTATATGCACACAGGACTCCAACACCCACTCACACATTCTCCGGTTCCACAACCAAGAGAATCTTCTCCAGTTTTTCCTAGAATCAAAAGCCCCCACCAATCTCAGTCGCCTCTGTTTTTTCATCTGTACACCTTCTCTCTTCTTCTCTCCACACAAACTGGCTTCTCCTTCAGCACCCTGCCATTTTGACTTTCTTCCTCCTCCTCCTCCTTCTCCTCCCCCTCCTCTTCATTCTTCTTCTTCTTCTTCTTCTTCTTCTTCTTTCTTCTTCTTCTTCCTCCTCCTCCTCCTCCTCCTCCTCCTCCTCCTCCTCCTCCTCCTCCTTCTTCTTCTTCCTTCTTCTTCTTCTTCTTCTTCTCTGCTTTCTAAACTTTTTGGGCCTGAAAATCTCTCCTCCAGCAACATTAGGATAACAATGGCCCTTCCAAAGCAGAAAGGTAATTAGCAATTTGACAGATCACATGCCTGGTCCTGCTGCTCAGTGCTATTATTAACAATAAAAGTGAGCAAACTCAAAAAACACAAATTTTATAAACTCACTTGCCCAACAAAAACTTACATTCTTCTTCCCCAAGACATGGTGTATCAAAGAACCAGGGCTGTGGACATATGGTCTTCTCCATCCAGCCTTGCTGCTGATGGTTTCGACTGTATACCCAGGACCTGGTCCTAGGATGCGGCCCAATAAACTCATTCTTTCAGAAAAGCTTTCAGCCATGAAAGCTTTTGTTTAACAGTTATTAAGAAGCCATTATGGACAATGTAGTGAGCAGTAATAGTAAATAAATTCATCATACCTAGCCTCAATGAATGAGGGGCAGGGGAACTGGAACATGAGAAAAATTGCATGGGAAGGCTACCTTAAGTGAGTTTTAGCCATGGCATATTGAAACACAGGCAGCTTGTGGAATTGCTTCAGAGGGAGATGAAGGAATAAGTACCCCTGACTACGGCCAAGCTCAACCTGAAGCTAAAAACACCTATTAATACGTATAATTATGCAAATATATGTTTCAGTTTCTTGTGTAACCCAGGTATTTCCTCTCCTTGAGCTATAAATGAAATTATTTTCTTCTTCAAGTCAATTTTCAAATTTTGCAATTTTTCTGAGCGTTTCCTGTTATCTGAAATCAATTGAGTTTATTTTATAAAATGATTTATATATAGCATTAAGCATCGGTATTTGCCTTAAAATACTATGCAATGTTTTTCTCTAGCATTATTCAGAATTGCCTTGTTCATTTTTCAATAACTACAGAAAGGAGTGTTCTGCCAGAAAAGTTCAAATGATAAATGATAACCTGAAAAGAGCACTGGCATTTGATTTTGAATATAAATGTTAGAAGAAAACTTCCAGTGTTTTGCAGATTTAATGTAAATTAAATTTGAGCCCTGTCTTAACTTACCTTTTGCCTTTTGGTCTTCACAGAATTATAAGAGAAAATCAGCATAGTTGTATCCTCAAGTTATGAACCCAGTACCCTCTGACTGGCAAAATGTCTGGGGATAATTCTGATCCAGAAATTCTAAGCAGTTAGAAGGCAGAGATGCCAAATAAGCAAGGGTGAACTATATGCTATTGAATTTATAAGTCTCACAAGTTACTCTCTCCAGACTGGGATACTTATCAACAATATAGATGAAGAATCATGGCCTTGGATAAATTTGGAAGCCATTTTTAATTCAGATCACAAGCATGGAATCACTTTGAAATCACATTCATCATCGTGACCAGGACAAAAACCTCAATCAAAAATCAAAGTCAGTAGTAAAACCACTCACTTCTAGTAATCTGGTTATATAAATCATTAGAATTATGCTTGTATCTGCCAAGGTATGCTACATATTATGCAAATATATTTTTTAAAAGCAACATATTTAAGGTGGAAATCTGGAATGATGGGTCATTGTCTCACGAACTGAAAATTTTAATGTTACCTCTTCTAGATTATGCTGTTAGCCCACCCTCTTGCCTGCTAAGGGAAAGTTTTTCTCAGCTAATATCAGAGGAGAAAACACTTCTCTTATTTGTAAATCTTCCTTTATCCACAGAGATAAGTGACAAAATTCCTGGGTAGTAGAAGTTATTATTATCCCTGCTTTTCAGAGGAGTAGGCTGTGGCTCTGAGAAGTAATGGAAATAAAAATCTTAGAGGTAGGAAGTGGCAGAACTGGAATCCAGGACCTTAGGCTTCAGATCTAAGGTTTTAAAGGCTACCTTCCAGCATTTCATGTGATTTTAAAACAGATAAGTAAAATGACACAAAAATAAAACTGCCATTTCTCTCTTACATATTTTTAGCGAGGGTGATATTTCTAGTTAATTTGTTCATTGGTCACCAAGGATATACAATGGACTCAATAACATCAGTAGATGAGGGGGGCTTAGGCACAGAAGAATAAAGAATGGGTCTGTGGTGAAAATTCAGTGATTCATTGTAAATACTCTGGGGTACTGGTGAATCATCGCAATAGTTAGTACTCATTGTGCTCTATGCACCTACATTGATGAGAGGTACACAAAAACAAGCCAAAAAAGTGATATATATTTATTTGAGACAGAGAGAGAGAGAGAGAGAGAGAGAGAGAGAGAGAGAGAGAGAGATGATGATGAGAGAACAACAGAGGGAAAGACAGAGAGAAAGGGAGAAGGAAGCATCCATTTGTTTTTCCAGTTACTTATGCATTCATTGGTCACTTTTCATATATGCTCTGACCGCGATTGAACCCACAACCTTGGTGTTTCTGGAGGACACCTTCTAACTGACTGAGCTAACCGGCCAGGGCTGGGTTTGGTGTGTTTTATGATCAGGAACACATAACATGCAACTTAGACTTGGTGTCACCTATTTGGATCAGGTTAATGATGGAGGTTTTCAGCTGCAGGAAAACCTTGACTATTCTGGCTCTTTGTTGGCTATCCTTATATCCGTCTTGATGGTTTTATAACTGTGCTTACAACTGCTTCAAACAAAGCAAGACATGTCACTGTAACTGTTCCAGGGCAGGTGTTTTGAATTGTGTGTGCTTGGAAAGGCAGGGTTGATGTATGTATTTTGAGCTAAGTATATAAAAACTAGCCTGTCAAAATGCTGAATGAAAATGTCAGCTAGTATTAGCATTATTCTGTCCATAACTCTTATTATGATTGGTATGGAACTTCTTATTTTTGTTGTTGATTTTTTTAGTGTTCATTTTTGTAAGCCTGTATAATTTAAAGTGTCTCTTTTAAAGATAATGTGTATATATATACTGTATGTTATAAATTTACTTGAGATTTTTCAGTTCAATTTGTGACTGAAAAATTGTGAATCATAAGGAGACCAATATTCTCTCTTCAATATGGTGTCCAATTTATGCAGAATCAAACAAGATTTGCATAACTGGAAAGCTTATAAAAAGCAGAAATATTAATCATTATTGTTTTTTTAATTTATGTATTGATTTTAGGGAGAGAGAGAGAAAATAGGGTGGTAAGGCGTAGAAAGCATTAACTCATAGTAGTTGCTTCTTGTATGTGCCTTGACCAGGCAAGGGTTTCAAGCCAATGACTTCAGTATTCCAAGTCGACACTTTATCCACTGTGCCACCACAGTGTAGGCAATTCATTATTATTTTTTAATGGAGTAAGATGAATGCATCAAAAGAAAAGAACATGAATCATAAATATATACTTTAGATATTTACCAAATTAATGGGTTAAGTAGTGGCCTCAAAAAGATATGTCCACATTCTAATCCTTGGAAACTGCACATGTGATCTTATTTTTAAAAATGGTCTTTGCAAATGTAATTAAGTTAAGGATTCAAGTTGATTCTCCTGAATTATCCAGGTGGACCTTAAATCCAATGACAGTTCCTTATGAGAGGCAAAAGACGAGGGAACACAGAAGCAGAGAATAGATCATGTTGAGTCAGAGACAGAGACTGTGTAGCCTTGCAGCCCCAAGTTAGGAAACAGATCCAGATGGAAGAGAGGAGGACAGATGATCTCCTAGAGCAGTCAGAGGGGGTGTGGCCCTGCTGACACCTTGATTTCAGATTCTGGGCAGTAGACCTTTGAAGGAAAATTTTTCTGTTCTTGTAAACCACCTTATGGTAATTTGTTATGAAAACCCTAGAAATAAACATGTAGCATAACCATCCAGGTCAAGAAGTAGGAACTTCCCACTTCAGAAATCCGTCTTGTGCTTCCTAAACTTTGCTCTTCTCCCTGAAGAAAACTGTTTCTCTGACAGCATAGATTATTTGTGGATGCTTTTGAATGCTGTATATATAAAGTCATTCAATATTTATTTTTATGCCTGGTTTGTTTTTATTTTTTGCACAATATTATTTCAATATTATTTTTATATTTGTTTATGTTGCTATGTATATATTCTTATACTATTTATTTTTAGTTTTGAATATTAACCCACTTTATACACAGTTTTTCTATTTAACCATTGATTATTTTTAGTAGTTTTGGCAATTGTAAATAATGCTACATTTTTGGTAATAGTATTACAAACTCTTGGGTGTTTCTTAGGATACAGGTGCATATTTTCTTGTTGGGTATAGAGATTATATTGCTGAGTCACACTCAACTTCAGTTTAATTTCAGCTTCTAGAACTAATGCCTACTCTCTTGTATATACTGAATTTTCTACCACCATCACCCACCAGCAAACAACTTACTTGGGCAAAAAGGAGGAAGCTTCAATCTTGAATATTATAGTAAGGAGTTTCTCCTTTGTTCTAAAAAAGATAGATCTATTTTTTTATGACTGCCAAAATTATACTTTTAATAAATAAATATTTGCAGTACCTCCTGCTCAAATAGTGAATTTAGGACCTTGTTGTTACTTTCAAAGGTGACACCCTCATATCATACCCCCGAAGGTCTAGACTTAAAGTAGAGTTCTTCATGGCTTCCTTCCCTCTAGTTCAAATTTTGATTCAGTCTATTGCAATAAGGGGGGAGAAAGGGGAGGAACATCTCCAAAAAAGGAGAAAACTGGTGATTTATAGAGAGACTTAAAGAAGTCATACACAGTGTATAATAGTCATGAGGAAGAAAGAAGAAGCATCTATCTCTAAAGAAGTGAGCAGGATGGTCCTTTCTGGTTGGAATTCTCTTGGAACACATAGGGTAGGAGATTTCTTGATTGTGGCTGCTTTACAAGAACATAGTGCTCAGATTAAATTCAACATTTCCAGTTACATGTATTCAGTTATTCTCTTAAAATGTGTGACCCTCGCAGAATGGTGCAGTGGATAAAGCATCAGCCTGGCATGTGGATGTCCTGGGTTCAATCCTGAGTCAGGGCACAAATGAGAAGCAACCATCTGCTTCTCTTCCCCTTCCTCTCCCCCTTCTCTCTCTCTTCTCCTCCCGCAGCCAGTGGTTCAACTGGTTCAACCATCAGCCTCAGGCGCTGAGGATAGCACAGCTAATTCCAGCATCAGCCCCAGACAGGGGTTGCCAGGTGGATCCCGGTTGAGGGCGCATACGGGAGTCTGTCTCACTATCTCCCTTCCTCTCACTTAAAAAATAAATAAAAAAGAAAAGAAAAGAAATGTTATATATGGCTATCAAACTCATTTATCGAACTTCCATATTTGTCTCTGTACAATGTTAGGTTATTGTGATTAAAAGTTATACTTGGCCTGACCTGTGGTGGCGCAGTGGATAAAGCGTCAACCTAGAATGCTGAGGTCGCCCATTCAAAACCCTGGGCTTGCCTGGTCAGGGCACATATGGGAGTTGATGCTTCCTGCTCCTCCCCCACTTCTCTCTCTTTACTAGCAATATTAAGTATAAAAATTTATACTTAATATTGCTAGTAAAGTCTATACAGGGATCAACTATTAACTATTAAACTATTACAGTATATTTTCTCTAGAATATAAAAATGTATATAGCAAATAATATACAGAGAAAAAGAAAACTGCTCTATCAGAGCTGAGTCTGTACAAAAGCCATGATACATACTCATGGCTTTACAAATTTGCTCAGTTCCAATGGCCTTGCTCTGTTTTTCTTTAATTAATGCCTTCCACAATGAACAATATTAACTTTTTACTCTCTATGTAATGTGCTTACATAACAAAGATTTCTTGTCATACTAGAATTATGTTTAATTATTTCAAAGTAGATAGCATCCTTATCTCTTTGTTTCTGTGGGAGGCATCAGCCTAAATTATAGTAGCTTTCTGGCTCCAAGTTATAAAAGTACCTCCTGTCATAAACATATGAAAAGTTGTTTATTATTATTATTATTTTGGATAAAACCAATTAGCAAATATAGCTGGCCTATGACCTCCTCCCCCTGACTCCTCTGGTACTCTCTCTCCAGTCCTTAAAGATCCTACAGTCTCTGCTTCAGCATAATTGAGTTCAGACTTAGTTCTGACCTCCTTCCCATCTTGCAGTAGCCTCTTTCCGTCCCTTGAATAACCTTTTAGAAGAAAAGTCTGCCCTTACTAAATCTGGATTTTTAAAATTAATTTGACATTATTACCTTACACAGTATTTAAAAAATGTCAAGATTTCCCCTCTAAGGAAATAAAATAATCCTTCAATTTAAAAAGTAAGGTGTAGTTACAAAATTGGCTACTAATATGCTAAGTTATTCTGTGCTTCATTTTGCATGACTCAATGTACAGCTTTTGTTTAAGTTCTCCAGTGTATACACTACGCAAGGGGGAGTCAGCTGCTTATAGAGGCAAAAGAGGCCCTGAAGAAGGGTTGGGGGTTTAACTTCTCTAAATGAAGACCTCTAATTAATCGTTCTAACCTGTATTTCAACCCTTTATATTTATTTATATTTCCCAAACTGGGGCATAAATTCATGTTTTAAAATTTTTATATTTCCCACTGATGGTAGCACAATGCTTTTCTCATATTTGTTTTCTCATATTTTCTCATATTTGTTGACTATCTGATAAGCTTATGGTCACCATATTTGTTTATACATATAAAATGCATTAAGATTTAGGAATTTGTTCTCTTCTTTATATAGAAACATGCTTTAAAGTTTTAAAAATTATGTCACTGGGATGTAAAGTACATCATAGGGAATAGAGTCAATAATATTTAATTACTATGTATGATGTCTGATGAGTACTGGAAATATCAGGAGGAACACTTTGTAAAGTACATGACTGTCTAACCACTATGCTGTATACCTGAAACTAAAACAAAATAATTTGAATGTCAACTGTAATTAAAGAATAAAATTAAAAAAATAAAGTATTACTGATCAAATAGCTTCCTTAAAACCAGGAAAGTTAAAGGGTAATAGATTCTGTCCCGGTTATAACTAAAATGTTGAAATTAAAAATATACAAATAAAATACAATTAATTTTATTTTTATTATTATTTATTATTATCACCTGAACACCAGATATCATTGTCATTGCCTTTGTGAAGCTCTGCATTTCTCCTGTGGCAAGCAAGACTGAGTTGCCCTCAAATTTAAAAAAAAATATTAATAATATGAAATTTTTAAGTGTGAGACAAAAGAGATTGTTAAAGAGAGTCCTATAGATAGATGCTCCACAAAGGGTGTTCCTATATCTAAAAGGAGGAATAAGCCAGGAATTCCTCTGTTTAGGAGCAGAGAGTGGAATGCGCAGGGGGTTTAGCAGTGCCAAGGAGGAGTGCAGATGGGACACCGAGAGAGCCAGGCAGATGGTGCCGACGCCAGGGCGGCAGCTGCGGGAGCGACTGCTGAGCAGGTGGTGCCATGGCATAGACCACGGCAGCCGTCAGAAGTGAGAAGAACAAGTTCACGTTAGAAGATTCTAGAACAGCTGTCCTAGCGATTACTGAGCAGGTGGCGCCATGGCATAGGTCACGGCAGCCGTCAGCAGTGAGAAGGACAAGTTCACGTTAGAAGATTCTGGAACAGCTGTCCTGAACCTGGTACAAAATGAAGTCATTAACTTCAATGATTGTTGTTAGTGTGCACTGGTGCTGAGTGAAAGACAACCGATGGTTATTGATCAGAAGTACACATCTATAAAAATACAGTGATTGATCTCGTATTTTTAGTAATCTAATTAATTCAAGTAAGTATTATTTGATTCATGTATATTTACAGGGATAAGAAGGAGACATAATGATTACATAGGGCATGATTATTAATGTTTTTCAAGTACTAATGAATCATATAATTTATTAATCTTTACAGCTATTCTTTCTGAAAGTATGGAAACTTTCAGATGTATAACAAACATGTGGATATTAGCTAAAAAATGTAATCACCTGGGTCCTTTCCTAAAATGGTTAACTCATAAATTCTAGGAGTAAAACTCTAAATCTATAACCGACAGACTTTTTGAGGCATTTTCATGTACACTAAATTTAGAGTCTTCCCTTTAAGGGAATTTGGGGGAGGGAATTAGAAAAATTAATACCTATGTGCATAAGTATAGTGGCAAATGATAGGAATTATATGTTTGTCATCTGTATATGGAAATTCAGATGCGATACTTTTGACTTCACAAAAAGCTAGATCCAGATGCTCAAATGTTCTTTCTCCAGTTCTTGACTCTGCTTGTCCCTGCGGGACTGGCCTCTACAGACTATGGAGGTTTACTTTCTGAACAACTTCTTTACTCATCCCTGAAAGTGACTCTGTTCTTATTTGGGTCATATCCTGGAAAACAATAATTCCTAGGTCTGCAATAAGAATTCACTGTAAGCCTGACCTGTGGTGGTGCATTGGATAAAGCATCGACCTGGAATGCTGAGGTCGCCAGTTCGAAACCCTGGGCTTGCCTGGTCAAGGCACCTTAGGGAGTTGATACTTCCTGCTCCTCTCTCTCTCTCTCTCTCTCTCTGTCCCCTCTTTCTTTAAAAAAATTGAATAAATAAATAAATAAATAAATAAATTAGTTAAAAGAGAGAGAGAAAAAAGAATTCACTGCAAGTATAATGATTAGGGAGAGAAATAAATGTGGATCATGTGAGAAATTGAATATAGCTTGATTTGACTCTAACTAGAACAAGATGGGAAGTGGGCCTGGAAAATCAGCCGAGATTGTGACCAGGACTTCAGTCTGTTTTCTTAATGCACTGATCCAAAGAAATGCATGAGCTGGAGTTTGCAGTGTAGATAGAAAACTAGTTTAATACTGAATCGGTCAATATGGAGGCCAATACAGAAACTATAGCTCTAAATACCTGAGTTCCTGATGGAGTGTAGGTTACATATCGTATAAGGCAAATCACAGAACTATTCAGAGTCATGCTTTGAGTTGATTGGTTAGGAGGTGAGGTAAGGGTAATAAAGTATTTCTCAGGTATGAGGGCAGTCCTGAGGTTTGCTCCCATGTCCCTCTGGTCTCATAGAAAAAGAGTATACAAGTAGTTGTTCTACCATAGGGCGAAGGAGCTCAAACATAACAAGTCAATATATTATCTATAGCCTTCCAGAGGTCCAGATTTTATGACCATTAGGTCTGGAATACTTTTTTCTGACTTGGGGGTTGCTGATTATCTGGAGGAAAAGCTAGTTCTCTAAAGGCAATGGAGGAGAGAGAGATAATATCTAGCCTAGAATTTAAAACTATGTTTAATCAAAGTCATAGGGGCCCTAGGTTTCAATAGTAGATCATCCTGACCAGGCACTGATGCAGTGGATGGAGTGTCAGCCTGGGATGCTGAGGACCCAGGTTCTAAACCTTGAGGTCGCCAGCTTGAGCGCAGATTCACCAGCTTGAGCACAGGGTCGCTGGCTTGAGCAAGGGGTCACTCACTCTGCTGGAGCCCCCTGGTCAGGACACATATGAGAAAGCAATCAGTGAAAGGCTAAAAGATGTCTAAAAGCTTGTGGGTTTGTGACAATAGAAGAAAAATTTGTCTCAATTATTAGGAACTACAACAAAGAATTGATGCTTCTCATCTCTTTCCCTTCTTGTCTGTCTTCCCTGCCTTTCCCTCTCAAAAAAAAAAAAAAAAAAAAATTGAAAGATTTACCTAGGCAATTGGCAGTTTTAGTTCATTTTGAAAAGCTCACCTTTATCAACCCTCTTATTTTTAGGTACAAATATTTTGCAAGAACTCTTTGACATCTTTACAAAGGAATCTTAACAATAGAACTCCTATCACACCTCCATCTGTCTTCCTCAAAAGGGATAGAAAACAAATATTTTATAAAAAATTTACTATCTATAATTCTACATTTTTATTTTTAGACAATAATAATAAAGAATATTATCTTCATTAAAAAAGAAGACAAAGAGGAAAAACTAAAGATAGATTGCTATTTGTTTATTCAAGTGCCATGCTGGAAAACTTGATTATACCTGAATCTCTGTAATATAAATATATATAATATGAAACTGACTTTCTTTGTGTTCTGACCTAACTAACAGGAAGTGAAAGGCTAAAAGATGTCTAAAAGCTTGTGGGTTTGTAACAATAGAATAAAAATTTGTCTCAATTATTAAGTGTTAATAACATGTTAAGAGCTTAGCATGGAATATGTCACTTACCATCCACTACAATCCTACATGGATGTACTATAATATTTCTCATTTTTCAGAGGAAAGAATCTGATATTGTAATATGTTGAATAACCTGGCCAAGATTACATAAGTAAATGGTAAAGACAGGACTTGAAAGCTTTTCTGTTTATCTCAAGACATATTATTTTTAATCACTATGTCCATCATGCCAGTGACAAAAATTTTATCCTGAATTTCCTAATTTATAAAATCAATATAATACTCAGCTATCCCATAGAATAGCTGAGAATATTAAAGGAAATACACACTTAAACTCCTCACCTGCAACATGTTAACTCTTGAATCACTGTGGCTTTGGAAGAAAAGGTTGGAGTATTTTATATCAGTTTGTTTATATTATCTTTAAAAAATTTTTATTTCCAGATCTTCTCTATTGTGAACAATGCTGCCATAAACATGGGGGTGCATTTCTCCTTTTGAATCAGTGCTATGGTGTTTTTGGGATATATTCCTAAAAGTGGGATAGCGAAGATCTGGAAACAGCCCCAGTGTCTGTCAGTGGACAAGTGGATTAAAAAGCAGTGGTACATATATACTATGGAATACTATGGGGCCATGAAAAGGAAGAAAATCTTACCTTTTGCGACAATATAGATGGACCTGGAAACTATTATGTTAAGTGAAATAAGCCAGGCAGAAAAAGAAAAATATCATATAACCTCACTCATTTGAGGAATCCAATGAACAGTGTGAACTGAGAAACGGAACTGAGACAGAGGAAAGATCAAAGGGACCAGAGGAAAAGAGGACAGAGGGAAAGGGGATGATAGGATGGGATAAACCTGAAGGGAAGGGGGGAGGGCGCTATGGGGAGGGGGACAAGAAAGATGAAGAGGGGAATACGGGGGAGGGGGGATGCATTCAAGGCAACACTAGAATCTATGTAAACATAATAAATTAAAATCAATTAAAAATTTTTATCGATTGATTTTAAAGAGAGGAAGGGAGAAAGAGAGAGACAAATAGAAGCATCAATCTTGTTTTGTATGTACCCTGACCAGGACTGAATCATCAACCTCTGTGTATTGGGATGACATTCTAAAAAACTGAGCTATCTGGTCTGGGCTGTTTATGTTCTCAGGCCCCAAAATTACTCATATCATATTTCCTCAAAGTTTAGCAGTTAAAGGTGTCTTTATGCCCACTGATTTCAGCGGGCCAGAGATGTATGGGGAAGCAGCTGAAATATTTGGTGAACTCCATTATTACTCAATTATACACAACCAGCATAATCACATTTTGATTTCAAAAAATGGTTGTTGTGATAGAAATCTTAATTTTGCCTGAAAAACTGTATAATAATATCAATATTTAAGTTGAGGGGGAAAATTCAACCTTAATTTTAGAAACATGAAGATGCATACAATCTATTGTAGATTTCATGAAATTCTCACTTTCTAAATGGTCCTCAAATCACAGATTTTTAAAGAAGTAATCCTAACATTTATATGTCTTTATTTTTATAGCTAGTTGTAAATTACTCTGCTTTTCACAGAACATAGTGAGATTTTATATTCCGGGTTTTAAAATCTGAACAACTGAACTGGCCATATTAGAGAAGAAAATTTCTGCCTTCTTTTTTTCTTAAAGATCATGTCCTTGGCATATTACAATTTATAATTAACAAAATGCTACCAGTCCTCCATTTAAAAAAAAATACAGGGTCTAAATGAAGAATAGCAAAGCAGTCACTTCTTATTTATAACATTAACTTTTTACATAATACACAGTCATACCTGAAAAAATTTCCTCTTGCTCATTATTAGTGTTGTAATTCTAATCTTTCCTTTTGATTTTTAAGAGCCATTATAAAATCATGGTTACTATTGTACAAATATGTGATCAACATGATTAAAATTTATTTTGCCCACAAATTTTCTTGCTTCATTACTTTATATCCGTACATAATAACCATCACTAAGGAAATAATTTTAATTTTAAAAATTCCTATAGGAATAACTTAGTTTTCTGGCAGTGTTCATGAATACTTGCCTAGATGCCAAATATAAATCACTAGAGAGTGCTCTTTGTCAAGGTATTAGCCCCCAAATGGGTTATTATCAAGATCTAGCAGATGTGGGGTGATGACATAGTAGTGGCAGGTCATATTCCCAACTAGTCTTGGCAGTCTTTCGTGTAATAGAAGCCAAGGAATATTAATCTTGACTTAAAATAGAACATCACCCTAAAATTTATTTCCCTCACTAACACATAAGTAGTCAAAGCTTCTGTTTTCTTCTTTGTTGGTTAAATAAGTTTGTAAAATATGATGTTCATGTTGGCTTGCTTACAGTTTGCATTGGGGGCTGGGCAGTGCCAGGTGTATGTGGATCTGTGAAATTGCAATTACCTTCCTGCTTGGGAAGGGCTATTGGTTTGCTAATGTTTGCTGGAGGAGAGGTTTTCACACCAGAAAGTTTTGAAAAGAGAAGGAGAAGAGGCAGAGAAGAGAGAAGCCATATTTGCAGAGTGAGAGAGGAGAGAATGCAGGGTGCTGAAGAAGAAGCCAGTTTTTGCATAGAGAGAGAAGCCAGTTTAGAAGAGAGAGAAGCCAGGTTTGCAGAGAGGGAGAGCAGAGGGAATGCAGAGTGTTGAAGAAGAAGCCATGCTGGAGGGGAGAGAAGGTGTGCAGATGGGGAACCAGAGATGAGGGGCTTTTGCGAGCTCTGCTGAGATTGGTGGGGCCTTTCATTCTAGGAGAAATTGGAGAAGATTCTCCTGGTTGTGGAACCGGAGAATGTGTCAGTGACTTTGGGAGACCTGAGTGAAAGGGAAGTGTTTTTTCTGCGTGTTGCTCGAAGGCCAGTGCGAAACCTTAGTAAAGGAATGGGCCACCATTCTTTGGCTCCACTGTTTCTTTACCTTCTGTCTGATTTCAGTGAGAACCTGCATGTGAATGGCCATGACGGCAGCTGTGACTACCGGCCCTACATTCTTAAACCAATGACTATATCTAATCCTAAGCGTAAAAAGCCAAAGTAGTAGGTAATATTTAACAGCTGTGTTATATGTAAACTTCCTCTTCAGAAAATTTATAGGCAGAGAGGAGACTTCTGACTTGATGAAGGAATATATTCTAGACAGAAAGTCATAATTTCATTTAGTTCTTTTATGCTCAGAAGATCTGTGTTACTATTGTTACCAATGGAAATGCTGTTCCTTTATGGAGTCACAGGAAGGCTTTCTACAAGACTCATGTGTGGGACAAGTGAGGATTTCATGGTAAGATTATTTGGAATTTTAATGGAAGACTGCCCATGGGTTCCCCTCCCCAATGTCTTATCTCTGTCCATTCTACCAAGGAAAAAGTTCAGTCTAATCTTCATGGGCCCAGGAAAAAGACCAGTGGTCAGAATTCTGGTGCCATGGTTCAATTCATATCTAAGTTTAGTCCAGTCCAGGCACTGTGTTGCTGCCCCCAGGCTACACTCAGAACCTGTGCTTGGGAGTCCGTAGGGCTGCCGGCCCACGCAGCACGACTGCTTGGAGAATGCCCTGAACAAATGTGGAAAGCACATGTTTCAAAATGAGAGAAGAGCAGGAGCCTCTTAGTTAAGTTTGGATTTATATTATCATGGCTGGAAAGGACTAGCTTTTTTTTAAACTCATCAATCAGATTCTTAATCTAGGGTTTGCTTTGGTTCCTCCCACTAACCAATCGGATTTTTTCTAGGCTAGACTGACAAGTCTCTATGGCCATCACCTTGACTTCCAGTGCACATGCCCTCAAGTGGAAGCACAAAGTACATCTCTCCATAGTCTGGGGATGAACCAGTTGTACCCTGGGAAGATTCTTCCTAACCAGCACCTAAATTAAATGCCAAGGGTGAAGGCACAATGGTCTCCTGGAATGCCTGTAGCTGTAAATGCTACAGCTGCCTACTGAAGCAGGCTTCTCAATATTTTTAATCTTAACATTTGTTTTCCTCTGCTTCCTTCCCTTATTAATATTCAGTTTCCTATGCTAACACTATCATGGCCAGTTTACCTAGAATTTGTTTCTAGTTATCTTATGCTTATAGACAAATAAGTATGGTAATAAAAATTTCACTTATTTTAGGGGAACTAATTCTAAAATACCTTTTCTAAAATTAGAGATTTTTCTACTCATGCAAAATGAATCAAACTCAGCATTTATATATATTGGTTTGATCTTAATCTACTCATATATAATGAGTTGACATCCCAAAATCATACTGTAGATTTATTTTGATGAGAGCTACAACACACACACACACAAAAAACCTTATATGTTTTGTTTTTGTAATTGATGAAGTTTTTTCTGTCTGTTCAGAGGGATTTTTCTTAGTTACCAACTTTCTAATATGGTTTTTACTCTTCATTTATAGGTAACTCAAAAAATATGTTTACCCTCTCTGATCTTAGCTGGTAAGATGGAGAGACTCATTATTTTGCATTTGGTGTTAAGGGCCTATATTTATGGGTATACCTACAAAATAAAGACTATTTTGCAGTCTTTAACATATAAAAGCTTTGCAAAGTGTTTTGTGAGTAAACTACTATATAGTAAGAGTACCTCAGTGCCTGAACTTTGACTGAAGCAGATGAAGAAATAACATACTTTTAGAGTATTTTTTAATAATAATTTTGGGCTGATATAATTTATCATTTTAAAATTTGATTGTCAGATACTCAGCTAGCTACTTTATCTCTAACTCTTACAAGAACCTTGCAGTGAGCATGTTTGAAAGAAGAAAGAAATTAAGTAGTTATCAAAGAAATCACATAGCTATTCTTATATTTA
Source organism: Rhynchonycteris naso (assembly GCA_037038555.1). Taxonomy (NCBI): domain Eukaryota; kingdom Metazoa; phylum Chordata; class Mammalia; order Chiroptera; family Emballonuridae; genus Rhynchonycteris; species Rhynchonycteris naso. Next base: position 16,239,809 of record CM073000.1, read on the forward strand.
AGTGAGAGGAGGGAAGACAGATAGACTCCTGCATGCTTCCTGAACGGGATCCACCCAGCAGCCCCCTACTGGGGATACTCTGCCCGTCTAGGGCCATTGCTCAGCAACTGAGCTATTTTTAGCACCTGAGGTAGAGGCTCTAGTTGCCATCCTCAGATGCAGGGCCAATTCGGTCAAACCAACTGAGTCATGACTGTGGGAGGTGAAGAGAGAGAGAGATAAAGGAGTAGCGGGAGAGGTGGTCACTTCTCATTTGTGCCCTCATGAGGAATTGAACCTAGGACATCCACACATGGGGCTGACATTGGGTATAAAGAGAGCTCAGACTGACAATGTGAGCACCAACTTTTGACATCATTTTGTGAATCTAATTTTACAAAAAGTTCTTATGAATTTTTGATTTGTGTTTTTACAACCAGTGTATTCATCAGGTCCATTGTTTTCCAACAGAGTATTTTAAATTTGGATAATAAAGTAGTACATTTGCATGCAATTTAAACTCATTTCTTTTAGCATGACAACTAAAAGGGAAAGAAATGGCAGACAATAAATTAGTAAGAGTTTAGGGTTAGAAATTAATTCTTATGAGTGCTCTTTGAGTAAAACAAATAATTATAAAAAGATGTAATTTTGTAATGAAATTAATTTAACTTGTCACATCTTCCTTTTTCTCCTTTGAAATATTTCCTCAAAGCAGTGTAGCCCTTAGTAGCCAACAATAGGATATTGCCAAGTCAGTGTTCTCTTCTTATTATCCCAACTTTACCCTTCAAATTAGATGGGAACTAGGCTGCCTGATATGTAGAAGTTTGATATAAAGAAAACAGGAAAGTTGCCTGACTAGGCTGTGGCACAGTGGACAGAACATCGAACTGGAGCACAGAGGACCCAGGTTTGAAACCCGAAGGTTGGGCTTACCAGCTTGAGCGCGGGGTCATTGGCTTGAGTGTGGGATCAAAAACATGACCCCACGGTTGCTGGCGTGAAGACCAAGGTCAGTAGCTTGAACCCAAGATTACTGACTTGAGCAAGGGGTCACTCAGTCCGCTGTAGCCTCCTGGTGAAAGCACATATGAGAAAACAATCAATGAACAATCAGTGACACAACAAAGAATTGGTGCTCCTCACCTCTCTCCCTTCTTGTCTGTCTGTCCCCATCTGTCCCTCTCTCTGTCTCTCTGTCTCTCACACACACACACACACACACACACACACACAAAAAAAAAAAAAAAAAAAAAAAACAGGAGGAGGGAGCAAGATGGCGATGGAGTAGGCAGACGTACCAACTTCCAACTCCCAGAACCAAAGTGGAATATAACTCAATTTTAAGAACCATCTTCTGGATAAACCAACTTTGAACTAAACTAAGTGGACTCTTCAACCAAGGAACACAGAAGAAGCCACATTGAGACTGGTAGAAATAGTGAAAACACGAAGAGAACTGCTCAGTTCCCCGGAGCAAACGGCAGCCCAGAGAGACCCGCGTGGCAGGAGGGAAGTTTGGCGGAGAGGGAGGGACCTGGGCCCCAGAAACCAAGCCCCAGCCTGCAGTCCCAGAGCCTAGAAGAGGCGTTTGGACAGTTTTGAGCTGTAAAACAAGTGAGGGAGCTCCCAGGCCTACAGTGTGGAGTATTAGGGCCCTTCCTACTCTACTAAGGGTTGCTGAAGGGTATGGTGGTGGCAGGATGCTGAAACGCGGTTCTTTCGGCGCTAGCAGAGGCCAAGCCGGAGTGAGCTTGGTCTAGCCCAGCAGGGTCGGAGGGGATGCGCGAAACCGGTCCGGAAGCTCTGGGCCTGTCTGTAATCCCACCTGCGGGGACAAAGCGGGATGCCGGGAACGGGCAGAGATCTGCTCTGCGACCCTGAGCAAGCCGGCCCTGACCGCGGGGACGGGGCTAGGACCAGGGACAGGCGGGGGCTCGCAGCTGAGCTCACGCTACCAGTCCCATCTGGCCGAAGAAACCACAGTTTGCCATTCTACGTGCGCAAGCGGGCTCCGACCCCGGGGGCGGGGTAGACCCTGAGACAAGCGGAAGCTCGCAGCTGAATCCACGCTACTATCCCTGCCCGGACAGAGAAACCGTGGTTTGCCATCCTACGTGCACGAGTGGGCTCCGAACATGGGGGCAGGGTAGAGTCTGGGACGAGCGAAAGCCCACAGCTAAGCGGAAGCCAGCAAACACGCCCGGCCCAATAAACCTTGGTTTGCGACCCTGTGCAGAAGGGCCCTGGCATCGAGGGCGGGGGTAAAGCTCTGGACGGGCAAAGGCTCACAGCTGAGAGCACGTCAAAAGCCCCCCCCCCAACCCGCGAAACTGAGGCGAGCAGACTCTGACTGCGGGTTCTGGGCAGAAGTCCAGAAACAGGCTGGGTCCGCAGCTGAGCAAAGGTGCTCACCTCTACCCTTGGTGCTGAGGCTTGTGGCTTGAGTGACAGCCCCTCCTGTGAGCTTGGTCTAGCCCAGCAGGGTCGAGCGGCAGAAATCAAAGCAAAAGCCACAGTGGGCCGGCGCTGGCAACGCTCATAACCAACCGCCCTAGGCAGTGGCAGAGGGTGTGGCGGGCCTGCAGACAGACCACACCTAGAGAACACAAAGGAAACACATACTGGACTCCAGTGGCCACAACTTGCTTATACACAGACAAAATGGGCAGGCAGAGGAATGCAAACCAAATGAATCAAGAGAAATCCCCAGAGAAGGACCTGAATGAACCAGATATAACCAAATTACCAGAAGCAGAATTTAGAATAATGATAGTTAGGATGTTCAAAGAAATTAGAGCAACAATGGATAGTCATTATGAACACCTAAACAAAGAGATAACAAGTATAAAAAATGAAATTGAAATAATAAAAAAGAATCAGACAGAAATGACAAATACAGTATCAGAACTGAAGAGCACAATGGAAGGAATTAAAAGCAGGATAAATCACGCTGGGGATTGAATAAGCAAGTTAGAGGATACAATAAACAAAGGCACAGAATCAGAGAAGAAAAAGGAAAAGAGACTCAAAAAATGTGAGGAAACTCTAAGGGAGCTCTGTGACAACCTGAAGAGAAACAACATTCACATCATAGGGGTGCCTGAAGAAGAGAAATGAGAACAGGAAATGGAAACTTTGTTCAATCAAATCATAGCAGAAAACTTCCCTAAATTAAGGCTGGGAAACACTCCACACATTCAAGAAGCACACAGAACTCCATTAAAGAGAAACCCCAAAAGATCTACACCAAGACACATCATAGTTAAAATACCAAAGCAAATGGATAAAGAAAAAATTTTAAAAGCAGCTAGGGAAAAAAAGGCTATCACCTACAAAGGAGCCCCCATTAGGATGACATCGGACTTCTCAACAGAAACACTTGAGGCCAGAAGGGAATGGCAAGATATAATCAAAGTAATGCAGAACAAGAACCTAAAACCAAGACTACTTTATCCAGCAAGGCTAACATTTAAAATTGAAGGAGAAATAAAGAGCTTCCCAGAAAAAGAAAGCCTGAAGGAATTCATTAAAACCAAACCAATTCTGCAAGAGATACTAAGGGGCCTCTTGTGAACAGTTTAAAGGGAGGAATGAATAGAGCAAAAGAAGAATACAGCTTTAAAGAATAAAATGGCAATAAACTACATATCAATAATAACCTTAAATGTAAATGGATTAAATGATCCAATCAAAAGACATAGGGTAGCTGCATGGATAAAGAAACAGGACCCATACATATGCTGTCTACAAGAGACATACCTTAAAACAAAAGATGCTCATAGACTGAAGGTAAAAGGATGGAAAAAAATATTTCATGCAAATGGAAATGAAAAAAAAGCAGGGGTAGCAATACTTATATCAGACAAAATGGACTTTAAAACAAAGGCTGTAGTAAGAGATAAAGGAGGACACTACATAATGATAAAGGGAACAATTCAACAGGAAGATGTAACTATTGTAAATATCTATGCACCAAATATAGGAGCACCGACATACATAAAGGAGACTTTGATGGATATACAGGGCGAGATAACACAATACTATCATAGTAGGGGATTTCAATTCCCCTCTAACAACACTGGATAGATCCTCAAGAAAGAAAATTAATAAAGAAACAGCAGACTTAAAGGAGACACTAGATCAACTTGATTTAATAGATATCTTCAGAACTTTTTATCCTAAAGCAGTAGAATATACATTCTTCTCAAGCACTCATGGTATGTTTTCTAGGATAGACCACATGTTAGGACACAAAAATGGTCTCAATAAATTTAAGAAGATTGAAATCATATCAAGCATTTTCTCTAATCACAATGGCATGAAATTAGAAATTAAGCACAAAAGAAAAACTGAAAAATACTCAAACACTTGGAAACTAAATAGCATGTTATTTAATAACGAGTGGATTATTAAGTAGATCAAAAAAGAAATAAAAAGGTTTCAAGAAACCAATGATAATGAGCATACATCAACTCAAAATTTATGGGACACAGCAAAAGTAGTACGGAGAGGGAGGTTCATAGCACTACAGGCATACCATGAGAAGCTAGACAAAGTCAAATAAGCAACTTGACACTGCATCTAAAAGAACTAGAAAAACAACAGCAAATAAAGCCCAGGACTAGTAGAAGGAAGAAAATAATACAGATCAAAGCAGAAATAAATGACATAGAAGCTAAGGAAACAATACATTAGATCAATGAAACCAGAAGCTGGTTCTTTGAAAAGGTAAACAAGATTGATGAACCTTTAACTAGACTCACCAAGAAAAAAAGAGAGAGGACTCAAATAAATAAAATTAGAAAGGACAGTGGAGAAATAACAACTGATACAACAGAAATACAAAGCATTGTAAGAAAATACTAAGAAAAACTCTATGCCAAAAAATTAGACAATTTGGTGAAATGGACAAATTTCTTGAATCATAAAACCTTCCAAAAATCAATCTGGAAGAATCAGAAAACCTAACAGACCAATTACAACAAATAAGATCGAAACAGTTATTAAAAAACTCCCAACAAAGAAAAGTCCTGGGCCTGATGGCTTCACAAGTGAATTCTATCAAAAATTCAAAGAAGAACTAACTCCTATCCTTCTCAAGCTATTTCAAAAAATTCAAGAGGAAGGAAGACTTCCAAACTCCTTTTGTGAGGTGAGCATAATTCTGATCCGAAAACCGGGCAAAGACAACAGAAAGAAAGAAAATTATAGGCCTATATCCCTGATGAATTTAGACGCTAAAATTCTCAACAAAATATTAGCCAACTGGATCCAGCAATATATGAAAGAAATTGTACACCATGATCAAGTGGGATTTATTCTGGAGAGGCAAGGCTGGTTCAATATTCACAAATCAATCAATGTGATTCAGCACATAAACAAAAGGAAGGACAAAAATCACATGATAATTTCAATAGATGCAGAAAAGGCATTTGATAAAATCCAGCACCCATTCATGCTCAAAACTCTCAGTAAAGTGGGAATACAGGGAACATTTCTTAACATGATAAAGGCCATCTACGACAAACCCACAGCAAACATCATACTAAATGGACAAAAATTAAAATCAATCCCCTTAAGATCAGGAACCAGGCAGGGGTGCCTCCTTTCAGCACTCTTATTCAACATAGTTCTGGAAGTCCTAGCTACAGCAATCAGACAAGAAGAAGAAATAAAAGGCATCCAAATTAGAAAAGAAGAAGTAAAACTGTCACTATTTGCAGATGATATGATATTGTATATAGAAAACCCTAAAGTCTCAGTCAAAAAACTACTGAACCTTATAAATGAATTCAGCAAGGTGGCAGGATATAAAATTAATACTCAGAAAACAGCGGCATTTCTATATACCAACAATGAACTGTCAGCAAAAGAAATTAAGGAAACAATCCCCTTCACTATTGCAGCCAAAAAAATAAAGTACCTAGGAGTAAATTTAACCAAGGAGGTTAAGGACTTGTACTCGGAAAATTATAAAACATTGATAAAAGAAATCAAGGAAGATACAAACAAGTGGAAGCATATACCGTGCTCATGTCTAGGAAGAATAAACATCATTAAAATGTCTATATTACCCAAAGCAATTTATAAATTCAATGCAATACCAATTAAAATTCCAATGACATACTTCAAAGATATAGAACACATATTCCAAAAATTTATATGGAACCAAAAAGGAACACGAATAGCCTCAGCAATCTTAAAAAGAAAAAATAAAGCAGGAGGTATCACTCTTCCAGATATCAAGGTTTACTATAAGGCCATTATACTCAAGACAGCCTGGTACTGGCATAAGAACAGGCACATTGATCAATGGAACAGAACAGAGGACCCAGAAATAAAACCACAGCTTTATGGACAACTGATATTTGACAAAGGAGGAAAGAACATACAATGGAGTAAAGACAGCCTCTTTAACAAATGGTGTTGGGAAAATTGGACATCTAACTGCCAAAAAATGAAACTAGACTATCAACTTACACCATTCACAAAAACAAACTCAAAATGGATAAAAGACTTAAACGTAAGCCGTGAAACCATAAGCATCTTAGAAGAAAACATAGGCAGCAAGCTCTCCGACATCTGTAGCAGCAGTATATTTGCCGATTTATCTTCACGGGCCAATGAAATAAAAGGCAAGATAAACAAATGGGACTATATCAAACTAAAAAATTTTTGCACAGCTAAAGACAATAAGAACAGAATAAAAAGAGAAACCACACAATGGGAGAACATATTCGACTGCACATCTGATAAGGGGTTAATAACTAAAATTTATAAAGAACTTATAAAACTCAACACCAGGAAGACAAACAATCCAATCAAAAAATGGGCAAAAGAAGCCTGACCTTTGGTGGCGCAGTGGATAAAGCATCGACCTGGGAACACTGAGGTCGCCAGTTCAAAACCCTGCACTGGTTCTGTCAAGGCACATATGGGAGTTGATGCTTCCAGCTCCTCACCCCTTTCTCTCTTTCTCTCTCTCTCTCACTCTGTGTCTTCTCTCTAAAATGAATAAAATAAAAATAAAGTAAATTTAAAAAAATCTTTAAAAAAATGGGCAAAAAAAAAGAATAGAAATTTCTCCAAAGAGGACATACGGATGGCCAATAGGCATATGAAAAAATGCTCAACATCACTAATCATTAGAGAAATGCAAGTTAAAACCACAATGAGATATCACCTCACACCAGTCAGAATGGTGCTCATCAGCAAAACAACACAGAATAAGTGCTGGCGAGGATGTGGAGAAAAGGGAACCCTTCTGCACTGCTGGTGGGAATGCAGACTGGTGCAGCCACTGTGGAAAACAGTTTGGAGATTCCTCAAAAATTTAAAAATCGACCTGCCTTTTGACCCAGCTATCCCACTTTAAGGAATATACCCTAAGAACACCATAGCACTGTTCGAAAAGAAGAAATGCGCCCCCATGTTCGTGGCAGCATTGTTCACAATAGCGAAGATCTGGGAACAGCCCAAGTGTCCGTCCGAAGACGAATGGATTAAAAAGCTATGGTACTTATATACTATGGAATACTACTCAGCCATAAGAAATGATGACATCGGATCATTTATAACAAAATGGATGAACCTTGATAACATTATACGGAGTGAAATAAGTAAATCAGAAAAAAGGAAAAACTGAGAACAGCATGATTTCATACATAGGTGGGACATAAAAGTGAGACTATGAGACATGGACAAGAGAGTGGTGTTTACGGGGTGGGGGGAGGGAGGGAAGAGTGTGATAGAAAGAAGGGTAGGGGCACAGGGAAAACTAGATAGAAGGTGACAAAGGACAATTTGACTTTTGGTGATGAGTATGCAACACAATTGAATGATAAGATAACCTGGAGATGTTTTCATTGTACATATATACCCTGATTTATTGGTGTCACCCCATTAGAATTAATAATAATAAAAGAAAAGAAAAGAAAACAGGAAAGTAAAACTGAATGTAGATATTGTTAAGAAAACAAACAAACAAAACAAAAAAACACAACCCTTGTGGATCCAAAATGGCACCACTTATGCTAGAAGCCTTTGATATAAAACCTACATTTAATACCTAACCTAATAGGAGTTTCAACTTTATTCAAAAATATAATCTTAATCAATCAGTCTAAAACTTTCTGGTCAACACCAATGAGGTGTCAAATGAGTCATCTACATCCCCCTCTTAGGAAGAAGAAATAATATGTATGATACAACCTTTACTGATCCCCGAAGAGATTTCCTAGTTTGAAGGTAATTCTTTTCCTTGGCTAGCAACTCCCTTGCCCCACCCTTCTTCCTATAAAAACATTCCATTCTCAAGTGCCCTTCTAGTTGTTAGAGGAAATACAGCATTATTCATGAATATTTTAATAAAGCCAGTTAGATTCTCAAGTTTACTCAATTGAATGATTTTTAAAAAGATATATAAATCTTGGTATTTAGAAGAAAAGAACAGACCTCTAAGAAAGATGGGGTTAGAAATCTCAACAGAATACCTTTATACAAATGTTCCAATCTTGAATAAATAGACAATGGGAAAGATAAAACTCTGAGCAGCTAAGAGAAATATTGACATTTAAAAACTCTGTGACATTTTCTGTCAAAGGCAATCTGGGAAGGACATGTGGAGTGATGGCAGATGCTATGTGATCAAAATGAAAAAATAAAAACAACAAAGTCCATGTCTTTATCTACATATTCCAAAGACATCATAAAGGGTAGAACACACACATTGAAGGGGAGACTTAAATTTAAGACCCGATTGCGGATAATCCCCCGAATGAAATGTCTCAGAATGGTAGTCACTTAAATTCAACAAGTATTTATTGACTGCTGGACAAATTCTCACTACTGGCTTATATACACAGAAACAACTTCTTTCTTGTGTTCTCTGTGAAACCAAAAATTAAAATTTTAAAAAATATCAGATGCTGCCTGACCAGGTGGTGGCACAGTGGATAGAGCGTTGGACTGGGATGAGGAAGACCCAGGTTCGAGACCCCGAGGTTGACACCTTGAGTGCGGGGGGTTTGGGGGTGGGGGGGCATTTGGCTTGAGCAAAAGCTTGCCAGTTTGGACCCAAGGTCGCTGGCTCCAGCAAGGGGTGGCTCGGTCTGCTGAAGGCCTGCGGTCAAGGCACGTGTGAGAAAGCAATCAATGAACAACTATGGTGTCGCAATGGCAACGAGAAACTAATGATTGATGCTTCTCACCTCTCTCCTTTCCTGTCTGTCTGTGCCTATCTATCCCTCTGTCTGACTCTCTCTCTGTCCCTGTAAAAAAATTTAAAAAAATAAATAAATAAAAATATCAGATGCTATTTAATTCTTTTTTTCCTCTTTATTTCGAGAGAGAGGTAAGAAGAGCTGTACCTGGACCAGGGATCAAACTGGTAACCTATAATGTAATCATTTCCATGGCTTTCTCATTTGCTTAAAGTTATAGTCTCTTTCTTACTCTCCTATATTGTTATTTACATTTGTCATCTATTTTAAATTACAACAATGGGTCTTAATGATTCAATTTAATAAATATCTGTAGAGCCCTTACTTATTGAAAATTGATATAGCAAGTTCAGGTGTTCTATGAGGTGTAAATTCCTCAAAGAAAGGATGCAGTTGAAAGAAAATAACAGGTAGTTAAGCAAAAAAAAAAAAAAAGTCACTTAAGTTGTGCTTCACTTAAAACTTAGCTATGTTATACAGAGTAGATGTGCCATGATACTTATTGACTAAATGAATGAATGATTCAAATTCATTTTATACACATTGCCATATTCTCATTAAAAAGCTAGCATGTAAAATTTTGAGAATTTGGCTATAGTAAAATTTTGACTTGTGTTAGTTTTATTACCACTAATAAGATCAATATATTAATGCTTGAAAATAAATGAATTCTTTCGAATAAAGAAAATATTGTTCTACTGTTTTGGTTCCTGTAATTTTTAATAGAGTAAACCAATGAGAAACTTGATCTATACTATAACTTATTCTGAATATTCATATTACCAATTTAAGCTTTGTTTTATACTAAAGCAATATAGTGATTTAATGTGATATTAGATTTTTAAAACCCGCATTTTGTATCAAAAAACTAATTGATGACACTTTAAAATATTCTTATAGCATAAATTAAGGTAGTTTTTAGAGCAAAATATTTGACAAGATAAAGGTAATGGTATCTTTTTTTAGTATAAAAATGTTTTATTTTAAAATCAGAAGAAAATTAAATAAAATAATAACAAACATGGCCCAGTTGACATTCATTATTACACTAATGCAATTGTAAAACATGACTTAAAATATTTTTGACTGAATTTATTGGAGTACAGGTTTTAGGTGTACAACTCAATAAAACATCATTAGCACACTGCATTGTAAGCCCATTGCCTCAAGCAAGGTCTCTTTTGATCACAATTTTCCCCTTTTGTCCACCTCCACCTATCCCTACCCCCTATTAATAGCATTCTGAGCATGTATTTTTTTGAAAAGTTGTAGACCTAGTAATCACATATTCAATTGATTGATCCCAATTGTTATGTTTTGATATTTTAAATTTTGTTTCCATGCATTAAATATCTTAAAACTGTAAAATATTCTGTGTACCAATCTTAACAAATATTTTCCAGGTTTCTCTACACTTGTATCAAGAAATCTCATGCTCAAATAAATATTTTTTCTATTTCTTCTGAGCATTGGATTTTGTAGTAGACGTAACTTATTATAATATTGTCCAAAGTTAAATAAAATATATTTTAAAAAGTGGTTTTCTTCTGATAACTATGTTATAGATATTATGCACTGAATTCCCAAACTCAGAATATTCAACATGACAGATGAAACATTATTAGTATGTATTTAGGAGGACATATTCATGTCAAAAGCAGAATAATATTTTTATTGGGGAGCAGAAATAAAACGAAAACACAAAGAATAGTAACTTGAAGAGGCAAGCCTATAGGTCTACACTACTCAAAATGATTCATAGCATCTCTGTATTTAATTCTCACGAGAAACAACTCCAACAATATCCCACCCACTGTGAGGGTACAGAGCAAATGGGTCTGCAAATGGAGGCTGGAAATAACTTCTGACCCTAGTTAGAATCTGTGGCCTATAATAAACAGTATCTTTCAATTGGCAAGGAAGGGCCATGAAGATTCCTCCACCAAGGGCCAAATGACTTGGGAAATGGATTGGTTATATGTTCTTAAGACAGAAATACAAAATCAAAAATATAAAAGCTGGTTCTCATTTGAAAACTGTGGGGTACAGAGCAAACAAACAGGAAGAGTATGAGTGGAGAGCAAACCACCACTAGCCAAGAATTTCCTTCCAAAAACGATGCTACCCTACCATACAGAAAATTAATTTAATGGGAGGATCCCAGCAAAAGAACATTTTTGAGGAAACATAAATAAAAATGTCATCTAAGAAGAAATTAAAATAAAACTAAATAAGTTTCCCCAAAAGATATGACTAGCATTCTAAAAATAAATGGAAGGCTCTGAAACAAAATCAGTTGGATATGTATCAAGAACTGTTGGATGTGAAAAGAAAAACACATTAGTAATCTCAGAAACAAGTAAACACGGTCACTCTAACATAGATCCCTTATTTGCAGAAGAAATCTTCAGTTACTTTAAAACTGAATAGGTAGGTGGAGGTGATTTTGTCCTAAAAGAGTCTGGGATTTTACAGGGTTATTATTACCCACTAATTGATCTCTCATTAGGATCACTGTCAACAAAGCCTTGAATTTACCTGGGGGAAAAATATAAAGCATTAAAATTGGATGACAAAGTATCCTGGGTAAAAGACGTATCTTCCTCCAATCCAGACTAATAGCACTGAAACTATGAATGTTTTGAAAAGCCTAAACTGGTATGAGTTCTCCTGTGAAGAACAGAGCTAGAAAGAAAAAAAAACAAACAGCATGTATCTCAAGCTCTTAAGTTAAAGTTAAGTAAAATGCCCATATGTTTAGAATCTTTAATACCTAAGAGTCCAACTGTCATCTACTTGAAATAGCTATGAATCTTAGCCTTCTACCCAAATCTGACCATGTATCATTACCTGCAGGGTCCTCCAGGCTAACTGGGCCACTACTATTCCATCTAGACAATATTTCTAAGAAAAAAAAAAGTCATCTCTCAGCTGACCATTGAGGTACTATTTTCACATTAAAGAATTTATTTATTGCAATTGCTTAAACGCTTCCAGAGTGTGTGTGAAATCATTTTATGCATACATGACTCTAGTTAATGTTGAGTAAGAAGAAACACATAGGTGCAGCCCATTTAGGCCCTCGGGGTATGAATTGTGTAGTACGTTGATAACGTTAAGTGAGCCAAGAAGCTGTCAGCACCACGCTCGCTGGTGCCAAGCGAGACCTGAGCAGACTGCTCAGCGCTGGCACTCCTTCCTTCCCTGACAGTGCTACTGACAATGAGACCAACACCACGGCTGTCGTCCTGGTCCTCGTCAGAACAAGAAAGCACGAACAGGAGTGCATGAAACTGCCTCTCAGTATCTTCTAGGAACCAAATGCAAAAAAAAAAAAAAAAAAAAAAATCATTCTTAGTTCGTGTGAGATAGAGGGGGATCAGAGACAGACTAAAGACTATAAGAATAGCAGATACAATGCTTTATATTCTACAGCTAGTGCTCTTCTTCATAGCAAATAAAATGAATGGGAATTTAAGAAGAGATTCAACCTTCTACCTAATTCTCAAAATTATATTTCTAATTTTACCACTAAGTTATTTCCACGCCTACCCAGAGCAAATATAAGGTCAGATAACTCTGGGATTTATGTAAGTAGTCTGTGTATGTATAGCCAATGAAGGAAAAAAAATCCTAAACATGTCAGTAAAGAATAATTATTGCAGCTATCAAATCTGACCCAATTTGTTATATTAGAATTGATCATATTCTGTCAAGACAAGCATTCAGCAACATGAACATCATAAATAAATAATTATTTGGTAATCAATCAATTACAAAATTATTACTGAATGCAATTGATCTTATTAATTTTAATATGATTTAGTTTGTATAGTATTACAAGGATATATTTTGCAATTTGTTTTTCATATTAAGATTGTGGATTAGATAACATTTGTTTGCTTGCATATTAGCAACAAAATAAAAGTTTATTACAGGGAACACAAATTATGATATTAATAAGGTTCTGAAAAAATTTTTTTTACATCAGAGCAATTTCTGTGCTATTGTAATGCCTGTGTAAACTTCTAATATGGACCAGCTAATATTTTAAAAATCGATATTTCTACCAAACAGCTGCTCTACCTTTTGGAAAAGTATGAATGAATGTGTGCGCCAGCCCTTTGTGTTCCTGAAAGGGGTGTTAGGAATACTGACGGGGATAAGTGGCAGTGTGGCGTGCCCACAGATCAGATTTGTAATATCAATTTTAAGGAGTATTAAAAGAGTTGAATTTAAAAAGATATTTCTAGATGAACTATTTTTAATTCACTGCCGTTCTAATGAACTTAACCACATATTTATAATGATTGACAGAAAACTTGCTGTGCTCCGGAGACTCTTTGATGAACATAAAGCAGGTATTTTTATTGCTAAGGATTTCACAGTCCTGCTTGATCGACAGATTTTTCATGAAAACACACCGTACGTGCTCATGATTGATTATTTCACTCTTGGGATTCATGATTCACAATACCCTCATCCTACCCCCCATCGACCATTTTATTTTTCGGTTACTACCTATCCAAAATTCAGCTCAATTCATCTCTGACCTAAAGAATTTAAGCAAAACTGTTGATAACTGTATCCGAGAACTCTTTTAGCCTTTTCTGAATACTCACTTCTCTCATAGACTATCCAGTCTTGTATTATTTATTCTTATGTCTTATGTCTTACCTCTGGGCACCATTGCGTTTTAAAGTCCCTGCATTTGTTTAGTCTGTAATTGATTTCCAATAATGTAAGCTTGCACTTATTTTGGAAACGTTCATCTGTGTGTGTTGGCAGAACCCACCCAGAAGCTGTGGCAGTCACCTGCGCTTGCCAAGTAACAAAACAGGGATCAGGATATGTGCATTACGGCCCATAGGACATGAAGGTTGGAATCAGGGTGTTAAGAGTTCTAATCCTGGCTCTGCCCGTAATACAACATGGTTGACCACTGGCAAGACCTTTAGCTTCTATCCAATCTCTCAACCTATGAACTAGGGTAGTATTGTCTAACTCATGAAATGCTGTGATGCTTAATGAGAAAATACATGTAAAATCTTTAGGACACAAAAATATTTAAATTTATTTGCTATATGTTTTTGTGTATATCATCATTTTATGTATATTATAAGGTATAACTAGAATTCTCTGTTAATAAAGTCACCAATAGAAATTTACTTATTTAACAATATATTTTACTATGAAGTGATGTTTTTGGCTCATACATACTTTCTATGAACCATTAACCTGTTAAGATGTAGCAGGACACTTAAGATTGACTTCTTAATAGATGTGAGATGATGTCACTGTAACAGATGATCAAATGATCCTCTCAAACTGATGTCCATGATTCTGTGATTCTTATTCTCTAAGTTCTGCTGCTGTGACTTGGTCCCTATTGACAGATACATCATACATCTGTAAGATCAGCTGAATGACTTCATGTCTACTAATTCATAGAACATGGAGATATGTTTATTCTACAACTTAGAGAACTCACTATCTGTGAGTTATTGTGATACATTTAAATAAGGTTTGAGCTTCTAAATTGAGAACCCTTAGAAGGAGGTGAAGACATACAGAGAAACAACTAAAATATGATTTAAAATTTAAATTTAACAAATTCTCTTGGAGTTCAGCGTAAATCAAAATTGCCTTAATAAATAGTGGGGGGGGGGGGCTGAAACAGGATCATCTGTTTCACTGTGTATGTTTCAAGGAGTAAGAGAATTTCAACAAACAGAACATTTGGGAAGAAGATGCTTTATCACAGTGAAGATATTGATAGTAAACACTATTGTAAAGCAGAACATTTTAAGGAGAAAGTTCCATTTTTCTGGAATGTAGAGTTTGTGTGGGGTGTGTTATGAGTGTTGAGATATGTACAGAAGCCTTTTCTTTATTTGAAATGAATGATTATTTTAATTTTTATTTTTAGGGGAATAGGTTGTTGACAGAGAAAAAACAGACAAAACAGAAAGCCACAATCTTTATTTCTGAATTCTTAAGTGGCTCAAATCTTATACAGAATAATGAACAAGCTAATCTCCTGTGTACAATACCTTTTATGAAACTTTACTGTATGATGTTCTTTCTCTGTGGAAAAGATATTCAGGCTTGCAATTTGTAATTGAGCAATTGATCTTAATATAGAATATGTCATAACATTTAACCCAGTCTGGGAATAATTGTTATAGAATGAAGTGAGCAGTTGCATTATCTTATAAATTAGTTATTTATGAAAAGTTAAAAGAAAACCCTAAAAACAGAATCATATTTCTATTTTATGTTTTTTCTGTAGTTAAAAAGATGCTATAGAATTCTTACATGATGGTATTAACACATTTTTATTATTAATTCATTCTTGTTAAAGACAATTTAAAAGTTGGGAATTTAATTTGTCCTTTTGTTTTTTTCTTTAATTTTTCTTTCTCTTTTCTTTTTTGTCACATTGATGGTTTAAATTGCGTTGCAAAGCTATCTTTTGGAGAATTTCCATATTGCCTCTTTGGGGATTTAATATTTTATCACTTTATATCATTACACAAATTAACCACAAAACAATCTCTTTCTCTGAATTATCTTTGCAATTGTAAGTTGTCTGCTTTTGTGGCTAGCACAAGTTATTAGTAAGGGACATTTTAATTAAATGGAATGTGATCATTGCCTTTCATAGCAAATTTTGTGTGTGGGACTATACAGACACACTGGAAAATTGATCTGCTGGATTTTTAAATTTGGATTTGGTAGTATAGAAATCTTAAGTGATTGCTCAGCTCTTCAGAAGAGTTAAAGAGAGTAGAAAAAAGGTAATACATTTTGTACTTTAAATACACACACACCCATACACACACGCAATTAAATAGCATTATTAAGAAAGAACGTGCTTCCTATCTTAATGTAGGTCTCATGCTGGTAAAAGGTGAGAAACTGTCAACTTTGAGGAAAAGACTCTCCTGTTCAGAGAGGAGGACCAGATTGACAGTGACAGGGCTAAATTCTTCCATCTCACCTCCACCAGCTGGTCTGTACCAAGTAGGAAGGACATGGTTGGCAGCTTCTGAAATGCCTGCTCAAGATTCACATCCTGTGACCTGCTCAGCTCCTGGCCTCTCTGCAGAGACCACCACCAGCAGGGGAGCTAATTACTGCCAGTCTGTAATGTGGACCTCTGCACCCAGGTCTGACTGAACGGGGACCACCTCTTTCACAGCTCTTTTATGTCCCAGCTGTGAAGCAATTACCAGAGAAGACTTGTTCCTACAAAGATCAGGTGGGGATTTTGTATTGGAGACCTAGAAATAAAGGTTTCATAATAATTCCGGGAGTTATCCAAGTCCCCACTAAGTCTTGCTATAGTTCTAAAATGAGATTTTAAAAAATCCTTGCAAATTCTTATTTCCTGTAATGGCTATATATAGTATTTTTTTTACTCTCTGTCTGGTTTCCCTTTCTCTCTGCATAAGCAGTTTTAGGCTTTATTTAAGTGTTGCATTTCCAAGTGCTCGTGACTTTGTGCAGGGCTCGCCACACATCACTCATGCCTTATTTTACAGGGTGAATGGGTAATTAGCATCTTCTACAATTAGCCAGGATTTGCTCTGCTAATTTCATTCCCCGAGGAAGGTGCTAACTTGGTGAGAAACTGTAATATGTTGGGTGATTTATTAAGTCTCCACTGATGGGTGGAAATCACATGTCATGCCTTTACTGTTGAGAAAGTGAACAGCATCCATTTGTAAGAGATGGTATTTGAAAAGTGATTTTGGTGCATGTGATTGAATGTGTGAATGTATAATGAAGTCAACCCAGATAGCCCCTTTCTGATTAAATTGTATTAAAATGATGTGGCAGTACTTTGCAAAGAAACTCCTAAGAAAGAAATATGTGCTCATCTTTTAAAAGTACCTGTCAGTCACAGTGTCACTGGGGGCTATAGAGAAAAAAGTCATACCTGTGTTTTAAGCAACAAGTAGAAGACACCATACTGATATAAAGATCCTTCATCTAACTATGCTATAACATATAACTTTTAACAACACAGGGAGCACATTCATTGGGAAATTTTCAAATTGAGCAACTTGGCACATATTCCATTAGATTTACTATGATTAGTTTTCCCTAAGTTATTTTCCCTCTGAGTCTTTAACAGTGGTTCTCAAACTATTTGAAGTCGGGGCGCATTTAACATCTTACAAATAACTGTAGGTGCACTATATACAAATTTCTGAGAAATATGTTATAATAATTAAGTCAAATATTAAAGAAAAAATATAAAGTCCAAGTGTGCTTTTATGGTAATTAAATGAAATAAAAACAACAAAATTAAATTTATTCTAACATTAAAAACATTTTTATGTTACATTTTTTGAGTCATGCTTTTTAACACAGGGACAGAGAGAGAGAGTCAGAGAGAGGGATAGATAGGGACAGACAGACAGGAATGGAGAGAGATGAGAAGCATCAATCATCAGTTTTTCATTGAGACATCTAAGTTGTTCATTGATTGCTTTCTCACATGTGCCTTGACCACGGGCCTTCAGCAGACCAAATAACCCTTTGCTCGAGCCAGTGACCTTGGGTCCAAGCTGGTGAGCTTTTTTGCTCAAGCCAGATGGGCCTGCGCTCAAGCTGGCAACCTCGGGGTCTTGAACCTGGGCCTTCTGCATCCCACTGTACCACTGCCTGTTCAGGAGAGTTATGCTTTTTAATTTCTTTTTATTTTATTTATTTTAGAGAGGAGACACAGAGTGAGAGAGAGAGAGAAAGGGGGGAGGAGCTGGAAGCATCAACTCCCATATGTGCCTTGACCAGACCAGTGCAGGGTTTTGAACTGGTGACCTCAGTGTTCCCAGGTTGACGCTTTATCCACTGCACCACCACAGGTCAGGCCTTAGTTATGCTTTTTAGAATTTGTAAAAAAGAAGGGTTAAAAATAAAAAAAAAATGTTTTTTTTTTGTATTTACCTTTATTTATTTATTTATTTATTTATTTATTTATTTATTTATTTATTCTTTAAGTGAGAGGAGGGGAGATAGACTCCCACATGTACCCCAACTGGGATCCACATGAAACATTCTTAGTAAGATTTAGTAAATTTGGCAGGTCCTGGTGTGAATGTGTTAAGTTTTTTTCATTCTTGTGTTTATCAGAAACATGAGCCTGATGTGTCCTAACAATTTTTTTGATGTTTGGTCATGTATTTGAAAAGTAAACTCTTATTTTCTCATCAATATATTGAAGAATTCCTCTTTTTACTCTTAATTGTGTTGAGTGCAGAAAACCCCCACCATGCAAATCATCTTAACTTTACACCAAACAAAGGATAGAAGAAGTTGCCTCCAGTCTTTCCTGGGAATATGAGGGGTGGGGGTAGTGTAAACAATTCAGCCTACAGTTTAGCAGCCTTTTGCAACCTAATCAAGTAAGTGAGGTGGGGGGTTGGGCAGACTGCCAGTTTACAGCCAATTCTCCACACCTCTGTCCCCCAAAAATCTAAACTCCAAAAACCCTGTTATTTTTTCGGACCCCCACAGGTACATATTTCTCTGGAATACCATAGGGTGCACCTGGAAATCTTCTAGGGTGCACCAGTGCACCCTGGCACACACTTTGAGAACCACTGCTTTAATATATAGTATGATAATTCATAATCAATTAAGAAATACTGTCTCTACTGAAAGTTAGGGTTTTGACAATCCTGAGTTATACCTGTTGCTTTTTCTTACTTATCCTGTATTTCAGAAGAAAATGTGTTTTTTAAAAAGTGTTTTATCTATGAGAAATCTGGAGAACCTCTCTTTAACATTGTGATTAAAGATAACTTCATTGATGATGGGGAAAACTGACATTATGTGCCTCTTGATATTTAGAAAAAATATTTTAGTGCCCTGACTGGTTTGCTCAGTGAATAGAGCATTGACCTGGCCTGCGGACACATGAATTCAATCCCTGGTCAGGGCACAGATGAGAAGTAACCACTGCTTCCCTTCCTCTCACTCTCCCCCTTCTTTTCTTATTCCTCTCTCACAGTCAGTGGCTTGATTGGTTCCCGTAGGCCCCAGACACTGAGGTCAACTCAGTTGATTTTAGCCTTGGTCCCAGATGAGGTTGCCATGTGGATCCCAGTTGGGGTACATGTGGGAGTCTATCTCCCCTCCTCTCACTTAAAGAAGAAATAAATAAATAAATTTAGGTAAATACAAAGAAAGAAAAACATTTGGGTAAAATACAAATTTGTTCTATTATGATGAGAAAATGAGAAGTTAGATGTAACCCACATTAAGGGAGAGGGGTGCTTTTTGGTCATTTTTAATGTATTTTTTTTTAGAAAACAAGAATAATTTATATGGGTTTATTTAATAAAGGAACAAAATCAAAGTAGAGGTTCATGGAAATGATTGTTGAGAAGTCAGAGGAAAACTAGTGGATAGGCCTTGTAGAGGTAATTGATTCGCTTCAGAAAGAAGAAAGCCAACGCTGGCCAGGCAGCTCAGCAAAATATAAAATAAATATAGGGTGCTGAATACATGGCATTCTAAAAATTACAGGTGTCCTTGGCAAAGGTCAAGGAATCATGCGACATAGTCAAATAAATAAATAAATAAATAAATAGAGATAAAATGAAGAATTGTGACAGTGCAGCACCATACCAGTTTCGAGAGAAGAAACCACAATATCGCAAACTTCCTAATCAGTCAGTCAAGACTGGAGAAAAGACTGAAGAAGGGAGTGGTCGCGGTGAGCAGACATACATTCAGGAGTACAAGGAATAGAATAGCTGTGCTCCTTTCTTTCGTCGACACAAATGACAGTGATCGATTCTTTAATGTTACATCATCTTTATGTGGCTACATTTGTTGGATTAATGTTGTTTTGTTAACTGTCATTTTTGAAAATATGTATAAAATATTTTCTTGAAGTTCTCATAGAATTTAACTATATTTTACATTGACATAAATGGAAGCACGTTGGGTAATGCATGGAGATAGTTGAGGGTACTTTTGTAGCATATATTTTTTTCTTCATTGTTCAGATTTTAAGACATGTATTAAATCTTTCTACCTTAATTCATTAAAAATATTTATTTGGGAACATCAATGAACAAAATAGGTAAATACCCTTGTTCTCAAAGAAACATATATTCCAAGAGAAGGAGTCAGCAAATAAAAAATAACTATAATAAACAGTAAATTATATATTATGTTTATTTATTTTTGTCTTTTGTGACAGAGACAGAGAGAGACAGTTAGGGACTGACAGACAGGAAAGGAGAGAGAGGAGGTGCCTCAGTTCCTCACTGGGGTACCTTAGTTGTTCATTGATTGATTGCTTTCTCATATGTGCCTTGATAGGGAGTGGCACAGAAGAGTGAGTGACCCCTTGTTTAAGCCAGCAACCTTGAGCTCAAGCTGGTGAGCCTTGCTCAAACCAGATGAGCCTGTTCTCAAGCTGAAGACCTCCGTGTTTCAAAGTTGGGTCCTCTGTATCCCAGTCCAACACTCTGTCCACTTCACCACTGCCTGGTCAGGCAAGGATGTGACCTTTTTAAGATAATAGAATGATTAATTAATAAGAATATGTTAATAGAAGACTGTAGTGTGCCTCTACTATAGAGTTTCCCAAATCCTTAGTTTCAAATATTTGTGAGTGATGTTCGGAGTATGGAGAAAACAGGAAGAGGACAGAGTTTGACCTATTGCCTTCAGTTGAGTATATGACAATATTTTGGGTAATAAAAAAGGAATAAATGAGAAAAGAAGCTAACATATTTTAGTATCTATAATGTTTTAAGCATTAAGATAGTTTCTTTATATATAGGAAGCTATTTAAATTAAATATGTAGGCTGTCACCTCTTATTGTTCTTAAGCATTAAGAAGTCTAATTTAAACAACTCTCACCAAGATGCTTACTCTTGAGATTTTTCTATATAAAAGTGGGATCTCACCTAGAGAGATGTTGATAAATTTCCCAAACCCCTAAATGATAGAGAAATTTTTCATATCAGGGAAGACAAAAGAATGAGCAAAATATTTTTTTTCTACATTATCAAAAATTGTTTGAATCTAACATTTTTCTTGTCAACTTTGGATAAAAGGAGACATTAGAGCAATACATTCAATAGTTTGGTATTTATATATAATGCACCATCCTTGGTAAGATAAAAAGTTTTATATAATCATCCAACTTTCAAAACAAACAAACTTTGGTTTATGACATCTGATAATTTCTGTGGCAGATTTCCATCATAGCCAATTTCATTCTACCAGTATGAATTTGCTCACATGAAGTTGAAAGAGATATACACATTCGTCTTGTGTGAGTCCGGCATACGATTTCATTGCATATGATGTGGGCATATGGGTATTTGATTTAGGCACACACATATTTGTGTGTGTGTGTGTGTGTGTGTATGTATATATATGAAAAGAAGGCCTGAACGAATATGCAAAAATACTCATTGATTTGTTCATTGAAGAAGGGTCTGTTTTTAAGAGAAATCTGAGGAAAACAGACATTTCTAGTTTATTTTGTATATTTTTATATCATTAAAAATATCTTGTTGAAGTGTTATATTTACATGAAAAGTACATGGTAACTTCAGAGATTAGTTTTTATAGACTAGAAACTTCTATATGACTACTATCCGGATCCAGAAACAGAATGTTAGCAGCATCGTGCTTATCTCTGTCAGTCATTATTTCCCAAGACCCCAAGAGTAAACATTATTCTGATTAATAACAGCACAGATCACTTTGCCTGCTATGATACTTTGAAAGAAGTTGTCTTATAAAATATATAGTGTAAGATGAGGAGTGGGTACTTTAAGCCTGGTTAAGGGGGCTAAACTTCATCCTGAGAAAGATGGAGAACTTCTGGAAAGTTTAAATAAAATTTTAAAGCTTGTCTTATATCCTGTTATTTCTCAATAGCCAATTCCACATAAAAAGCAAATGGTCTGTGGCTATAACCTTGTAAACTAGAAAGTGTTAATGAGTAGAAGCAGACCAGTAAGTTTTCTCTCTCTGTAAAAACTATACCTATTTACTTAACACTTCTAAGGTAACACTAAAAAGCACACACATAATATAATAATAAAACATGAGTTTCTCTTGAAGTCTTGCTAGTATTTGTTTTGTTCAATATATAGAGAATAATTTGGGAATTACACATTTGCTAGAATGTCTCAGACCTGATCTATTCTTTCTGTTAGATCAGATCTTTATCTCTGTGCCCCTGGATCATGGCAGTAATCTCCCATAAATTCTCTGTGTGTCCATGCCTTCTAAGTGTTCTCCATTCCATGTTGTAGTATTCTACTGAGTTACTTATATGCCATTCTTCCTCGTTACCCTGAGGGCAATAGGAAGCCAATTTAAACTCCTTTCTCAATTTCTTTCATTAACCAAGACGCTCATAGATTTACTATTTAACAAAAATTATTTTTAGACTCAGTAACAGCTAAGATTGGGCTATTTTAATCTCAGGAATTATCAGGAAGGAGGTCTCAGTTGTCAATGTTCACTTCAAGTCCAAGTGTGAAAGTTGGAGTCTGCTTGACCCACCTACAGTATTTAATGCTTAGCAGGATTCTCTTTCCATCACCTCCTCATCCACCTCTCTTGTACAAAGGAGCCAATAGGAAAAACATTCAAAATGAGTTTTTTTTATGGCTAATGATATTGTCAGATAAAAAATTTCTCCCCTGGGGCAGAGGAGACAAGAAGAGCTGAGTGGGACTCAAAGTCAAATTTGTTCTTTCTTCCCATAGCATGTGGAATGAGATGTGTCTATATATCTTGGAAATGTCTCTGATTCATCATTGCACCCAGCACTTAACTTAAAAATTTTGCAAAATGCTGTTTAATTCTTTAGTAGTTACTCAACAATTCAACTTCTCAACTTTATAAAATTGAATGTAAGTTCAAATGATCAGAAATTTTAAAAGTTTATTTCTAAAGTTAGAAAATTGGTGCTATGTCATCATTCATTTTTTTTTAACTTGGCTAGAAAAAATTTTAATATTATATTTTGATGTTCAATTTCAGTTTTATATTTTTTTGGTTAAAGCTGAAATATAATTAAATTAAAATTTCTAAAAAGTGAAAAAAATAGGGTTTTTATACCTACTTTCCAGAAGTCATTATAACTAAGTAATTAGTTAATCAGTATTTATTTCAAAGAGGTTCAGTAAGTTTTGGCTCTTCCTTTCTCTCAATAGGGTGAATAATTTTTATGTATTTTATTCTTCTCAGAAGCTAAAGAAAAACAGTTATTAATCTATAAGATTCCTATTTTATCAACTTTTTGCTTGCTAGCTTAGTCATTTATTAAATTAATTATCAAATTGATGGTTTGGCAAGGCCAATGTGTTTTGTTCTTTTCATTTGTCTTATGTCCATAATTGTTGCCCATAAATGAGCTTCTTCTAAGTAGTATGACAAAAAATTGTATTGTTTTCCTTTTCCTTTTTTGGAGTAAAATAAGTTATATTCAATGTTGCCTAAACAATAGTAAAAAGATTATTAGAACTTCAGAGAGAGAATAAAATCACAATACCTTCTAATTTGAGATTTAAATCTATTGGAAACTATTGGAGTTTCCACTAACAAGGTACAGAACTAAGATACACAGAAAATAGCATTTTAGTTGAGGTAGAAAAATATGGGACCACAGGACTGAAACAGAAGAAACACTACCATTTCCATCCCTTTTATTTGATCCTAAGATGGTTTTTATTAATTATTATATTTTAATTTAAAATTTTTATTTTTTATTTATTATGTTTACATGGTTTCAAGTGTCTCACTTAATATCTACTTGCCCACTGATGGACACTTGGGCTGTTTCCAGATCTTAGCTATTGCAAACATGCTGTAATAAACATGGAGGTGCATATCTTCTTTTGAATTAGTGTTTTGTAATTCTTAAGATAAATTCCTAGAAGTGGGATAGCTGGGTCATAAGAGAGCTCCATTTTTAATTTTTTTGAGGAAACTCTATTTTGTTTTCCACAGTGGCTGCACGAGTCTGAATTCCCACCAGCAGTGCAGGAGGGTTCCCTTTTCCCCACACTCTCACTGGCACTGGGAAGTCTTTCAGCAGCTGCTCTAGGCTTAAGTAGATAATCTCTTTATCAGGTACCAATAATAATTACCATAACACCAGGTTTCTGATTCTATAGCAAGTGTCCAGTTGCCCACTTAACTGATGGCTTCCTGTGGTAGCTGTGGCTTTTTCCAAATTTACAGTAATATGCTTCTGACATCAGAACTGAAATTGAGCAAGCTTGGCTGACTACTTGGACAGGACTGCTCTGTTGATGGACCTTAATGCATATGACTATTTAATAATGCAGATTAGAGACACACTGTTTTATTTATTTACTTAGTTATGTACCCCAATGACTGTGGTATTAAGAGATATTCAATTAATTTATAAACATTTTACAAAATTGCCTATCCCAATGTTCCCTACCACCACCTTTTTTGTCAGAATCCATTAGGAAATTGATGGGAAGTTGTTGATGAATACAAATGCATACAAATATTGTCTTTAGAATAATAAATAATAAATCTAATGAATATCTATCTATCTATCTATCTATCATCTATTTACCTATCATCTTCCTATCTACCTGCCTACCTACATACCTATCTTTACACACACATAATAAGTGTGTGTGCACCTGCAGATTATTTTCTGGTCATAGTATCATTCCTTAAACTTTTTAGATCCTTAAAGTGTAATTACTTGCCTATGGAGGAACTATGAAGTTTTGTGTAAATGAGGTATTTTCATTTTTTTTAAAGCAACACATAATAGGATCACAGTTTTAATTCAAAACGTAATTTATTTATAAAGAGTCTTGGGATTAATGGTCTTAAGTTATAAGAAAATGAGTTTTTCCTTACATGGATGATAAGCTTAAAGGAAAATTGGTTTGAAAGTAAATTATATAAGCTTGAGGAGTTAGAGTATTTTCTTTTCTGTCTCCTTATAAAAGTCTCAGTTGCTAGAGTGAATCTGGAAAGTTTTATATGCAAGAAAAAAGACAGATAAAAATAAAAATTTAAAAATTTATTACTTGGTTGTCATTTCAATTTAATTAAAAGTTTGTCCCCTAAGCTTATTTATAGTGCTAGTAGTTAAACCTGGACATGTAGGTCATCAGACCTCCCTCGTTGCCTGCTTTTATTGTCTGTGTCTGTTACTTAGTTTTAGATATGATCTGTTTTGTCAATTCTGCATTTACCTGCCTTCTTTCTCCAGCTGCCCTAATGATTTCAAAGTAAGGAAAATATTCAACTCTGCATTTTGAATTTATTGTATTCATTGAAGAACAGATCTTATTCTCTAGTTTCATATAACTGCTTAATGAGCGATATAGCCTCACAAACTTTCTAAGCATTATTTTACAAATGAACTTAACTTAAGAACAAGCAAACAGTGATTGCTCTGCAGAATTAGAACCTTGATAATTTGGTTCCAGGGATTGCACCCTTAAATACAAGTCTCTGCTTAGTTACTTGATATATTTCATCACTACCATACTATCTCACAGAAGTTTTGTGATAATCAAGGATATTTGTGTCTGAAAGTTTCAAAATCATACATTAGAATAAAATATAAAGATATGACCATTTAAAAAGTTTCTAATGTTTTCAGGGAGTAAGAAATATCCTTTGTAGTGATCAGACAGAATTTTTGTCCTGTTTCCTAGACCTTAGCTATGGGATTCTTCCAGTTTTCATTAGATCATCACCTCTTTTCTTTGTCATACACTAAGCTTGGTTTTTGACGTAACCTTGTTTTTAAGCTTCCTGTTTAAGAAAACAAATACTTAAAACAGAATGGTTTAATTAATATTAGGTCCCTTGATCCATGACCTAGTGAAGATCCTGTTTCGTTTTTTTTGTCTCTTTCAACTCTTCCCTCATTTGGAGAAATGTTTCTATCAGTTTGAAACCATTTGAATTGAAGATTTTTTTTTTTTTTTTTTTTACAATACAAAGGGACAGAGAGAGAGTCAGGAGAGGGATAGATAGGAACAGACAGACAGGAACGAAAAGAGATGAGAAGCATCAATCATCAGTTTTTCGTTGGGACACCTTAGTTGTTCATTGATTGCTTTCTCACATGTGCCTTGACCGCGGGCTTTCAGCAGACCGAGCAACCCCTTGCTGGAGCCAGCGACCTTGGGTCCAAGCTGGCGAGCTTTGTGCTCAAGCCAGATGAGCCCATGCTCAAGCCAGCAACCTTGGGGTCTCGAACCCAGGTCCTCTGTGTCCCAGTCCGACGCTCTATCTACTGCGCCACCGCCTGGCCAGGCTGAAGATTCTTTATAATATAATCTTTTTTTACATCATTTAGTATTTTTCTGTCAATTAATAAAGAACTAATATCCAAAATAAGAGCATGTTTTCCACAGAACCACCCTATATATTAGAAATATATTGTCAGATCCTTAGGAGAAAACCTAGTTCCTCAAATGATGCCATGTGACCAAGAAAGCAACACATACTGATTAAGAGAGTAGAGGATAATTCAGTTTTATTTACTACTAATCCTCACACTCACTGTGCTTTAGTTTTCAGGGAGGCTGATTTTTATTTCAGACTTTTACTTACAACAGTTGGCATTGATTTTTGAGCAGAGACCAATTTTTCTTTCAGAAGGATGGCATGCAAATCTACATTTTCCTCTCTTGAAAAAACAAATATAAGTGTCTTTCATGGCACATTTCACTGTAAAAAGGTAAGAAAAGCATATAAATCATTGTAGTTTTATGTGTCTTTGGACCCTGAACTTGGTATAAATCAAATGTTGATATGAAATGATTATATCAACATATGCTAAGTTTTCTCCTCTAGAGTAGAGATTTAAGAAGTCATTAATTTTCCTGGCAATGACAGTTTTGTGATTTTCTGCTTCATTGCCAGTTTTTCTTCTCCAGCGTTTAGCTGGGCCAACTAGTGGGTAAAGCTTAGTTTTCCATGAGAATTTCTACATAGATATTGTTAGACCAGAGTGGCTTTGGAACAGACATCATAGATTCTTATGGCTACCTACTGACCTAATTGTTTTTTCCTTTAATTCAAAATAAATTGAAGACTTAAATATTTTTTACTTTAGGTTTAAAAAATGGAAAATTAGTTTGTATTGTTTAAATTGCTATCTTGCCTTTAGGACTCTCTCTTATGGAAAGAATTAAGAAAATTCTGGAAGACACTAACGTAAAAGGGGTTCTCTGAACACACACAATGATGTGAGGCTAGTCAGGGAAGATGGGGTGCCTGGGAGTGCTAGTTCTGCCATTCATGACTAGCCTTAGACATGCAGTGAAGAAGAGTAAACTTGGTCAGTTTCTCATGTTCCCTTTTCTAAGTCCTTTTCTCCATAAAGTACTCTGGCCCAGCTACTGAACTCATTCATATCATAGGTAGAGACATTGTTTCACCTTGGCAAAACATTTTCAAATTGGTCACTCAGGGGAGGAGACTCCCAAATAAAAACATTAACCATAATGGTGAATTATCAGGCATCAGCAGATAAGGTATGTGAACAGTGTTCTATCCTCCTTCCCTAGAATTTTAACATATAGGACCCAAATATGATAGTACTAATAACCCAATATATTGGTGATCTCTGATGTCAATGAAGTTATTTTAGCATAAAATCTCTGTTACTTTAGGTAACAGGCTTTACAGGAAAAAAACAACGAATTGCAAAAAAATTAAGGTCACATGATATCGCTGTTTTACTGTATTAATTAATGGTGTCTCTTCATTTGTGTTATCTAGAGAGGTGTTATTTATCACCTTTTAAGTCGGACATTCTATCACTGGCTTAAAAATGAATCCTCAAATTATCCTGTCCTACACCGGGGGTGTGAAGCATGCATGTCGACATAATGAAATTCACAAATAACAGAAGCTGACAGCTGTCAAGCAGCAGTATGAGAAAATAATAGGACTATTTTAGTGGGAATTCTAAATTAGCATCTTTTTTACTAGTAACAAAAACAACAAATAGGTCCTCTCTAGAAAATAGCAATGGTATCATATAAAAATTCATATTTGTGCATAAGTTCAACTTTTAGATGAGACCATGCATACATACAAGTCTCTTAGGTTTCTGAAAATACCAAAAATGTCATGAAAGTTTTGACAATTTCTTTTTCACAACCAAGGAACACAAGGGAAACATGAAAATCATGACAGCATAACTGGAGTTAATATTTTCTTATCCAAATGTGGTTGTCTTATATACTAATCTTCTCCATTTTAAGAAAAATTCTTGTTTGCAGTTAGTAAAAAAAAAATCTGGTTTTAATTCAATTATTTCTGAATTTAGAAGAACATAAGAGTAATAATCTTCACGATTTTCATGAGACAATTTTTTAAATTATAAAATAATACAAACCATTTGTATCTTTTATCCAAAATACTTAAGTACTTGGTTTTAAATTTTATTCAAAGCTAGACCTTTTTTTTAGAATATTTGATTTCACCTGTGCTGCTATGACATGCACTTGGTGTTCAAATAGTAAAGATTTGCAGTTCTAGACCACTGCTAAATTCAGAGTTCCTAGAGTTTTTGTTTTGTTTAGAATTCAGTGATATTATTTCCTTGGGTATATGTTTTTACAGTGTTCTTGCATACACAAGAAAAATACTTTTCCTATTTTAAGTAGCCTGAAATGTGTCAAAACAGCTCTCTTCATGACCTCCATCAAGACTTCTTTTGGTTGTTAATTCAATGTAAGAGTGATAAGTAGAAATACTTTGCAAAGGAAGGTACACAACCCAAACCCATTACATTAAACAAGGAATATATTGCTTCCACAATGTCCTATAATAGTTCTCAAAGAAGATCTGGAAACAGCCCAAGTGTCAGTCAGAGGATGAGTGGATTTAAAAGCTTTGGTACATATATACTATGGAATACTACTCAACCATAAGAAATGATGACATCAGATCATTTACAACTAAATGGATGGACCTTGATAACAGTTTTTTATCTCTTGACAACCTAGTATATGGTATGTAACGAAAGTCTGATTATATTATCTTAAAATATTCCCAGTGCAAACATTATTCTTTTCTCTGATTTCTTTCACTGTTTAAGATATAAGACATAGGTAAAAATATCTGTAAATGTAAAATACTTGAAAATTATGTGAGATCATTATTGCAAAATCAATGAGCTAGCTAATCTTGCTCATACAGTTTTCAAAAAAAAAATTTAAGCTTCTACAATAAATTTGTTGAGCTTGTTAAATATTTTAAGTAATTATACTACATATCAATTAAGCTGGTATTGAAACGGTAAAAAATTGCACAAAAGCACAATAACAAAGTTTCTTTGTTCTTCAAAAGAAAAAAAAAAAGCTTCTTTAAGAACCAAAGTGACCCTGGCCAGTTGGCTCAGCAGTAGAGCATCTGCCTGGCATGTGGAAGTCTCAGATTTGATTCCCAGTTGGGGACACAGGAGAAGCAACCATCTGTTTCTCCACTCCTCTCCCCTCTCTTTCCTTTCCACATCCATGGCTTAAATGAGCAAGTTGGCCCCAGGCACTGAGGATGGCTCCATGGCCATGCCTCAGGCACTAAAATTGCTCGATTGCTGAGCAACAGACACTGGACACATTTAGAAATCAGTCTCTCCACCTCCCTGCCTCTCACTTGATTAAAAGAAAAAAAAAGTAAAGAATCCAAGGAAGTGGGACTCTGTATAATATCAGAATTGTAGGTAGCATTGATTTCTGATAGAACAGATATAATCTTATAAAATTAACCTCAAGAACAGCATACAGGAGGAAAGTCAACCATATCTACATAATGAAACCCCAGTAAAATCTCTGGTTACTAGATCTCTGGTTGGCAATACTCTATGTTTATTGTCACACGTTGTTGTTGGGAAAATAACAATGTATCTGACTTCATTAAAATAATAAAATAAAATAACTGGAAGCTCCATACGTGAACCTTTTCTGAATTCTGGTTTATAAGACTCTTCTGTGGAATAATTTTAAGCCTATATTTTTTCACTTTGATTAATCATAGTTATAAATATAACATCTTTCTATGAGTTCAGTGAGTCCTTTTAGAGAATAATCAAAACTGAAGGGTTTTGGGGTTCCTAAACTTATAATTGTTGTCATAATTGAAAGTCGTCTTGGAGACTGCTCCTAATTTTGCATTCGGAATGAAACATTTGCATTCTATCTCCACCCTTTATAGCACAGCTCTAACTTTATTTCTTTAGAAAATTGTATCTTGATTTCATGGGGGCATTTTTTTTTCATTCAATCATCTATTAGTTCTTATTTGGACTGATTTGTGCTCCTGTAAAACTGTTCTGTTGAAGCCCCAACTCCCAATATTACCCTACTAGGAGATGGATGGGGCCTCTAAAGAGGTAAATAAATGAGTTCATGTAGATAGGACCCTAAACCAATTGGACTGGTGTCATTAGAAGAAGAAAAAGAGAGATGAGTGATTTGCACGCACAGAGAAAATACCTTGTAAGGACATAGCAAGAAGGCACATACTGCAAGCCAACAGAAAGGCCTCAGGAAAATCCAAGACTACTGACACGATCTTGATCTTCCAGTCTCCAGATTTGTGAGGATTAATTCTTTCTTGTTTCAGCCTTCTGTAGTATGTAGTCTTCTCTTACGGCTGCCTTAGTATACGAATAAGTTCATCTCATCAAGCTGGCTAATTGTCTTTAATATTACTTAGTACAATTAAAAATAAATAATTACTAACATGATCCTAATTTAGGTGTTTCTATTCCCTCTCTATATATACTCACTTGATTTTCTTCTTGATGATAGAATTGAATTTATTGTTTGCTGTTATGTCATCAGTATTTTGTACAATGACGTACAGAGCAGATACTTAACAAATTTCCAATGAATGAATCAGTGAATGAAAAGAAAAAGTACACTAACTAAAAATTAAATAAGTAATCTCTATACTTATTATAGCTGAATATTTACAGTTGTATTACCATTAGTGTGCTCTCCCCAGTGGCTTATATCCCAATATCAGTATATCTTTATTTCTTCTCTGAATCAAAAGATCGGTGATCAGTGATTGGCTTTCATATATGACAACGAGCAAGCCCTTTCTCAGTTTATACCATGTCTGTAATCTTACATGATGGGAGAACAAAAACACACTGACTGTTTGCACAGTAAATTTACTGTCATTAATTTGAGAGAGTCCTTAGTGCTGTCTGGCAATCATATGACATTTCCTGTTTTCTTCACTCTTCTACTTTTTTTAGAAAAAAATTTTATGCTCTCTCCTCACCCCTGAAGCTAGCCTTCTCCAATTTTCTAAATCGTAGCTCAAGACCTGGCTTTCTTCTTTACTGAGAACATTTTGGCAGTCATTAGAGAACTTCATCAACTTCCACAGGGCTATTTCGCAATTTTTTCCGTGGTGGGAATTATCTCAGTTCTATGCTTTGATGCCCTCTCTGAGTTCCCATGATCCCAGCAGAGGGTGGCATCTTTGTTTTTGCTTTATATCCATCCTTTTTTGCCTAGTTAGTAATAAATTTTCACTTCTCTTCTAAATCCTTTAATTATTTTTAATTAAAAATATTTTATTGGCTCTGGCTGGTGACTCAGTGGGTAGAGCATCAGCCTGGCATATGGATGTCCCAGTTAGATTCCCAGTCAAGGTGCAAAGGAGAAGCAATAATCTGCTTCTCTTCCTCTCCTCATCCTCACCTTTTTCCCCTCCACAGCCAGTGGCTCTATTGGTTAGAGTGTAGCCCTGGCACTGAAAATAGTACAGTTGGTCTGAGTGCTTCAGCCTCAGGCACTAAAAAGTTTGATTCTTGAGCATTGGCCCTAGACTGGGTTGCTGGGTGGATCCCTGTCTGAGTGCATGCAGGAGTCTATCACTTTATCTCTCTTCCTCTCACATAAAAATAATATATTAATTGATTTTAGAAAAAAATTAAGATGAGAGAGAGAGAGAGGATTATCTATCTGTTCCTATATGTGCCCTGATAGGGCATTGAACCTGCAACTTCTGTGCTTCAAGATGACATTCTAACCAACTGAGCTATCTGGTCAGAGCAATCTTTTATTGTTTTAAATTTTCCAATTAAAAGTACTTAAAATTTTCTCTCTTGACCTCTAACTGCAACATCAGTTCTTTTGTTCCATTCATTGACAATCTCTTCAAATAATTTTCTGTATTTTTCTTAAATTTTCATCCTCTTAGTCTCTCATGAATGAAGTTTTTGCCTCTTTAACTCTTTTGAAGTTGTTCTAATAATAGTCTTTAAACACTTTCACATGCTGTTTCATTGGTCATTTTTTAAAAATTTTACTCGGCTTATTAGCAATAACAGATACATACTTTTAAGTGGAGTTTCAAGATAGGACATAACTTAGTTGTCTCCTAACTCTCTTTTACTTCTTATTATTCTCTCATATTGGTTTCTCATCTCATCTATTTATGAATTATGCTTTACCCAGGGAGATAGAAATTAATCTTAGAAATTTTATCAATATTCGTTCCCATATGGATCTCAGTTAAACTCATGACTTTGAAAGCCATCTAGAAGTTGGCAGTTCCAAGTTTTTTTGTTTTGTTTGTGTTTTGTGTGTGTGTGTGTGTGTGTGTGTGTGTGTGTGTGTGTTTTAGACTGGTTTACTTTAAGCATTACATAAAAATATGCTAATAAAAAGTAGATATTAAATACATCTTCTCAAATAATTTTTAAATGACATCTCAAGTTTAACACCAAGAATTTAGTTCACCCAAGTTAACACTATACAGTTACTTATAACATAAATGCTTCAAAAGAATCAAATCACATGAAATTTTAAAGCATGAGAATACCAAGGTCTCTAGTTAAACATTTATGTAGTATTATTATTCTATCAGCCAGAATACTTAAGAAGCAGTAAGACCGATAATGTTTTTGCTTTGCGTTGGATTGAATCATAGGAGTCATCTCCATGTTGAAGCCTTTCTTTTTAACTTCAGGCAAGCATCCAACTGCCTATTTGAAATTTCCATTAAATATCTAAACTAGAAGCTCAAACTGAGCTCCTGACTTTCACACTGTTGCTAAACTTGTGCTTTCTACAGTGTTCTTTACTCATTTAGTGACAGCTATGTTCTTACAAATGCCTGAACACAAGAACCTTAGGTCATCCCTGACTTGCAAGGATGTGGATCACATTTTCACTTTCTGTCCCCAACAATTCTTTGTGCTCTACTTTCAAAATGAATCAGTAATTTAGTTATTTTTTTTATCATACCCACTGTCACTACCATAGAGAAGACATCATCTTGGAGTATTAGAGTGATAGAAACCAAAAAAAGAAGATTTTAATGTTTTGTATGATGTGCATATAAGGACCATACTAAATAGGTGAGGGATGTATGGATGAAAATTAATCCTATTTGGAAGACTAAAATAATATAGATCGTAGCTTTTTTTGTAGTTATTGAGTAATAATATATTTTGTTACTATTTATGGATGATCAAACTGTCAACTAGGTTAGTAACTTGTCCAAGATTACATGAGCCAACAGTAAAACCTAGTCTTAGAACTATAAATGCCTTCTTCCAGAAGTAATTAAATGAATTTCAAATTAAATGTTTTCTGCTTAAGACAGATAATATCTCGAATAAATGTTTTGTTATTTTCCAACATTAATTGATTAATATTTACACTGTTAGAAGTCTGTTCTCATATTGAGAAGAAATAAAGAAAAAGGATCTAATACTTCCTAAACATTTATAATTTACTTAAAATCTAGGTGTAGAAGAAGAAGCATTTACAAAAGCCATAGCACAAAGATAAATAATATAATGAACAAGTACATGAAGCTGCCAATGTCTTCTTTAGAGCTCTAGGGTTGAGTATCTTTTACATGGTCCTTTGTCTCTAATTAATACACTAAATTGGGATATAGAGAAAGGCTCATTGTAGATATGGATTGGTCATTGACTGTAGTTAAGGGCAAAAAATTTAGCTTCCCTTTTCTATTCTCATAGGTCTGGTCAATGTTTTCTTACTTTCAACAGTTTTTCATTTCTTTCGTAAAAACCCTGTCTTGTCAGTTTTAGGAGAACAGAGGAATGGACTTCCTCAGCCCTGTCAGTCATTGCCTATTATCATTTTACTTATCCACAGTCATAGCTGCTGTAATCAATTTGACATGCTATCTTACCCATGAGTAGTATTGGCACTCTGGGGATCTTTCATTCTCATATGCACAGAAAGGTCACTTTTCTTCATTTAAGGTCTCCCACATCGATACAGATCCTGCAGAGGCCCTTAAGCTCTTGGATCTGGGGATATATTAACACCTAGTTTGTTGTAAATTTTTCCATAAGTTTCGGTATCACTGTTTAGTTGCTCTGGTTTAAGCTACCATGATGCACCATCACCTTCCAAAATCCCTTTCCTTAAAGTTTTAATGTAAGTCTCAAGTTATTTTGTCATGTCTTATTGAATTAACTTTTTCAATCTGTCCCTCGCCCCTAGAGGTCTTTCTTTCCTCTTTTCTAAAATCCTTAAATTTGATCTTCATATCTGATTCTTGATCACACAGAAGTATATACTTTGAAAATCCTTCTTGCCTCTAACTTGTGCATTCTACGTCTATATGAATTAAACTTTTTTTTTAAGATACACATCACTTAAATTCCTGGTGGCCATATATGATGCCTGTTCTGGTAAAATCTGTTTAAGGTGGAAATTTCCACCAGCTTCACCAAATTTTCCATTAAGAAAAAAAGGCAATAAACATGGCCAGTAAAGTTAGTTTAAAAGATGAAGTGGCGCCTGACCTGTGGTGGCGCAGTGGATAAAGCATTGACCTGGGAACACTGAGGTCACCAGTTCAAAACCCTGCACTGGCCTGGTCAAGGCACATATGGGAGTTGATGCTTCTAGCTCCTCCCCCCTTTCTCTTTCTTTCTTTCTCTCTCTCTCTCTCTCTCTCTCTCTCTCTCACTCTGTGTCTACTCTCTAAAAAAAATAAATAAAAAATATTTAAAAAAAAAGATGAAGTGGCTACAAGGGGGAGAGTGTTGGGAGAGAGGAGTAAAGAGGGACAAATATATGGTCATGGAAAATGATTTGACTTTGGGTGGTGGGCACACAACACAATCAGCAGTTCAAATGCTATAGAGATGTTTACCTGAAACCTATTCACTTTTATTGATCACTGTCACCCATTAAATTTAATTTTCTAACTAAAATTATTAAAAAAGAACATGATAATTAACAAATATGTCTGGGAGTCTGGTAGAATATTGCTTTATTCTTTTTTTTTAAGCTAGAAATCAAATTTAGTCTCCATGTTTCTTCCTCAACTTTAATGTTACAGAGACAATTTTAGTCATCTAGTGCTTATATTGAGGGTGAAATAACAGGCCTTTATGTATTGCTTATGCTATCCAGAACTAAGTAAAAAAAGTGCTGCGGTAATATTTTAAGTCTGAATTCTTTAGCCAATGTTCTGATTGCATTAAAACTCAGTTTAATAGTATTAGTATTAAATAGAGTTCCATTTATATGACTTTTTGGATGACCAGAAACTTGAGAAAAGGGAGGAAAGGCCAACAACTATCTCTATAATCTGCTGTAATTTATGCATTCATCTCATTACTTAGATGTCCTGCCACTTAACATTAATAACATGATGATAGCATTTAGGTATGTATAAGCCTATTGGTATTTATTCTCACAAGTCAAATTTCTAATGAGGTCATGGTTAAGTTGGGAAATGTTCAATGCTTTAAGTTTAGTTGAGTCATGACAGATCAAAAGTGGTCCGAAATGGAAGTAAACATGGTATCCATTAGATGCCTCTATCAGAACTTCTAGTTTAGAGAAAGTAAGAAAAGTGCTACCTCACTTCATTGGACACATAACTGGCACCTACAAAGAACAGTGTCAACATTGGTTTATGTGTTTATTTACTACAGAAGCTCTGATCATGTTTCTATATCTCTCTGCAGTGGTGAATGCATGGCTTCTTTCATCAGAGGCACATCTTCCTTTCCAGGATTACTCATCTTCATACGCCCTCTCAAAGCAGCAAATCTTACTTGGTGACAAACATATGTCAATTTGCTTTTCCATTTTAAAACAGCGTCTCCTACATTGACCAAATTTTTTTGAGCACTTATCAGGATCCACCAAGGTACATGTGGCTATAGTGAAAAAAAGAGTAACTGAAATTACTGATCTCTTATTCCAGAACATATTACTTCTGATTACGAAAAGTACTAAGTGTACATTGTAACAAATTTGAGAAGTATCAAAAAATAAGAAGGCATTAAAATATTACATATACCCATATATAAACTTGAAATTTGCTTTTAATCAATATATAATAAATTTTGTCATACAACGCTCTTCTTAACAAAGATTAAAGATTTTTTAGAGCTTCAAAATACTTCCTTGAAATTACAAGAGATGAGCTATTCAGTCTTTTAACTAGGTTATATTCAAAATTTTAACATTTTAGGTTTATGATAAACAAATTGATATTTTATATTATAATGTTTATGGTAAATATTTAAGACAGCTGTGAAAGAGATAGACTCCAGACTTCTTTACTTATATACTGCCACCAACAATATATGTAAATACTGTCACAAAATAAAATGGGACTTGTTGAAATTTTAATTTTTATGCCTTTTCTTATTTGTTTGGAACAGTTTTTCATTTTTTCTTTCTTTATTATATTGTTTATATACCTTGCTTATTATGTTATTGGTAATAAGTTTTTATTTTTCATGAATTCATAATAGCTCTTTTATTTCTTTTCATTTTTTAAAGATTTTTATATTTTAAAGTAGTTTTAGATTTACAACTAATTTGAGAGGGAGGTATCGAGATTCCACATATGCCCACTGTGTCCATACATGCGTAGCTTTTCCTGTTATCTAGAGTATTCAGTATTCATCAGAACAGTTTTGGTTTGTTTGTTTTTTACTAAGGATGAACCTACTTTGACACATCATAATTATCTGAAGTTCATAGTTTACATTAGGGTACATTCTATGGGATAGCAAAATGTACATTTATATCTATCTTATGTATTATCTATCTATATATATTATTCAGAGTATTTTTAATGCTAACTGCCCTAGAAATCTTCTGGGCTTTTCTTATTCATCTCTCCCCCAATCCCTTTAGCAATCATTGACATCTTTTTCTTTTTAATATATAGTTTTATCTTTTCTAGAATGTCATAATTAAACAGTACATAACCTTTTAAAATCACATTTTATTTTTACTTAGTAATAAGCATTTAAGATTTCCTCATGTCTTTTGATGGCTTCATTGTTCATTTCTTTCTGGCATAGAATAATATTCCATGGCCTAGAATCTATGTATGGCAGTTTCTGTTGCTCCATAGCCTCACCAGAATTAAATGTTGTTAATAGTCTAGATTTTGGCCATTTTAATAGGTGTGAATGGTATTTTAATGTTGTTTTAATTTACATTTTCTTTTTTTTTAATTTCTTTTTATTTTATTCATTTTAGAGAGGAGACACAGAGTGACAGACAGAAAGAGAGAGAGAGAGAAAGGGGGGAGGAGCTGGAAGCATCAACTCCCATATGTGCCTTGACCGAACCAGTGCAGGGTTTTGAACTGGCGACCTCAGTGTTCCCAGGTCAATGCTTTATCCACTGCGCCACCACAGATCAGGCTAATTTACATTTTCTTGATGACATATATGGGGCTTATCCTTTCATTTGCTTACTTGTCATCTATATATCTTGTTTGTGAGCTGTCAGTTAAGAACTTTGGTACATTTTCTTAAGTGAGTTTTCTATTTTCTTGTTGTTGAATTCTTTTTTGTTTGTTTGTTTGTTTTTACAGAGACAGAGAGAGAGAGTGAGAGATAGGGATAGATAGGGACAGACAGGAACAGAGAGAAATGAGAAGCATCAATCATCAGTTTCTCGTTGTGACACTTTAGTTGTTCATTGATTGCTTTCTCATATGTGCCTTGACCGTGGGGATACAGCAGACAGAGTAACCCCTTGCTGGAGCCTGTGACCTTGGGTCTAAGCTGGTGAGCCTTGCTCAAAGCAGACGAGCCCATGCTCAAGCTGGCAACCTCGGGGTCTCAAACCTGGGTCCTCCGCACCCCAGTCCGATGCTCTATCCACTGCGCCACTGCATGGTAGGCTTGTTGTTGAGTTTTAAGAGTTCTCTGTATATCCTCAAGAATGGTCTTTTATCATATGTGTCTATTGCAACTATTTCTCTGTGTATAATTGTCATTTCTTTATTTTCTCATTTTATTTTGCAGAGCAGTTTTTAACTTTAATACAGTACAACATCAATTTCTTTCTTTCGTGAATTATGTCTTTGGTGTTGTATCTAGAAAGTCATTCCATACTCAAGAACATCTAGGTTTCTCCACTTACCTTCTAAGAGTTTTATAATTTTGCATTTTACAAAAGGGCTATGACTAATTTTGAATTATCTTTTTTTGTGAAGGGTGTAACATCTGTTTCTAGATTTTTTTTTCTTTTGCATGTGGATGTCTAGTTGTTTCAATTTCACATGTTGAAAACATTATCTTTGCTCTATTTTATTGCCTTTGCTGTTTTATAAAAAATCAGTTGACTATGTGGGTCTATTTCTGGGTTCTCTAACCTGTTCCATTGATCTATTTGTCTATTGTTTTATCGATTACTGTAGCTTTATAGTAAGTTTAGAAGTCAGGTAATGTCAGTCCCATAACATTGTTCATCTCCTTTTATAATGAGTTTGCTATTCTGGGTCTTTTTCTTTTCCATATACACTGTAGAGTAAGTTTGTCAATATCCACAAGATAATTATTATTGTTTTTAGAAATTGCATAAAATCTACAGATCAAGTTGGGAAAAACCAACCACTTGACAATATTGACTCTTCCTATTTGTGCACATAAAATTTCTCTCCATTTTTTTTATTTATCATAGTATTATAGTGCTTCTCATGTAGGTCTTGCCCCTAGTTTGTTAGATTTATACCTAAGTAGTATATTTTGGGGGTATTAATGTAAATTGTAGTATGTTTTAGATTGCAAATCTCACTTGATGGTTGTTATTTAGAAAATTAATTGAAATTTCTATATTAACCTTGCATCCTTCAAATTTGCTGTAATTACTTATTAGTTTCAGCAATTTTATTTGTCAGTCCTTTCAGATATTCCACATAATCATGTGATATGTGAACAATAGCCGTTTCCCATCTCCCTTCCCAATCTGTATACCTTTTCTTTTTCCTTTTTGCTTTTTTTGCATTAGGGAAGACTTGTAGTATGATGTTTGAAAAAGTAATATTTTTCTTGTAGCTGTCTGGCTGTGAAAGTTCTGAGTTTCTCACCATTAATTACGTTGTTAGCCTTTATCATGTTGTGAGAGGTGTTGTTGTATTCCTTCTTTATTAAGAGTTTTTATCATGAATAAATGTGGAGTATTCTATTAACTGCCTTTTCTATATCTAATGATGGGATTATATGTAATATTTGTTTTATTTAGTCTGTTGATATGATAGATTACTTCAATTGTTTATTGAATGTTGAACTAGTTTTGCACATTGGAAAAATATCCCATCTGGTTGTGGTGCATAATTTGTTTTGCATATTGTGATTTTGATAAGCTAGCATTTTTTAGAGGGATTTTGCATATAAGTATGAGAGATAATGGTCAGTAGTTTTCTTTTTTCAAAATATATTTTTCTGGTTTTGATATTAGTATAAGGTAGACCTCCCTGAATAAGTTAGGAAGAATTCCTTTTTATTCTATATTTTGAAAAGATTGTGAAGAACTTATATACTTTCTAAGTTGTTTATTGAAATTCACTAGTGAACCCATTTGGGTTGGTGTTTTCTGACTTGGAAGCTTATTAATTATTGATTCAATTTCTTTTTGATTGCCTATTCGCTCTTATATGAGTTTTTTTTTTCTGTTTTGTCTTTCAAGGAATTAAGCCATTTCATAGGTTATCGAATTCTTGGCATATATTTGTTCATAGTATTTGTTTATTATGTTTTTAAATTTCTATAAGCTCTGTTTTGATAGCCCCTTTTCAATTCTGATATGAGTAATTTGTATCATCTCTCTTTGTTGCTTAGTCTAGCTTATCAATTTTATTAATCATTTAAAAATATCTACTGTTTTCTGGAAAGAACCAGCTTTTCATTGTGTTGATTTTCTCTACTGATTTCCTGTTTGCAATTTTATTGATTTCTGCTCAATTTCTTACCATTTATTTTGCTCTGCTTACTTTGGATTTAATTTGTGTGTAACTTTTTTAATTCACTAAGGTTAAAAACTAAGATTATTATTTTTAAATCTTGCTTTTTTATTAATGTAGGTATTTAGTGCTATAAATTTTCTTCTAGCACTGCTTTTACCACATCCAACAAATTTGATGAGTTGTGTTTTCATTTTCTTTTAGTTTAAAAATACTCTTACATTTCTGTTGAGATTTCTTTTTGTCCCACATGTTGAGAGGTGTGTTGTTCAGTCTTCATGTAATTTGGTATTTAGTGGTGGTTCTCTTTGTTATTAAATTCTATTTTAATTTCATTGTGTTCTGACAATATCTATTGTAAAATTTTTATTATTTTACCTTTTTTAAATTGTGGTTTATTTTGGTGAATATTTCATGCAAGCTTGAGAAGAGTGTGTTTTTCTGCTCTTCTTGAATGAGTAGTCTATAGATGTCATTTGTATTCAGATGATTGATGGTATTTTTGAGTTTACCCATGATCTCCTAATTGTTTGCCTACAGAATCTATTTCTGAGAGAAGGATGTTGAAGTCACAAACTATAATAGCAATTATTTATTTCTCCTAGAAATTCTGTCAGCTTTTGCCTCATGTAGTTTTATGCTTTATTGTTGGGCATTTGCATATTAAAAATTGTTATGTATTCTTGGAGAATTACTAAGAGATCTTTTTATTTCAAGGATAATATTTTTATCTGTCATATTTGTCACAAATTTTTTTCCCCACCGTTGTTTTCATTTTGTTAATGGTAGGTTTTAGACAATAACAATTTTGTTTATTTATTTTTTAAGATTTTATTTATTCATTTTAGAGGGAAGAGAGAGAGAGAGAGAGAAGGGGAAGGAGCAGGAAGAATCAACTTCCATATGTGCCTTGACCAGGCAAGCCCAGGGTTTCAAACCAGAAACCTCAGTGTTCCAGGTTAATGCTTTATCCACTGTTCCACCACAGGCCAAGCCAATAACAGTTATATTACAAGTTAATGCATATTCATTTTTAAAAATATAAAAACATAATTTTAACATGCAAAGATATACAGATATAAAATTAAATCAACCTCACTAACTGAAAAGTTTATCTTTCCCATTGTTCACAATACCATCTTAATCTTTATTTAAGCATCTATAGGTATCTGAGTCTTTTTCTGGGCTATTTTGCTTACTGTCTTGCTGATCAGTTCTTTCCACCATTTCTTATGATATCACTATATTGATTTACATTTTCATACAAATTTCAGAACCACACTGTCAGTTTTCACAAAACAAGTAGAAAAATACCTTTTGGAGTGTGATTAGAATTATACTGACAGTTTTACAGTTAACCGTATAATCCATTTATAGAACATATTCTTTCTTAAATTTATGTTTTCCATGATTTTTTAATCATTATTTTAGCTTTCTGTGTATAGAGGTCTTATAAATTTTTCTTTAGAGTTTTTCCTTTGTGGCTGACATTTCTAATGATATTTAAATAACATTGAATTTATGATTTTCTCCTAGAAATTAAAATATAAAAATTGAATTAATAATTATATTTATTTCTTATTCATTTTTAAATATATTATTTATTGATTTAGAGAGAAGAGAGGGAGAGAAAGAGAAGGGGGAGA
This sequence comes from Rhynchonycteris naso, assembly GCA_037038555.1. Lineage (NCBI taxonomy): Eukaryota > Metazoa > Chordata > Mammalia > Chiroptera > Emballonuridae > Rhynchonycteris > Rhynchonycteris naso. The sequence goes on from CM073000.1 coordinate 16,281,922, forward strand.
AGTGGGAAGCATCAACTCGTAGTAGTAATTACTTCTTATATGCCCCTTGATCAGGCAAACCCAGCATTCCAGATTGTTGCTTTATCCACTGCGTAACCTCAAGTCAAGTCTAATTACATTGTCTTTTAAAATCTAAGTCTTGCTAAACTCATTCATTAATTACTTATATATATAAATACATATATCTAAACACATTATGAAGATTATGAGGATCACTTTGTTTTTTCAACATATATCATCATGGAAATGAAGTGATGAAGTTAAGTTTTTTGGTTCTGTTCAAATCTCTATCAAACCTGTAACATTATTTTTCTAATGCACTGGCTAGAACTATCTTGCAATGTTCATTGATATTAATGATACAAAGCACTGATTTTTTTTCTGGTCTCAAAGAATAAATTTCCATTATGTTGTCATTTAATAGGATGTTTATTGTAGTAATTTTTTGTAGATAAACTTTATTAAATTAATGAGCTTAATTCTTTTTTGATTATATAATTATATATCTAATTATATGATATTGGGACTTTTTAAAGAAATAATAAATTGTACCTAATAATTGTCTTTATCTATTAACTTGATAAAATAAATTTTCTCCTCTAATCTGTTTGTGTGGTAACATTCATTTTAGAATGCTACACTAACTGTGCAATTCAGGAATTTGTTCAAACTTTTCTGATATTTCTCAATTTTGATTTTAGTTTTTTTGTTTTTGAAAGATTTTTGCATCTACATTAATGAGTAATGTTGGCATTTTTATTTCTTAAAATTTTCTTATGAGTATTGCCATTGGATAATATGTTAGAAGTCTTTATTTTATATTCTTTAGAATTGTTAGTGTATAATTTGTTTTAATTTTTTTGGAAGCTTAATTATTACTGATTTTAATTCCTTAAGGGTTTCAGATGTATTTAGATTTTCTTTTGGTCAGATTTATTATGTTGCATTTTTCAGGAATTATTCATTACAAATAAAATTTTAAATGTATTGTCATAGAGTTGTATATAACATCATTATATGGTTATTTTGATACCTGTAGCAATGTACTAATACCTTTGATAATGTTCATTTACCTTTTCTCTCTTTCAGTCTTGTTAAAACTTTAATTTTGTAATATTTTATACTCTTATTATTATTTTATTGAATTTGTGGGGTACAATTGATTAATAAAATTATATAAGTTTCAAGTGTACAATTCTATAACACATCATCTGTATACTATATTGTGTGTTCAAGTCTCCTTCCATCACCATATATTCCCCCTTTACCCTCTTCTAGCTCCCAAACCTTCTTCTCTTGTAAACAGCAGACTGTTGTCTGTGTCATTAGACTTTTTTCCTTTGCTTAATCCTTTTACCTTTTTCAATGAGTCAACAAACAATAAATTTTGGCACTAATGTGGAGAAAGAGAACCTTTGTGTACCGTTGGTGGGAATGCAAATTTGTGCGGTCACTATGGAAAACAATGTGGAGTTACCTCATAAAATTAAAAATTGAACTGCCTTATGACCCAGGAATTCCACTTCTGGGAATATATCCAAAGAAACCTGAAAGAATAATTTAAAAGAATATATGCCATATTACTGATTTATTAATCTTGTTTCTCTAGCTAAAAATAGAGCTGAATAAGAATGTACTAACAAAATAAGCTTATAAAAGAATTTCTGTTACATGTTAAATCCAGTTTTGCTCTTTTAACCATGCTTAAATATCACCAGTTTAGTAAGCAAAGTTATGTATTCTGTAACAAATCAAAAGTATATAATCAATTCTGTGCTTTCACCTCTGGCCAAGATCTCTTTGTAGCTGAAAGACCTGTTTTCCTCCAGCTGACATACATCAGGGGATACCTTCTGAGCAAGAAGAATAAGCATAAGGAACTATACTTCAGTCCCCTTCTCCTCACTCCCAACACACCATTTTGTTACTTTGGGTTTAATTTTATTTTATTTTCAAACTTCTTGAGTTAAATTTTAAGTCACATTTTTAGCTTTATTTATTTTCAGATATATAGATAAAATGGTATAAATTTCCTTGTAAACAAGACTGTATTTCATGGGCTTTTATTTACTACATTTTCATTACCATTCAGGTGAAATATTTTCTAATACCCACTGATATTTCTTCTTTGAATTAGATCAAGTTTTGCTAATCTTCATGTTTAAACTTTCTAGATTCTTATTTCTGAGTGTGTTTTACTCTGTTTTCTGTTTAACTGAGTAAGGTGTATAACCATTGCCTATTATTATGTTGTTCTCTACTTTTTAAAATTTCTGTATATTTTTGCATATTTTGAGACTTAATTATTAGTTGAGTTAAATTTATGGTTGCAATATCATATTGTTGAATCTTTTATCACTCTGAATAATCAGTTTTGTCTCTAGTAATGCATTATTTATTGTCTACTTCATTTAATGCTAATATAGTTTTATTGTGCGATGCTTTTATGTTATGTATTTTTCTATCCTTTAGGTTTTACAATTTATATTTTCTCATGTGTTAGATATTTTTCTATAAACTATTCATTACTTTTAAAACTATGTCTACTACATTCAAAAAATTTTCTCCGAATTTATTTTTAATTCTACATTTATATTTAAAATAGTAATATATGTTGGGTGAAACACACCCTGTTATTTTTTTTTCTTTCTGTCTTTCTTGTCTTCTTTTGTAATATAGTCCTTTTTTATTATTCTATCACAATATTTACTACTATGTAATATTATTCTATTTTATTATTCTTTTACTGTTTGTTACAGGTTTCAACTTATCAATGTTCTATCAAAAGTCACTCGTTTTTTTTTCTGTGTCTGTGAGTTTTCATACTAGAAGATAAGTGTTTTGTAGAAAAAATTGCTTTATATATTTTTGCTAAATATAGGAGTGCTAATGTTGAATTGTCTGTTTTTGTTTGACTGAAAATATCTTCATGTAACCTTCATTCCTGAGGGTATTTTTATTTAATATGGATTCCTAGATTGTAGCTGTTTTCTCTCAGGAATCTGAAGATATTATGGCATTCATTGTCTTCTAACTTCTTTCTTCACTATCATTGAGAAGTCAGCTCCCAACTTCATATTTGACTTTTGAGAGAAATGTGTTCTTTTCCTCTACTTTTGTTTTTCTGTGTGTTTTAATTTTTTAACAGTTTACTATTTTTCTTATTTCATTTCTTCTTTCCACTCTTTCCCCCTATTTCTTATTTTTCAATCTTTATTTTTTAAATTTAATTCTACATATTATTTTCCCATTTATCTTTCATTTTTTACATTATCTTGTCAATTATGCATAAACCAGTGCTTAATACACTTATATATTTTATTTTGGTTCATATTTTTGAGTTCTGGAATTTTACATTTTGTTCTTTGTTATAGTTTTTATTTCTATGACATGTTTTTTAATCTTGTTTTTATTTATTTAAACAAATTCACGATAGTTAATTTAAGGTCTGTGTTTATTAACTTCCATCTGTGGATACCTTGTTTTTTCTTTTATTTTGTTTTATTTTTTTAAATGACAGGAGGGGAGATAGTGAGAAAGACTCCCACATGCGCTCTGACCAGGATCCACCCAGCAACCATGGTCTGGGGCTGATGCTCAGACCAATGGAGTCTTTGGCTGTGAGAGGGGAAGAAAGAAAGAAGAGGTAGCAGGAGAGACAAAGAAACAGATGGTCACCTCTCATGTGTGCCCTAACCAAGAATCAAACCAGGGATGTCCACGCACCAGGCCGACACCCTATCCACTGAACTAACCAACTAGGGTCCACATTGTTTTTCAATTTTTGATAAGATAGCCTTGTTTTCATTTGTTCCTGATTTTTTGGCACACACATTGTTAATGCAAAATTTAAGAAATACCTTGAGGCCTAGGATAATATTATCCTTCTTCAGAAATGATTTATTCTGTTTCTTGCTGATGGCTAGACCATCAACCAACATCCTTAGATTACCTTAAACCATTTAAAGATTATGAAATAATTTGAAAATGGATATCTGTTCCTGAGAGCGTTGGACTAATATAATATTAACTTAGATCTAGTTTATAGACTTTTGGATTTATTAATTATACTTGCTTAATGGATTTAGATGCTTTTAGATTTTCTTTTATGTTTTTGGTAAGATTTAATATGTTGTATTTTTTCAGAAATTGTCCATTACATATAAATTTAAAACATTCCCATTTTTCTATAGTTCTTTCTTCTCAGGCTCTACATTAAGTTTCTTTTGGTACTTGTGGTAGTATAAGACTATCAGTTTTATGTTTTTCAACACATGTTCAACCTCTTCAAGAATGGGCAGGTACTTGGAGGCAGAACTGGCTCAAAGGTTGATCTCAATGGAATCTTTTCTTTTTAAGTTTTAACTGACTTTTCAACTCTGCAAAGCCTTTAAGCATCTTTTTTTTTTCATATATTCTACTGGTTTTGGTAGGTGTGATATGAAAAATAAAGCTGTTATAATTTTATAGTAGGGCTTAACATTAGGATGCTGTGTGAAATAGACTACTATAATTAATGGTCCATTTTAACATCTGATAGAGAAAACAAAATTTTAAAATAACTTGCAAAGTCTTAGTATGGATTAGATAAATAGTTCTTTGTAAAGTGGAAGTGATAGTATCTACACATTTAATATGTCAAAATGTTTACAACAGTGTCTGGAATATAAGAGTTCTTCAGAGATTAAGAAATGGTGAACAAACGACAATAATTGAAATTAAATTGTTATTGAGCACAACTGTTAGACTAGGCAGTGGGCTTTATGCTCAACTTCATTAGCTATTAGGGAAATGCAAATCAAAACTATAATAAGATACCACCTCACAACTGTTAGAATGGCTAATATTAACATGACAATTAATAACATGTGTTCAAGAGGTTGTGGAGAAAAAGGATCCCTCACTCACTACTGGTGGGAATATAAACTGGTATATACACTGTGGAAGGCAGAATGAAGGCTGCTCAAAAAATTAAGATAAAGTTACCATACGACCTTGTAACCCCTCTTCTTGAAAACGTTTATTCACAAATATTTATATAGCCCAATGTTCACTGCAATATTATTCACTATAGCCAAGACACGGGATAACAAAAGTGTCCTTTGCTAGATGACTGGATAAAAAAGATGTGGTACATATTTACAATGGAATACTATTCAGCATAAGAAAACATGTAATACTGCCATTTTGTGACAACATGGATAGACCTTGAGAATACCATGCTAAGTGAAATAAGTCAGAACCATAAGTTAAAAATCATATGTGGGATGCAAAAGTGAAAAAAAAAACAAGTGAACAAACAAGAAAAAAAAAAACTCATAGACTCAGACAATAGTATGCTGGTTCCCAAAGGGAAGAGAGGTAGAGGGTAGTAAATGGTAAAGGAATCAAACATATGGTAATGGAAGATTCAATATAGGGTGGTGGGCACACTATGCAATATGTGATATATAATAGAATTGTACACTCAAAACTTATGTAATATTTTTAACAAATGTCACCCCAATAAATTTAATTTAAAAGAAACTGAAAAAAAAATAAGACATAGAAAAAAATAACATTGAGGCACAGATAAATACAGTGTGTCCGTAAAGTCATGGTGCACTTTTGACTGGTCACAGGGTCACAGGGTCAAAAGTGCAGCATGACTTTACGGACACACTGTACACAAGAATAAAAAAGAAAAGATTAAGTATTATGATTAATATATTGGGTCAAGGTGGAATGTTTGTTTTTATTATCAAGGCATGGTATTATAGAAGAGTGATATAAAAATTAAACCTTAAAAAATAAGTAAGAATTATTCATGTGAACAGGAAGCATGTAAAAAGAACACAAACTAACCAGAAAAGGTGGTATAAATTTTATCCTAGCGTACAAAGAAAACGTGATATATTTAGATAAAAAACTAATAATTATGAAAATAGTTTTTATTCATTAAAAAACCTATAGGTCAAGTATGGTTTTAAATATTTTGCATACATATTTCATTTAACTATTATTCAACTTTGCTGTACTTGTTGTCCAGATAAATATGTGAGGTTTAAGTGATCAAATATTTTGCCCAAAATTGCAAAACTGATACATGCTTAACCCAGGATTTAATTTTAAATTGTTCCAGATCCAGAATCCATTCTAAATATTAAATCTGTGCCCTCTACATTAAAAAAGTTGGACACTGACACATAAAAAGCACTCAATGGAAGTCAGAAAATTGTGTCAAATTAGATAGTGCTTACAGTAGATCTGCCCGTGTTTAGGAGCTTTAATTATTTTATGACTACAGAGGAATGTGAAGACGTGAAAAATAAAAGTTGAGGGCTTTGTGAATGACAATTTATAAGATCGAATTCTGTTAAAATGGATATGCGTAAATACACAAAGAATCATTTGACATAAATTTCTGATCATGTACTCTATGTGCTTAATAGACAGTTTTCTGGCCTGCAACATGAATGTGAGAAAATTTATGCTGTAGAAAAACTTAAATGAAGTAATTCTATGCCCTCTGTTTGGAGTTATGTGTTATTTTTTACGTGTGTGTGTGTGTGTGTGTGTGTGTGTGACAGAGACAGAGGGAGGCAAATATAGGGACAGATAGGGACAGACAGGAAGGGAGAAAGATGAGAAACATCAATTCTTTGTTGCGGCATCTTTGTTGTTCATTGATTGCTTTCCCATATGTGCCTTGACAGGGGGGCTACAGCAGACAGAGTGACCCCTTGCTCAAGCCAACCACTTGGGCTCAAGCTGGTGAGTCTTGCTCAAACCAGATGAGCCCATGCTCAAGTTGGCAACCTCGCGACCTCGGGGTTTCAAACCTGAGTGTTCCACGTCCCAGTCCAACGCTTTCTTCACTGCACCAGCACCTGATCAGGCTATGTGTCATTTGTTTTTACTTGGATATGTCTTAAAGTTGGATGATAACTGAGAACTTAATGTCACTTCCTGTTTCTCATCTGTTATCCACTTCTTATCCTGATCTTAAAATTAAATCTTTGTTTTCTTTTTTATTCCTGAAGCATGTCAGTGTGGCAAAGGGTTATACTTGTCTCTTATTCTATGGGTGGTAACTGAGTCTCTATTCTTGAAGAGACTTTATATCAATTAATCGTTCCATCATATAAAGGACAAAATGTCAACTGACCAGGGGGTAGTGCAGCAGATAGAAAGTCAAAGTGGGATGCAGAGAACCCAAGTTAGAAACCCCGAGGTCACCAGTTTGAGTACGGGCTCACCAACTTAAGCACATGGTCGCTGGCTTGAGCATGGGATCATAGACATGATCCCATGGTCGCTGGCTGGAGTTTAAAGTTTACTGGCTTGAAGCCCAAGGACACTGGCTTGAGAGAAAGGTTGATGGCTTGAGCAAGGGGTCACTTGCTCTGCTGTTGCCCCCCAGTCAAAACATGTATGAGATAGCAATCAATGAACAACTAAGGAACTGCAACAAAGAATTGATGCTTCTGATCTCTCTCTCTCTTCTTGTCTGTCTGTCCCTATTTGTCCTTCTCTCTGTCTCTGTCAAAAATAAAGAAAAAAAAGTCATAAGTGGTTCTAAAATATTAATATTTGTGTTTTATTTGTTTCTTAGCCCTTTCAAAAATAAAGGGTTTACAAATTAAGAATGGTATAATTCTTTAAGTCAGGTGGATAGAAAGATAGAAAAAGTTTAAAGTAATTTGTAAATTTCTTCAATAGAAACTAATCAGCGGCACAAGAGAAGTGTGGTATTCATTTGTCATAAGGCAACTTTCTGCATTGGTTGGGAAGTTATTTAGCTAATCAATAAACTCCTGGCCAATTTAAAGAGGCTATTTATTTATATAGACTCCACTTTTCTCTCACCATTTTATCATATTTCTCAAGTAACCAAATTGCCTTGGTGACTGACAAACCTTAATTTTGAATTTAATCAAACCCAAAACACCAGGACTAGGATTGATACTGTCTTCTTGCTTATATTTCAATACAGGTGAATGTTTCTCTTTTACTATTTTTGACTCCATCTCCCATTAACCATGCAATGTATCATAAAGCTGCCAAAGCTACAATGTCTGTGCCACTAGATATCCATGGCCTCTTCTGAGACATTGTAAGAACGGGCTACATCTGTATACTACCTTGTATTCCTTAACCCCTCCTACTTCTCCTCTTCTTGTTTTCTTTTTACATCTATTGCTCTTCCTCCATTTCTTGAAATAATCAATTTAATATTCAATGTGATAAATAGTTAACAAATGCTATCACTTTTAATCTTTGTACAAGCTTATGAAATAAATGATATTACCACCCATTGTACAGGTAAAAGAACTAAAGCTTTCTCCATAAAGCCCTGAATGCTTAATATAAACCCTGTTCTATTTGATGGCAAGCTCACTCTACAAACCACTGTAGTATGCTGTTTTCACTATCACTATTATTTTATGCTTGTACTTCCTTAAAATATAGCCTACTCCTTTATGTTTTAACCATCATCAGCATTGATCTCTATTAATTTTCTACCACTGGTCTTTTCAGCATGGTAACACTCTATTTGAACCCATCACTCTTACATTTTCACAAAGTATCTGTGTAAATTGAAAGCCATTCATTGTTTCTTTTGTGGCTTTCAGGTTTTACTTATTGACAAACCACTCCACTGTACAACTGATAGATTTGTGACTCTATGATCTCTTCAAAGCCATTCACTCTTACACCTTGTATCATTACCCTTTCTATTTATTTTATTTTAATTTTAATCTATCAAAGGTCAAATACAGGCCATTCTCTCCATTCCAGTAGACATTATAACTTAGTATATGTTTAAATTATCAAAAGGTAATGGGAAACTTTTGCTTATATTTATAGTATCTTCAAAGCCTTATTGGGAACTTTTCTACAATACTAAAAAAATATATAGTTTAATAGTACAGCATATAAAAAGAGGCAATAGGAGTCATCTCATAATGTTATCTATAAAGTTGGATTAGATATCTATATAATAACTTACGAAATAGTGTTTGACACATACTGAACACTCATATTTATTTCTAGCCTTCTTTCTTTCTCTCACCTTTCAAGGTTTAAGTACAAGTAACTTACCTGCAATTTTAAAGCTTTCTTTCAGAAAATTTGGGATATCTTCCCAAATCTCCACAATTACTATAATTCCACATTCTTACTATTTAAAGCATTCTTACAAACCTTCAAAACCAACCAAATCTATTGATTTATCTGATTTTTTTTCAACTAGGTTGTAAATGTGCCCAGAGGATTACTGTCTTTTAGGTCTTACTTTTCTTAGTGACTAGCATATTGCTCAGTAGACCACTAAGCAGAAGGTTATTGACTGACATTCTAGCACCAGGGTCCCTAACACATTCCCTAATTATATATAAGGTCCTCACTTATGCAGCTCCCTTTCAGTAATAATAATAACAATAGCAACAAATGTAGTAATAATAATAATATCTAAATTGACAGACTAATTTTTGATTTATAAGGCTAGTTTTCAATACATTGTTTTATTAAATCTTAACTGCAGTCTGATGTGCATATTTTAATTAACAAGTACAAAATTTTGTTAGATTTTTCATTTTTAAAATTGTGGTTATTGATTCTGCTTATACTCTCTCTTTTTTTTTGTTAATGATATTTACAAATCACTTAAATTCTCTGAGGGCAATTTTCACAAGGTATTAAGCAAGGAGTTAGTAATAAAATCTAGATCTTCTAAGTTTGAATTCAATTATATTTCTAATACATTATCTATGTCTTGAATTTTTAACTCTAAGGCTAAATTAGAACACCTTTAACTGTACATTTCCATTTCTGTTGGTAGTGAGTTTGGATTGCCCCCTAGGCTACACCTATCAAGAATATCATATTCATATAATCACCACCAATGGTCTCATTACAGTATATATTTTTTATAATTTATTTTTGATCAATTTATAAAGCCATTGCTATATTTCTACATGTGTTAGCTAATTCAACAAGAATTTTTGAAGTACTTGACCCTTTATTCTTGCATACCTCATGGCCCAGAATATTCTGGGACTATATCCTAAATCATCTTATAGAGTCTGTTAATGATATCCCAAGAGATACACTCTGTTGTTCTCAGTCCATTATCTACCCTGGGGCTAAATTTATTATAAAGCCTTCACTGCTGAATCGTATAAATAAATTTAATAAATTATGATTTTATTAATAATTTGAATATCTAATGGAAATCAAGATCCTCCCAAAAGACAACGGATTATCTCATTTTATCTGTATATTAATTTTCAAACTGAGGTAATTAACATACATACATATAGCACTATCCAAATGATGAAACCAAGATCCATCATAATCAAGAGATGTTTTTAAATTAAAAGATTATGCTAAGAACCTGCATTTTCCAATGCATAATCTAGGATTTCTATTTGTAGCCAGAAGCTATATGCTACATATGCACATGCCAAAGCCTCTTTTACCTGGTAGAATGAAGGTCACATAACACAGAAAATTCAGGAGGTAATAAAAGATCTTCATTCTGTAGAAGGAAACTATTAAAAGATTTGGTAACAAAATCTAGAGACCAGAGCACTTTCAAAAAGCCAAGAGACATTTACTATTTATAGTTTTCAAATGAAAGAAAGACTCTCTTTTATCCGGAAATTGTATTTTTTGCGTGTACTTATCTCTGCTCCATTGACTAAGGCTGTGGGCAGAATTACCCTAATTGAAAACACTTGAAATTAACTGATTTTTAAGGAGGAATCTTTATGTAGAAATAGAAGGAAACATGATATTTTTCCACCAGTGGTGATTAATTAAATATCAACATAAAGGGGCATGGATAGAGTAGATTTAAAATAAATATTTATTTACTACTTTAGATGTAAAACAACTGAACATTACCATGTCAGTTAAACTCCTGCTTGTTTTACAAAATATATTCTAGTCACTAATCTTGTGTGTGAATTCATCAGTATGTCCATATATCCAAAATATGTATTTATAGTTATCTCATTGGTTTCCCAAAATTATTCATTTACTTAAGTGTAGATATTAAACCTCACTTTTGTCACTGATTCTTACAACCTTATTCAAGTGCAACTTGAGTATTTATGGAGCTCTACCTTTTTTTCTAGAAAAGCTCAATTAATGTTTATTTATTTCAATTTTTATCACAGTAATAAATATTGACAAAATAAATATTGAAAAAACAACCTTGTAAGGAATAGAAATAATTTCCCACCTCAATTTTTTGATTTTCAAGTTTTCTGGTTACTATTAACATCAGAATTAGAATTTAGCTTATATTTTGTTTTTGCTTGTCAACCACAGAATATATCTTTTGGTGTCCAATATGAGAAATGCAGTTTTAAATCACTTACACTCCCTCCTGCGCTGGACTTAAATATATGGAAGTTACATTAATTTTTTAATATTTTTGTGTTGTCCTCAACCTTTTTAATACTTCTCTATTTAAAATGAAAATATTAATACCCTTGCCATTCACTCCAAAGTTTCTCCCCAGTTTCTACATCTCATCTGCTTGTTACATACATTCTTTCATCTTGCCTGGGATAATATTTACGCTCTGTGTAACCAGAATTGAGACACTAGCTCATGTTTGATATTTAAAGAGTCTAACACAACAATAGATTACATTGCCTTTTGATATGTCTAATATGAAGATACTATGCTAATCAAAGACAAATAATTGTTGCTTTCAAAATCAAGTGGATTATTACTGTTTTTATTTTCTTTTAGTATTGTATCTTTCTTTTTTTCTTCTAAAATGTTTTCTAGACTTTTTAGTCTTACTTTCGAAAGCTATTTTTTCCTGTATTTTCTTGTAAATATGGGCAAAAATATAAATAATCATCATTTCTTATTCTTTATTGTCTCTGAGTATCATAAGTTATTCCTGCTCCTACATCATTCTATTATTTTCTGAACCTGTCCCCCTGTATAAGTCTACTGTTATCTAGATCTCAGGTTCTCTCTTCCTTTCTTTCCTTCTTGTTCTCAACAAAGATTTTTAAAAATTGGCATTTACTTGCTGGAAAATATTTTTATTATACTTTTACATTTGGTTGTTTGGATGTAAACTCCAGGTGTGAAATCATTTGAAGTCATTACACAGGAATTTCTAGCATCATGATGAGAAATTTAATGCTAAGCAAGCTCCTTTTAAGTGGCTTGATATTTTTCTCTTGAGACACTTTTAGGACATTCTCTATATTTTGTATCCTGAACTTTAGAATTCATACATTTTCTGGTGTGATTTTCTTTTTTCTAAGTTATTTCTCAGTTGATGAGTTTGTTTCTTTCTCTATATTGGAGAAAAACTTTTTCTTCTGATATGTTCTTTCCTATTTGTTTGTATATTTACTTTTTTCATTTGTGATATCTTTTAGCCAAATCTATCATGTCCTTCTGCAGTTTTTTTTCAAGCTTTTAATGTTTTTATTACTCAAAAAAAACTGCAGTTTTATCTTTACTCTCATGCTTTTCTATGTTGTTATTTTATAATTTTATTTTTTATTTACTTTATATACAACCTGTAATTCTAACTGCTATTTTTAAAGTATTTCTTATTGAATTTATTACGGTGACTTTAGTAACTAAAACTATATAGGTTTCAAGTGTTCAATTCTACCACACATTATGTGCACTCTGTATCATGTGTTCACCACCTAAACTCAAGTCTCCTTCCATTACCATTTATTTTCCCTTTACTCTCTTCCTCTACTTTCACTCCTTTTCCCTCTGACAGTCACCATACTGTTGTCTGTGTCTGGAAGCTTTTCTTTTCTTTGCTTAATCCCTTTTTTCTTTGCTTAATCCCTTCACTTTTTTACCCAGTCCCCCAACCCACTTCGCCTCTGACAGCTCTGTCGGTTCTCTGTGTCTATGAGTCTGTTTTTAATATGTTCATTAGTTAATTAGTTCATTAGATTGCACATATAAGTAAAATCACTTTTATTTGTCTTCCTCTGACTGGCTTATTTCACTTAACATTCTCCAGGTCCAGTCTAACCATGCTATTGCAGAATATATTTTCTTTTTTACTTAAACAGCCAAATAGTATTCCATAATGTAAATGTATAACATCTTTCTAATCTTCTCATCTACTGATGGACACTTGGGCTGTTTCCAGATTTTGGCTATTGTAAAGAATGCTGCAATGACATGGAGGTTCGTATAGTCTTTCTAATTAGTGTTTTAGGTGTCTTCAGATAAATTCTCAGAAGTGGCATCTCTGGATCACAAGGCAGTTTTATTTTTAATTTAGAAAATTAACCCCTTATTAGAGGTATCATTGGTGAATATGATCTCCCATTCAGTGGGTTGTCTTTTCATTTAGTTGCTGATTTCCTTTGCTGTGCTAAAGCTTTTAAGTTCAATGTAGGTCTCATTATTTTATAATTTTAAATATATCACTTTTAATTTTTCTAATTATTTAGGAAACATATTTATAATATAAGTCTTTTTTTTCCATTCTCTAATTGTTCTTTTGCCATAGACCAGTATTTTTGTTTTACAGATGTAAGATTTTTTTTAATTCCTCTGCAAATACGTTTAAAATAATTTTTTTATTTGTATCAGATTCTATTTTTCTTGAACTATCTGTTTTCATGGGATCTTGTGTTCCATTTGCTGTTGTAACTTTGGTTTTTCATGCTCCTGGGTTTTCACTGTTGCAAAATGATCAGTTTTGGAATAAATAACTGGATATCTTGTGGGTAATTTCTTTGCCTTTGTACAAATCTTTTTTCCAAGAAAACCTCCCTTCAATGGCATTCTTATAGTAAGATTTGTGAATGTAGTTTTAATGAGCTTTTTTACTGTGAACAGAAGGAATCAGGACTCCAGTGTCTTGAAGAAGAAACCTAGCTTTTGTTTCTAGGACAAAAGTTTCTATGCCAGAAATCTTAGTTTTCTCCACGTAATTTGTTCACTTGAGCTGTGGTTTCATTTAAACAAAACTAAGAACTCCATGATGGAAGAAATGTTTATGTCTTGATCTACAGTTAGTCTCCAATGTGTAGAATTCTTTTTTATTACAGAGGAAGAACTCCAAAAATCAATATGTAACCAAATGAATTTCTTTGCTATCTTTAAAAAATATTGATTACATATATTAAAGTTTATATCTGGACTTCCCATTGTTTTATGTCAATTTGAAAATCTCTTATTTACTGTAAAACCGGAAATCAGATAGTATAAATTTTGCAACTTAGTTTTAATTTCTTCAGTGTATTATGTCGTTTTTAGGTCTTGTGATTTTTCATATCATGTTTCAAGTAAGATTGCCAATATCTGTTTAAAAATCCAGATGGAATTTTGTTCAGGATTTGGTTGAATCTGTAGATCACTTTGATGAGATCTGACATTTTGACATTTCAAATATGTGATCAAGGTACAACTTTCTATCACTTAGCTCTTCTTTACTTCCTCTCAGCAATGTCATTTTCAGAGGAAGGTGTTGCATATATTTCAATGTCTCTGTCTGTAATTTTGTCATGGTTTTGGATACATTTATATAAAATATTTTGAAATTTAATTTTTCATGTATGTTTTACTAGTTTACAAAAATAAAATTGACTTTCATATTGAACTTGTATCAACAACCTTATTAAATTCAATTATTAGTTCTATTACCTTTATTTTTAGATTTCTTAGATTCACTATATAGACAATCATGTTGTTCTCAAATGTCTTTACAAATTAAAAAAAATAAATTTCAGTTGACATTTAATATTATATTAGTTTCAGGTGTATAGCTGTGGTTAGAAATTTATATAATTTATGAAGTGATCCCCACAATAAGTCTAGTACTACCCTGACACCATGTATATTTATTACAACATTCCTTATGCTGTATTGTACGACCTGTGACTGTAACTGTCAGTTTGTATTGCTTAATTCCTTCAACTTTTTTCCCTAGCCCCTGAACATCTTCTTCTCACCTGGCAACCATCAGTTTGTTCTCTGTATCTATCAGTTTATTTCTGTTTTGTTTGTTTGTTTATTTTGGTTTTTTGATTTCACATACAGGTGGGATCCTGTGTTGTCTTTCTCTGTCTGACTTATTTTACTAATATAACTTAGGAAGTGTCTTCTAATTGTATTGTACAGAAGTATTTGTGTATAATGTGTATAATACAGTACCTAGTATTTCCTATGTCAGAAGATTTGTAAACACATTATCTTAAAATATAGATATAAAATTAGTCATGTTGCAAATTCTTTTCTTGAGTGAATCTTGGTAGTTTACCAACCCATTTGTGGGTTTTTTCCTTTTGTAACAGCTTTTAAAGTACTAATAAAGTGTGTTTATTATATTCTTGTATTATTTTAATCTCTATTGTATATGTAATGATTTATCCTATTACATTTCTATCAATCACTTGCACTTTTTCTCATTCTTTTGTTGATCCATCACCTTAGACATTTCTGAAAAACATATTTTTAACTCTTTTATAAAAACAGCTATTTTATTGATTGTTTTTATTATTTGTTAATTATATATATTTGTTAAGTAAAATGAATAGAGAAAGAGAGACATACTCCCACATGTCTCCAGTAAGGATTCCTTGTATGGAGCTGATGCCTAAATCAACCAAGCTATCCTCAGCACCCAGGGCTGATGCTTGGACCAATTGGACAACTGGCTGTGAGAGGGGAAGAGGAAGAGAAGGGGAAGAGCGGGGGGGAAGCAGATGGTTATTTCTCATGTGTGCCCTGACTGGGGATGGAACCTAGGACATTCACACATCAAGCTGATGCTCTATCCATTTAGTAAATCAGCCAAATTCTCATTTTATATTTCATTAATTGTTGATCTTATTTTATTTTCTTTCTACTAGGTAAAAATAAGGATTTCATTAAAAGATGCATTTTTAAAATTAGATTTAATTTACCCTTCTTTTTCTAGATTTTTGAAATTAAATTTTAAAAAATTGCTTTGAGACATTTCATATAGTTGAATATAAACATTTTAAAATAATCTTGAACTGTTACCCAAAAGCCTTGGTCTGTGTCTCTTTTTCTGTTCATCTCCATGAGTATCACAGGGTTTCTATTTTTGGTTCTCTCTGTCTCTCCTTCTCATCTCTTATGTTGAAGGAAGAAAGGTACTATATTGTGAGCTTCTTTATGGAGCATCCTAAATGATGTGATTTGAATCTGTGACCACCTATTTAACAAGTTGTAAAGAACTGAAGCCTTAAGTTGAATAGAGTTCAAGAATGAAGGCTGCCAAAAACCACATGAGTGAGTTTAGAAGCAGATCCTTCAGCCCCAGTGGAGTATTGAGATGTCTGTAGCTCAGATCACCGGCTTCAGTTTCAGCTCATCAGAGACTGTGAGATTGGAGCTCCAAGTTAAAGCTTTTCCTGGGATTTTACCTATTCAACCTATGAAATAATAAAGGTTTTAAGCTGTTACTTATTAATTTGTTATGCAGAAATAGATAACTAATACAATATTCTGTCTTACAGTCTCAACCTTTTCATTGATATGTTCAAAATATTTACATTTAGCCTGACCAGGCGGTGGCACAGTGGATAGAGAGTCGGACTGGGATGCGGAAGACCCAGGTTTGAGACCCCGAGCTTGCCAGCTTGAGCGTGGGCCTATCTGGCTTGAGCAAAAAGCTCGCCAGTTTGGACCCAAGGTCGCTGGCTCCATCAAGAGGTTGCTCGGTCTGCTGAAGGCCCGCGGTCAAGCCACATGTGAGAAAGCAATCAATGAACAACTATGGTGTCACAACGGCAACGAAAATCTAATAATTGATCCTTCTCTCCTCTCTCCGTTCCTGTCTGTCTGTCCCTATCTATCTCTCTCTCTGACTCTCTCTCTGTCCCTGTAAAAAAAAATAAAATAAAATTTACATTTAATGAAGTTATAATGTGGCTATGTTTAAACCTGCCATCTTGTTTTTTGTTTATTTTTTCTATTTGGTCTTCCTGCTTTTGTTCCCTTTTCTTTTCCTTCTGATCTCTGTATTTTTATTGCTATATTTAATTACCCCATTGGAGATATATATATATATATATAATTTGTCCTTGTCCTAGAGTTTAAGTTTATACCACAGGGCTTTAGCTTACACATATAATACAAGAGTCTTCCGATCGTGTATTTCTATTTCTCCCCTTTTTGTGATCTGGGCAATTGTTCTCATTCATTTCTTTCTGCAATGCAATAAAATGCATAATACATTATCACTCTTGTTTAAGGCAATAAATTATCATTCATAAAGATTAAAAATGGAGAAAAAGAATATTTCCTTTTAGCCACAAATTTATAAATTTCAGCTTAGTTTATTCTTTTGTGTAGATCTAATTTTTAATCTTGTATAATTGTTTTTTCTACTGGAAAAGTTTTGTGTGTTTCTGCAAGAAAGCACTGCTAAAAATACATTTTTAAAGGTTTCATTTGCTTGAAAGTGCCTTTATTTCACTTTTATCTTTGTTACCTCTTTTTCCACTGAGTAGAATTGTAGGTATAGTAGAATATTTTTCAATATTTAAACTTGTTGATGCATTGTCTTTTGTCTTACATAATTTCAGACATGAAGGTCGCCTGTATTTTTTTCTTATAACATCATTGAGATTTACACGTGTACCAAACTATTTAATGTGTGCAATTCAATAGAGTTTAATGTATTCACAGAGTTGTGTAAATATCACCATAATCAATTTTAGAATATTTTCAATTTCAAAATCCTGTACCTTGTAGGTATCACTTTGACTCACCTCCTTTAAGCCCTAGAAAACCATGAATATAAATTTAGTATCTATTTGTTTGCCTTATCTTGATATTTCACACCAATGGAATAATAAATACAGTATGTGAAATTTGTAACTCGTTATTTTCACTTATAATATTTTCACGTTTATCAATTTATAGCATAAATTAGTACTTCATTACATTTTAATGCTCAATAATATTATTTTGTATAGATGTGCCACACAACATTTATCAACCCATCAGTTTTGGGACATTTTGGTTGTTTCTCCCTTTTAGCTGTTATAAATAATGTCACTGTGAACATTTGTGTACAAGTTTTTTTATTAACATATGTTTTCATTTCTCCCACACATATGCCTAAGTGTGAGATTGCAGAATCAAATGAAAACTCCATTCTTGACTTTTTCAGGTACTGTCATACTAACTTCTGAACATTTGTTAATATCTGTTGTTTTAAACATAGGCCTCTTAGTGGTGGGAAGTGGTAACTCCTTGTGGTGTTGATCTGCATTTTCTTGATGGCTGCTGAGGTTAAATATCTTTTCATGTGCTTGTTGAACATTTTATGTCTTCTTTGGAGAAATATATATCTAATTCTTTTGTTCATTTTGTAACTGTCCTTTTTATTATTAAGTTGTAAATATTCATTATGTACTCATGACTACTGTTGTAGGGAGGCTGTTGGTTTCCAAGTTTATTGCAGTGCTGGGGCAAGTTGGACAGTAACAGGGCAGGTAAAATGCCACAAAGCTGGCTGTTCTTACTGAAATTTAGTATACATTTTTAAAATTAATTTCCTTGGATTTTCACAAGTCTATGGTTAATTTGCATAGCCATTGAAAATTGAATTTTGTCAATTCTTCCCAGTCTTTTGTTGATTTTTAAGAAGGGGTGGACTTTTGGAGTTCTTTATTTCATCCTTTCTGAAGTCCTGTCTATGATTCATTATGTATTCTTTTATTATTTTTAAAATGTTTATAGTTGGAAATTATACACACACTGGTTAATACCCTGAAGCTTGATGGCTTAAAATAATATTTATTTCATTATGCCATTGATTCTGAGAGTCAAAATTAATGCAAAGCACCATGGGAATTGGTTACCTTTTTCCTTCTATGTCTGGGAACTCACCTGGAGAAACATGAAAACTGGGAGTAAATTCTCTCGAGCTAGCTGATTCTCCTTGCCCTCCTTTGTAGAGTTTAATTTTTCTTAACATACTTTAAATGCTATTTCTTAGGATTTTATACTTATTTTTCTCTTCTCAATCTGTAGTCTTCCCTTGAGTGATTTTATCTTATTACTTCACCCATGTATGCAGCAGAGCAGTCTAAACGTAACGTGTCATAAATCTTCCTTTCAAATCTGCACCTAAATTTTCTAATGAATGTTTTGCATTGTTTGGCATGTATTTTTTAAGTAAGAAAAGATTATCCTTTCCTCTTATACCCCCAAGACGCTAAACTTTTTTTACTTCTTCTAAGTCAGAATTCTGACCTAAGTTTTCATATTGTCCAAGTCTGTACTATAGCTTTAGGTAAAAAGAATACACTCAGTGGAGAATTTTAAATTCTGAATGTCAATCACTTCATAAAAAAAGTTTACATTAACATTAATGTAATATTGTGATAAAATTAATGTGGAAAGTGAAAAATTGGAAACACAATAAGTTCACTGAAGACAGGGACAAGGACAGAAGCATGAAATACTGAATTAAAAGGTAAAAGAGTTAAATAAAATTCTTCAGAACCAAGAGAGAAGAGCCTTGGACTGGCTAAGTTCAGGATTGATTATGATAAATATTTTTGAATGGTATTATTAGAAATGATTTTTATTGTTGTTTTTGAACATTTCTGTATCCTTCCAAATTTTCTTATTATTTTATCATGAGAAAAATATCTTTAAAGTGTTTTTAACTTGCTTTTGTTATCATCACATTTTATTTCTTTCTGAGTTTTGTTTGGTGACTCTCATATTATCAATATTCTGTTCTATTCTGTTCTATCTTGTGACTTTGTATCCAAGACTCAAACACATTCTGGCTGAAACTATGGAAAGGTAGCATAAACCATGATTGCTGGCTGATGCCATAAAGATCCTATAAAAATAACCATGCTACTACACAGGGCAAATAAACAGGCCAGAGATGAGGAAAGTATGAAGGATGGAGGACATTGGTCATATGAGTAGGGGAGAACTGTCTATTTAATAAAGAGACTACTTATTACTCTTCTTTGTTTTGCTTGTACTAACCCAACATGGAACTCACTAGCTGCCATGCAATAGTTTTATAATCCAGAAGGCCAGAGGACACCCATGGGAAAAGATTTATAGAGAGTAGAAAATTTATTTTTATTCATAATGTTGTTACAATGTAGTATTGTGTAGTGTAGTAGAACTAAAAATTACATTTGTTTTGGAAATTACAGCTGTAGTAGTTCTATATTTAATGGTTGGTTTTATGTAGTCTCGTATAACACAGCAGGGCTCAGTATTGCAGTAGTTATATATATATTCCCAGGTGTTGCATGTAGTTTTGCAAGCACCACGAACGAGGTAACATTGCATTGTTCTCTCTGTAATTTCTTTTGTTTTTTCTTTTGCTTTTCTCTGTGAACCTAAGAAAAAGTAACCATAATCATAAATCCAAGTTTTGCATAGATATGTGGATAGACAGGCACAGATAATATATAGATAAATAAATAAAGTTATTTAAATTTTAGAGTTAAACAATTTATTCCTGAAATCATGCCCAGGTAATTGAATTTAAAACGTGATTCCATCCTCTATAAATTCGTATAAGTATTTATTTATCCAACAGTATTTCCTTTGCCATTAGCACTTTTTTTGGTAAATAAAATATCTTTAAATATCTAATCTGTGCATTTTTCCTCAAGAGAAAAGAATGTGGAAAGAAAATTATAGTCTACATGTTTTGTATTCTAAATAACCATCCACTTCCAATACGCTTCTATCCCCTCACAATTTACTGGACTAGTTAGTTAGAGAAAACTTAATGTTGACAACAGCTGCAATATCAGTTCATTATACTGCATTTAAAAAGAGAAAGCAGTAGAAAACACAGAAGGAGTCATAGTCTCATCACACAAAACACCAAGCAAGTGTAATCATACATCCCTGAATCCCTTGCCCCTTGATCTTATCAACTATCAGTTTTACTCATTTTTTCTCCCATGCAAAATAAAGTGAATTGTATTATGAATTCATATGCTATTTTCTAACAACCATACATTTGTTTTATTTTTCTAGAGTAAAGCCCTCCCCTCCTTTTCTATTTTAACAAACTTTTATTACCTGATGGACCACAAGACACAGTGAGGACAAAAGTCAGGAAAATACAAAGTATCTTCATTGCTGACATCGTTACTAGAGTGACGTTTAGGCAGAGCTCAAAATATCTGAGACTTGTGCTAATATTTTTTGGTAAAAGGAAATCCAACTCTGGTTTTTATAGTCTTCTCAGAATGATTACTATTCTGATTAATGCCACCTTTCAAGATTGAGAACATTCTGAAATAGCAACAGGCATATTAGAGGATTTAGTTCTGTTCTGACCTCAATGAGCCAAATGTGAACTCATTTTCAGCTATACAAGCAATAAATGGGATTACCATCTTATTAAATTCTTTACCTAAAAGCACATAATCAACATAATCAATATTTTTGACCATGTGCTTTTTCAAGCCTATCTTACATCCCAAGCAATGTTCTGAGCACTTTATATAGCTTACCAGGTTTAACTCTGATGACAATTTCTATGACATAGGAACTTTTTATTTTCCAGGTGAGGAAATTCTGGCACAGAAGGAAGGATTATGTAATTGCCTCAAATCATACATCTAATAATTGGCAGAGCTGAGATGGACTCTTATGTAATGGACGCTAGAGTCCAAACTCTCAATCTTTACCCTCTTCATGCATAGCTGAGTAATGGGTGTCCATCAGGTGAAGTTACTCTCTGTACACATGGTCAGAGCCAGACACTGTTATTGAAATTTAACTTTTCTATAAACAGAAAATATTTCTACAACATAGTTCTGGTACTCTTACATTGAAAAAAATTACCATAGTTATGCTATTAGGAAAATCAATATAATTCTTTACACACCATGTGATGAATCAATCCTAGGGTTACCTCTTTCATAGGAGAAAGCAGAATGGGGGACCCTGAAAGAACCCTGGAGTTACACACAGACAACTGATCTTGAGCTATGGTTCCTCTGATTGCAAACAGAGGATAAATATTCACTAGCTAAACCTCAAGATTCTCTCCTTAAAAGCTAGACTGGTATGACCAACCATATTTAGAGGTTTATGGTAAAGATTAAATAAATACCATATGTGAACAATAATTGATAAGTATATTGACATATAAACATAAACCATGTGGCTGGGTCTGAAAACCTAAAAGATGTATCTTTACAAGTTCATAATTTGTGTTCATTCTGTGTCACTGAGGACAAACAAATTTTTAAGGGGATTCTATACTCTGAGTCTTATAAGAAGTAATCTAGTCTTCTTGTTACTTCTATGCTTTATTCCTTATCTCAAAGTTGCCTATATACTTATAGCCAAGTCATGAAAAAAAATATTTTCACAATATATCTTCCTAAAAACTGCTGGCGATTTAATAAGACTTATTGCACATAAGTAGAGCAAATAGCAAGTGTGAACAATAGAACAGAAGATTAAAAGGCTGGGCATTATCATAGTGATGGCATGGATAAAAAAGTGATGTAGCACAAAACAGTCCATTTTGCCTCACTGAATCTGGGTCCATTTCATCTATTTAAAATAAGCCATTTCTATCAAGTTGAAATATCATCTAAACTCTTATTAATTGCATGACCTTTTCCTTCTTTGCTTAAGTATGAAATTGGGACTAGTGACATGTGAACAGCACAGAATAAACTTATATGCAATAGTGTATTCTAAGCTCCAGTAGTAATGTTCATTCCATCCATAGATAAAGGAATGGGATTCTACTCCTACAGTGAAAAGATGGTTAAGGATAACTCACATAGCCAATGATGCTTGGATAAAAGAAAAGAAAACTGCAAGTGAGGACATAAATTAAGAAGCAATATGGAATATCTTAAATACGGTTTTATTATTTTTTGTCAGGTACTACTTAATATTTTTTCATTAATATTTTAAAACTCATTCTTATAATCTAGTTTTTTATACCTCTTTTACTGTTCTTATTTAAGTATTAAATGCATGAAATAACTACCTTTTGGTATATCATTCTTTATAAAATTTTAAAATGGTCATCAAGGCAGAGACCTGGTTGTTAAATTATTTGAATCCCACTACTGACTATACTATAAGGCCGTAATAATCTAAATAGCATGGTGCTGGCATAAAAACTAACATATATATATATATATATATATATATATATATATATATAGAGAGAGAGAGAGAGAGAGAGAGAGAGAGAGAGAGAGAGAGGGAGAGAGAGAGACATGAAAGAATTTATAGTCAACTAATATTTGACAAAGGAGATGAAAATATACAGTGGGGTAAAAGACAGTCTATTTAGTAAATGGTTTTGGGAAAATTGGACAGATACATTCAAAAAATAAATCTAGACCAACTTCTTTTATGATTCACTAGATTAAACACAAAAATGGATTAAAGACTTAAATGTTAGACTTGAAACCATAAAAACTCTAGAAAACATAGGCAATAAAATCTTGAACATTACTTGTAGCAGTATTATTTCTGTCATACCATCTCAGGCAAGGGAAACAAAAAAAAAAGTTAACAAATGGGACTGCATTAGACTAAAAAAGTTTTTTCACAACAATGGAAATCATCAATAAAATAAAGACACCCCACTGAATGGGAGGCTATATTTGCCAATACATCTCATAAGAGCTTAATATTCAAAATTTATAATAAAATCATAAAACTTAAAACCAAAAATCAAAAGCAAATAATACAATTAAGAAATGGGCAAAGACTTAAATGTGCAAAGGACTTGAATAGACGCTTCTCCTGAATAGACATGCCAATGGTCAATAAGCATATTATAAGATGTTCAACTTCACTAATCATCAGAGAGAACCAAATTAAAGCCACAATGAGATATCACCTCACACATGTCAGAATGGTTATCATCAATAAGTCTACAAACAACAACTATTGGTGAGGATGTGTAGGAAAAGGAATGTTCGTGCACTGACTCTGGGAATAAAGAGTGGTGCAGCCACTGTGGAAAGCAGTATGGAGTTACCTCAAACAATTAAAAATGGAATTGCCTTATAACCTAGTAATTTCTCATCTGGGAATATATCCAAAGAAACCCAAAGATACTGCTTCAAAAGACTGTATGCACCCCTATGTTCATTACAGTGGTATTTATAATAGCCAAGCTATGGAAGCAGCCCAAGTATCTACCATAAAATGAGTGGATAAAAAACTGTGGTACATTTAAAAAATGAAATATTATGCAACCATGAAAAAGAAGGAAATATTACCTGTGTGACAGCATGGATGGACCTGGAGAGCATTATGCTAAGTGAAATAAACCCATCAGAAAGTACCACATGACTTTACTTATTTGTGGAATATGATGCACAAAATAAACTAACAAACAAAATAGAAACAAATTCATAAACTGGCAGCTGTCAGAGGAAAAACCCCTCAAAGGTGGCCCATAGACTTTCAGAAATAAAGAAACACAATTTATAAAATTTCAAAAGTCCATTTAACACCATTCCCTACTTCTAAGCATCCTTACCTTTGACAAATCATCTCCATCTAATACCCCTTGACTAGACTAAGTAGCTTTGGAATATAGAATGAGCCTATTCTTTGACATTAGAAAAACCTGGAGTTGAGCTTTAGGCATACATTTACTATCAAGGTGGTCAGATAAAGATCTGGTTTCCTAGCCTGACTAGGCAGTGGCACAGTGGATAAAGCATCGGACTGGGACGTGGAGGACCCAGGTTTGAAACCCCGAGGTCGTTCGCTTGATCACAGGCTCATTTGGTTTGATCAAGGCTTACCGGCTTGAGCATAAGGTCACTGGCTTGAGCAAGGGGTGACTTGGTCTGCTGTAGCCTCCCCCATCCCCTGGCCAAGGCACATATGAGAAAGCAATCAATGAACAGCTAGGGTGCCGTAACAAAGAACTGATGCTTCTCATCTCTTTTTCTTCCTGTCTGTCTGTCCATATCTTTCCCTCTCTCTGTCTCTGTCTGTCTCTATCACACACAAAAAGAAATCTGATTTCCTTATCTACAAAATAATGATTTTGATTAAAAAAAAAAAGCTTATTAGGCTGTACTACATATTAAATGAGATAACACATGAAACTGACAATGAAGACACTCATTAAATAACTTAAAAAATTACTTAGATCTAAAAGAAAATACTGTACTGAGTTCTTACTATATGTAGGCACATCTCAAGAATCTAGGACAAAGCAGTAGGCAAGGTAGTCTGGTCACAGTCATGCTTGAATCTTAATTTTCAGAAATAAAGAGCTCTTCATAAAATTCAATAGAATGTTAGGAAAGAGAATGACTCTTAAGAGATGATCAAGAATGAATTCTACCATTCTAAAAAAATGATAGTGGACCAAAGGTATCTCATGCAGAGAGACATAACTCTTCTTGAGCAGTAAAATGTGTGAGGAATAAAGAGCCAGGCAGTGAGCTGACACAGTGGTAGAGGGGAGGTTAGGCTGTGCTAGAAGTTCCATTGCACTGGGTTTTTTGTGTCATGGTGAAGTGGTGGATTTCATTACATTTGCTAGAGCTTATTTGAGAATTACTCTCAATTCCCTCCAGCTACTGGTAGAACTGTCTGGAAGGGAGTAGGAGGAGCAGAGTCCAGAAAGGAGGTAATTTTAGAGACTATTACCGTGGTCTAGGGGGAGGGAAGAGATAGTGGCTTAGATAAGGTGTGTCTTTGAGCTGTCTATTCATTGTTCTCCTTACTGCTTACTCTCCCTCCCCTTGGCTTTGCTAGTTCTCATGTTGAATCTGTCTAAACTCCTTCCTCTCATATCTGACCACAGATGAGGAGAAACTGGTCTTGATTTATTATTAGATCTTTGATCACTGATATGTGTCTGTCCTCTCCTACCTAATTCCTGTCAACTTTGGGTTGGACTTTCTGTACTTTCTTAAGAAACACTCTGATAATGACATACTTAGCCACATGGGAGTTTAGAGCAGAGTTTCTCTTTTATCTCATGATGCCTGTGCACTTTAGTGGACATTCACACCCCCCAGTAATGTTGCCATCTAAGGCAGAAATTAAAATCAGAAACTCCCACAGGGGAAATGTCAGGTTAGCTGACAGATGAATATAGATGCTTGTGAGAGGGAAGGAGGACAAGAAAAGAGAGGAAGAAGAAGGGAGAAAAAAAGACATTAATAGATGGACACAGTTCTGATGTGTTTCTAAAAAAGAGTGTTTCTTGTGAATCACCTGGGTTTTCCTTAACATGGATTCCGGTTTGTTAGATATGGGTCAGGGCAGAAAGGCTCCATTTCTTATACGATCTCTTGTGGTATAAATTCTCTTCTTCTGCGGAGTTCACTGTGAGTATCAGGACTCCTGCATACATCTCAGTGGGCATTTGCTATATTATCATATGGAGAGGGGCCCCTCAACAGTGTGGTGATAACAATAGAGTATAGGCGCAGTGATGCAATGACAATTATTCTTTCATCCATCATCAATGTATAATTACATTGTGGTAAAATTTGGATTCAAAAGTTAAAATATGGCCGTGGCCAGTTTGCATAGTGATAGAGCATCAGCTGGGCCTGTGGATGTCCTGGGTTCAATTCCTGGTCAGAGCACACAGAAAATTAGACCATTTGTTTTGTCACTCCTCCCCCTCCCTTTTCTTTCTCTCCCCCTCTCTCTCTTTCCTTCCTGCAGCCATGGCTCTATTGTATCAAGTTGACTCTGGGTGCTGAGGATGGCTCTGTGACCTCCCCTTCAGGCACAAAGAATAGCTCAGTTGCTGATCAATGGAGCAATGCCCCAGATGGACAAAGCATCTACCCCTAGTGGACCTGCCAGGTGGGTCCAGTTGGGGTACATAGGGGAGTCTCTCTGTCTCCCCTTTTCTTACTGAATAGTAAAAAAAATGTTGAAATATAACATTACACAGTTTTCAGGAAAATGAAATTCTTTAGTATACTCTCTTTCAGTCAGTGAGGTGAGTAGCAGTTCGGGGGGGAGGGGAATTCAATTAGAGAATGATACAAATCTCTCTCTCTCTCTCTCTTTTTTCCTCCCTCTAACATACAAAGGAAAACATTTTGACAGAGTATGTATTAAAGAAGAAATATTACCAGTAAAAATAAATTTGTAATGTAAATTTAGTTTTCATTTCAGGTTAGAATTAAAGATATAAAAAGATAAAGAATTACTATTTTTCCCAGAATCTCAGGGCCAGCAGTCACTCCTTCCAAAACTTCAATCTTAATGTTCCTTATCACAAGTTTAATCATGTCCTGCTGAATTAAATCTAGATTTTTTTTTTATCCACACAACTTTATTTACTTAGATTATACACAGTAATCTGGGCAAAACTTCAAAATTAAACCCATGTAACTTTCAATAAAATATTCCAAGAAATACATTACTTATAGATATGTGTGCCAACAAAAGGGAAAAATGTTAAATATAACAATTTCCATGGCTGATGAGGTTTTCTTAAAGCAAGAAACAATGAGATTAAATAGGTGAAGCCCTCTAAACTTTTGGATGAAAGATGTACCCATATTTATAGTTCACCTGTGTGGTTCATAGTTTGATTTACATAATTTTAGAAGATAATAGAATTTGTGGCTTACTGAGCAGGACTACAGCTGAAATACTTCACCAATACAATAAAAGTGGAAAGAGAACCTTTGTGCTGCCATCCAAGGATTAGTAGGAGAAAAATTATTTCTAATGATTTCCTGGCAGTTAATGGTAGTGGTTTCAAGTTTTTGATCTCTGAATCTTTAGTTTTCATTTAAAAATTTTTAATAC
This sequence comes from Rhynchonycteris naso, assembly GCA_037038555.1. Taxonomy (NCBI): domain Eukaryota; kingdom Metazoa; phylum Chordata; class Mammalia; order Chiroptera; family Emballonuridae; genus Rhynchonycteris; species Rhynchonycteris naso. Next base: position 16,309,696 of record CM073000.1, read on the forward strand.
CCATTTTTAAAGTACCATCTCAGCCTCCAGGTATTTGTGGAAATAAAATAAAAACCTTGTGGGTGAGAGTTATTGAACACTTTGTCTCTGAGACACATTCTACTCTGAAACTCACAGCCCACAAGTCTCTCTACTCCCTTGCAGGGTCTTGCTGTGACTTCTGTATTCTGCTTGATGGCCAATATGTTTCTCCTTTGAAGTGGCCATTATTTACCACCAGGAGTTTCCTTACACCTCTGCTGTCTGATCAGGGCTCTGTTTTCCATTGCCATCTTAGCAATTTTGCATTTTTCAACTTTTCTTAGCAGGAGTCACTTCTTCCCCACACTTCCATTGTTATCATTGCTGTTCCAACTTTAGGATCCTCTTTCCTGACCAATTTAATGGCTTATTTTACAAGGTTCTTAAATGAGATATTCATGCTCCCTTAATTCATTTCACATCCTTTGAGTGATAGCTGTGTTTCAAGTCGTTTCAAGTCAGTATCCTTAAACAGTGTTATTTCCAATTCTCTGCCTTGCACAAAACTGGAACTCCGTCTCTTGCAACCTACATGTAAAACCTCAAGTCTTTGGCTGGGTTTGTTGGTATTGTCCTAACTCTAACCCACACTGGACTGCCTCACCTCTTGCTTATAACAATTCTAGTTTTTAGATTCTTCTTTTGTCCAGTATGTAAAGCTACCTCATTAAAAAAAAGTAACTAAAATATTAACAATTAAGAAATGCTTTTTAAGCCTGACCTGTGGTGGCACAGTGGATAAAGCATTGACCTGGAATGCTGAGGTCGCCGGTTCAAAATCCTGGACTTGCCTGGTCAAGGCACATATGGGAGTTGATGCTTCCTGATCCTCCCCCTCTTTTCTCTCTCTCTCTCTCTCTCTCTCTCTCTCGTTGTTCTTCTCTAAAGTGAATAAATAAATTTTTAAAAAAAGAAATGCTTTTTATCTAAAACTTCTGATGTTAATAGCAGTAAGAAATGCTTTTTATCTAAAACTTCTGATGTTAATAGCAGTAAGAAAGTTTTATTATCTCTCTCTGACTGCTACATTACCAGACTAGATATCTCTGAGATTTTGTTTTTGTTTTTGAAATATGATTTTGCCTAATGATATTAAATCTCAAGCATAAATGTAGGTAAAATCTATTTAAAAGCCAGGATATAGACACAAAATAATATGAAAAAGATAAGAGGTGTAAATGTGGCATTTTCTAATCATCTGATACTTTAACTGGAAGTCAAAACAGTAATAAACAATATTCTTTCCTGAGTTTGTTTATTTAATAACTAAATGTTATCACCTAAATAATTTATATCAAAACACTGAAAGATGATGTGACTTGGCCTTTGAACTGATGTCTTACAACTCTGAGTATATGATACCTACTGCTGATTTCTCGGAATCAAATAAATATCTAATCTGTGTGGGCTGTCTGCCAAGACACACACATATACCCAAACACACATAAACATTGAGAAATGTCATCAAAAGTTCTTTTCTATTCTGGTATAAATTATTAGTTCCAATAAAGAGTGAATCACTAAATATAGATCAAGAAAAAAAAATATGTTAAATCTGAAAAAAAGTCAAATGTAAATTCGACAAAGCTGATTTTGAGAAGCTGTTTTCTTTCCCTGGCTGCTCACTTGTGCTGGTCCATCTAGCCCATTATCTTCTGTCTCACAAACAGCTACCTATATCTTTTGTGCACATATCAGCCCCAACATAATTTGACAGAAACTTTGAACTCATATATTCAACACTGATGGAAATATCTTTCTTTTTGCCAAAATATATAGTATAAAAAATGCAAATCTTTAGTAGCATAAAGATATGCCATCATATTTAAAAAAACTCACAAATATTATGTCCAATGACAAGTAGATGATTAAAATCTAATTTACCATAAGTATTGCTATTTGCACTGTTTGACTGATATATGTGAGGCCTTGGCTATAAACTAGAAAACTAGGTATTGCTACTTCCAAATAAATAAAGAAACCAATAATTGAATAAATAAGACTCAACTATTTCTGAACCATTGGACTCCAATCAGTATGATATTAAGACCTATGTCTCAAACACTTTGCCCAGTGTCTTCTATACCAATACATCTACAAGAAGACCAAGTCAATCCAAACAACAAGGTGAACGTGTAAAAGAAGTAAAGCCATGTGAGACAAAAGCGAATCATGCCTATGAAATAACTCTTTAGGGGAAAGTCACTCCCCAAAAATATGTGTATGTTCGTGGGAATATTGCTCCTTCCAGGAAAGAGTAAATTTCTTTTGGGTATGAAGCATTAGGTCTTCAGTTTCACGCTGCTTTACATTATACCCCTTCCTCTAATTCCACGTGTTCTTATGCTTTGCTCAGAAGGAAACTTCTATAACATAGCTTCCCATGTAAATAAATGGTTGACATGGAAGGGAAAATATGCCCTGGTCATGCCAATACATATGGTTAATATGCTCAACAATACCATTTCTTATCATTGTTATGACATTGGCTTGGCTTCCTGTATCAAACAATGTAGGCTCAAAGTGCCAATGAATATCTATACCTGTTATACATGGCATTGAAAAAATGAACTTTTAAGTCAACCAGCAGTTCAAAGAGAACCATAAGGAAGCTGTGTGAGAGGATGGTTGCTTTTGAAGATCCCTATGGAATCCACCTGCCGGCCTTTGTGACGATAGCTCCAATTTGACAGCCAAAGGCAGAGCATTACTAAAAGACGGGTGAGGGTCTATGTTTTGCCTTTTGAAGCAGTGAAGCACTTTTGGTCACCATGCATCTTGTCTAGGTGTTATTAAGAAAAATCAGCAAGAGTAAAGAAGGAGAAAGTAGAGACAAAAAGAGAAAAGTCTTTGAGAATCATGGCCACTGAGTTGCTACCAGGAAGAATTAGAGATACTGGTTTTCTTTACTTTTTAAAAAAATGTTATTTTTCAATTACAGTTTATTTTTTCTTTTACAACATTAAAAGAAATTAATAACTAGTAAGATCTGACCTGAACCTGGGCAGTCTTATGAATTTATAGCTGTGTATGTATATATGTAAAGAAGAGGAAGGGTAGAAGTGAGTGCTTTTTATCATCTTACCCCCTTCTCATGACAAAGAAAATATTTTCATTTTGTCTCAAATACAAACATATAAAATATATTACTATATATTATATTATATATTAGCTTGTGCTACATCCTTTAGAACACTTAATCCAACCTCTTCCTTGTCTTTTACATATTAGGTCCCAAGTCCCTAAAATAGATCATTTAAAAGTAAAAAGGTAGGTATTTTCCCCTAAAAGTGATTTTAAAAATGGAATCACAAATCTTTAAAAAAAAAAAAAATTAGAACTTTGAAGACAATAAAAGGATTAGTTGTTGCAATAGGAAGAAAGGATGAAAAGGCAGAGCACCAGGGATCTTTAGGGAAGTGGAACTATTCTGTGTGATATTATGATGTTAGATACATGCCATTATACATTAATAAAAAATCACAGAATGGACAACACCAAGACTGAACCTTAATGTAAACAATGAATTTTTAATTTGAATTTCATTAATTAAGTAAAAAATCAAGGAAAAAAATTGTATTGGGTAATACATAATATTTTAAACATTATTTGCACCTAAAGAAGAACTTTTTATTTCTTATACATTCTTTTTTCTTTATGTACATAATGTATATAAAATTAAGAATTCCAGGTTAATTATTTTTTTCAAAATTTGACGTTAAAAGACTTCCTCATAAAGTGAACTCCATTTCTATGTAAGAAAATGCTACTGAACATTCAATAAAGAAAAATATCAATTTAACATAAATTCTCTCAGAATATAAAGAATATTTGATATATAAACAAAAATATGTTATGACCAAATGAAGATTATTAGAAATGTAGATTGATTTACCACTTGAAAAAAAAAAACCATAATCCACCAGATAGACTGAATAAAAAAGAAATATAGGACAGCAGAGAAATGGTGCCGTGAGAAGTGTTCCCAATACCTCTCCCTGAAATTTTAACAAAATCAACAACTAGAGACAGAGAAACAATCTCAGGAGCATCTGAAATACACATACATCAAACAAAGGTACGACTGGGTGAAAAGATGGCTGAATATATAATCCGCTCTGAAGGAAAAAAGACGGAGAACAGAGTATTTCGCTTTCCTCACTGATCTGAGCAAGGGCTGCTTTTACTTAAAACTGAGAGAAAGCAAAGGTTGGGGGTACAGAAAAAGCTGGGCTAGGGCAGAGACGTTCATGCCGAGGAAGAGTTTGCCCATGGCTCAGCCCACGTGGACCTAACACCAGCGGCAGACCCCAGCAGAGGTGGGTGAGCAGTTGCCTTGTTTACTCCTGGTATTCCGGTTGGCGAGCATGGGCAGTGTGTGAGTGGATCCATCTGGCACTTCAGGCATAGGTGTCCGTGTTCCTGGACAGAGAGGCTGCGTTGGAGACTGTCAGTAGTGACCCTCTGTGTGGGTTTTGAACAGAGTTTCTGAGTAATCCCAGCTTCCCAAACAGTGCACAGGAAGTGCATGAAAGCCGGCTTCCCTACACCAGGACCTGTCTGGGCATGGCACCTCTGCCAGCCATACAGGCTAACAAAGCATAGTCCTGGGGAAGAGAACTGCAGAAGTGGTGGGGGGAAGGGCACGCAGGCAGTTTGCAGACAGCCTCTGGAGAGCAGACCTGTGGAGTGCTGAGGCATGCCCAGAGACTCATAGAAAGACACCTGAAGTTGCCCCAGCCCTGCCTGACTATCCTGGTGGCTCTGGCTGACAAAGCCTTACCCAGAACCCTGCATTGAGTGGAAACAGAGGGGGGATTTGGCAGCTCTTAGAGCCTCTTGCTTTCCAGGCAGTGGCTGGGGCAACTTTACAGCTGGATTCCCAGGCTTCTGGTTCAGGAAGGAGAGATTTGGGGAGAAGCTCTGAGAAAATGGACTCTCTCATTATCAAAGCCTGCAAATGCTAACAAGCCCCACCTACCAACGGGACTGAGGCCTAATTTATGTCATCACCATAGTGACACAACAGTAAATATCTGCCTAAGAGTGCCACAGGGGCAGAACCTGGGGTACAGCATCACCAGCCAAAAAGATAGAGAAGAAAGAAAAAGGAAGAAGATAACTTCTCAAAACCATGAAAAGTCACAGTCTTTATAACTTTTTTTATTTTTTTTCTTGTACTTTTTATCTTTTTTTTTCCTTCCACCTTGGTCATTTTATCTTTTTTTGTTTTATTTTTTTATTTTCATTTTGAATGTTGTTACTCATAGGTGTTACATTTTTCATTCTTTTTTTTCTATGAGTGTTACATTCCAAAAAACTTAACTCAATATTTTCTCTCTCTCTCTTTTTGTTTCTTCTTTTCTATTTCACTTTTTCTCTCATTTGAATCTCATCCACAAACAAATTATTTTATTCTGGATTCGAATATTTTCTTTGTGGCATTTTGTATGCTTTTTTCTTTGCTTTTTATCTCCTCAGCATTTCTCCCAATTTCAGCTCTCCATTCTTAAGTTTCTGTTCCACTTAATACAACAGAATTATTTTTCACTGTATTTTTTCTTTCTTCTTTTTTTCTGTTATTTTTCTTTTCTCTTATACTATTTTTCTCATTCGAACATCATTTACAAAAAAATAATATTTTATTCTTGGCACAAATATTTTTCTTGTGGCATTTTTTGGGTTCTTGCCTTGTTTTTTGCCTCTTTGTAACTCTCCCCCCCCTCCAACCCAGGCCCTTTGTTCTATGTATTTTTGTTCCACTTAGCACAATATAATTTTCAGTTTTTCACTGCATTTTCTCAAAAATAATTTTTTCAATCAACTCTTATTAGTGTTATAATAATACCACTCTCAAATGCCATTTAAAAAAATCAAAAGTCAGATAGACGAGAAAAAAAATCTTTAGAAAAAAATTTTAATAGCTTAGAAACTTTGGAGTTAAATCACAGAGAGTTTAAAATTGAAGTCCTAAAAATACTCAGGGATATACAAGAAAGCACAGAAAGACAATTTAGGGAGCTCAAAAAACAATTCAATGAACAGAAAGAATACTTCACCAAGGAACTTGAAACTATGAAAACGAATCAAACAGAGATGAAAAACTCAACTCATGAACTGAAGAATGAGGTAACAAGCTTAGGCAATAGAACAGACCAGATAGAGGAGAGAACTAGTGACATAGAAGATAGGCAACTAGAGGTACTACAGAGAGAAGAGGAGAGAGACTAACGAATTTAAAAAATGAGATAGTCCTACAGGAATTGTCTGACTCCATTAGAAAGAGCAACATAAGAATAATGAGTATATCAGAAGGAGAAAAGAGAGAAAATGAAATGGAGAACATTCAAAAAAAATAATAGATGAGAACTTCCCAAGCCTGTGGAAAGAACTAAAGCCTCAAATTCAAGAAGCAAACAGAACAGCAAGTTATTTTAACCCTAACCAATTTACTCCGAGGCACATCATAAGGAAATTGGCACAAACCAATGACAAAGAAAAAATTCTCAATGCAGCCAGGGAAAAGAAGAATACAACATATAAAGGCCCATTAGATTATCAACAGATTTCTCAGCAGAAACTCTACAAGCTAGAAGAGAGTGGACCCCAATATTTAAAGTTCTGAAAGAGAGAAACTTTTAGCTTTCTAGCCAAGAATACTATACCCATCAAAGCTATCCTTTAAATACAAAGGATAAATAAAAGCATTCACAGATACAAAAAAAATGAGAAAATTTATAACCAGAAAACCCCTACTTCAGGAAATACTAAAGGGGTTTTTCAACCAAACACAAAGAACAGAACAAAACAAGTAAAAGCTCCATCAAGATCACAATAAAAACAAGATTAATCTGTGACAAAGAAACAAAAAAGGGGAGAGGACAAAGATTAACAGTAGCGAAGGAGGATGGAGTGCAGAAGCACTCATGAGATAAAGTACTACAGTGAACATAATATGTATGATTTCTATTACTTAATGGTAACCACCCCTGAAAAAAACAACACAGAAGTACATGGCTTGAAAATGAAATAACAGAGAAAAGTAGTGTGGATTACAAGCAACAAAAACAAATGATAGAAAAATAAAAGAGAAGAATCAAACAAGATACAAAACTATCAGAAAGCAATATATAAAATGGCAATAGAAAACCCTCAAATGTTGATAATTATACTAAATGTAAATGGATTAAACTCACCAATAAAAAGACACAGAGTAACTGAATCAATTAAAAAAAATCCAACTGTATGCTGCCTACAAGAAACACATCTAAGCTACAAGGATAAAAACAACTTCAAAGTGAAAGGTTGAAAAACAATACTCCAAGCAAATGACATCCAAAAATAAAGCAGGTATAACGATACTCATATCTAACAATGCTGACTACAAGACAGCAATGGTAATTAGAGACAAAAATGGTCATTTCATAATAATAAAGGGGACACTGAATCAAGAAGACATAACACTTCTTAATATATATGCACCAAACCAAGGAGCACCAAAATATATAAGACAGCTACAGACTGACGTAAAAACAAAAACCTACAAAAATACAATCATACTTGGAGATCTCAATTCACCGCTGACTGATCTAGATCATTCATCCAAACAGAAAATCAATAAAGAAATATTGGCCTTAAATGAAACACTAGAACAACTGGATATAATAGACATCTACAGGACATTTCATCCCAAAATGTCATAGTATACATTTTTCTCTAGTGTATATGGAACATTCTCAAGAACTGACCATGTGTTGGGCCACAGAAATAACATCAACAAATTCAGAAAGATTGAAATTATAACAAGCATATTTTCTGATCATAAAGACTTGAAACTAGAATTCAACTGCAAAAAAGAGGTAAACAAACACACAAAGATGTGAAAACTAAACAACATATTATTTAAAAATGAGAGGGTCAAATAAGAAACAAGCACAGAGATCAAAAGATACATACAGGCAAACAAAAATAACAATATGCCATATCTGAATCTCTGGAATGCAGCAAAAGCAGTAATAAGAGGGAAGTTCATATCACTACAGGCCTATGTGAACAAACAAGAGAGAGCCCAAGTAAACCAGTTAACTTCACATCTTAAGGAACTAGAAATTAAAAAAGAAGAACAAAGACAACCCAAAACCAGCAGAAGAAAGGAAATAATAAAAATCAGAGCAGAAATAAACAAAATAGAGAACAGAAAAACTATAGAAAAAAATTAATAAAACAAGGAGCTGGTTCTTTGAAAAGATCAACAAAATTAACAAACCCTTGGCAAGACTCACCAAGGAAAAATGAGGACGGACTCATATAAACAAAATCTTAAATGAAAGAGGAGAAATCACCACAGATATCATAGATATACAAAAAATTATTGTAGAATACTATAAAAAACTATATGCCACCACACTTAACAATATAGAAGAAATGGAAAAATTCCTAAAACAATACAATCTTCCTAGACTGAGTCATAAAGAAGCAGAAAGCCTAAACAGACCCATATGTAGGGAGGAAATAGAAACAACTATTAAAAACCTCCCCAAAAATAAAAGTCTAGGGCCAGATGGCTATACTAGTGAATTCTATCAAATATGCAAAAAAGACTTGGTTTCTATTCTACTCAAAATCTTCCAAAAAATTGAAGAAGAAGCAATACTGCCAAACACATTTTATGAGAACAACATAACAATCATACCAAAACCTGGCAAGGACAACACACACAGACACAAAAAAAACTAGAGACCAATATCTCTAATGAACACAGATGCTAAAATACTAAACAAAATACTAGCAAATTAAATACAACAACACATTAAAAAAGTAATTCATTCAGCTTAAAAAAAAATAGTAATTCATCATGATCAAGTGGGATTCATCCCAGAATCACAAGGATGGTTCAACATACATAAAATGGTCAACATAATACACTATATAAACAAAACAAAGAAAAAAACCCATATGATCTTATCAATAGATGCAGAAAAGGCATTCGATAAAATACAACACAATTTTATGTTTAAAACACTCAACAAAATGGTTATAGAAGGAAAATATCTCAACATAATAAAGGTCATCTATGATAAACCATCAGCTAACATCATATTAAATGGCATAAAACTGAGGACTTTTCCCCTTAAATCAAGAATAAGCCAAGGTTGTCCACTCTCTCCACTCTTATTCAATGTAGTGCTGGAAGTTCTAGCCAGAGCAATCAGACAGCATAAAGAAATAAAATGCATTCATATTGAGAGAGAAGAAGTAAAGGTTTCACTTTTTGTAGATGATATGATCCTGTATATTGAAAACCTTAAAGATTCCACAAAAAGACTACTAGAAACAATAAACCAATACAGTAAGGTCGCAGGATACAAAATTAATATACAGAAGTTCATTGCCTTCCTATATGCCAACAATGAAACATCAGCAAACGAGCTCGTAAAAACAATCCCCTTCATGGTTGCAACAACAACAAAAATACCTATGAATAAACATGACAAAGAATGTAAAGGACCTATATAATTAAAAACTACAAAGCATTGTTAAGGGAAATTGAAAAAGATACAATAAAATAGAGAAATATTCCTTGTTCCTGGATAGGAAGAGTAAATATAGTCAAAATGACTATATTACCCAAGGCGATATACAAATTTAATGCAATTCCCTTTAAAATTCCAATGTCATTTTTTAAGGAAATGGAACAAAAAAATATCAGGTTTATATGGAAGTATAAAAATGCCTCAAATAGCCAGAGCAGTCCTAAAGAAAAAGAACGAAGCTGGGGGCATTACAATACCTGACTTCAAATTATATTATAGAGACACGATAATCAAAACAGCATGGCACTGGCAGAAAAATAGACACTCAGACCAATGGAACAGAATAGAAAGCCCAGAAATAAAACCTCATGTATATGGTCAAATAATTTTTAATAAAGGGGCCAACTACACACAATGGAGAAAAGAAATTCTCTTCAACAAATGGTGCTGGGAAAACTGGAAAGCCACATGGAAAAGAATGAAACTCAACTACAGTTTGTCTCCTTGTACTAAAATTAATTCAAAATGGATCAAAAACCTAAATATAAGACCTGAAACAATAAAGCACATAGAAGAAAACATATGTACTAAACTCATGAACCTTGGTTACAAAAAGCACTTTATGAATTTGACTCCAAAGGCAAGGGAAGTGAAGGCAAAGATAAATGAGTGGGACCACATCAGACTAAGAAGCTTTTGCACAGCAAAAGAGACTGACAACAAAACAGACAGACAGCCAACTAAATTGGAGATGATATTTTCTAACAACAGCACAGATAAGGGCCTAATATCCAAAATATACAAAGAACTCATAAAACTCAACAACAAACAAGCAAACAATCCAATAAAAAATGGGAAGAGGACATGAACAGACACTTCTCCCAGGAAGAAATACAAATGGCCAACAAACATATGAAAAGATGCTCATCTTCATTAGTTATTTGAGAAATGCAAATCAAAACTACAATGAGATACCACCTCACACCTGTTGGATTAGCTATTATCAACAAGACAGGTAATAACAAGTGTTGGAGAGGCTGTGGAGAAAAAGGAACCCTTACCCATTGTTGGTGAGAATGCAAAGTAGTACAATCACTATGGAAGAAAGTATGGTGGTTCCTCAAAAAAATTAAAAATAGAACTACCATATGACTCAGTAATCCCTCTACTGGGAATATACCCCCATAACTCAAAAACACTGGTATGTAAAGACACATGCAGCCCCATATTCATTGCAGCATTGTTCACAGTGGCCAAGACATGGAAACAACCAAAAAGCCCTTCAATAGATGACTGGATAAAGAAGATGTGGTACATATACATAGGTGGGACATAAAAATGAGACTCAGGGACATGGACAAGATTGTGGTGGTTACCGCGGGTGGGGAGGGGAGGGATGGGGTGGGGGAAGAGGACAGGCATAAAGAAAACCAGATAAAAGGTGATGGAAGACTGTATGACTTTGGGTGATGGGTATGCAATATAATCAAATGTCAAAATAACCTGGAGATGTTTTTTCTGAACTCTGTACTCTGATTGATTAATGTCACCCCATTAAAATTAATTAAAATATATAGAAGATCATCAGGATAGATGCTAATCTTTTTTCACAAAATATAATAGTCTAACAAAATGTCTCACAAAATTACAAATAGAAGTATTTGCTCAGGTTAATAAGATCACCTAAAATAAAAACAGTTAACATTACAATGGGTGGTAAAAGCCTAAAGATTTCTCTCTGAGATGAGGAACCAGAAAATTATGTCTTCTTTCATCATTTGTGTTCAGGATTGTACTAAAGGATTCTAGAGAAATAAGAAAGAAAAAAAGTATTCGTATTGGAACAGAAAAAGAACAACTATATTTATTTGCCAGTTACTCAATGAGATATTTAGAGAATCCTATAGTATTTATAAGAAAGTTACTAAAAGCAAATAATTGAGAAATTTTTATGACACAAGATTAACATGAAAAATATACAATTTTACTTTTATATGATAGAAACTCAGAAAAATATTTTAAATAAAACATTATTAAAATAGCATCAGAAATATGAAAGAGGATAAAATTGATAAATTGTGTTAAGATTTATAACCTGAAAACATTGCTCTGAGAAATTTCAAAAGACCTAAATAAGTGGAATGTTATACCATGTTCATGGACTGGAAGATTCACTATTTCTAAGATATCAGTTCTTCCCAAATTGATTTATAGATTCAATACAATACCATCTACAAACTTAAAAGGATTGAATGTTGGCATGTATATGGAGGAACTATGATGCCCTTACCTAATAGCAGGTACATAAAATCTTACAAACACTTGGGAAAGAGTTGGTAGTTTCCTTAAAAAGTTAAACATATAGCCATTTTATTCATATGTATTTACACAAGATAAATAAAAGCAAATATGTATTCATATAAGAATTGTACAGGAATGTTCACAGTACTTTTATTGAAATAGCCAATATCTGGAAGCCACCTAGATTTTCATTAAGAGATAAATGGACAAATAAATTGTGGTGTATTCATATAATAAATTATTCTTTGGCAAATAAAAAGAAATAAAATATTAATACAGAGTATAGATGAACTTCAAAATGACTATGTTAAGTAAAATAAATCAAATTTTAAAAACATTCACTGTATTGACACTAATATAAAATAATAAGCAATTCAATCACTTGTTGCCTGGGGAGATGAACAGACAAGAAGGAATGGGAGGGATGGAATGGAAAGAGAAACACACACAAAAACAACACTCATGGATGACTGGCATGTTCACTATCTTGATTTGATGATGGTTTCATGGGTACACAATAAAGCAAAACATCAAACTTTATTATTGAAACATGGGCATTTTATATGATGTTAAATATATCTCAATAAAAATGTTTAAAAATTATAAAAACCACATGAAACTTAAATTTTCAGTGTAGCCAAAAGTAATTTACTAGCACTAAGACTTTTAAGTAAAAATCATATACACCCAAAATTCCAATAAGTTAATAATTACTGTGAGTTAACAAAGTGAACCACTGGCCATAAAAAAGAAGCAAATCTAATTTTTTGTGACAGCATGGATGAACTTGGATAGTATTATGCGAAGTGAAACAAGCCAGCACTGAATGATGATAGGAGAGGAGGTTGATCAGTAGACTACCTTAAGCATTTGGAATTATCCCTGAGTTTACAAATGCATGTCTCTGTGACTAGGCCATCACTGTTTGATAATTGACATCCACTGAAGGTAAGTTCTTAACTTTCCACAGAGACAGAGATTTCAAAGGGATGGTTCTCAGGTCCTTGAGAAAAACGTTTCTTATCTTGTAGAACTGACAAGAGGAGGGGAGAACTTTCATATGTTTCAAAGGAACAGAGGAAGAATTTATAATTGCAAGATTTCTAAAATAAATTCAGTTTTAAAAAAAGTAAAGTCAGGGGCTTGTTTCTAATCATCAGGCAGAAATCTAAATGATGTTCAGTCAAAGCTAGGGGAACGTTCAGGCTCTGTTGTGCGTATTTCTTCACTTGACCATTATATCATTTATAGAATCAGAAAGAAAGTCAAGATTGTAAATACAATATGACAAAATTTTGTGTTCAAAATACATGTGAGAATTGAAGAAAAGTGGCTATTAGCACTTGTCTTTTTATGACTTCTCAATATTTTGAATCCTAAAATTCCTGAGAAAGTAGGAAAGTGAGGGGGAGGGAAAGAGTTTGGGGAGAGGGAGGCAGAACATTATTAGTAAAAGTATTTCCTCAAACAGAAAATTTAAAACATTTTATAGCCAGCTTTACTGCATAGAATTTTCCATGTGCAATTAAAATGAGCTTTTATTCAAGAATTTTAATTTTCCAGAACACTACAAAATGATCAATAAGATCAACTAAAAAAATAGAAAAAAGACACACCAAGTTTATTTTTACTTAATTTAGGTCAACTGACAAACCAATATGCTAGAACAAATTCTAATTTTTTTATCTAAAAGATTATTTTCAGTCTTTTTTTTCCCCCATATTTTCTCCACAGAAAAAAATATGTTACTTGGCACCTTTTTTCTTCTACTTAAGTATGTTTTGTCAGTAATACCAATAGATCTCAAAACCTTTGGTTGAAATTCACTAAAAGGTTAAGGGGCCATGAGTTTGTAGAATACAACAGTTAAGATTAATTTAGGTAGTAGATAGCATAACTTTTAGTGCATAATAATCATGTAGAGGATGCCATCTCAAAGTGTTATTGATTCAATAAATCTGAACCCCAAGAATTTTTATCTCTATAAGTTCTCAGGTAGCGCAAAGACTGATGCTTCAGGAATCACATTTTGCTCTTGGAAACTTCACTGATTTATATATATATATATATATATATATATATATATATATATATATATATATATGAGTTAGCAAATGATTTCTGTAGAGGGCAAATATGTCAAGATGCAAAGTTAAGGATATTATGTATGGACTTAAGTAAAAGAAAGAAAACAGTGTTCCATAAATTTTTAATTGATAAATATACAATAAATAATAATAATGGTTGTGCAAGTCCTAAATAGTTAGGACCAAAATAACTATTATTGAGCTTCCTTGTGGGATTTTGTTTGAATGAAGAACTGCATAGACAAAATAAGCTTTTTTTTTTAGACCTTGTTCTTTATCTCTTTTCTGTGTGTATCATGAAGACCATTTAATATTCCTAATGAGAAGACCATTAAACTTAGTCACCTCAAATGTCATCTCACAGGAATTGATTAAATTCATACATTAAATCATTAGGCAAAACAAGATTGAAAGGCTTTACCTATGAACGGGAGAAGACATACGTTTTCTTTTAGGAAAGATTTAAGGCCTGACCATGCAGTGATGCAGTGAATAGAGCATCAAACTGGGACACGGAGGACCCAGGTTTGAAACCCCAAGGTTGCCAGCTTGAGTGTGAGCTCATCTGGTTTGAGCAAGGCTCACTAGCTTGAGTCCAAGATTGCTGGCTTGAGCAAGGGGTCACTGGCTTTACTGGAACCCTCTGGTTAAGGCACGTATGAGAAAGCAATCAATGAACAACTAAGGAGCCACAGCAAAGAATTGATGCTTCTCATCTCTCTCCATTCCTGTCTGTCTGTCTCTGTCACACACACAAAAGAAAGAATTAAGCTACACACATACATATATACATACGTATATGTGTGCATACTGATTATCATATTAAAGATGGCAATACAGTCACATACATATATTAAGAGAAGAAGCTGTGCAACTCAGATGAGTAGCATGAATGTCTGGGTAGCAAAATGGCCACAATGAGTTTGTAAGAGCAATTAGAGTCTGTTCCCTTGCTTAAGCAATATGTTCATCCACCTGAAATACAAAGAAAGTAATCAGTCAATGAACAGACAAAATAGAGACTATAAATTATTTTTATTTATGGAAACAGTGATTTTTAGGATTTTAGAGTATATTTCTTCCTGTAGTGGTGCAGTGGATGGGGCATGAACCTGGAATGCTGAGATTCCATGTTTGAAAACCCTTGAGGTTGCCGTCTTGTGCATGGGCTCCTCCAGCTTGAGTACAGGCTTGTCAGCTTGAGTGTGGGATCATTCTACACAATCCTATGGTTGCTGGCTTGAGGCCAAGGTCACTGGCTTGAGCAAGGGTTCACTGGCTCAGTTGGAGCCGCTGGTCAAGACATATATGAGAAGCAATCAATGAATAACTAAAGTGCCACAACTATGAGTTGATGCTTCTTCTCTCTCTCTCAAATAAATAATAATAATAAATAAAAGAGCATATTTCCATTAAACACTGCTAACTTTTTACCTGCTTTTGAGTTAAGAAAATGTATCTCTGTTCCATCCAAATTTTGATGCTCAATAGTACTTCTCTTATCCAGAGTTTTATATGCAGCACTGATTTCTCCACTTAATGCAGTATCCATAATCATACTCATCATCATCACAAAATGTTTTACATATGCCTTTCACTTTTTCGCATCTCTCAAATCTATACTTTGGTTCCAAGTTACTTCTACCTGCAATCAAGAAAGATAAAGTTATCAATCCAGTTTTCATTTGGCAAATTTCTTTCCATAGGGAGAAAAGAAATTTTGTTCTAAGTCAGGAGATCATATTTGTGGGAGATGGAGATCCTGGAATGTCAAGTTGTCATATAGCCCAATTTATCATTTAGTTCAGAAAGTGACCAAGCCACAGACGTTTTCTTTTTTATTTATTTATGTTTTTTTTACAGGGACAGAGAGAGAGTCAGAGAGAGGGATACATAGGAACAGACAGACAGGAGCGGAGAGAGGTGAGAAGCATCAATCATTAGTTTTTCATTGCCCTCGCAACACCTTAGTTGTTCATTGATTGCTTTCTCACATGTGCCTTGACCGCGGGCCTTCAGCAGACCGAGCAACCCCTTGCTGGAGCCAGCGACCTTGGGTCCATGCTGACGAGCTTTTTTGCTCAAGCCAGATGGGCCCGTGCTCAAGCTGGCGAGCTCGGGGTCTCGAACCTGGGTCTTCCGCATCCCAGTCCGAAGCTCTATCCACTGCGTCACCACCTGCTCAGGCGACGTTTTCTTGTACAAAATGCATGTCTTTATCTTATGTCTCATATCAGTACCTAACTTCAGCTGGCTCTTAGGGTTCTTGCCTTTTCATCTTTATTTTCTTATTTTAAGACCAGATTTACTTGCTCATGCTTTTATTAAGATAATGTTTACAGTATTTAAAACACATGTAAGCTTTATTGCATGTGTTCTTAATTTTTTAAACCTACTTATATTGCCTCTTCAAAGAATCACTTATTCAATGCTTTATTCTCCATTCCTAATCCAATTCTTAATTTAAATATTGTTTAATTATACTAGAACAAATGGATATGTTCCTTTCACCAGTCTACAGGTAATATTTTTGTTACTTTATAATAGGTAATGAATGAATAACATAATATAATTTAGTACTAAGTTATATGCATTTTCTAAAACATTTGTTGTGATTTTATTCTTGAAGTCAAATTATAAACTGTTATTTATTTATTAATTTGTTTGTTTGTTTATTTAGTGAGAAGAGAGGAGATACAGAGACTCCTACATGCACTCTGACCGGGATCCACCCAGCAACCCCCAGCTGGGGCAGATACTCTGCCCATCTGGGGCCATGCTTGAAACTGAGTTATTTTTAGTGCCTGAGGCAGAGGCTCAACCAGCCATTTTTATCACCTGGGCCAACGTGCTGGAATCAGTAACAGAGCCATGGCTGCAGGAGGGAGGTAAAGTGGGGAGGGATGGAGAAGCAGATGGTCACCTCTCCTATGTGAACCTGGGACTTCCACACACCGGGCCGATGCTCTATCACTTGAACCAACCAGTCAGGGTACTAGCCAGGGCTCAAAATATAAACTTTTAAATGTTAATTATGATTTATTCTGTTTCTTTGTTATCTCTTACCCAGTATAGCCCAATAATTGGTACACAATAGGCATGAAGATACTTACTGATACAGTAATTTATTGAGGAAACTAAACCACTTTAGAAATACACATAGAAACACAGTTTTGTTATACATTATAGGCTTAGTTAAAGGAGGAATCCTATGTTAGTTAGTCTTTTAATTTATTGTGAATTGTCTAAAGTAGGTGTTCTGAGATCCTAAACTCACAGTGTTGTATTTAGACATTAAACAAAATAGTCAATGGAAGTAAATATTTCTGTTACTTTAGGATAGCCTTTCTTAATAATTCTGTTGAAGTCAGAATTATTTATTCTTCCTCCAAATTTCATCATCATACTTATCTTGGATAAGTCATTCCACCTACCTACATGAATAAACATACCTATGACAAATATATTTTGAATATCAAATTTTGTGTATATCAGGAAAAATAAAGAAAAATAATTTCATTAAAATATGAAGAATAAATTAAGTTGAATTTAGATTAAAGTTATATAATGTCAATTCATAGACCCTAATTGCCTGCCTAATTGAATCAGAATGGTTTTATTCCAATTCCATATGTCAGGTGTTTATTTGAGTCCCTAATTTTCTCCAAGTACTAGGCTGAGAACTGGAAAGAAACTTCAAATATATAGAATTCAGAGAGAATTTCAAATGTACATACTTTATTATTATTAATAAAGTTAGTAGAAAAGAAAAAGTAGTTAAGCTTAAAGTGCAAGAATTGTCAGATGGGTTTTGACATGTGAATATATGTATCTCCTGTGAGAACAGAAAAGTAATTCATGATGACAGAATGTCTGGCTACTGGTAAATTTTGGTGAAATCTAAAGTTACTTCAGAGCCATACAAAGTATAATTTAAAGTAGGATAGAGGGTGATATATTATTGCATTTAACTTAAAAAAAAAGAAGCTTTTGCTGGGATAAGTACTTTTTAAACTAATCAACATTCTTAAGACCTTAATATTTTATCAACCCACCAAATCCATGTTGAATTTTAAGATATGTTAAATTCAGGAAAGAGAAGTATAGATTCATAATGATCATTTGTAACATTAAAAATAGACTAATATTCTTTTTATTTTCCCACTGTTTCAAAAGATAAAAAATGACTTCAATCATGAAGAAACACACAGAACTATATGATCTGAGAACAAAAAGCATGTGTCGCTGAACTGGTTGTATTACTCTTGGTTATTTGCAAAAAAAAACACTTCATCTTAGAGTCACAGCTAGCAGGTGAAATCTATCAGTGAGACACAATCCTGTAACATTTTTGTGGAAATTGGTTAGGTAATATGGTATAAACTATACAATGCTATACAAATGTTATCCACGTGTGCATAATTATTTATGTGAGGTGATGAAAACTAGTTAACATAGATCAAATACAAACAAAAATGAATGACTGTTTGGAGAGGGACACAAACATCTCTTTCACTTACTGATACCTCTGTACCTTTTCAACATCACTGGAGAAATGAGGCCCAGGATAACCAATTTCCATGTAAAGAGCTAAAAGCATACACTAGTTTGGGCCATTAAAGGGATATATATCTTCTTATGTAAGGGATTCTGGGCGAGAATAAAGTGCTACAAATAGGGTGGAGGAATACTGTGGATAGCAACCTGTAACAAATCCTGCAAGTCATGCTTAGCAGCAGCTCTGTTAGGAAAGCAATGGTTAAACACTCAGTGGCCCTGTACAATAGATTCAATGTTAGTTTTCCTAGGCTTTGTGGGAAGTTCTTCATCCTCTCACGAGAAATGTCTGGCATATATCTTCCTATCCTAATGAGATAATTAGCTATAGATGATTTCTCCACCCATCTGTGATGCTCCCTGCAAATAGAGAGGCAGAGTTGAAAGTAGGAGTAGTTAAATTTGGAAGATGTTAACTTTTGCTGGGTCCAAGTTGAAATCCAGGTATGAGCAAGGTCATGGGTCAGTGGAAAGTAGATCTTACAGAATCCAATACTACCAAGTTTCAATCCTGTATACTTTATTTATTAGCTGAAATATATTGACCAAATTATTTCATTCACTCTATTTTATTTTCCTCATAAATATGAGATTTTTGTGAAATTTTAAGAGCTATAATGAGAAAATATGTAAACTTCTTATAGTGTTGAAAAATTAATAAGCCTTCACATTCAGGTTGCATATTCTTTGTTTTTACCTCCCTTTCAGATTCCTTGTTAAAATTGACCCCAGATGAAACATTGCTATTAGTTTATGACCTGCTCTAGTGGAAGCACAAACCTCTAGTCTTGATACATTAGGTCAGGTCTGTTGTCTGCCTTGTTTGCTCATGTAGTTCAACATGTAGCAAAATGGTCAAAGCAACATCCTTTAAAAATGTGTAAATAACTGACAAAATGCCCAAATGAATGAACATGTTATCATGGATAAGAGTCTAAATGGTGTGATATACTGAGAAAACTCCCTGGGTTTTATTACAATCTCTCCATCAGCTTTTCCCCAATGTCAACTGAGTCAATGACTTAACCTCTATACTAGCTTCTTCCACTGTAAAGTGTGTTAATAGTAATGCCTACTTCAGAGTGTTGTGTGGCATCAAATGAGTCATATAATAGATACGGAAATAGATTGTAGCCCACAACTAGTAAAGGAGGTTTGCATTGACATTGGTATGAGTGAGTTGCCGATCTCTGGCAGAGTTTTACAAAAACTCTTTAAAACTCACTGAAATGTCTTCATTTTCACTCTTAAATGAGGAGACTGCCTTCTCCTATGATCCCTACAATGTGCTTTATAAAACAGCTATGTCATACTCAGTCCTGTGCTGAGCACAAATGCAAAATGAGTGAAATCACAAGCACCTTACCTACAAAAGGCAGCCAGTGTTCGTTGAGAAATGATGATATAGAAATAGAAACAATACAGTACCCCTTGTGAAGATAATTCTGGAATATAAATTAAACATCCTTGTGGCAAATAATAAAGAGCTGCAAACTCTTCCTGAAACAGTCCATTTTTCCATTACTTCTATCATAGCTACTGGTACCACAGACATTATTAACAGCTGTACTTTATCAGGGGTTCATTAGGTTTTAGGTTTCTACTGAGCAGCTTACTATCTGATTTAATGCTCTAGCAATCTTATAAGATAGATATAATCATTCTTGTTTGACCCATAAGAACTACTGGAGTTCACTCTGCACAAGGTTTCAGAGGGAATAGAAGAGGAGAAAGGATTCAAAGTTAGTCATCTTGGACTCTGAACTCCTGTGTGTTTAATCACTTCGCTGGAGATTGACTTTTGGTTGCGTCTCCAACAGCCAATAGCATATTTTCAAGGAGTTGCAAGGAAGCCTGAACATTGATAGGGTATTTTGAAAGAATTTGTGATTGATGAAGGATGGTGTGACTTTTAATGGCCTGAAGCGATACAGGCATGGGCTTCAGAATATACAGTGAAGTCATGCGCTGGCCAGATAGCTCAGTTGTTCAGAACATGGTCCGGAATTGCAGACGTTACCAGTTTGATCCCTGGTCAGGGCACATATAGAAACAGATTGATGTTCCTGTTTTCCTCTCTCTCTCTTCCTCCCTCTCTCTAGATCTAAAATCAATAAAATAAACATGAAAAAATTAATTACTTAATTTAAAAAATACAGCAAAGTCACATTAGGTACCCCTGGCAAAAGACCTATAAAACTGAATAGTTGGTGATATGACCATGAGTGGAGTAAAGAAGCTCTAGAGACTTTAAACAGTCTTTTATCAAAAGTTTTGTAGCAGAGAGGTTTTGTGAGGGGTTTTTAAAGAAAATTCTAAATGAAAAATCATGGTAAAGATGATTCAGTTAATGAGATTTCAAATGAAGAGGAGAAAGTGAATGTATACTTACAAGTTAAAAGCAGCCCAGTTAAACTTTTGGGTTGGAGGATGGAGTACTGGAAGTAAAGCAGCAATGATGTCAAGAGTTTTAGTCCTTAACACTTGTGGTTGAGAACAATAGTGAAATAAATAATAAAAGGTAGGGACACACTTTAGCTTTTGTGAGTAAAATGAGCTCTATTTTAGCTATATCGGGATTAAAGCATTTGGAGGCCAGCTGGGTAAGTAGGTGCCATCACCAGTGATAAATGAAGCTTTGTGGTTTAGAAAGGAGACTGAGGAAAAAAAAATACTTACTGATAGCAGAAGTTATTGTAGTGAACAAGATAATCTCAGGAAAGCTTATAAAACAAAAATAGTGATTTAGTGACAAAACACTAGAGATCACTGCATTTAAGAGACTATCAAAAATGGAAAAGTCAACTGATAATTATCAAAAATAGTGACCTACTAAAGCAGTGTTCAGAAGTCTAGCAAGATGAAGAATTAAAAAAGGCCTTTGGGTTGGACTTTTGGAAAATATTTATAACATTAGTATGATGGTTTACAGTTGTAAGACAATTTTCAGTTAATTGTTCTGGGTAAGGGATTAAGGGAATCTAACTCTACCTGGAACACATCCAGAGTCCCTCCACTCCTTATTGTTTTTATTGTTACCACCCTGGACTGAGTTACCACAGTGCCTTACCTATATAATTTCAAGACCTCCTACCTCATGAAAGTATTTCAAAAAAGTCCTTTAAAACAAAAATTTGGCACTGGCCAGTTGGCACAGTGGTAGAGCATCATCTGCATATGGATGTCCCAGGTTTGATTCCTGGTCAGGGCACACAAGAGAAGTGACTATCTGCTTCTCCACCCCTCCATCTCTAACTTATCACTCTATCTCGCTCTTTTTATCCCACATCCATGGTTCAGATAGAGCAAGTTGGCCCTGGTTGCTGAAAATGGTTCCATGGCCTCACCTCAGGCACTAAAATAGCTCAATTTCTGAGCAATGGTGCAATGACGCCAGATGGGCAGAGCATCACCTGGTAGGGGCTTGCTTGGTGGATCCCAGTCAGGGTGCAAGTAGGTGTCTGTCACTCTGCCTCCCCGCTTCTCACTTAAGAAAAAAAAATTAAAACAAAATTCAAATCATGTTTTTGCTTTGGTTAAAACCCATTGAAAAAGAAAAAAAAAAAAAAAAAACCATTGAAGCCTGGCCAGGTGGTGGCGCAGTGGACACAGCGTCGAACTGGGATGCGGAAAACACAGGTTCGAGGCCTGATGTCGCCAACTTGAGCGTGGGCTCATCTAGTTTGAGCAACACTCACCAGCTTGAGCCCATGGTTGCTGTCTTGAGCAAGGGGTCACTCGGTCTGCTGTAGCCCCCAGTCAAGACACATATGAGAAAGCAATCAATGAGCAACTAAGGTGCTGCAAAGAGAATTGATGCTTCTCATCTCTCTCCCTTCCTGTCTGTCTATCCCTGTCTCTGTCTCTGTCACAAAAAAAAAAAAAAGAAGAAGAAAACCCATTAAATTTCTCGGAGAATGAAAGGCAAGGTCTTTCCTAGTGCCTGAAAAGCTCTGAGTAATCAGTTCATTCCCGCCCTGAGTCTCTCTATCCCAACCACTCTTGCTTCACAGTCGTCCCTCACAGATCTCATGTGGTTCTGTGACCACTTCTTTGCTTCCTTCATTATTTCACTTAAATATCACCTTCTCAATAAAGGCTCCCTGAAATATCCTATTTAAGTTACTGTAACCCACCATCATTTCGGATACTTTAACACTGTTTGATATATTATTTTCTAGTGCAATATGCTTACTTATAATGCTTACTTGTTTGTATTTAGTACTACAGATAGAATATGAATTCCACAAAGATACAAAATATTGCCTGCTTTGTTTATTGATGTGCCCGAGTATTATATTATGGCTAACACATGGAAAGTTCTCAAAGAGTACTTATTGAATTGGTGAATAAATGAGAGAGGGCGTGTGGAATGCAGTGTCTAGCTCACATGCTGTCAATGTTATGAATTGACATTGATTTTGCAGAGGGCAGATTCTATGTCTTAGTAGTTTTTTAACTCTATCAAACTAGATTATACTTAAAGCTCAGTTTGTGATAAAAAAATGATCAGTTCCTTAAGACAGGAGCTGTAATTTTTTTATCTTCAAATCCAAAGCCTGTGACATTATACTTGGGAAGAAGCAAACCTTTAATCAAATGTTGCTTTGACTAAATAAATTACTAAATGAAATTAGAGATCGTTCTTGCCCCAGAACATTGAAGTGAAATGAATCCTGAAACAGGTTGGGTTTGAATATTTGAAATCAGGTTGAATTCTAATGATTCTCCTCCAAGTCCTGTGCTGGGGTTTAATGATGATAGATCTCATTTAAATATAATGTTTTTTAACTGATTCAGGAGTGTATTGAGCTATTAAGTAACAACAAAATTATTGTATCCAACATCTGGTGGTGTCTAGTTTACCAGGGTCAATGCTGACCAAGACTTACAGGTAACTAAAAGTGAAGGGAAACACATAGTACCTAGGAAATTGAGATTTTGGGTCAAGATAAGGAAAAATGCAAAATTTCAGGTCTTTAGAGCTAATGAGGTTAATATTATCTAGCTGTTTTGACAATAAGTGTGATGAAAATCACCATGTGTGAGCAAGAAAGTTGCCAGAAATATTTCCATTTATAAGCACTTGCTTTTCTCTTTTCCTTCTTTTAAAAAATAAATTGTTAATTCTGAGGACAATATGAATAATTAGTGACAGTGCTTTCTCTCTGAGGAACCTACTGAAGAATTTCATTGAAAGGGTTTCTAGAATTTTCAGTGGATATCATCACACAAACTAGAAGATTTCTGCAGAAAATGATATTAAATTTCATAGTTGATACTCATAGATTTATATTGTCCTTCAAATTGGTTATATTTGTCCCTTGGACTGAAGGCAGAAGCTAGTGGCTTATATAAACAATGGACTATATACTAAGAGAGACCATCTGAGAATTCAGATAGTTTTCATCTTCCCTGTCAAACTCTGAAGAATGGAGAGTCTACCAGTACAGACTAGTTCATGGGCAGAAATGCCTCGAGTGTCTTCTAGAACACCTCTCACCATTTACTACTACTACTCAGTGGCCACTGAAAACCTCAATTCTTACTTACCCCATACTAATAGTATATTAGGTTCATCAATTCTACTTTATAGGTCTTGACATACTGATGGCTCAGTGTCTGCATAGGTAGGACAAATAATAATCAAACTTTTATAACAAGCATTTAATTTTACTAATCTTCTTCTCCACATGGCTGATATACTTATTATCCAAAGGTTAGCAGGAGATATTTATGTTACAAGGGAACACATTAAACAATCAAAGTCAATTTAAAATCTTTAAAAATATGAAAGATAATGCATGTAAGGCTCCAATGTATGCTTAATAAATAATTGTTTCATAATGGGAACCTGTATATTTATTAAAACTAAACCTTGTCCTGGCTGGTTTGCTCAGTGGTAGAGCACCTACCACGTGTGAAAGTCCCAGGTTCCATTTTAGTCAGGGCACACAGGAGAAGTGACCATCTGCTTCTTCACCCCTCCACCTTCGTTCTATCTCTTTTCCCTTCTCGCAGCCATGGCTCAATTGATTCCGGCACATTGACTCCCAGGCAGAGAATGGCTCCATGGAGCCTCTGCATCAGGAGCTAAAAACAGCTCAGTTGAGAGCATGGCCCCAGGTGGGCAGAGCATCAGCCTCAGATGGGGAAGGGATGCGAGTGGGTGGTTGCCCAGTGGGTCCTGGTGGGGCGCATGCAGGAGTCTACTTCCCTTTCTCTCACTTAACTAAAAAATAAACCTTGAAAATTAAACAGTCTTTTATGATAAAAATGTATCTAGAAACTTTTACAAAATAGAAAAAGATTGTTTCCCTGTGCACATCACTGTAATAGATAGGGGTTAGTATGAACAGACATCCTTAGATGCGTTTAGAAAATGGAATGATACTTTGTAATAAAAATATTAAAAGATAAACTGGGGCCCAAAAATTCTTTGCCTGATGCACATTTATCCATTCAAAAATGTCCCCCCCTTTTTTTTAGTTTGATTTCCATACCAAACAAAATTATTCAATTGTATTTTTGGGAGAAGTTTCTAACTGTTTCTATTATTATGCCATGGTATTGATGATTTTTTAAAAAGTCTAAATTAATACTAATTACTAAATTGTATTCTTAAACTCATAAAAGAAGCTGTCTTTTGCATTTTTGAATAGAAACTATGTGGTGCCGAGGTATGGCTGAAAGCATCGCAGGGAAAATACCGTGGACATCACAGAAAGTAGTAGTAAGGGGAACTCAGGCAGAGTGGAACTGAACAGTGAAGATTTTGCCTTCATTCCTCTGCTGCCTTTACCCTCAGGCATGGTCATTTCCCAGGACTGAGAAGGTAAATTCAGCTATCTGGCACTTTTTGTCAAAATATTTAATTATAGATAACCTGTTCATCTTTATAAAATTCTTCTCATCCTTTGCTACCCCCTCTTCTATTTTTTTTCTTTTCTTTTTTGCTGACAGGTACAGAGAGAGGGGGGGGCAGATAGGGACAGACAGACAGGAAGGGAGAGAGTTGAGAAGCATCAATTCTTTGTTGTGGCACCTTAGTTGTTCATTGATTGCTTTCTCATATGTGCCTTGACCGGGGGGCTACCGCAGACTGAATCACCCCTTGCTCAAGCCAGTGACCTTGGGCTTAAGCTGGTGAGCCTTGCTCAAACCAGATGGGCCTGCACTCAAGCTGGCGACCTCGGGGTCTCAAATCTGGGTCTTCCACATCCCAGTCTGATGCTCTACCCACTGCGCCTCTGCCTGGTCAGGCCCCCCTCTTCTATTTCTTGATACATATTTTTTCCTCCACTGAATAATAAATAGAAATTGCAATTGGAGTTTGTTGTGATTGTCTTCACTTTCCTGTTCTTCCCTTGTCATTATTTTCTCACAATCTGCATCTCTCATACAAAGAATCGGCACTTCTGATTTCGAGTCTTTCAAGCCCTTTTGAATTTAAATTTTGAATGGGATTATTTATTGATCAATATTTAATAATAAGATAACACCACATTTCTACTGTCAGCTTGTATTTCAGAAATATGCTCCTCCCATTTCTTTGACCTAGGGTTTCTCACAATATTACTTACGTCAACTTACATGAGGTATATAGATCTTTGAATATTTGTTAGGCACTTCCACAGAATAATTTCTGCTGACTCTGGTGCCAAGAGATCAAGACAAAATGCAATGTAAAGGCACCAGATATGTATGTAACACAGAACCGCTTCTGAATGGTTCAACATTACATTTTATTTGTTTGTGTATTGCAGAGATACACAGGCCTTGACAGATGTACCAGGAAGGCTTAGTAACACTGGTCCTCTCTTCTTGGACCGTGTGTCTCTTTCTTTTCTTCTGTGGTCATTACTTCTGCAAGCAGCAGTGAGTTCCAGGTCTCATGCAGTAAGCAATTCTAATTTCATTTTCATGGCACTCAACTTTACAACGACCATTACCCTTTTTGCACTCTCTCCTCAAATCCAAGCTACCATACTGGG
This sequence comes from Rhynchonycteris naso, assembly GCA_037038555.1. Classification (NCBI taxonomy): domain Eukaryota; kingdom Metazoa; phylum Chordata; class Mammalia; order Chiroptera; family Emballonuridae; genus Rhynchonycteris; species Rhynchonycteris naso. The sequence goes on from CM073000.1 coordinate 16,336,189, forward strand.
GATATTTCTTTCTGGCTGTAAGAAGGAAAGAACGACTACAATTAGCAATCTAGCTATGACACACCTATATTTTAAAAGAAGAAAGTTCAAGAAATACAAGATCATAGAACAGAGCCAAAGAAAAAGTCCCATTTCCTATTTATGAGTGTGAAAATTTTACCAAAGAAAGTTTAAGTGACTGTACCATACCTTGATTCAAGGTCAATCTTGGAAATCAGAAAGTGTCCTGGACCTACATGAGGTGTGCCAACTTGCTGCCTTACAGGTTATTAGAGAGAAATTTGAGAATAGTTCCCAAAGGCAACAGGAAACAAAAGATTCATACTTTATCCTGTCAGGTTTAGCCTCTACAGTCATCAAACTGTATTTGGATTTTCCCTTTTCTGCTTTCACAAACATTATTTAGATGGAATGTTGCGCTTTATGAGTTCTTCAAGAGATTTGTACATCCACTTGATTTTACTTTTCTAAAATACTGAGAGAGAGCAAAGCAACATTAAGCAGTTTGTCTGACTTCCTACAACTCCCCTTGGTATTTTGGGACTTACTTCCCTGAAGAAATGATCTAACTTAGACACATGTCTGATGGGAGCATGGATTTAAAAAAGTGGGAATGTACAGAAGGGGTGTGGCTACTGCTGGCCATGAGATGGTTTCAAAAATTACCAGGGCTCCAAGCTACATGTTTGTTCTTGTAGCTCGGAGATTGACACTCACAAGAAGTTTTTATTATCTAGGATAGTTGCAGGCACTTGGGGGATTGGGGGATTCTGTCTTTCTGTCTGATAGACTCTAAGATCTATTCAAAACCAAATATATTTCAATTTTATATTTCACATTGTATGTAAACCCATGTGTTTTTAAAAGCCCATTGTTTTGGAGTCTTTTTTGTATATGCATCACTTTTGATAATTAATGGCCATATTTATATGATGAGATTAAGAGCAACTTGTATGGAAAAATTCTGAATTCTGCTAGTGTCTGACCTAAGGGCAGACTCAAATATTTTAGTATAATTGTGATATAAAATCAAATAAAGTTTACTGCTTGCCTCTGTCATTAATTATTGTTTCATGTCCCATTCAGTTCCTTTAAAGATCAAGTTATTCTTCCTAGACAATCTCTCTGCATTTCCAATTGGTGTTGAGTAATGATACTTATTAGTAAACACTTAGACTTAAGCTACATTGTTCATATTGTTGTGTAAATAGCTGATATAAAACTGAACTTTTTATTAAAATTATCTTTCTTCTCACTATAACTGACACATGCAGAATTTGGCCTATAGCAGAAAATATACTTTGCAAAGATTAAATGTTAACTTCTAAGTATTATTATTTACTCTACAATTTCTGAGGACTTATTATTATCAAATTCATATATAATTTGCTAGTGACCAAAACCTGTAATGTACTCTTTTTAGACAGAGTTCTGTCATATTTGACACTATTGCTCAATATTCAATATTGTTTGCTTGACCACACCCCTTCTTCTATTAGTTCTCTGTCTTATTTCACTTTTCTAAAATTATTATCTTCTTCTCATTATAATCTCTAAATATAAGTATTCCCCAAACTTGTGTACTTGGGTCACTAAGATTCATCTTTGCAAGCATTCATCCACTCATTCAACTATTAAGTACAATCGACCTTTGAACAAAGCAAGGCTTAGGGGCACCACCCTCTGCAAAATCAAACATGCAAATATAAATTCGACTCCCCCCAAACTAACTCCTAATAGCCTACTATTGACTGTAAGCCTAACCAATAAGACCATGAAGAGTTGATTAACACATATTTTGAATGTTATATGTATTATATACTGTATTCTTATAATAAGGTAGGTTGAAGAAAAGTGTTAAGAAAATCATAAGCATGCAAAAATACATTTATAGGATTTATTTAAAATAATCTATGAATAAGGGGATCTTCATAGTTCAAACCTGTGTTGTTCAAGGTTCAACCCTATACTTCTTGTTAAGTTCTATGCAAGTCTCTGAAGTAGAGCTTTTCACCTTAGGCACAACTGACCTTTGGGTTAGACAGTTATTTGCTGTGGAATATACCCTGCTCACTCAAGGGTGTTTAGTAACATCCTTGGACACTATCCACTAGATGCCAGTAATGCCAGTTGTGACAACCTTCAGGTCTCCAGACATTGCCTAATATATCCATGGGGGCAAAGTGGACTATCATTTAAAATCACTGTTCTTGTGATACTGTGATAAGCTAAACATACATGGTATCCCTCAGGTATGTTGTTCAAATACAATCTTCTCTCTGAAGTCTCCGCTGACCACTTTCAAGAAAATAATCTCTCTTTTCTTTGCTCTTCTACGTAACATTTATAATGCATACTAGAGAATTTCTTTGAAACAACAATAAGGCCATACTTAATATACAATCTAGAAATGAGATAGATAATTTCTAAAATATTTTCAATTCATATATTTTTTTTATTTTTACTCATCTGCTATTTCATTCCTTAGGCTACTGTTCACCTTCTTAGAAATGAGAAAAATCATGACTACCCTTTCAGCACAAACCTATACTATCAATTCCATAACCTAAGTACATATCAGTTTCAAGGAAAAGTGGTTATAGGCAATAGCACATTTTTTAATTTGGCAGACAAAGCAAAACAATAGGTGATAATAAAATAATACCTTATTTCTAGACATTCAGTGCATTTGTAAGCTCAAAAATATAAAGAGGAAAACTACATGACTTTACTGAAAATTTCCTTGCATAGAAGAGTGGGGATGTTTTTCTACCTCAATTTTGAGTTAGAACTTTCACCATATGAGACAAGATATAAAAAACACTGGGGAACTCTAAAAGATTATTATACAAGTTACATTTAATATTATTCAGTTTAGTTCAATCACCATATGTTGGTGAACTACCTATATGATGAAAGAGAAGGTACCAACTATTTTATTATTGTCTAAAATGTCTATATTCCATATCATACTTCTAATTTTGTGGAGAAAATATATATCTTGAGATACTGTTTTTCTTTTGAGATTATTTTGTCAGTAATGGTTAAAGTTCTGTTACAGTTTTGTACATATGTAATTAATGAAGACAATGACCTCATTTTGTAAACATAGTAAAAATATACAAATACTTAATATTGATTTTGTAATCTAAATCACTATATCTCCCAAGTGGTTTGTAATTTCTATATCTACAAAACACATCAATTTTTAAATTTGTTGATAAATGCATGAATAATTTTAGTTATTAGTAGAGATACCTGATGTGGTTATTATAAGAAAAATAAGGTAATAAAACATAAAACCAATTGGCATAGTGATTTATTAATATCTGCTATTGATATTAAAAGAAAAAATTATTGCATGTTAATAGAAATTTTATTTTGCCTCTTTCTAGAGCTGGAAAAATATTTAGTGATCTTTTTCTAACAATTATTGAATTAAGAAAGAGGAAGTTATTTACTTAGTTAGATTAATAACTGCATTACTTTTTTACTTTATAGATGCTTGACCCCTAGTTAGTATTTTATCTTCTTGCAACCTTTAAATGATAATTTATTAGTATATTATGTGTAAATTCTTAGATTGTCATGATGGATTTTATAATAGGTACAATGAAAGATAAGTTAATTTAGTCCCCTAGACCCAGTTATGACTTTTATTGGGCCTAAAATGTCATCCAGGTTCTGAAAATATTTTCCTGCAAGTTAGTGAATTTGAGCCTGGCTTCAGTGATGGCATATTAAAGTGAGTAGAGCTGAGCATGTTCTTTTACCTTAAACTCTAAAAAGAAGGGCATAGACTCAGTGATTGCTCCATCTCCAACACTTACTATTATATTTTTGTACAATTAATACTTACACATTCATTCAGAAGAGAATCTGGTTACATACCTGAAGTGAGGATGAAGTTCTTAAGGGGAAAAAAGTTCTCAGATAATAGAGCTCACATACAAGGTATTACACTCAACATTCATGTGATCTGTAGTACTCAAAGACATAAGAGAAGTGACCAGAAATATTTAAGGAAAGGCTAAGAAGCGACATAGTTTGCTCATAGTACCAAGAACAGAATATTAAGAAAGTTTTTTTTCTACTAATTGGAAGTAGTATGCTAGCATAATTTTTAAAAAAGGAAAAGATAAATAGATCGTTCCCTAATACTGAACCATCTACTTTTTACCAGTTGATTATGCTAAAGAATATATATTTTTACCAGCAAGAATAAATTTTAACTCATTGTTGCAGGATGAAAGTGGTGAGACTAGTGTATTCATCTTATTATTTTAAATTTTCATTTTGAAATTATTTTAGATTTACAGAAGAGTTGCAAAAATAGTAGAAGCCAACTTTCCCTATAGTAACATCTAACTTAACCATACCACGTTTATCAAAATGAAGAAGTTATTATTGGTATAATACTATCACCTAAGCTACAGACTTTATTTACACTTTACCTGTTTTCCTTCTATTGTCCTCTTTTTCTGTTCTAGGGTTCAATCTAGAGTATCATAATATTTTTGGTATAAAAAAAGCTTTAATCGTATGTGATTACCAAACTTTTAACAAGAAATAACTGATGTTACCTCAAATTCAGCAGCACAAATACATCCTTAAATATTTCTATGTTACCTGGTAAAATTGTGACCCAAAAAAGCAGAATAAAGAAAAAGAGATGAATCTTCATGGTAGGGAGTTTCTTAAGAGAAAAATGTCAATGATTTTCTCTTTCAAGTCAGGTTTTTAGATAAGGAAACAGAGAACCCTTTTTTATTTATAGATTCTCCTGGGAAGTGGTTCTAACTACTGAGGCTTATCAATAGCAAGAACATTTGTATGCTTGGTTGAACTGTGCCATGTTCAAAGAACATGGTCACAAAAATTATTATTAAATTTTGTCATAAAACTAACAACTGATTATGTTGTCTTAGATATAATCTTATGTAAATACAATCTCTAAGGTCCTTTAAAGAGATGTGTTTGGATTACTAAAACATCACCGTGAAAATGTTGCAGAAATGCAATTCTCTCTTATATGTTACATATCATGCTAAATATTTTAATGCTCTTAGAATTGCATTAATGAGTGTCTGAATCAATAATATAGGATTTCATAGCTAGAAGTTTCCGTTGAAATCATTTCTGTTTGCAGACAAAAATTATGAGAATCAGGTAGTTGAAATTATTTATATATATTTAGATAATATGTAATTATACATGTGCATAATCAGGAAATTCTGGATTCACTAATGAGTATGGAAAATGTACAGTAGGTTTTTAAATATGACATAAATTTCTTATAATAAATTACCTGATTTTACAATTCTAGGTCCAATGTTTTTAATTCTGCTTGTGGAACTAAAAGGGACTTTTGATCATTTTACATATTGCCAAAGTCTATTATTTCAGATACTTGCAAAAGAGCTGCAAGTTTTACACAGTATCCAAAACCTAATGCTGTACTCAGAGAACAACTAATCAATTATCTCTTACCACAGAGTCAAAAGAATTTCTGGGACAGTGGTTCTTAAACATTAGTTACATCATTATCCCTTAGAGGGCTTGTTAAAAAGAGAATGCAAAACCTCAGCCCTGGCATTTATGATTTAGTGTGTCTAGAATAGAGTATAAGACAAGATACTGAAGTACTAATACTGATAAAAGGGCATATATTACTTTTAGAAACCTGATTCATTCATTCTATAAAACATCAGGAGAATGAATTAGAGAGTCACAGAATTTATGTCAAAGGTTAGTAAATAATGTGAGACTTTTTAGAGATTCTAATCATATCCACTCCTTATAGGCAACGGAAGTGAAATCAAGAGAGATAAACTTACTTGCCTAACAATTATTCCCCTTTACAAAAAAATATTTCAAATCATAAAAAACAAATGGAAACTTTAAACTTAAATAAAATTTGAGGACCTTGATGTAGCTATGCTTTCTTTCTGGAAAAGAAAATAAAAAGAGAGAATTTAGCTTCAGCTAATAGGAGGAAGACCACCTTCATAATATACTAATTAGCATTTATTCACCAACTATTTATTGAGTACTGTAATTGGTCAAGTTAGAACTTGCTCCAAGCTGATGGCATTTTGTAGGAAAAATAAAGTTTAAATATGAACCTGGAGGGTGACAGCAATCAAAATGAGGAGGTAAGGCAATAACCTCTGAGAATGTGTCCCTCCAAAAACATAATGGAAAGACTGGTGAAAACTGCCAGAATGCTGAAAATAGACTAAAGGCTAGCAAATATTCAGAGTACTAATTCAAGAAAAACTGTCTAATCTCTCAAGATGAGTGAGCTCTCTAACATTTTATCATATTCTAATCCTATCCCTCTCTTCAGTGCAGCAGAAAACTTGAAAAATAATGGCCTGCATTTATGGTACCAGGTAAAGTAGAATATGGCTAGAGTTCTTCAAATTCTTGTTGCCAAAGTACTGTCTTGATTTATTCTGTAAGGTAATTTTCTAGAAGGTTCTGTTTAAAAAACCTATCTTTATTTGTCTTGATCCATAACATGTGCAATACTAAAGACACCCCCAAGGAGGATTTTAAAAAAACATTTACAGGCAAATATTTTAGTCATTGTTACCTGAGGCAGTGGGAAACCATTAGGTTAAACAATAGACTAACCAAAAAGTTTGGAAGAAAAGGATAAGGAAGAAGCTTCGTATAGAGGCTTTGAAAATTTTTGACATTTTCCTGAGAACCTAGAGGACCATTTTTATGTTTAAATGTAGAAATAAGCATGTTTTCAGGAAATATGAACACTGTGGAGACACCTAAGAACCTGAGCTCTCACCTCTTCTAGATCCTGAGGCTGGGCACAAACAGGAAGTGAAGGCAAAGCAGAGAACCAAACTGCTTGCTGAGTGTTAAAGTCATTCCCCAAATACACACAGATGACCTCTGCAGAAATGAAGAATTTTAGATTTCATACCTTTAAAGAAATCTTTGTATCATCATTAGTGACAAATTTGATTATGAAACAGGAAATCAAGGGCCTGACACAACTAAAGATGTAGACTGGAGACAATTAGTCCAGAAACATCATTAAATAAACTAAACAAGTACTATACCACAGTGCTACAACAAACCCTGTGTGAGGGAAGAATCTGATTTCTGGAGTTGTTATCTTATAATATTTAAAACATCCAGCTTACAACAAAGATTTATAAGCCCCCCAAAAAAGAAACAGGAAGTATGGAGGGAAAAAATATCAATGAATTTAAGCTGTCCTTGAGGAAGTCCAAACTTTGGATTTACTGGGTGATAAATTTAAATCAGCTAATTAAAGTATGGTCAAAGAGTTAAATTAAGTCATGTCAAAAATAATAATAATAAAGTATAAGAACAAGGAAATAGAAATATTAACAACACTATAAACTAAGTAGACCTATTAACTAACTAAGTTACTCATAGGTCTACTAACTAGATCTGTGGAACATTCCACCCATCAAAAGCAGATTACATGTTCCCATGTGATCATTAAATCTTCCCCAGGATAACCATATGTTAGGAACAAAACAAATATCAATATATTTAAATGAATGAAATGATACAATGTATGTTCTTTGACTACAATGGTATAAAATTAGAAATCAATAACAGAAGTAAATTGGGAAAATTCACAGATACAGAAAAATTAAACAATACACTTCTAAATAACCAATGGCTCAGAAATAAATAAAAATAGATATTAGAATATACTTTGGATCAACGGAAACAAAAATACACCAAGGCAGAACTTATAGAATATAGCATATGTATATGAAAATACAAGAAATCCTATATAGCCAAAATAATCTTGAAAAAGAAGAACAAAGAGGGATTACAGTTCTAGTTTTAAAACTTAATACCAAACTGTGGTAATCAAGACATTATAGTATTGGCAAAGGAAGAGGGACATAAAACAATGGAATAAAATTAAGAATCCAGAGAATACCCATACACCTATGGTCAACTGAGTTTTTATAAAGGTGCTAAGATAATTTTTTGAGAAAAAAATAGCCCTTTAAAAAATAATAATGGGGTAACTCAGTGTGATTAAAAAGTAGAAATAAACACAACTATCCATCCACTGATGAATGGATAAACAAAAATGATATATACGTACAATAGAATAAGATTCTGTCATAAAAGGGAACTAATTATTGATACATGGTACAACATAAATATATCTTGAGAGCATCAAGTTGAATGAAATAAATCGGATACAAAAGTCAATCTATTGCATACCTTTACTTGTATAAAATATCCTCAATGGTCAAATATATACAGACAGTGGAAAGTATTTGCCAGGGAATGAGGGAAAGAGGGATCAAGAGTAAATGCCAATATAAGGGTTATTTTTTTGAGTGATAGAAATGTTCTGGAATAAGATAGTAATAAATATACTAAAAATTCATTGAAGCCTGACCTGTGGTGGCGCAGTGGATAAAGCGTCGACCTGGGAACACTGAAGTCGCCAGTTCAAAACCCTGCACTGGTCTGGTCAAGGCACATATGGGAGTTGATGCTTCCTGCTCCTCCCCCCTTTCTCTCTTTCTTTCTCTCTCTCACTCTGTGTCTCCTCTCTAAAATGAATAAATAAAAAAAAAAGAATTTAAAAAAAAAGAAAAACTCATTGAATTGTGTACCTTAAAATATGTTATAAAATTATATCATAATTTAAAAAGAATAAACATTATGGAGAAAATACATACCAATCTAACAAGCAAATTCAAATATAAAATGCTTAATTTTATGCCTTCCCTGTTCACAAAAATTATTTTAGAAGGAAAAGAAATATAAGGACCTACTATAGTAAGAGGATCTCTTTGCTTTTGTTGCACATGGAAATAATGAGAATCTTTGTTCAGTTCTTTGAGCATCTTGAAGACAGTTAATTTAAAATCTTTGTCTAGTAGAGTTGCAATCTAGTCTTTTGGAAGGATAGTTTCTGTTAATTTTTGCTGTTTGGATAGGCCATCTTTTCATGTTTCTTTGTATAACTTTAAATTTTTTTATGGAACACTGAACATATGAATAAAAAATGTAGCATTTCTGGAAATCATATTCTTTTATTTCTCAAGTGTTTACTCTTTTTGTTATTTTTTTTGTTTATTGTAGGTTGTCTCAGTGCCAAGAAACAGCCCAAGATATAAACAAAAGTACTTGCCAACTCTTTTCTAAGCCTGTGTTTTTCACTGGCCATGGGTAGTCAGTCACTTTTTACTTTTCCCCATATATGCAGTTGTTTAAAGTCTGGATCCAGAAAGAGAGAGAGAGCAAACTAAAGGGGAGGAAAAGCATCAGCCTTTAAATTCAGTGGAAATCACTTCAGCTGGAAGGAGAGGATTTTGCCACAATGAGGGGGAGGTGCAACAGCAATGGTCATTCTCCTCCTTGTCCACACTTCTGTGTTAAGAAACAGAAATTAGCCATCAAAGCATAGATCCACAGTATTTGGCAGGTGGGGTCCCTTTTTTCCCTTCCTGAATCCCCCAAGCTGGATGCTGAATGCTTCAGGGACACATGCATAGCTGTTTGCTGTGTGGCTAGTAATGGGGGACATTTGGCTGCTACTGTACTACAAATTTAAATTGATTGAAATTAAGCATAATTTTCAGTCTAAGCCTTTCCCTGGAAGTTGCAAGACTTTGATTATTCCAGAGTTTCAAAACAGGTATATCAGATAGATTCTGCCAAAGTAATTGTTATCTAGGTTGGGGAAAGATTCCTGGTGCTTTCTACTTCTCCATTATTGTAAGATCCTCTCTCTCTGTCTCTCTCTGTCTCTGTAAAATATATATATATATATATATATATATATATATATATATATATATATATATATATATATATATATATATATATATATATATATTACAGAGACAGAGAGAGAGAGTTAGAGAGAAGGATAGACAGGGACAGACAGGAACAGAGAGAGATGAGAAGCATCAATCATCAGTTTTTCTTTGTGACACCTTAGTTGCTCATTGATTGCTTTCTTATATGTGCCTTGACTGGGGGTCTACAGCAGACTGAGCAACCCCTTGCTCAAGCCAGCAACCTTGGGTCCAAGCTGGCGAGGTTTTGCTCAAGCCAGATGGGCTCGCGCTCAAGCTGGTGACCTCGGGGTCTCGAACCTGGGTCCTCTGCGTCCCAGTTTGATGCTCTATTCACTGCGCCACCTCTTGGCCAGGCTATATGGGGTTTTGAATGTAAATTTTTAATGTAATATATTTTACATATATGTTCATATGCTTGTTGGATATTCTTTTACTATGTGATTTCTTTTGGTTTTTGTTTTTGCATTTGCTTTGGTATTCTGAAATATTTAAATACCCAAATGGTTAATATTTTAATCTAGTCTTTTATTTTCCTTTTAGAAAAATCCAATTTCATATATATATAGATAATGCTTATTGCTTGTGTTTAGACATCTTACTTTATTTTGAATATTTAAAATTATTTTTATTCATGTATGTATTTTTTCTTTATATTTATCTTTTTATGTGCTATCTATTCAGTCTATTACCATTTTTGTTTTCATCTTGACTTCATTTATGAATTAACTTTTTTTTCTGATGTGATTTTACATTTATATCTATCTATATCTAAGCACTCTAATTTCTGGTTTTTAAACTTTTTATTGGTCCTTTTTAAACCAAAATATTAAACATTTTATCAAAACATTTAAATTTTATGCTGAAGTATTGATAATAGTTTTTATGTACTTTGTGATCATATTTTTTTCTATTTTCTTTTAAGGTAATAAACTTATGTTTGTTTCTTTTGTTAAGTAATTTAAATCATATTAGATTATAAGTTTTGATCCAAAATTAGTTTGCTTATTTCTTTCTCAGTTTCATAATTCCTTCACACTGAAATTATAACTAATAACATACTCATTTCAATTAATCTATATTAATGTATGCTATTAATATCTGTTTATTGTCATGAAGACACAATGAAAAATGGTTTATCAGAAAGTGTTAGCTTTGCATTATCTTTCATTTTTACATATGTAATAATATTTATTTTTAAAATGGATAAATGGTGATGGAAGGAGACTTGTCCTGGGGTGGTAAACACACAATACAATATACAGATGATGTATTATAAAATTGTACCCCTAAAACCTATAAAATTGTATTAACCATTGTCATCCCAATAAATTCATTAAAAATAAATTTAAAAAATAAAAATAAAATATCTCAACTAATTTGCAATACTGAAAATAATAATAATCATTTTTATTAATGATGATAATAATCATTAAAGATAATGAAACTACTTTTAAAGTGTCTACTTGAACTAGTAAAATATGAGTAGTCCATGTGTACAAGAAATATATGCCCATAATTAAATGTGCTAGGAGTTTATTAGTAGAAATGCTTATAGGAAAAAAGGAGAGAGGTAGGAAATGTTAGGAAAGTCATCAGACTATAATGCCAGGCTGATGTTGAGTGCAACAGAGAGAAAATATTTAGAAGATACATTCTAGGCTGTTTTGCAGTCTAAAAATTGTTCCGCAAACTCATAGTGGTGTACTTACTACAAAATCGGTAAGCTGAGGAATCTGTGTATCTCAGACATTGACTAGAAACAGTCTGTGGGGCCTGTGGCCTCAGCACCAATACAGAAATGAATCTCAGAGTCTATCAGCTAAGGCCCTTAATTAGTTTTAGTCACATTTCCATGCTCCTCTAAATCTGCCCTTTGTGTCATGTAGAATTACTTCACCCATGTTTGAAAAGCAGTTTCTCCTTAATTCCCATAGATCCTTCTTCTGAAAGGCAAACTCAGAAAAAGATAATAGTGAGGTAAATCTCAGCCTCCAGGACTGTCACTCATCACTGGCTCTCTACTAGTACTTACCCTCTTCCTCCTCCATGTCCATTCCAAATATTCTTCACCCTTGGCTATCACCTCAGCAAATTTGATGACTTTTCCAAAAATATGACCCAAACGTTAGTCCTTAATGGGATTGAGCCATTAATAGTTAATACCTTTCTCTGTTGAGTGTTGCTGCATATATCTGTTTACAGTTATAACGGACAAGGAAACACGACAAGTGTTCTACACATTCTATACTCTTTAGTTTTCTTGCATTTGTTCTGAGTCACTCATGAGGGACATTAGCTTCACCACGAAAATGGTATGAAAATTATCTGAATCTAGACTCTTTTGTTTCTTAACCTCAAAGTTGTTTTTTGAAGAGACCATGTAAAGCCAGTAGCCACGGCCACCATCACAGCTGCCTTGCCCATGCAGGTTTGCATTTGATTCAGACAGATGGTAATGAAACGAGGGAGCCAAGAACTGGTGGACCATTAGCTTTAATCCTAGCTTGCAACAGGCCGGCAAGAAATACACACAGTGGGGAAACACTTCCCTTTCCATTCAGGGCTCCCAAAGCCACTGACTTATCCGAGTTTCCTAGAATCAAAGGTTTCTACCTCACCAGCCTTATTCACCTCTGTTCCCCATCTTCTTCTCTCTGCACAAACTGGCTTCTCCTTCAGCACTCTGCCACCTTGGCTGCTTCTCCTCTCCTCCATGTGGCCTTTCTCTGCTCTCCTCCAGCATAGGCTCCTCTGCCCCATTTTATAGTGTAGAAATCAAAACCTTTAATCAGATATACAAACAGGGAAGTCTCTGATACAAAGTCACCTAGGGTGGGAAAGGCTTAGTCTTAAAACTAAGCCTTAGGCTATAAGGACCCTGCCTGCTTACAGCCTGTCCCTCACACCTAATGCAAACTATAAGCAAGCAAACATATATATCATATTTACAAACTTATTTGACCAGCTGACCGTGACAGGGTAGAACTACTGAAAACTTGTTTTTAAAAATTACGGTTCCTCTATACTTTACAACTGCCTAAGGATCACCATGAATTATCTGTAGTCACTAAATCCATGGCAAATGGAACTGGTTCTTGGAAATATATTGCCATAGAATTAACTTTGTGTGTGTGTAGGAAATAATTGAAAGAGGACAGCAATGCACATTCTCCATGTAACTTCATGATCGTTATTTCTGAATTGTTCATGCTTTAACATTAAATATCTTTTTTTATTCATTACAAAAATACATGAGCAGATGTTCTTCTGAATGATGTTATGAAATGATCTTGTGCTAGCTTCATATATCTCTTTACTTCATTCTGTTTATAATACTCTTATAATGGCCTGCAAAAGAGGTCACAGATCCAATGCAGAAAAAAATAAATTCTGTTCTCTGCAGATCATTTTACTCTCATCACTACAATTTTCATAATTCATATTCATGATCATATTGCTGTGGCTTTTTTATTTCTACTTCTGGCTGTTGGAAGAAAAGAATAGACGGAAATGTAATTCAGCCATGGCATATGAAGTATATGCTAAACCATGTGAATTTAGAACAAGAGTCAGAAAATGGCTCTCTGACAAAATATGATCATGGAATGTTTTGTAAATAAAATGTTACTGAACATAGCCACAACCATTTGTTTAAATGTTGTCTATGGCTTCCTCTGTGTATAGCATATGTAATCAAAAGAGAGATATAAGTGGTCTGTAAAACCCAAAATGTCTATTATTTGACACTTTACAGAAAGATTGCCAACCTCTGATTTAGGTTTTTTCATTAATACTGTAAAATATTTTCAGGGAAGAAATGTGAAGGCATACCCCAAGATTATAACTTTGATTCTTCACTCTTCACTAGTAGAGTAGAAACACTCTAATTCTTTTCCTTCTTAAATTCCTCTTATAATGATTAATTCAGCATTTACTTATTAAAATTCTACCAAATGTCGCCTGACCTGTGGTGGTGCAGTGGATAAAGCATAGACCTGGGAACACTGAGGTCGCCAGTTCAAAACCCTGCACTGGTCTGGTCAAGGCACATATGGGAGTTGATGCTTCCAGCTCCTCCCCCCTTTCTCTCTCTCTCTCTCTCTCTCTCTCTCTCTCTCTCTCTCTGTCTGTCTCCTCTCTAAAAAATGAATAAATAAAAAGAAATTTTAAAAAATTCTACCAAATGTCAAGTTTAGCTTCAGGTACCTTAGATGACATAACAACAGAGGATATGCTTTTATCTCTTTTGGGAACATCTTCCCAGGACTCTCAGAAACATGGCTACCTCTGCCTTTGTATTTCTTTGGCTCTTTATTTGTTTCACTCATTCTGTTTATATATCATCCTTTCTTGGTTAGAATTTTTGTAAAATAATAGCCCAAATCTTGATTGAAAACATGATCTCTGATGGGAAAAATTATCGCAACTTCAAATTCTGATTTTGTCGCTCACCTATATTTTGCCCTTCAGGTTTAATAATTACACTATCTTCAAAATTGATCAGAAAATTATAAAAACCTTTTCATCACAATGCTACCTTATGATGATACAAAATATATATCAATGTTATACAAAAATGAAAGGAATATTTAGAAATTTTTCAAGATGAAACTGAAGATAAAATTTTATTTTTAAACATATTGACATAAATCGTATATTTATTTTATTTAGTTTAGTTCAATTAACCTATATTTATGTATCATGATGTGAAAGCCATTCTTTTGTTATAGTTTGGTTCATTTTTTTCCCTCAGCTTGTATCATGCCTGTCAGAATTTTCTGGGAGCTAAAAGTGCCCCTAAATATTGCTTCTGCTACCATATGCTGAGTCTGATTGGATCAGCAGTAAGAGCTCTCCAATAGATTAGGAAGATACCTCTAAAAAGGACAACTGCATGTTTTGAATGTTAGAAAATTAATTAAAAAATAATTTTTTTTCTCCTTCAAAAAAACTTTAAAAAGCTATATACAATTTTTAATTAACTCATAAAACTTTCATAAAGATTAATAGAGCCAATTTAAATAAAACAATTAGCATATGTTTGAGTGACTAAAAATGCCATCTATTTGTGCTATCCTTGGAACAACATCTTAATAAGACATTGCAATTTAGGAGCAGTTTATAGTTTAATATCATAGCTCTGGAAAATGGCACCATGTGATATAATTGAGCCCTGATATGGGTAATGTAAACAATAGTTAACATTTAATTATATTAATAACAAGTATCAAAAAAGTATTTTAATACTCAAATAAAAAAAAATTCTAACCATATAGTTATTGACCTAAGAAGAAACCTTAGAGAAAATTTTATTTTGTAATTAAGATCACTTAGGTTGGTTTTGAATCCAACATGTAAAAATGTTAGATAGGCACATAACACAATCAACAGTTCAAATGCTATAGATATACTTATCTGAGCCTTATGTATGCTTATTGATCAATGTCACTCCATTAAATTTAATTTTCTAAAAAAAAAAGTTATCATTCCTGTCCTCACCACAACAGAATGCTGAGTAAACTGAGAATAAATATTTACCCTTAAAAGTATCTAAAAATTGAGTTCACAGACAAACCACCATCCTGAAACCTGAAGAGACAAGTGAATGCTGAGAATCTTAGCCTATCAGGAGCATAAGCAACCGGTAAGAGCATTTAAAGGATAATTCACTGAGTGGAGACTAAATCTAGACTAATTGGAAGGATAAACACTTCTGAGAACCCAGTTTTATCAAATCCCTCACACTTTTGTGCATTTTTATCTTCAAGAGCCCCACCAACTTATCAGGATGTAAATTGGAGAAATATCCCCTCTTCCCAATAGGGAGAAAGGGAAAACTCGCCACTTTCAAGAACTTCCTGAGTTTTCTGTTCTCCTTAACAAAGACCTTCCCTCAAAGAAGATGATTTTTACCAGAGCCTTATCATCATGGGTTTTACTAGGGATAAACAATAAGAGGAAAGAGAAATATTGGTACCCAACCAGAGCCTCCGCTAGTCTACTCATTTCTCACATAAGGAGAGTGGATGGGGACAATGAGAAAGTACTTGTGAAGGTCACAGTCCAGGGGCATAGGCTTACTGAAAGACTGAGACTGAGACTTACTCACAGAATTGTAGAATTCTTCCTTTCTCCACATTTTACCACCATATTTAAGCAGAGCAAGGAATTACAGATGAAAGAATGGCTTAGAATATTAAGGTCTCATGGGAAGCTCAACGACAAGGGAGACTAAAGCAAGAAAAATAGAGAAAATTTTAGCCTGTCATCTAGAGTTACAGCAAACAGTAAAGATGGTCTAACTTCTAGCCAGATAAACACAACACTCACACACACTGAAAGCTAGCTTACCTTAGTTTCCATTACCCAATTCACTAATTCCAGCTTTAAAAAATTACAGGGTATGCTAAAAAGGAAACAAAAACAAACAAAAGCCCTATCTGAAGAGACAAAATATCAGAAACATACTCAGAAAAACACTGATGATCAGAGAGGTTTAATGAATTTTTCATCCTTATCACTTGTGAAGATTTAAGATGAAATGCAAATTTATTTATTTATTTTTAAAGATTTTATTTATTGATTTTAAAGAAAGGAGACAGAAAGGTGGGGAGGTGAGGAGTGGGTATGTCCCTTAACCAGGCAAGCCCAGGGTTTCAAACCAGCGACCTCAGTGTTTCCGGTCCACGCTTTATCCACTGCACCACCGCAGGCCAGGCATATGCAAATTCAACTCACCAACTTTTATGCATATCTTTGTGACACTTTTCATGCCTATCACAGTAATTTTCTTATTTCTTAAAACAGGAATACTTCATATAAAGATGTTGAATTCTGCAGAAAACTCAGTGTAAAAAATTCAGTCATCACACTCTCAAAGAGCCTAAACTATTTTGCACAATAACTCAAGTTATTTGTACTCTTCTCAACATTGTCCTGTCAGTCTGCCCTCAAGGAGAGATCAGATGAATACAGTTATCACGAGGTGCGAAAGACATACAAGATTTCATAGATGGGCCCTAGTCAATTAGATCAGTCAGTTGAAGCGTTGTCGCAAAATGCAAAGGTTGCGGGTTCTAGCCTCAATCAGGGAACATAAGGGGAAATGAGCAATGAATGAATGCAAAAACTAAGTGGAACAACAAGTGGGTGCTTCTCTCTCTCTCTCTCTCTCTCTCTCTCTCCTTTCCTTTCTCTGTCTCTTTAAAGTCAATCAATAAAAAATAAGATTTCATTGATGAGTACAGCAGAATAAGGGAAAATGATGTGGGTCAGGGGTCCTTTCTGGAAATAACATTCTACTAAACTATGTAACATAACATACCACATTGCATTTGCTTGTTAGTTGCAGATCAATAGCTTCTGTTATTCATGTAAAATGACTGTTTAGAAATCAATAGTTTTGACTGGAGAGCAAATGTAGTAAAGATTTTAAAAGTGGGACAGATGTGAAAGTTGTACAATTCTTGATAGAAGAATAGACTAGTGAAAAGGAAAATTTCAGAACGAGCAGAATTCTTGAGAGGTAGAGTTTCAGTTCTACTGTTCCTGGCGATCACCTTACAGTAAGGTGAAAAGCAGAGTATGCATAATTGAGTCACTTAGAGATGACACATGAGCGTCATATAAAAACTTGCAGACCAATGTTTGTAGTAGCTTTATTCATAATTGACAAAACTTGAAAGTAACCAAGATGGCATTCAGTAGGTGGATGGATAAATAAGCTATGGCAATGGAATATTGTTTGGTGCTAAAAAACAAAAAGGAAAAGCATTTAAGCCTCATAGATTGAACCTCAAATGCATATTACTAAGCAAAAGAGGCCCATCTGAAAAGGCTATATAGGCTGTATAATACCAACTATATGACATTTTGAAAAAGGCAAAATGATGAAAACTAAAAATATCCGTGGTTGCCATGGGTGCGGAAGAGATGAATAGGCATAATGCAGATTTTTTTTTAAATATTTATTTTATTTTATTCATTTTAGAGAGGAGACACACACAGAGAGAGAGAGAGAGAGAGAGAGAGAGAGAGAGAGAAAGCGGGGAGGAGCTAGAAGCATCAGTTCCCATATGTGCCTTGACCAGACCAGTGCAGGGTTTTGAACTGGCGACCTTAGTGTTTCCAGGTCAACGCTTTATTCACTGCGCCACCACAGGTCAGGCGGCATAATGCAGATTTTTAATGCAGTGAAACTACCCTGTATAATAAATACTATAATGGAGGATGCATGTTATTACAAATTTTTCAAAGCCCATAGAATGTACAAGAGTGAACCCTAATGCAAACCATTAATTTTAGATGATAATGATGTGTCAATGTAGGTTCATAAGTTGTAATAGATGTGCTACTCTGGTGGGGGAAATTGACAATGGAGGAGGCTATGCATGTGTGGGGGTAGGGATATAAGGAAAATCTCTGTACCTTACTCTCCAGTTTCCTGTGAAATTAAAACTGCTCTAGAAAGCAAGTCTATTAAAATAATATATTTTAAAACCTTTTCTTTTCCTTTTTTTTAAGATGAGAGGAGGGCAGACAGTGAGGCAGACTGATTGGGATGCACCCACCAAACCCATCTGGGCCAATGCTTGAGTACCAGCCATTTTTAGTGCCCAAGGCTGTTGCAGTCTGTAGGAGCTATCCTCAGTGCCAGGGGCCACACTTGAACCAATAAAGCCACTGGCTGTGGGAGGGAAAGAAGAAGAGAAGGCTAGGAGAGGGGAGAGGCAGATGGTCGGTTTTTCTGTGTGCCCTGACCAGGAATCAAACCCAGTATGACTGCTTATCAGGACAATGCTCTATCCACTGAGCCACTGACCAGGGCCTACAAGGAGTTTAAAAAATGAGTCTTCTTGTTTAATAGAGAAGTGTCTTTACTTAGAAGTTTAAGGGAAATGCATGGATATATAAAATCCAAATGAACTGACACCATTTTTTTATTTTAATCATTAATAGAAAATGAATAGCAACAACAATTAAGAAAAAAATCTTAAAGTTTTGAGTTAACTGAAAAATCTCTATTAAAGTCTTTTCTACAAAAAGTAGAAAAGTAGCTTTTAAAAGGTAAGCATAGACTCCAATGAAAGGAATCTTTAAAAGATGAAATTTTTCTCTGCAGTCTTACAATTGGTAATCTTATAATCAAAAGATTGAACACAAGTTGTATCATAAAGAATTAAAGAAATTTCTGAGTAATGTAATTGTATGAACTTGCATTTCCACACCAACTGAAAGTACAAAAATCATTACTATAGTTTGTATAATTGTTCATATAATATCGTGTGTGGCTAGGCAATTACTAAATTATTTTCATAATAATACTGAAGAAGGTAGTTGAGTATGAATTCAGCAATTTTCAGGCTACTAATTAAATAATGGACCCAAATTTTTTTCATATGGCTTATAGTAGATAAATAAGCGAATTTTACCATTATCATGTGCTTGAATATTCTATTTTTTTTTTTTATTACAGAGACAGAGAGAGAGCCAGAGAGAGGAATAGATAGGGATAGACAGACAGGAATGGAGAGAGATGAGAAGCATCAATCATCAGTTTTTTGTTCTGACACCTTTGTTGTTCATTAATTGCTTTCTCATATGTGCCTTCACTGTGGGGCTACAGCAGAACGAGCAACCCCTTGCTCAAGCCAGGGACCTTGGGTCCAAGCTGATGAGCTTTGCTCAAACCAGATAAGGCAGCGCTCAAGCTGACTACCTCGGGATTTCGAACCTGGGTCCTCTGCATCCCAGCCTGATGCTCTAACTACTGTGCCACTGCCTGGTTAGGCTGAACATTCTAATTCTTTATAGGCCTCTCTACTTAGATATTTTGCAAAAATTTCTACTAACTAATAGATAGGTAGTAAGAGCACTTACTAATAGTGACTATGTAAACTAAAGTTAACGCTTTCAGTAGGCACGGAGACTTGAGATAAAATGAATATCTAGTTAATATTGGCTTTTTGTTCAATAAAACCCCAGTGATGTACACATAATAACACATACAAGAAAAAACCTCTGTGATCTTGAACACTCTTATTTCAACTCTTAAATATTATTATTTATCATATACTTTAGTCTTCAGTGTATAATGCAGTCAGACACATTTGGAATCTTCTCAAAATGAAAAACCTAAGTTTTTCTCATTTTATAAAATAGGGCCTCATTTTCTGTCAATGCTTAATGGTGGATATTGTTCTCCAGCAGTATCCCTTATATAGGTCCATGTCTGCTCCTGCTTCATTTCTCTGACTTTTTTTTTACCTTGTACCTTTCTTCTTCTTGCTCCATTACTTGGGAATACCTAAAGATTGTGTCTTTAATTTTGTTATTTTCTTCTAGCCTTTCATCCATCTAGTCATTCAGTTAATAATAATGCAGCCTCAACTGTACATCATATACTCTACTGTCCTCTAAAGAGACCAGGGAACGAAACAGATCCTTCCTGCCTTTATGGAACTTGTTTAACACCAAATTTGATCCATCCTATGTAAATGTCGTCCTTGAATACTTATTTTTAAGTGATTACCTCTTGCTTTGACAGCCATAGTATTTTAATTAATTTTACAATTATTTCTTTATCATGGCTTATAAAAAAACAGACATTTATTTCTCACAGTTTTGGAGGTTGGGAAGTCTAAGGTACTGGCAGATTTTGGGTTTGGTGAAAATCTGCTTTCTGATTCATTAATGGCTGGCTTCTTGCTGTGTCCTGACATGGCTGAAGGAAGTAAGTGTTACGATATCTCTTTTACAAGGGCACTTATTCCACTCATGAGTGCTTCATCCTCTTGACATAATCATCTCTCAAAGGCTCTACCTCCAAATACCATAACACTGTGAATAAGGTTTTAATATCTGAGTTTTGGGGAGACACATCAGTCTATAGCAGGAACCAGTTGAGTAGAAGGTATCAATATCCATAGGGAATATATCCTGATCCAGTTTTAATTTATATGCAGAGTTACCTCTGGGGACTCTACACTAGCCTCACAATGTCATATCAAATCTGGTTCAGATACTTACACTTGCTGAGATAAAACAATTGTCCTTCCTATTTCACTGGGAGTACTTAAAGAATATTATTAATTTCAACCTAACCATTATGTATAGATTAACTATATGTCACTCATCAGTTTTATTGCTGTATTTTCAGGTTTTCTTTTTTTATTCAATATCAAGACTCACTAAATTCAATGGTGGAAATAAATGAGCATAGCTATTGCATAGAGGAATGGAATAAACTGAGAAAGAGAGAGAGAAATTAATGAATTAAGTAAACAGTCTTTTAATTTTTAATTTTTAGACATTCCTAGCTAGTAATTGTGACTACTGAGGCTTATCAATTTTGAGACCATTTGCACTTGTTGCCACATGTAAAGAACTTATAATGAGGAAAAGTTTATTCTATTGTCATATAAAATATTATCTGTCTGTACTATTCTTAAAATGTCATGACATTACAATTAAAGACACTTCTCATTCTAATATCAAAATGTTTAAGATGCTGAATATTGTGACACTTAGGAACTTACAGCTTGATTTTGCTCTATTTATTATTTTATTGCATAGATGTACACACTGAGATCCAGAGAAAACAGGTGCATTATCACAGTCCATTTTATGCATGTAGATTTAATATGTATATGGTAATAAGAATAGGGATTTTCTAACAACTCCAAAAGTCATCCTAACCAACTTATGTATATTTTGTGAGCAGAATTATGTATGTAATTGAACAAAAATCTTATTTCATGGAGTCCAATACTATGCTCTGATTTTTGCTGTGTTATCTCAGAAATATTTATGATCCAGTTCAAATGTGAACCATTATTCATATTTGGCGCACGCACACACACACACACACACACACACACTAATGCACCAGAACTAACAACAGAACTTGGAGGTCACCATCAACTGCCAGGGTTACCTAGAATTCTATGTCTCCCATGTCTAACTTTTCATGTCTTATTACTTTGATTATAATGTGGGTTTAACAATGTGACAAAGATAGAGAATATAGTGAGAAATTATAGATATAGATAAAGAACAATTAGATGACCAATATTACTTCACTATATAAAAAAACACACACAACAGAATGTGAATATTGGCAAAATGAGTGCACTGAAAGCAGAAAAGTGTGAATTAAACTAATATAAATGTGAAAGTATAAAAACAGGTCACTGAAAAGAAGTGAAACATGCCATTGTTATATTAATAAGATTGCTGTGAATCTATAGATTGTTCTGGATAGTATGAACATTTTAGTGATGTTAATTCTCCCTATCTATGAACATGGTATATATGCTTTCAGTTATTTGTATCTTACTTTTTTTCAATGTCATAATTTTCTGAGTACAAGTCTTTAACTTCTTTGGTCAAATATATTCCTAGGTATTTAATTTTTTGTTGCAATAGTAAATGGTATTGTTTTCTTAATTTCACCTTCTGACATTTCATTTTTGGTGTATAAGAATACCACTGATCTCTGAATATTAATTTTATATTCTGACACTTTGCCAAATTCACTTATCAGGCCTAGTAATTCACTTATCAGGCAGAGATTTAGGGTTTTCT
This sequence comes from Rhynchonycteris naso, assembly GCA_037038555.1. Taxonomy (NCBI): domain Eukaryota; kingdom Metazoa; phylum Chordata; class Mammalia; order Chiroptera; family Emballonuridae; genus Rhynchonycteris; species Rhynchonycteris naso. The sequence goes on from CM073000.1 coordinate 16,358,613, forward strand.
ATGTACAGTATCATGCCATCAGCAAATAATGGCGGCTTTACTTCTTTCTTTCCAATTTAAATACCTTTTATTTCTCCTTGTCTGATTGCTGTGGCTCAGACTTCTAGTACTATATTAAGAGTGGTAAAAGGAAACATCCATGTCTTTTTCCTAATTTTAAGGGACTGTTTTTAGTTTTGGCCCATTAAGTATGATGTTGGCTGTTGGTTTAACATATATGGCTTTTATTATGTTGAGGTATGTTTCCTCCTCCCACTTTGCTGAGAGATTTTATCATAAATGGATGTTGGATTTTATTGAGTGCTTTTTCTGCATCTGATGATATGATCGTGTGACTTTTATCCTTCATTTTGTTTATGTGATGGATCACATTTATTGATTTGCAAATATTGCACCAACTTTGCTTCCCTGGAATAAATCCCACTTGATCATGATACATGATCCTTTTAAATTATTGCTGGATTGGGTTTGCTAATATTTTGTTGAGAATTTTAGCATCTGTGTTCATTAGTGTCTTTACCTGGTTTTGGAATTAATATAATGCATGCCTCATAAAATGAGATTAAAAGTCTTTCCTCCTCTTGAACTTTTTGGATTAGTTTGAGAAGTATGGATACTAGTTCTCCTTTGAATGTTTGGTAAAATTCACTTATGAAGCCCTACAGTCCAGGACCCTAGTTTGCTAGGATATTTTTGATAACTGTTTCAATTTTATTTGTTGCAATCAGTCTACTCAGGTTTACTGAGTCATCTAGATTTCATTTTGGAAGACTGTATGTTTCTAGAAATTTATCCGTTTCACCTAGGTTGCCAATTTTTTTAGCATATAGATTTTTATAAGCAATTATGGCAAGGTTGTAGGTCACAAGCTTAATATATAAAAATCAACCACTTGCCTACGTATCAATAATAAATAAGTAAAATTTTAAAGTAAAAACAATACCATTTACCCTAAATATAAACTATTTAGGTATAATCATATATATATATATATATTAGGAAAAGTATAATTCTTTAAGGAATAAAATTAAAGAACTAAATTAAGTTGATGTTTATGGGTAAGAAAACTAAATATTGTCAAGATGTTAGTTATTTCTAATTTGTTCTATAGATTCAATAAAACCTCATCAAAATTCCAGGAAGTTATTTTGTAGATATCCATACACTTATTCTAAAATTTATTTGAAGAAGCAAAAGACACAGAATAAACAAGTCACTACTAAAAAAGAAGAACAGTCATAGGACTGTTTAAATCTGACATCAAGACTTACTACAGAACTACAGTAATTAAGACAGGAGTGATGTTGGCAAAAGAATAGACAAATAGAATAAAAAAGCCATAAACAAACCTGCATAAATATAGACAAGTCATATTTGACAAAGTAGCTAAGGCAATATAATGAAGCAAAGATAATCTTTTCAACAAATGTTGCTGGGACAGAGGGACATCCACATGCAAAAAATCAAATACAGACAGAGTTTATACTGTTCACAAAACTTAACTCAGAATGTGGGGGGACAATAGAATTTATGTACAACCAATAAATTAAAATAAAATTAAATAAAAACTCAAAATGAATCACAGACCTAAATGTAAAACCCCAAACTATGAAACTTCAAGAAGATAAAATGAGAAATCATAGATGACATTTAAGTTGTACAAATGTTCATGTACGTCCTCGTGCCTCCTGGCCATTCAGAGTACAATCAACTAATTATAAAAATGTATAAGGCAACATTTAAAAAAGGAAAATGTATGTTCTTTCTGTTTCCATAAATTGGTTATCAAACAAACATGATTTCAAATTAATAAAATTGTAACTAGAACTAATTTTATTTTTTGAAAAAAAAAAACTCACTTCCAGGAGTCAGCAAGCAAGAATAAAAAACTCACTACTTAAAGAGTTGAGTATGGTGATGAGAATTTAGAGATATAAACACCAAAGGCATAATTCATTAAAGAAGTAATTAATAAAAACACAACAACAACAAAAATACTGCTGCTCTGTGAAAGACAATGTGAAGAGAATGAGAAGACAAGCCAGAGATTGGGAGAAAATATTTACAAAAGAGATATTTAATAAAAGACTGCTATTCAGAACATCCAAAGAGTTCTTACAGCTCAACAGTAGGCAAATACAAACTCTCATAGATAACAGGCAAAAGACCTTAAGAGACCCCCTCACCGAAGAAGATATACAGATGGCAAATGCACATACAAAAATACATTCTAAATTATGTCACGAAAATTAAAACAACAATCAGATACCATCTTACACTTATTAGAAGGGCCAAACACCAAACACTGATAACACCAAATGCTGAGAACATGGATCAATAGGAAAGCTTATTTACTACTGGTGGAAATACTAAATGGTATGGCTACTCTTAAGATAGTTGAGCAGTTTCTTTCAAAACTAAGCATACTGTTATTATACAAGTCAGCAATCATGATCCTTGGTATTTTTACCCAAAGGAGTTGAAAATTCATGTTCACACCAAAAACCTGCACACAGATTTCTATCACAGCATACTAAACATAGAATGGGCCCCAAAATCTGATTTAACACAGCAGTTTCCTCATGGACTGTTCATTTTCAGTCTGCATCTATTCCTCAGTTCAGAACTCCACTCTGTATTCTGACTCTTTCTTCCAAGGAAGTATGGTGTTCATAAATGATTCAGGCTGAAGTATGTTTTATTTAATTCTTTATTCATCAGAGACATGTATGGACAGAAATACGAGGCCATGAATAAAGTAAGAGAAGTAATAAGAAGACAGTTAAGGTTGGTCTTCTTTTTTGTGAAAGGGACCCTCCAGTTACTCCTCGGGGTCACATTCTCTTATGCAGCAAAGTACTGTACGATATACACAGTATGACAGCTTAAATTCTTCTTTATCACATTGTTGTTTACATTGACCACTTATCATTTCACATGCTTTAGCCAAATCAAAGGTAAAACGGTGATCTGTACTTAAAGCTAAAAAAGAAAAAGGCAAAATAGAATAGAATTAATAATCCAAGTAATAAATACCAATATTTCTTGGAAGACACAAGGAAACACAGACCACAGAGGGAAGAAAAGGAAAGGATAATGCATTTCCCGCCCCCCAGAACCTTTCTGTGCCTCTATATATCAGAACAAAACAAGGAAATCAGCAAACATCCAATTCTATACCTCGATGTCTCACCCTTACACATTTCAATTGAGTAGGTATTGACTCAATAAAAGATACCAGGAGAGCCTGCCATTCAGAAATGCCTTTCTCTGTCTGTCTTCCTTATCCCCTATGACCGCAGAATAATAATGAGTAAAGCAAGCTCTATCTTCTCCATTGTTTGTTATTTATGTTTAGTCCTGTCCTATGGCAAATTCTTTTCTCCTCCACCAGATTTCATTGTTTGTATATCCTCACTTAAGCTGTTCTCAAATATTGAAAACTACTGTATAATTTTATGTAGGTGTCTCACTCTTCTTGGATTTCTACCCTGCCCAGGAGAAGTTCTGCTTAAAATCAGATACTTTTGGGAAATTAGCATGATGAATAGGAAATGAGTAGAAGGGATGAACATTTCAGTAAGACTCTTAATTTTTCAGCGCTACTTTTCTCTTTTTTTCTCCCTCACACTTAGGTTTCCATAGACATAGAAACTTAAAAAAAATTGTTTCCTCAGTCTCACTTTGCACTGCCATTCCTTTGCTCCTGTAACATCAAGCATTCTGAGGAATGAGTTAGTGATTGAGCTATGAGGTGTTTTTGTCACTAACAGAAGTTCAGAAATGTAGGAAACACTTTTCTTCATTCCCTGTATTGCCACAGAACAAAACTAGAAGTAAATGGTACAGATCAATGGAGAGCCAGATTTTGACTCAATATAAGTGACTTTTAAACATTTAATGCTTTTATAATGATAAAGAAATACTTTGCCTTAAGAAATACATATCTACCCTCATTACTAAGTTTTTTTGTAAACACAGTCACAAAGCAGCTTCTTTCTTTATTTTTTGACAGAGACAGAGTCAGAGAGGGGATAGATAGGAACAAACGGACAGGAAAGGAGAGAGATGAGAAGTATCAGTTTTTTGTTGCGGCACCTTAGTTGTTCATTAATTGCTTTCTCATATGTGCCTTGACCATGGGGCTACAGCAAACCCAGTAACTCCTTGCTCAAACCAGCAACCTTGGGCTCAAGCTGGTGAGCTTTCTTTGCTCAACCCAAATGAACCAGCGTTCAAGCTGGCGACCTCAAGGTTTAGAACCTGGGTCCTCTGCATCCCAGTCTGACGTTCTATCGACTGCATCACCACCTGGTCAGGCACAAAGTAAGTTTCTCTTTTCCCCCTATAGAAATTAATTTGTATCAATTCAAAGAGTATATAAAATGCTAACTTGAGAAGACATTTTGCTAAATAATATACCAAATCATGATTGAGATAAAGATTCAACAGCCAGTCTGGAATTTTGTTGTTTAATTATCTCTTTGAGTTATCTTAATTACAGAATTCTTTAAATTTATAACACCATAATTACTCTTTCTACACAACAATATGTTTTATGTATCTAAACATATCAGGATTGGGGTGATGAAGACTATTGATTGACAAAAAAAAATTAAGAGGAACACTGAGAAAGCAATCTGACTCCTAAGCATAATGACACTAAAAATATATTTTTTTAAATAATAAGGATGATGGGAGTAATGACTGGGGAATTTTCTCAATTAGAAAGAATAAGAGAATTTGTCTATACTGAGTTTCATCAAAAATGAGACTTTATGCATTTTTTAAAGAAATGGAACAAAAAATTATCAGATTTATATGGAACTATAAAAAAACCCTAATAGCCAAAGCAATCCTAAGGAAAAAGAATGAAACTGGAGGCATTACAATTCCTGATGTCAAATTATATTATAGAGCCATGACAATCAAAACAGCATGGTACTGGCAGAAAAATAGGCACTCAGACCAATGGAAAATAATAGAAAGCCCAGAAATAAAACACATATATATGGTCAAATAATTTTTAATAAAGGGGCCAACAACACACAATGGAGAAAAGAAATCCTCCTCAACAAATGGTGCTGGGAAAACTGGAAAGCCACATGCAAAAGAATGAAACTCGACTGTATTTTGTCCCCTTGTACTAAAATTAATTCAAAATGGATCAAAGACCTAAATATAAGACCTGAAACAATAAAGTACATAGAAGAAAACATAGGTACTAAATTCATGGACCTTGGTTATAAAAAGCACTTTATGAATTTGACTCCAAAGGCAAGGGAAGTGAAGGCAAAGATAAATGAGTGGGACTACATCAGACTAAGAAGCTTTTGCACAGCAAGAGAAACTGACAGCAAAACAAACAGCCAACTAAATGAAGATAATATTTTCAAACAACAGCTCAGATAAGGGCCTAATATTCAAAATATGCAAAGAAGTCATAAAACTCAACAACAAACAAACAAACAATCTAAAAAAAATGGGAAGAGGACATGAACAGACACTTCTCCCAGGAAGAAATACAAATGGCCAACAGATATATGAAAAGATGCTCATCTTCATTAGCTATTAGAGAAATGCAAATCAAAACTACAATGAGATACCACCTCACACCTGTTACATTAGCTATTATCAACAAGACAGGTAATAACAAATGTTGGAGAGTTTATGGGGAAAAAGGAACCCTCATCCACTGTTGGTGGGAATGTAAAGTAGTACAACCATTATGGAAGAAAGTATGGTGGTCCCTCAAAAAATTAAAAACAGAGCTCTACCATATGACCCAGCAATTTCTCTACTGGGTATATACCCCCCAAACTCAAAAACATTGTTATGTAAAGACACATGCAGCCCCATGTTCATTGCAGCATTGTTCACAGTGGCCATGACATGGAAACAACCAAGAAGCCCTTCAATAGATGACTGGATAAAGAAGATGTGGTACATATATACTATAGAATACTACTCAGCCATAAGTAATTATGGATAAACCTTGATAACATTATACTGAGTGAAATAAGTTAATGAGGAAAACTAAGAACTATATGATCCCATACATAGGTGGGACATAAAAATGAGACTCAGAGACACGAACAAGAGTGTGGTGGTTATGAGTGGGGGAGGGAAAGGAAAGGGAGGGGATGGGAAAAGAGGAGGAGCACAAAGAAAACCAGATAGAAGGTGACGGAAAACAATTTGACTTTGGGTGATGGGTATGCAACATAATCAGATGTCAAAATAACCTGGAGATATTTTCTCTGAACATATGTACACTAATTTATCTATGTCACCCCATTTCAATTAATAAAATTTAAAAAAATGAGACTTTATGATTTTGAAATAAGACTTGTTCCTCATTTTTAACATAAAATTCAGACTTCTTAGAACTAGAAGGTAAAAAACAAGAACTAAATACATCAAGATTAGGGTAGAGAACATATTTAAGATATTTTTATTGTATTTGACAGATAGTAATTAAAATATGAAAGATACAATTCTACTTGCTTTATTTTTACCTGTTTCGTTTTTCTCTGTATCATGTTGTGCCTTTTCAAATACTGTGGAAGAATTATGTGTCTTTGAGGGTAGCTTCTCAAATTTCTTTCTACATGGAACTTTTGGTAATGTCATGGAATTGTTAACAGGTTGGTCAGAGCCCACTGCAAAAGAAAGAAGTTACTTCAAAAATATAAGAAAAAGGTTTTTTTTTTGAAATAAGAACACTAATAATATTTGTCTTTATATTAGAATCATATATAATATAAGTGGTTTTAGAAAATGATACATATGTATTATACATTTCTTTAAAATTGGGTTGAATATATAAATTAGTGTCTTAGATATTAATGTTATTACCTTACATGGCTATTATAAGGAGTAATGACTCAATTTGGGTAAAAGGCAGAACAGATGCTAGCTATTAATGTCATTATTAAGAAGAAAAAGGAACATCCCGTATTGAAATCTAGATAAATCTATGGAATGTTTCAGAAAATTTCTAGAAATAAATGGAAAATTAATAACTATGTTCTAATAAATTTTTATCATGATGATGAAAGAAAAACACTTATGATGATGTACATTATTTTTATTTAACTTAATTCCAACTTTTTGAGTTACATGAGTGACATTACCAATTGATGTTCATTTACTTGTCTCCATTAATGAGATATTGTCAGCTAAAACCTATTTATGTTTGAATATTATTAGATCAGGGTAGAAGTGAAAGCATGGGATACACTTATTTTGTATTGATCTGTTTGAACTCAATAATGATAGATATCTTGATGATCCAAGAAAAGAGGCAAGGTAAAGAAAAAATTAACTGTGAGTAGATGCACAGCTAGTTTCCGTTATAAATATAATAAAATGTGTACTTTAAACAAGCTCAAAAAGTAAATTATGGCCTTTATTAGTGTATTGCCCCTAACAATTTATTCAAATATTTTCTCCATCTAGGGGTTGTCTGTAAATATAACGTGGTTTTGCTGATGTTTTTATAATGTTAATAATATTTACTTTAAAAATTCTGACTCCCTTTCCCTCTTTAGTGCTGACCCAACTAGTAGTAATATTCATTTTACCTGGTAAAATGAAGTCACCAACAAAGAATGAAATAAAGAGCAAAAGAAAAACCTTCATTATTAAGGATTTCTTAGGATACAAGAGTCCACAGATCTTCTGTTTCAACTCAGGTGCTGTTGAAATAAGGAAGTCTTGATTATTGAGGCTTATCAAGAATAAGAACATTTTTGCTTGGTTACATACTGCCATGTTCAAAGAGACAGTGGGTAGAAAAACCTGGTACACTGTCACAGAAAATGTTACTGGAAAATGTCATCTACTGATTCTTTTTGAGGTCAGTATCTCTAAGAAACTTTAAAAGTTGGCAATATTATGGGTATAAATTGCTGAGTGACCAAAGATTGAAAATAATTTTGTAGCAATTCACATGATGTTACAGAAGTGTGTATTTTTATATAATCACATTTAATATTTTAATTCCCTAATATAAAAAATGAATCTCAGTACAATGAAACATCCAAAATATAATTCTAAATTAAAATTAACACTGAGGATATTTTATTTTACATACAAAGTATTGAGATGCAGAGTGGTCAGGTGATTTCATAATCCATATCAGTTTTTATTTAAAATATATATGAAGACAGATAATGACAATATATGTTTGGAAATTATCTTACATACCTGAAGAAACGTTTATCCCCTCAAGTAGAATTTATAAATGTCAATGTATAAATATTCCATGTTGTAGAATCAGATTGCATTTCTTTCTCTTCTTTGTCCTGTGTAGTTTGAACTTATTTTTTACCCCATTTACTAGTTTTCACAGTCTAATATAGTAGGTACTTGAGAAGAGCAGCTGAAATTGTTCTCCAGATCCCATCAGCAGATGTTAAGAGCAACAGTCCATTGAACCCCTCCTACTACACCCAACATGATTGAAAATTTCACCATCATCTGACATAGAGTAAGACAATTCATTTAAATCTGTTTTCATTTAACTTCAATAAAAAATAAAAAAAAGAGACCTCCCATGTGCCTACTGCTGATCTAGTTGCTATAGTATAAATGTAAAATTGATAGCATATTTGATTGTTGTGGATAAAAAAGTGATAGTTAAGTCACTGAAACTAAATTTTAAGTTCTGTTAAAAATAATATATTGGTACCTTCTCTGTTATCAGAACTCTTTTTTGGCTTTTTTTATTCTATTCTTTTTCAAAGATAATACAAACATAATATGTTGTTACCTTCTTCCAAGAACTGAAGCTTATTAATGCTATATTTTAGATATTGTTTTTATTAAACCTAAAGAAAAAAAAAACACATCAAAATAAAAACATTACTACTTCTTCATTTAAGATGCTTTGTGCCTGACTAGGTGGTGGAGCAGTGGATAGAGCGTAGGACTGGGACACAGAGGACCCAGGTTTGAAACCCTGAGGTCACTGGTTTGAGCGTGGGCTCATCTGGTTTGAACAAGGCTCACCAGCTTGAGCCCAAGGTCCCTGGGTTGAGCAAGAGGTCACTTGGTCTGCTGTAGCCCCCTGGTCAAGGCACATATAAGAAAGCAATCAATGAACAACTAAGGTGCCACGACAAAGAACTAATGCTTCTCATCTCTCTTTCTTCCTGTCTGTCACTATCTTTTGCTCTTTCTGTCTCTGTCACAAATATATATATATATATATATATATATATATATATATATATATATATATATATATTTATTTATTTAATATATTTATTTATATATACTATAAATATATATGCATATATTTCTTGACCCAGATCCTATGTAGAACATTAAAACCATACTTTTTTTTGAACAAGTAAGTAGTCTCAATATTTTGACGTAAATGTCCAACACAATGAACCCATTCTAGAGAATCTGTATCACAAAGCAGAACTAGACTATTATGCTCAAATTATATTATTTATATATGAGAATACATGTTATTTAAGTTGTTTTTATTTAAAGATAAAAAATTAATTTAAATCTTAGGCTGCTGAATAATTTAGGAATGCTTAAATTAATTGATCACCATTCTATGATCATCTCATGGTCATTTCAGATACAGTTTTCAAACAGAATAAAATAACCTTGTCAATGTTCTGAGTAACTCAGAACATTTTTGAAAAGACATGCAGGCCCTGGCCGGTTGGCTCAGTGTTAAAGCATTGGCCTGATATCTGGATGTTCTGGGTTTGATTCCCGATCAGGGCACACAGAAGAAGTGACCATCCCATTCTCCATACCTTCCTCTCTCTGTTTTCTTTCTCTGTCTCTCTCTTCCCCTCCATAGCCATGGCTAGGTAGGAGCAAGTTGGCCCCGGGCACTGAGAATGGCTCCATTGTTACCTCAGGCACTAGAATAGCTCAGTTGTTGAGCAACAAAGCAATGGCCCAGATGGGCAGAGCATCGTCCTATAGGGGGTTTGCTGGGTGGATCACAATCGGGTCATATGTGAGAGTCTGTCTCTTTGTCTCTCCACTTCTCACTTAAGAAAAAAAAAAGCCATGCAAAGAAATATATGACAAGTCAGTAGGATAAAAGCCATACGTGTATGGAAATAGTTTCTTATATGTCTTCTGAGTGTAATATTTTCCCTTAATACAAAGTTCAACATTGAAGATTGACTATTACAATATTTCTAAACTAGGGATAATGTGGATCTAATAAGGGAAACGCAGAATATGGAGATTAAAGTAAAAACTAATTCATCAAGTACACTAAGTCCTTTATCCTGCTTCATTTTCTCCTCACTTCCTAATTTTCCTTATTAAATTATAGAGGAGCTAATTATTAGCACAATTAGTAGTAAGGGTCTACAGCTTTTAGGTTTATCAAAAACCACATGATCTTGGTCTGACCTGTGGTGGCGCAGTGGGATAAAGTGTTGACCTGGAACCCTGAGGTCGCTGGTTCAAAACCCTGGGTCCTCTCCCTTCTCTCTTTCTCTCTCTTTCTTTCTTCTCTGGAAAAAAAATTGAATATAGTCTTTAAAAAAAACCAAAACAAAACAAAAAACCCACATGACTTTGGATAGTGAAAATGCACGAACTGTATTTGCCTTCTGCTTAATGAGGAAGGAGGAGAAGAACTTCCCTTTCAGCTACTGAGAACATCCTCTTTAGAAGCAAAATCTCCCCAATTAAGCTTGCCCTTATTCTTAAGAAATTATGTTATTTTTAATCACCATGAAAACAAACTTTAATTTTTTCAAACAGTTTACAGAAAGAAGAAAATAGAAAATTCAAACTAAGAAATCAACTTTAAGAAAAATAACTATGAAAACAGAGATAGAGAATTACAAATTTAACAAGTTGTTTCTTGTTTAACAGAATGGCCCAAATTGTTTCATTATTTCTATTCAAAATCAAGGGGCGCAATCACTGGGAAAAGCTCCTCCATCTCATATGGATTTATAATTGGCAGCAGAAATGAAAAGGGTGAACTATTCTCACTGACCAGTTTTGCTGTTGTTGTTTTTAAGTGAGGGGGGGAGATAAAGAGGTAGACTCCCACACATGCCCAGACCAAGATCCACACATCAATCAGCCCCTGTCTGGGGGCAGTGCTCAAATTAACCAAGCTATCCTTAGCACCTAAAGCTGACACTCAAACCAATCGAGTCCCTGGCTACAAGAGGCAAAGAGAGAGAAAAATGGGAGAGAGAGATGAAGAGAAGCAGATGGTCATTTCTCATGTGTATACTAACTGAGGATTGAACTTGGGACATTTGCACACTGGGCTGATTCTCTGTCCACTGAGCCAACTGGCCAGGACTCTCATCAACCTTTCCATCACATTTTTGCCTTGTAACCATCAACTGTGTTCTTTTGTCCCACAGTACCAAGAGTCTGGATCCATTTCTGTATATTTAACATGTTCAAAAGCATATCAAACATTATTACAAGGACTGAAGAAGTAGTGTTTACAGAAAATAAAGAAAAGATAGTAAACTGCTCGCTTTTGAATTGTTTTAATATTTTTTTCTTAAAGAGTAAAAACAGGTTTAATTTAATCCTCATTTGTTTCTTCATATAGTAGCTATTTGTATATGATAAGTACTCTTTACTTAAAAGATTTATAATACAGTTAATATTCTTAATACAGTAAGAAAGTACACTTCTCTCCTGACCTGTGGTGGCACAGTGGATAAAGCGTCGACCTGGGAACACTGAGGTCGCCAGTTCAAAACCCTGCACTGGTCTGGTCAAGGCACATATGGGAGTTGATGCTTCCAGCTCCTCCCCCCTTTCTCTCTTTCTCTATCTCTCTCTCTCACTCTGTGTCTCCTCTCTAAAATGAATAAATAAATAAATAAAAAATAAAAAAAATAAAAAAAATAAAGTACACTTCTGTTTCTTTAAGAAATTGTCTTTATTAGTTTTAATATGAGGAATGGATATTTAATTTTACTAAATACTATTTTATATAATTGATTCTGTCATATACTTTTCCTTCTTTATTAGGTTAATGTGATTTAAGGATCACATTAAAGGATGCAGGTTTAAATCTTTAAGATATCAAGTTTTAAAATTATTCTACAACAATTTAATTGATTCCTAAATATGTATTTTATATTCCTAATATCAGAATGTTGAATCTTAATGTTCAGGGACATCAGAATTATAACAATTTAGAACTTGAAGTATTGTAAGAAATAATATTATAGATGAAGACACAGAAAACCAAAGAGGTTATGTGATGCACTATAACATATATTCCTTATAATTTATTAAAAGTAAAAATTCACTTATAGATTTGTAAGTTTACCTAGCCAAAATGGACTACTTGGATAAAAGTTTTTTAAAGCAGACATACAATAATAAAGGTTTCTTTTTTTTTTTTTAACCAAACTTCATGACTCTGATTTTTTTTCTCCCAAATAACTCAGAATTCATAACTGTAAAATTTATTTAGGGTATTATTTAAAGGATTAAACTCTAGTCCTCTGATGTTAGTACTGAAAATAGAGATTGACTACTTTTCACAACCCTCCAAGAGTGCCCGAAACGTGGGAATGAACAGGCTCATCCACAGGAGTCTCGATAATCTTTGTTTAAAAGCAACAAAATTATTATCCACAGTGTCATGGAATAGTAAATAATTTCAGGATGCATAAACATTCTATACAGATAACCTAATAACTAGTGAGATAGTTGATTTACCAAGAGATTGAGTTCCTCCTCAATCAATTTTTTCCCATATCACCTAAGAGTAAAATTCTAGTCTTTAAACCAAAGTTTTGGAATTTGATTATCATACATGTTCTTGCTGGGAAAATAAAAGATTGAGCATTTTCTTAATTGTATTGATTTTTTTCTTATTCCTTCCCCAAAAAAGATAACAGATATGAGATTATTCCTCTACTCAGGGGCTGAAGCCAATTAAATTACCTATTTGTGAACCCACATTTTCCAAATCTGAGAGGAGAATATGGCAAAAAAAATGTTGGTGCTGATTCATTAGGAGGCTTTATGAATGAGGACTAAATCCATGTAAAACATGAAAATTGCTTTCTAACCTGACTGGGAATGTAAGGCTGAGTGTGTGTGTGTGTGTGTGTGTGTGTGTGTGTGTGTGTGTGTGTGTGTGTGTGTGTGTTTTACAGAGACAGAGAGAGTCAGAGAGAGGGATAGATAGGGATAGACAGACAGGAATGGAGAGAGAGGTGAAACATCAATCATCAGTTTTTCGTTGCGACACCTTAGTTGTTCATTGATTGCTTTCTCATATATGCCTTGACCATGAACTTCAGCAGACCAAGTAACCCTTTGCTCGAGCCAGCGACCTTGGGTCCAAGCTGGTGAGCTTTGCTCAAACTATATGAGCCCTCGCTCAAGCTGGTGACCTCGGGGTCTCGAATCTGGGTCCTTCCGCATCCCAGTCCAATGCTCTATCCACTGTGGCACCACCTGGTCAGGCTAAGGCTGGGTTTTGAAATTAATTTGACCTTCAATATTTTAGCTCTTCAATATTCAGTCTTTATTTTTTTGTCAAGATGGTAGGCACAATTTTTAATTTAGGTTTTGTCACCTAAATGGCAATTAGTGTCAAAATCCTCATAATCACTACTATTTCTTGAAAACTAATGAAATAGAAGCTGTACTTTAGAGATCTTATCTAGAATACACAAACAACCTCATGAGGTATTATTTTCAAACGTTTATAGATGAAGAAGAGGTACATAACTTGGCCAAAATCACAGAATAAATCAAAGGGCTAGAATTCTTACTCTGCCATGTTTTATCCAAAAAGATATAATCATAGTCACTAGACTTTGATCAAGTCATATCATTTGTTCATATTTCTCTTTTCTCATCAGTAAGATAATGGAGTTGAAAATTTTTGGTGACTTTCAAACTGTGTAAGTATAGATTTTTAAAATGAAATTAAATCTATAATCTTTATTTACAAAAATCAAGCTGCAGGAAGAGAAGAAAGATTCAATAAGTCTCTGAATCTTTCCATCCCTCTGGTCTGGAATCAGTTTTGTGATAATCTTGGCTTCTATAGAAAACTTACTTTGAAAATTACAAGAATATAGACCCTTTGAGCCTATCCAATTCCTTCTGTATGTCTCCTCTACATTTCTGCTATAAAATCTATTTTTACTAAGGAAACTTATAAATCTAGTAAAGGATTTTATAGTAAACAATTTTAAATGAACAGCATGAGGCAGCTGAGGAGAGAATATGGGTTAACTCTTCCTTCTATTACATTCTATTTTCTGTTTCTCAGCAGATACTTCAGAGATATAAATATGCCTGACATGAAGACATTATTTAGACCATCCAAAAGACAAAAAGCACATCATATCAGACCTACTTCTGTCCCAGCAAACAGAGAGGACATACTCTTTTTGCACAAAGACTCTTGATCAAGAGGTGGTATTCACATTCCCCTCATCATGACTAAATTTCAGATAGTTTCTTTCTGATAATAGGCCCCTGACTTCCCTTCTTCTAAAACATTTACTTTAGAAAAGTTGCAATTACAAATTCTTCCTCTGCTCCTGTGAGATCTAAGTATTCTCCCAGTCTCTAGCTAATTCTACAATCCAGGATGTTTTTCTCAAGGACCTCCCCAAGGAACAGATGACAGCCATGGTTGGCTAGCTTCTGAGGTCAATGGCAGAAAAAAAAAGTGGAAAAGTACATAAATCTAGATTTTAAGATTTGAATGAAGATGAGTATGCTTTTGTGGAATACACAATAAAGAATGTGATGGATTTCAAATAAGAAGATACCCATTACTTCTATATATATATATATATATAACTTTACCAAATATTCAGATGGGGGAGAAAAAACTCTCTATGAATAAAGGCTCATACAGATATGCTGTCATTTGAAGAAAAGAATAAGAGGCTTTGCAACAGTATGATAAAAAGGGAAGAAGTAATCAAATCAAATGAGAAATAAGTTCAAAGTTAAGGAAACCACTCAAAATTTATATAGTAGGAAGAGGTAAAATTGAGGTGACTTTGAAGTAATAATGCTTTTTTGTGATCTCCAAGTTGGAAACTATGTTCATGCTGGTCATAAGGTGAAACTACTAAGGCTCAAGACCCAAGAACGCCCTGTACTATCAAGCACAGATAACAAATTTAAATGAAAATGAAAAGTTCTAAGTGAACATTATGTAATATTTCAATCCAACCACATGGCTATTTCAAAATAAATAGTTTCTCTTTGATCCAAATCTATGCTCCACTGATATTCTAAGTAGTGGCAGTCATTAGATTAGGAATACAATTTTGTTATGTGTTAGCAATAATAAAAGTTATGTCTTTGTATGAGACAAAAAAAATAAAAATAAAAGCAATTAGGTCACATAGGCATGGAAAAAAATAGAAAGTCTGAGAACTGACTTGAGACTCATGGTTATTAAACATTTTTTGACTTACAGATGCCATGAATATTTAAGCTAGGAGTGAAAGAAATTTGGCTGCAGAGAAAGACATGGAGCAATGTTGGAATTTTTCATGCGCACTTAATATTTATGTAAAAATTTTTCTCGTCCCTTCAGTTACTGCAGCAACTTCTCTGAGCTCATGTTCACAAGAGCAGGTGAAGTGGACTCACCACCAGTATAAGCCCCAGAATGTACAGGGTAGAAACCAAAGAGTCATAGCATAATCACCTTCTTTCTTCTTTCCTTTAATTTGAGGTTAAGAAAATAGCCTCCTCCTCATTTTTTAAAAGGAAGATGCTCATCAAAGCCTTTCTTTTATGCTTAATATAGACTGTTTTCAGGGGATTAGTAAAAAGTTCTGGAGAAAATTCTATTTTCCTCTTAATTGAGAGACAATTTTATGTTCACAAGCCTACTGGAACACTGTGGTCTCTAAATCATAAAAAATGTTAAATAAATATATATATATATATAATATATATATATAACACTAAAAATGTTTATATATATATATATATATATATATATATATATATATATATATATATATAGTCCTTTATACCTCTCAATGTCTTCCTTGAGAGGGAAGACTCAGGTAGAAAAAAATACATAATGCCTCTTTTATGCTCAAAATATCCCTAAAATAAAAGGGGAAATCACTTATTGTGCATCACTATGTTGAGCATTACACAAAACACTTTCCATTTGGTCCACTTCTCATAATAACCTTGTTGGATGGGTATAGCTATCTATCTCCCTTTAAAGAGAAGAGAAACTTAGATTAAGAGACGATGTATTATTTAGATTCTGCTAAATGCTATTACAAGGCAAGCTAGATAAAAATAATGCCTGAAACCTGGTAAAAATTTATTCTTGTCTCTCTAATGTCAAAATATTTAACACTGATTGGTAGGGTTGTAAAGTAAGCCCCGATGGTAGGCTTTTCTTTTTGCTGAGGCATGCACTTCACAAGTGGCTATCATGAATGAACACATTGCCAGCCACACCTTACATAAAGAGCCAAGCCTCCTCCCCACAATGAAGCTCTTTTGTTTTAGAATTTTTGGTTCTCTCTCTCTCTCTCCTTCTCTTTCCCATAAACCTCCTTCCCAACCTCTCAACCTCTCACTGTGTGGCCCCAGGTGTGTCCTCCAACTTCTAGGTCCTATAAGTAATAACTTTTTTTTTCAAAGTTTCCTGGTGGTTATTGCTAAAGGGTGTTTTACATTCATAAGAACAACAAGGGCTGGACCAGCTACAACACTGGTTATCAATAGGTTAAGACCAGCACACAAAACCAGAGGGTCTCTCTTCCAAGAATTTATTTAGGCATCCAGGTCCTTTTTCATCTTAGGATTCTATCACTTTCAACTGATGGGTTTCAAGATGACTGAGGAAAAGCCAAGAAAAACAGAATCCCACACTGGAATCTTTTATGGATTTTTCCTAGAAATGGTTTCTACTACTTTCTTTAACCATAACTCATTCATTTGGCTACTTTTAACTTTAAGTTAGCCTAGAAAATGCATTTTAGTGTGATCTCAGAAAGGAGAGAAAATAAGTTTGGGAAGAACTAGCCAGTCTCAAGTACACTAAAATTTTCTAGTCATCAATATGCATTTAAATGTTTGTTCCACGGGTTAGACAACCTCTCTCCCTCCCTAAAGGAGACAGACAGTTCAAAATCTCATTCTAACAAAGCCTCCATCTAAAATTCCAACATCTTCTAGTCCTCTGTAGTCATTTCTCTGAGGTCTGGAGGTGACACAGTAAAATACAAGTTATCTTTCAGAAGACAGGTATAAGAATAATCATAATAATATTATTTGTAGTAGCATATTATTAGAAATAAGTTTCATGGAAGAAAATAAATACATTGTGGTATAATTGAAATAGTTAATTAACAATGAAAATGAATTAACTCCAGCTACATCCAAAAATATAAATTATACATACCTAATATGACTAAGTAAATTCACATAGGTATGAAATTTCTGAAGATCGTGAGGCAATATTGGGAATATAAGACAATTTTTGGAGAAGGGAGAAAGGAAGGTGAGGTATTAGAGTTCAGAAGTAGAATGGGGGATTTATAGGTAGTTGAGGGGTAATGTGTAACACAGCAGGAAAATTCTTGCTAGGTGACTCAGAACCAAAGGAACATAGGGTTACCTAGCTAACAGGCTCGGAGTCTTCCTAACTCATGCTAGTGTGAAGCTTGTTAAGGTGATTAAGCCAGGGCTCCCTTCCTGAAGCAAGTTTTTCAGCCTTAATCTCTTGGATAGGAAAGGAGGGAGAGTCAAAAGTTGTTTCTGAGTCCTTTTTCTTAATAAACAGCTTAAGCTCAATATCTCTAAAAGGCAGTTTTGTAGTAGCAAACCTTTGGTTCCCTTTACATATTCTTGTACACGCGTGAGGACAACTGTAATCAGAGTAAAATAATGGCCAAGTTATTGGTTAGGCAAATGAGGAACTTGATATACTTTCTCCAAGCTTCTCAAGTCCAATGCCAGTCTTTGCAAGGGTGAAGACTCAGAATTTTCCATGCGCACTTGGGAGCATAAGCAGGGACACACAGAAGTTAGCTGAGAGTCTAACGGTGATGTAGTCAGAAATGATAGTAATCATAGTGTTACCATAGTCAGCTGAAGTAAACAAAAGAAGGGAAGCTAGACTGGCTGGGCCTGACTGAGTCTGGAAGTCACAATCAGGCTTCAGTCTGGGAGGTATAGCTTCAGACACCCTAGGAGACAGTCTAACTCCCACCTAGGAAATTAATATCCCTCTTCATGCCCCTCATTCAACTGTGAGTGGACTGTCAGGGGAAGAATAAATAATAAGAGAGAAATTCATCAACAGATGAATTTGGGTGCATATCCATTAGAAGCCAAGGTGGCACAGGCGAGATAAACACATGTGCAGTAGAAATCAGATGATGCAGTAACACTTTAGGACCGGAGCAATAGGAACCAAAATGGCAACATCAAAGGGAGGAGTCTAGCCTGCAGAACCTGAGGAAAAGATCAGATTGAATGGGGGAAAGACCCAATTCTAGCCTACAAAGGATTAGGAAAGAGATTGGTTAGTTTGAAAGAAAGCCTGCTCTCTCCTCAGCCCAAGGTAATATAATGAAAGTTTAACAAAGGCCTGTCTCAATGGCATACATTCACTTGTGTGTTTGCATGCTTTCTTTCTCCATAGCAGTCATGTGGCTCCAAGCACTGGTCCAAATATGGGTGCAAGCATGGACTTATGTGTGGCACCACAGTGCCAGCCAGGAGTAAAGACTATGCTGCAATACTGGAGCCCAAGGTGATGGCATTACAGTTTTGAATCCTGACTCTCCTGGTCATCCCTAATGCTCACCAGGCCCATGACTTCTTCCACAGTGAATCCAAGCTGTGCCATCTAGTTGTGGATGAGACACCAGGGAGAGACACGTAGGGATAGTTCTTTATTTTTGCTCCAATAAATTTTATCACTATACCTCTTCTTCCTATGTGTGCGTCTCCAAAATGCTTTTCTTGTGCCTCCATGAAAGAACCCTATTTCCATTGGTAACATTAGGAACAAATTTACATTGAATTCAAGGAGAGCCAGAATCTGAGATTAAGTGGGAATTGTTATATCTGAGAGAGTCCCCAATGCCAGTGAGACCTGAGTTTGGTTCTAGTAAATGGGAAAGACTCCTCAGTCCTAACTTATAATGAAAAAGATAAACCATAATTTCAACAGTAAGAAAACTAAGATGCAAAATCCAAGAGGGCAAACAGAGCAAGTTGGCATAAAACATAACAATGGAACCTGACCAGGCAGTGGTGCAGTGAATAGAGAGACAGACTGGGACGTGAAGGACTCAGGTTCAAAGCTCCAAGCTCGCCAGCTTGAGTGCAGGCTCATCTGGTTTGAGCAAGGCTCACCAGCTTGAGCCAAGGTCACTGGGTTGAGCAAGGGGTTACTCAGTCTGCTGTAGCCCCTTTCTCCCCAGTCAAGGCACATATGAGAAAGCAATCAATGAACAACTAAGGTGCCACAACAAAGAATTGATGCTTCTCATTTCTCTCCTTTCTTGTCTGTCTGTCTGTCTCTGTCACAAAAAAAAGAAAAAAGAAAAAAAAAAAGGCAAGACCTAACAGTGGGGACCAGAAGGATCAGAGGATAGAACTGTAAATATCAAGGTCATTTCTTCTCTAACATATAGTCACATAAATTCCCTCTTATATATATTCAGATGTGACCTTGAAGTTGAACAGAGAAATGAGTGCTACTCTGAAAGACCAAGCATTAACTTAAAGGGACATTCTAAATTACTGTGTGGGCCTGAGTTAAACAAATAAATTGGTAGGGAATGGAGTTCCCTATTATCCCATAGAATGGCACTCACAAATTCCTTATGTGAAAAATAAAGAAAATGTATTCCTTTTGAATATCTCAGTTCAATGTGAGTAACTGTGACTTCATAAGATAGTGAAAGCAAATCAATAAATTGTCAAATGACGGCAGTTTAAAAACTTTTGAAAAGTGTTTTGTAACCACATACAGCTCAAAAGTTTATGTTTTCACATGTTAGACCCTACTTTGATTATTTGATTCAAAGCACTAGAAATAAATTTCTAAAAATAAAAAATATATTTTCCTGTTAAAGAGTATAAATGTTGCCTGACCAGGTGGTGGCGCAGTGGATAGAGCGTCGGACTGGGATGCAGAAGACCCAGGTTCGAGACCCCGAGGTCGCCAGCTTGAGCGCGGGTCCATCTGGCTTGAGCAAAAGCTCACCGGCTTGGACCCAAGGTCGCTGGCTCCAGCAAGGGGTGGCTCGGTCTGCTGAAGGCCCGCGGTCAAGGCACGTGTGAGAAAGCAATCAATGAACAACTAAGGTGTCGCAACAGCAACAAAAAACTAATGATTGATGCTTCTCACCTCTCTCCGTTCCTGTCTGTCTGTCCCTATCTATCCCTCTCTCTCTCTCTGTCCCTGTAAAAATAAATAAATAATAATAAAAAAAGAGTATAAATGTTATATTATCCATGATATTTTTATATTCCAGTTGATTGCAATATATAGTGTAATAGTTTGTTTGCCTTTGCAGTGAAAATCTCTAGCTAAAGAGAATATAACTTTCTGCTGAGGTTTTTGTAAAACCATTTCACACTGTATTTATTATGTCATGGGAACCCATAATGCTTAAATCATTTATTTTTATTTTATATTTAATATTATTGCTCATTTAGTGTTTCAACCTATGTTCTTCACACTTTTCAATAATTGCCATTAGATTTTACCTTCAAAAATTATCTCTCTTTCTCTTATCTTTAATGTCTTGTTTGTTTTTAAGTATACCCCATTTTCTTCAAAGTAAGAATAAGGCAAAAGACTTTATTCAGTGAGTATTTGATGTAAGGTTCTGTTCTGTGAAGATATATGTATAGTAGAGCTTTGAGCTTTAGGTCATACAAAACTTGGCCAAGCTTTATATCACATAAACTTCTGCTATTAAGAAAGATTTGTTAATATATTGCATACTATCAGAGCACTTCATCAATATTCAAGACAAAAAATCCCCTCTGATGCTAAAACCAAGAGTATTGAACCCTATCAATGATTTTATGCCAATATTTCCTATTTTCCATATTTAAGAAATGGGACAGGAAAGCTTTACTAAATGTCTTTCTTCTCATTTAAAATGAAACATTTTAAGTCATGAGACTTGCAAATATATTTTAAACAAAGAACATGATGGTCTTACGAAGGGATAAGGGAGCAAGATTTGCTGGATTGCTTGTCCAGAGTCAAATATGTATGGACTAGTGGAAGTCTTCTCTCAGTTTTCAAATCAAAACAATCCATTCAATGATAAACAAGTCATTTTCTTTTTTTAATATGGGTCTTGTGTTGAGAATGATTTACAAACTAAAAGCAGTCTGACCAAGACACTCTTAAATATCAAGAGACATATAATCTTGACACAAAATGAGAGCAAAATTTTGTTTGCCCTTTATTTGTTAGGAAAGTTAAATGTCTCAGAGCATTCAACTTAGAAAGGAAAAAATACTGCACAAAACACAACACTATTTCACCACTTAAAATGGCTCTGGAGTCTTCTATCAACTTCAGGAATTAGTTTAAAAATGTTGTCTGATTTTATTCAGTCTGCAACCAGCACGCAGCAGACCACCAGCTGTGAAATAAGGGTGTCGCGACCAACAGTTATTATAGCAGTAGCCATAAGTTTATTGCTTATTGGTACTAAACTTAAATCTTAGTAATTTTGAATTACTGAGTTAGCTTAGATTTATGGAGATGTGCCATCATTTAGAATGGCATTCATTCCAGAAGAGTATATTATCTAAACCAATTTTCTTATAGTGATGCAATTGCAATACTATAGTTACGGTTGTATCAGCATTTCCATTATAAAGTCCTATTTTCAGGGTTTTATAATTTGACCATAAACATTCTCTCCTTGTTGGCATTTGGCAAACAAGGTCTGAAGCACGGAACTTGAGTTTTCTTCTCCTTAAATGAAATTTAAAACATCCACACACACGTTTGATCTATTTAGCCACTTTAGTCTTTAACTCTGCAAACAACAGCAAGAAAAATACACCAACTATATCTAGACAGATAGATAGAAGTGGAGAAAGAACAATTATTCCAAATACCATGGTGATAGAAATTGTCAATTTATACCAGCTATGCTTTAATTTCCTGTGTGGTTAGGAAGACAAGTGGTTTGAAAATTTCACCAATTCTAATATGCAAACCAATAACTGGGACAAGTCACTTAACTTCTAAATGTCAAGTTTCTCATCTGTGAGATGAATAGAATTCTACCTCCCACACAAGAAAGGGAGAATCAAGTAAGAGAAAAAAAAAACACTTTTCAATTTTAAAAAGCTATAAGCACTTAATATTAGTTCTTTGGCTCACAGTACTTTCTTCTTCTAAGCTTAAAAATGTTATTGTCCACTTATTTAGATTTATTATACATGCATAGTTTTCCCCAAATACAAAGTTCGGGAGTAGAGTGCTTCTGTCTTTGTCTACAATGCGGCACAGTTAAATACTTATTGAATTAATTGATAAATTGGTTTTATATTTTCATTGAACTGAAAGTTGTTGCCTGACTTTCTTTTTGCATGGAGTCAGCCCTTCTAGTTGAAATTAATCCACCCTAAAAACATGATGGTCTCCCTCTAGTGATCAACAAAGAATATGCACATGTTGCACCAAGGAAAGGCCAGATATGTTGTTATGAGACAGATCCATGGGAATTTATTTACCCTGCACAACATCAATAGAGCATATAAAACAAATAGCAGGTCTTTAAAATCTAAATTATTCAATACAAAAGAGGAAGGCATTCTTCAGTGTTGAAATACAACAAATAATGAAGAAAGTAGGCTAATTTACAGGCTGCTTAAATTTAATCCTGGCTCTGCTACTTGCTAGCTTTGTAAACTAACAGTATACTTAGTAACTCTACTGGTCAGTTTCCCACCAGTGAAATTAGGAATAAAGATAGCATTTGCATTTGAGAGTCATTGTAATAATTACATGTGAGAATCCACAACAATCTTTGTTCATGTTAAGTATTAGAAAAAAGGTAGTTATTATATTGTCCTTTCTGCTGTCCCATTCTAGGTATAATATTCTTTCCCAAATTGTTATTTATGAAAAGTCTATTCTTTAAACTGTTTTTCTCTGAATATTTTGTTTCAGTAAGTTTAAAAAATTGTAAAAATTTTTTAAAAGTTGAATGTTATACTATGTAAGGTATAGAATATAGGATAGTTGTTCCCTTCAACAAACTTATAATATATTTTTTCACTTATAATTAAAGAATGCCATTAAGAAACAGAAGGTCGTAGGCTGAGCATTGCATGGGGAAACAGAAGCAAAGATTATGGTCTTTACTACTTAGAAATTTACATTCACCTGGTAGAATTGTGCTATATCATGTTGGGATTGTAGTGTTGGAAGTATACAAATTAAGCTCTGGGATAGTTATGTGGGTTTCACCCTGATTTGTGTCATCCCCTTGCTCTGTAACCTTCAGAAAGTTCCTGAACATTTCTGTGCCTCAATTTCTTCATTGACCTTATGCTGAGTAATTTCCTTAAAGTATGCAGTGAACATTCCAAATACTAAGTGGACGTTAAACATGTTTCATTATAACCACTGTTATCCACTTTATCTTGGATTCTGATGTTCAACTAAAAAAAGATGAATGCTGTTTACTTGAGCTTTGCTAGAGTGAGCAAGTTGGATAATGATGTATCTTTGAAGCTTACCCCATTAGGATATACCCATGGCAGGTGTAGAACCCTATCCATGATAGCCAGTTAGTGATGAATTGTTTTTTGTGGTGGTGGTGGTGGTGATTTGCTGGGGAAGGAAAATCTAGACTCATATTGTATAGCCTCCAAAATGTACAGGAGACCATAGAAGTTTCTACTCCTAAAGGTATCTAAACTTTCTGGGTCTTCTCACACTCATAGAAAAGAAAGAATCCCATATGAAATTGAGCACTAAGGTAGGTTAAATTTGCTGAAAAGAAATAGTTTATGACTCAAGAGGAAGAAAAATTGTTTTCTATAAATTGTGAAGAAATGTAGACTTCTAGTGATCTATGTTCCCAGGAGTATATTCTGAGGTCAAAACTTCAGTGAGCTGTAAGTGAGACTATGTTGTTATGAAGAAAATAAAAGATACTATAATTTAGGTAGGTTGTCATTCTACAGTATATATAGGAAAGAATGAAAAATACATTGTATTCTCTGCCCTAAAACATTGATCATAGATGCAGGATGGCTCACAGTAAATGGAGATATTATCTAGGAAGTGCTTTATTGCTTCTAGGATGTTGTTTGTCTCTCCTTTTTCAAGAATTATTTCCCTAGGACTCAAGTCCTCAAAGACCAAGTTTCACATAGTTGCCTGCTATGGAATAGGAATGAATGGAGAAGACTATAAAAACCAACCAAACAAACAAAGAAACAAATAGTTAAGACGTGTTGCTTTAACTACGGTATCAGAGTAGTTAGAAGGGGATGGCTTTAGGACTGCCCACCTAATCGCCCAGGGTTCACTTCTGCAGATCACTTCAACTAACACTGTATGTGGACGATCTTCAGTTCTGCTTTTTAAAATTTCCCAGACATATATTTTATATTTGTTATGGACAGGTGCTAAATCCGGTGATTGGAATCCATACATATTTTAAAAATAGATCCATGTTCTTAAAGAGATTATGGTTTGGCGAAAGTAACTGAAAAAAATAAAACTCTAATAAAATGTGATATGTTTACATAGCAAGTTGGCAAATAATGTTTTGAGAATACTCAAGAGGAACAAGAAATGTTGAGAGCAACTCTAGAAATACATTCTGAAGAAAAACAGTTTCCCTAAAGCTTTTAGCCTGAATAATTTTTATCAGTTGAGGAAAGGAAGGACCATGTTACTGACTGAATAGGAAACAGAGGCACATGGCTTTGTTAGCACGGCCTTTCTCACCCCTTAGCTTCTTTCTCTGCAGACTGGGTTGTGTCTCAGGCACAGACACATGAATATTGATTAGTATTTACTCATGATGATCTGTCCTTAGGTTGGATGGCCGGCCACAAAAAGTGGGCACAATATGACCTAAGATGGCTTTTTTGAAACATAACTTTTCAAAGGTAGATCCTGAGACTGCGTGAGGGTGAAACTAGCAAATCAGTCTACACTCTTTGACTGAGTAACAGAGAGAAAATTTATTTACTTAACTATTTACTGATTGGCTACTCCTGAAACAGTGTGTAGTCCTCGCCTCCATAGAACTTATAGAATAGTGAAAAAGAGTCACTAGCAAATTGACAATTAAAAAGGGGTAGATGACCCGTAACATAATTACAATATATACCAGAACACTGAGAATTTATAATATCAGGCATCTAATTCAGTATAATACAAGGAGTCTAGTCTACTAAAAATCTTTGAGATGTGATAGTAGTAAGAAGGGTTTGTAAAAGTTAGCTATAATAGAAATAAACTAATAAATAAGTTAGGCAGGAGGGAGTAGGCGGACGTACCAACTTCCAACTCCCAGAACCAAAGTGGATTACAACTCAATTTTAAGAACCATCACCTGGATAAACCAACTTTGAACAAAACTAAGTGGACTCTTCAACCAAGGAACACAGAAGAAGCCACATTGAGACTGGTAGGAATAGCGAAAACGCGAAGAGGGCTGCCCAGCTCCCCGGAGCAAACGGCAGCCCGGAGAGACCCGTGTGGCGGGAGGAGATTTTCGCGGAGAGGGAGGGACCTGGGTCCCAGGAACCAAGCCCCAGCCTGCAGTCCCAGAGCCAAGAAGAGGCGTTTGGACAGTTTTGAGCTGTGAAACAAGTGAGGGAGCTCCCAGGCCTACAGTGTGGAGTATTAGGTCCCTTCCTACTCTGCTGAGGGCTGCTTAAGGTTTTGGGGCGGCAGGACGCTGAAAGGCGGTTCTGTCGGCGTGGGCAGAGGCCAAGCGGTGGGAGATCGGTCTAGCCCAGAGGGTCGGAGGGTAAGCGTGAGAGCGGTCCGGAAGCTGCGGGCCCGCCTTTAATCCCACTTACGGGGACAAAGCGGGAGGCCAGGAACAGGCAGGCCCTGCGCAAGCCGGCCCTGACCGCGGGGACCGGGCTAGGACCAGGGACGGGCAGGGGCTCGTGGCTGAGCTGACGCTACCAGTCCGCCCCCCCCCCCCCCGCCGCCCGCCGGAGAAACCGCGGTTGGCCAGTATACGTGCGCGAGCGGGCTCCGAGCGCGGGAATGGGGTGGACCCCGAGACAGGCGGAGGCTCGCAGCTGAGCCCACGGCTGCTATCCCCATCCGGCCGGAGAAACCCCGGATAGCGTTAATACGTGCACGAGCGGGCTCCGAACGTGGGGGCGGGGTAGAGTCCGGGACGAGCGGAAGTACGCAGCTCGGCGGAAGCCAGCAAACACGCCCACCCCAATAAATCTTGGTTTCCGACCCTGTGCAAAGGGCCCTGGCCTCGAGGGCGGGGCTAAAGCTCCTGACGGGCAAAAGCTTACAGCTGAGAGCACGTCAAAAGCCCCGCCTAACCCGCGGAACTGTAGCGAGCAGGCTCCGACTGCTGGTTCTGGGCGGAAGTCCGGAAATAGGCTGGGTCCGCAGCTGAGGAAAGGTGCTCGCCTCTACCCTTGGTGCTAATCTTGTGGCTTCAGTGACAGCCCCTCCCACGGAGGAGAGGCAGAAATCACAGCAAAAGCCACAGTGGGCCGGCGCTGGCAACGCTCATACCCAACCACCCTAGGCGCCGGCAGAGGGGGTGGGGGGCCTACAGATAGACCACACCTAGAGAACACAAAGGCAACACCTACTGGACTCCAGTGGCCACAACTTGCTTATACACAGAAAAAATGGGCAGGCAGAGGAATGCAAACCAAATGAATCAAGAGAAATCCCCAGAGAAGGACCTGAATGAACCAGATATAACCAAATTACCAGAAGCAGAATTTAGAATAATGATAGTTAGGATGTTCAAAGAAATTAGAGCAACAATGGATAGTCATTATGAACACCTAAATAAAGAGATAACAAGTATAAAAAATGAAATTGAAATAATAAAAAAGAATCAGACAGAAATGACAAATACAGTATCAGAACTGAAGACCACAATGGAAGGAATTAAAAGCAGGATGGATGACGCTGAGGATCGAATAAGCGAGTTAGAGGACACAATAAACAAAGGCACAGAAGCAGAGAAGAAAAAGGAAAAGAGACTTAAAAAATGTGAGGAAACTCTAAGGGAGCTTTGTGACAACATGAAGAGAAACAACATTCGCATTATAGGGGTGCCTGAAGAAGAGGAGAGAGGACAGGAAATGGAAACTTTGTTCAATCAAATTATAGCAGAAAACTTTCCTAAATTAAGGCTGGGAAACACTCCACACATTCAAGAAGCACACAGAACTCCATTAAGGAGAAACCCAAAAAAATCTACACCAAGACACATCATAGTTAAAATACCAAAGCTAATGGATAAAGAAAAAAATTTTAAAAGCTGCTAGAGAAAAAAAGACTATCACCTACAAAGGAGCCCCCATAAGGATGACATCGGACTTCTCAACAGAAACACTTGAGGCCAGAAGGGAATGGCAAGAAATAATCAAAGTAATGCAGAACAAGAACCTACAACCAAGACTACTTTATCCAGCAAGGCTAACGTTTAAAATTGAAGGAGAAATAAAGAGCTTCCCAGAAAAAGAAAGCCTCAAGGAATTCATAAAAACCAAACCAATTCTGCAAGAGATACTAAGGGGCCTCTTGTGAACAGTTTAAAGGGAGGAAAGAATAGAGCAAAAGAAGAATACAGCTTTAAAGAATAAAATGGCAATAAACAACTACATATCAATAATAACCTTAAATGTAAATGGATTAAATGATCCAATCAAAAGACATAGGGTAGCTGCATGGATAAAGAAACAGGACCCATACATATGCTGTCTACAAGAGACACTCCTTAAAATAAAAGATGTTCATAGACTGAAGGTAAAAGGATGGAAAAAAATATTTCATGCAAATGGAAATGAAAAAAATCAGGGGTAGCAATACTTATATCAGACAAAATGGACTTTAAAACAAAGGCTGTAGTAAGAGATAAAAGAGGACACTACATAATGATAAAGGGAACAATTCAACAGGAAGATATAACTATTGTAAATATCTATGCACCAAATATAGGAGCCCCGACATACATAAAGCAGACTTTGATGGATATAAAGGGCGAGATTAACAGCAATACTATCATAGTAGGGGATTTCAATACCCCTCTAACAACACTGGATAGATCCTCAAGAAAGAAAATTGATAAAGAAACAGCAGACTTAAAGGAGACACTAGATCAACTTGATTTAATAGATATCTTCAGAACTTTTCACCCTAAAGCAGTAGAATATACATTCTTCTCAAGCGCTCATGGTACGTTTTCTAGGATAGACCACATGTTAGGACACAAAAATGGTCTCAATAAATTTAAGAAGATTGAAATCATATCAAGCATTTTCTCTGATCACAATGCCATGAAACTAGAAATTAACCACAAAAGAAAAACTGAAAAATACTCAAACACTTGGAAACTAAATAGCTTGTTATTAAATAATGAATGGATTAACAATGAGATCAAAGAAGAAATAAAAAAGTTTCTAGAAACAAATGATAATGAGCATACATCAACTCAAAATTTATGGGACACAGCAAAAGCAGTTCTGAGAGGGAAGTTTATTGCACTACAGGCATATCATAAGAAGCTAGAAAAAGCTCAA
The DNA here is from genome assembly GCA_037038555.1 of Rhynchonycteris naso. Classification (NCBI taxonomy): domain Eukaryota; kingdom Metazoa; phylum Chordata; class Mammalia; order Chiroptera; family Emballonuridae; genus Rhynchonycteris; species Rhynchonycteris naso. The sequence continues at coordinate 16,387,383 of CM073000.1, forward strand.
ATAAGCAACTTGACCCTGCATCTAAAAGAACTAGAAAAACAACAACAAATAAAACCCAAGACAAGTAGAAGAAAGGAAATAATAAAGGTCAGAGCAGAAATAAATGACATAGAGGCTAAGGAAACAATACAGAGGATCAATGAAACAAGAAGCTGGTTCTTTGAAAAGGTAAACAAGATTGATGAACCTTTAACTAGACTCACCAAGAAAAAAAGAGAGAGGACTCAAATAAATAAAATTAGAAAGGACAGTGGAGAAATAACAACTGACACAACAGAAATACAAAGCATTGTAAGAAAATACTATGAAGAACTATATGCCAAAAAATTAGACAATCTTGGTGAAATGGACAAATTTCTTGAATCATATAACCTTCCAAAAATCAATCTGGAAGAATCAGAACACCTAAACAGACCAATTACAGCAAATGAGATCGAAACAGTTATCAAAAAACTCCCAAAAAAGAAAAGTCCTGGGCCTGATGGCTACACAAGTGAATTCTATCAAAAATTCAAAGAAGAACTAACTCCTATTCTCCTCAAGCTATTTCAAAAAATTCAAGAGGAAGGAAGAATTTCAAACTCCTTTTATGAGGCGAGCATAATTCTGATCCCAAAACCGGGCAAAGACAACACAAAGAAAGAAAATTATAGGCCTATATCCCTGATGAATTTAGACCCTAAAATTCTCAACAAAATATTAGCCAACCGGATCCAGCAATATATGAAAAAAATCATACACCACGATCAAGTGGGATTTATTCTGGAGAGGCAAGGCTGGTTCAATATTCGCAAATCAATCAATGTGATTCACCACATAAACAAAAGGAAGGACAAAAATCACATGATAATTTCAATAGATGCAGAAAAGGCATTTGATAAAATCCAGCACCCATTCATGCTCAAAACTCTCAGTAAAGTGGGAATACAGGGATCATTCCTTAACATGATAAAGGCCATCTATGATAAACCGACAGCAAACATCATACTAAATGGACAAAGATTAAAAGCAATCCCCTTAAGATCAGGAACCAGGCAGGGTTGCCCACTTTCACCACTCTTATTCAACATAGTTCTGGAAGTCCTAGCTACAGCAATCAGACAAGAAGAAGAAATAAAAGGCATACAAATTGGAAAAGAAGAAGTAAAACTGTCATTATTTGCAGATGATATGATATTGTATATTGAAAACCCTAAAGTCTCAGTCAAAAAACTACTGGACCTGATAAATGAATTCAGCAAGGTGGCAGGATATAAAATTAATACTCAGAAATCAGAGGCATTTCTATACACCAACAATGAAATATCAGCAAAAGAAATTAAGGAAACAATCCCCTTCACTATTGCAGCCAAAAAAATAAAGTACCTAGGAGTAAATTTAACCAAGGAGGTTAAGGACTTGTACTCAGAAAATTATAGAACATTGATAAAAGAAATCAAGGAAGATACAAACAAGTGGAAGCACATACCGTGCTCATGGCTAGGAAGAATAAACATCATTAAAATGTCTATATTACCCAAAGCAATTTATAAATTCAATGCAATACCAATTAAAATACCAATGACATACTTCAAAGATATAGAACACATATTCCAAAAATTTATATGGAACCAAAAAAGAACACGAATAGCCTCAGCAATCTTAAAAAGAAAAAATAAAGCAGGAGGTATCACTCTTCCTGATATCAAGGTTTACTACAAGGCCATTATACTCAAGACAGCCTGGTACTGGCATAAGAACAGGCACATAGATCAATGGAACAGAACAGAGAACCCAGAAATAAACCCACAGCTTTATGGACAACTGATATTTGACAAAGGAGGAAAGAACATACAATGGAGTAAAGACAGCCTCTTTAACAAATGGTGTTGGGAAAATTGGACATCTACCTGCAAAAAAATGAAACTAGACCATCAACTTACACCATTCACAAAAACAAACTCAAAATGGATAAAAGACTTAAATGTAAGCCGTGAAACCATAAACATCTTAGAAGAAAACATAGGCAGCAAGCTCTCCGACATCTGTAGCAGCGGTATATTTGCCGATTTATCTTCATGGGCAACTGAAATAAAAGGCAAGATAAACAAATGGGACTATATCAAACTAAAAAGTTTTTGCACAGCTAAAGACTATAGGAACAGAATAAAAAGACAAACCACACAATGGGAGAACATATTTGACAGCACATCTGATAAGGGGTTAATAACTAAAATTTATAAAGAACTTATAAAAAGCAACACCAGGAAGACAAACAACCCAATCAAAAAATGGGCAAAAGAAATGAATAGAAATTTCTCCAAAGAGGACATACAGATGGCCAATAGGCATATGAAAAAATGCTCAACATCACTAATCATTAGAGAAATGCAAATTAAAACCACAATGAGATATCACCTCACACCAGTCAGAATGGCACTTATCAGCAAAACAACACAGAATAAGTGCTGGCGAGGATGTGGAGATAAGGGAACCCTTCTGCACTGCTGGTGGGAATGCAGACTGGTGCAGCCACTGTGGAAAACAGTTTGGAGATTCCTCAGAAAATTAAAAATCGAACTGCCTTTTGACCCAGCTATCCCACTTTTAGGAATATACCCTAAGAACACCATAGCACTGTTCGAAAAGAAGAAATGTGCCCCCATGTTCGTGGCAGCATTGTTCACAATAGCGAAGATCTGGAACCAGCCCAAGTGTCCGTCAGAAGACGAGTGGATTAAAAAGCTATGGTACATATATACTATGGAATACTACTCAGCCATAAGAAACGATGACATCGGATCATTTATAACAAAATGGATGTACCTTGATAACATTATACTGAGTGAAATAAGTAAATCAGAAAAAAAGAAAAACTGAGAACAGCACGATTACATACATAGGTGGGACATGAAAGTGAGGGTATGAGACATGGACAAGAGAGTGGTGGTTATGGGATGGGGGGAGGGAGGGAAGAATGGGATAGGGAGGAGGGGAGGGACACAGGGAAAACCAGATTGAAGGTGACAGAGGACAATTTGACTTTTGGTGATGGGTATGCAACACAATTGAATGATAAGATAACCTGGAGATGTTTTCATTGTACATATGTACCCTGATTTATGGATGTCACCCCATTAGAATTAATAATAATAAAATATATATATAAAAAAATAATAATAATAAGTTAGGCAGGAGAAGAAAACAGAAAGAGAGATATTAAATGGGAGTAGTAATCATTTGAGTGCGAAGTGCACAGCCATGAGAATGGTTTGTAATATGTGCAGGTAATGAGCTGGTGTGCTGACTACAAATTTTTTAAAAACAGTAATAAATGAAAGCCAGTCTGCTCGTTATAATCACCATGCAACAGTGATTCTAAATAATGCCAGTGATAAAATAGCCTTACCCAAAAAACATTTTGCTGCTCTCCTTTCTAAGAAGTTACTGCAGATAGAAATTTCAGTTAGAAATTCCAATATTTAAACATACCCATTAATAAATACTTTACATAAAAATTAAATTGGAGAAATTTCCATTCTACAACCAGCCCTCAACACTCTGCAAACTCAGCTACACAATTTCATTTTGAGAGTGAGTTAATAACATTTCATAATCATCCACATGCATTTCAAACACAGTCACTGACTGTCTCTGACCCCACTCACACAAAATATTCTTGTGCATGAACAACAGATTTGAAGTGAACAATGTTGTCAAAGTTGCTGTAAAGATGAAGAAAGAGAACTTGAGTTGCTACATTTCTGTAGTTCTATATGACCAAAGTTTTCATTTAAATTTAAGATTAAAAATAGTATAAAAGAGTAGAAGTTGTGAGGTGTAATGTATATGTATATATGATGTAATATATAACTGCTTACAAAAATTAAGGGATATTTCAAAATGAATATAAAGCTATAAAACATCCCCTAATTTTTGTGATCAGTATATATGTATGTGTATACATACAGGTAATTTAGGGAATTATTTCACTTTTTACATATGATTTAATCACATATATGTATGTATATGCATACATATATATCACATTATATAAGGGCATATGTGTATATATATGTATGCATATATTATATCATATTTGGGAATGTATGTGTACATACATACATATATACATACACAATCATAAAATAATACCAAATCAAACATAAAAGATGAACTATTTTCCTGAATTTCCTGACCCAGGCCTCAAAATGCAGACACACCCCTGGAAGAAGGACTGTCCTAGGCAGAAGGTACAGCACATGTGAATCCATACTGCTGACAGATGTCCGTGTGCTCTTGGGAGAACTGCATGGACTTCAGTGTGGCTGCATCCAGAAGCAAGGGAGTAAGTACTGAAAAGCTGGGTCAGTGCAAAATTATGCGGAAGGGGAGCTATGTTTTCAAAATTGAACTTGAACCTCTGGGCCACTAAGAGCTACTGAAGCATCCAAGCATGGAATTGCCATGATGCTTTGCACTTTCTAGCTGGAATTATGATTACATTGTGAGAATGGGTCATGGGCATGATATTGCTTGGAAGAGCAGTTCCGTGAGTGCTGTCACTTCAGTGAGAGAAAATGGCTCTGAACGGAGGTAAGAGGGTCTGGGGTTAGATACATGTGGCGAGAGAGGAAGTTGGTGCTGCTAGCTCTCCAGCTTGGGTAAATGAGCAGGTGACAATGCCAGTCATGGAGCCGAGAAGAAAACAAGGGCACAAGATTCAGGAGAGATGATCATTTTGATCATAGGTTGCCTGATTTTTATTGGGATACAGAAACAGAGATGTCTTGGAGACACCGGAATACTTGATCCGGATGCTGAAAACAAACATGGAATCATGGGAATCTGAGAATCTGAGACTAGAGATGTTTGTCTACACGAAGCTCTTGGGCTGTGTACTCTTATCAGAAGTTCTGTGTCTGACACCCCCGGTGCTGTTCCTCCCGCCACAACCTCTCTCACCACTCTTACCTCCTCTTAGTCCTTAGTTAGACCGCTTACTTTCACTGGGCCTCAACCATCTGTAACCTAGCACTTACCATACATTGCGGGTACACATATTTTGATAGTTCTTAAAATACTTGTTCTTGTGTTTTTTTGTAACTGACTCATAAGTCTGGTATTTTCCCAATAAGAAAACCTTTGTTCTAATTTAGATAGTTGACATCTCTAAGAGTTCTTATTTAAAAATAAATTTCCTTGGTATATTATTAGTAACCATTAATCAAATAGTGCTTATTATGAGCCAGGCAGCATCTTAAACAATTTGTGTGTTCTAATCCACTCAGTTCCTCAAAGCCCCTTAGGTAGCTATTATATTTTTATTCCCCCATTTTAGAAATGAGCAAACAGAGGCAAGCCAAGTCAAAAAATTTTCTCAAGTTCCCACAATCAGTGAAAACGAGTGACAGGGGATCTGAACTCAGACAGTCTATCTCCAAAGTCTGTGTGCATTACCCCTAACCTATATCACTGTTAATTTCTTTAGTGGGATGAGTTGTTAATGAAGAAGTACACCAGACAGGTCAGGTTACCCGATAAGAGCACTAGCTTATAGAATAAGTTTCTTTGTGGAAGGGATTGAGAGCAGGTAAAATTTAGTAGAAAGAATAAAAGTGCCATCCTGTTCCATGCTAGCATCAGGCACTGTGCTGGGTCTCATGGACAACTCAGTGTAGGAGAGTTCAGTGCATACCTAGTGGAATGGATGTAAGTGGAAGCCACATGGTCACAAAGAAAAATTGGAGCCCATCAAACATACTTTTCAGATACCTCCTGTTGATGCACCTGTCTGGCCCCAGGTTTTCTGCACATCTATGTGTTTGTATGTTTGTATTTCAACAGGAAAGTTACATACATGATGTGGTAGCAAATTCTTGATTAGTTTGATGAAACCTAAGAAAGTCTTTAGGGACAAAGTATCTATAGCACGTTTTAAATATATTATAGCACTCCCCCGACCCACTTCACCTCCCTTTGTTTTCATTTCACTCATTTTATCTTGATTCTGTTGTAATAGATGCCGATAAAGTTTTTGACACTGAGAATGCCAGATTTATCATTAATGTGTTGCCAAACTGGAGGAGACTTACTAACAGCATGTTTTGCCTGCATCAGTTTGCTTCTTTGAATAGAGAAACTCGTTTGAATAACATCTGAATAAAGGAGTTAATAATAGTAGTGAAGCAAAAGTCAGATTGTATTAATGAGCAACTGACCCAAGTCTTCACCTTGAATTTAAATTGAATGACCTTAGAATAATTTTGGATGCACAAAACATTCTGTCAATCTAAATCTTCCTTTCAATCTTCCTTCCACATTGGCTAACATACCGGGTGTGCAAAAGTAGGTTTACTGCTATAAGTATGCAAAACACAGAGCTTATTTTTGTATTAGTATTTATTATTGTATTAATTTGTATTATAACTGTAAACCTACTTTCCCCCAAACCTATATTTTTAACATTCTGCTTCTTTTTGCCCCTGTTGGATTTACCTTGGAGTTAAGAATGAATATCTTGGATTGATATTAAAATCTTCTGTAATGTCAGATACATATATATTTAGAAGTTGTTTAAAGATTTGTTATTCAGAAATGATACATCAATTTGTTCATACTGTTGTATCTATACATATGTAATCACTAAATAATGATAAGGGTATTAAGAAAATCATCTTCCTCTTTTAAAATTCAAATTTACATATCTAAGAATGTTATGATGTTATATCTTGTTTATATGCTAGTAAGTATGCAAGAGAGTGAGAGCAAGATTGAAAGAGAGAGAAGGAACAGAGAGAAAATGAGAAAGAATTATAGGTAGTAAGGCATTGAGCGCCATCCATTTGGAACAGTATTTGTAATAGTATACATTTTTTATAAAAAAATTATGATTGCCTATGTGAAAAATTGAAGATGAGCTTGTATCAGTCTAAATATAATGAAATATAAAGCATAGAAGGATCTAGAGAAGATGTAAGAGAGATATTTGAAACAGCTATTCCATTTTACAGACAATTTATCATAATTGAATATCTGCATTTTGTTATTCTTAATCTTTTTAAAATAGTAAATATAAAAAAGCTTTAAAAATCGTAAGTATACACCTTGATGAATGCACCCATGAAACCAGCATGCAGATCAAAAATAGAAAATCGCCAGCCTCCAAGATGTTACCAATCTCTGCCTTAAAAAAGGTAATTGCTATTTCACTTCAATTTCCAGAAATTTGCTTTGTTGTTTTGATTTTTATATCACAGAAATAATACAATGTATAATTTTTGGAGTCTTGTGCCTTTCATTCAACATCATGTGGGTGAGAGTCAACCACATAGGTGTGTATAGAGCAATGTGTCATTTTTTCCCATTCTCAGATCTATGCATTTATCCATTTTACTGAGGAAGAAAAATTGTTTCCAGTGTATGGCTATTATAGATAATTATGAATATTTTGTATCTGATTTTTTGACTAACACACACATATAAAGATTTTATTAAAAGTTCCCACAAACTTAAAAAAATGCTGTCCCTAGATGTTTGTTAGATAAAAAAAAATGAGGCACTGTTCATAAGCACACACTTTATGCCTAATAGCCTCTCATTCTGTTTGTCAAGAATTTGCTGATGTCAAAATCTCAAAGTCTTTCTGGAAGCACTTCTACTTCCTATATAAAGTTGCACCATTTTCCAAATTCTTATACTTTTCTTAGAAAGTGACAAAAGATAGTTTTTACTTAGCATAAAAATGGCCATTAGGTGAAACTTCCAATATATAAAAATCAATAAATCAATATGAATAAAAGTAGTTTAAGACAAATTAGGAGTCGAACAATAAATAGTAACTTTCTTTGATTGCTGTACTAAGAAATCAAACAAAGGTTTTCTCACAAAAGTTACAATGTAAAACCATTAAAAGAAAATACTCTATTGAAATTAAGAGTTGTTTAAAGAAAATTTCAGGGCTATGATTGAGATTCTAAACTTCAAGAAGACATGCAAAAAAACAAACAATAAAACAACTATACTATTCAGGATTTAGTAAAATAATTATTATCTTGGACTATAGATCTGTACCAAGTATTTCAATTAATTGTTAGCCCCTTGGTGGAGGAAAATATGTAAAAGCAACAAAAGAAAAGAGAAAACAAATAGCACAGCTATAAAGTTTTTCATTCTTTTTTTTTACAGGGACAGAGAGAGAGTCAGAGAGAGGAATAGATAGGGACAGACAGACAGGAACGGAGAGAGATGAGAAGCATCAATCATTAGTTTTTCGTTGCCGTTGCAACATCTTAGTTGATCATTGATTGCTTTCTCACATGTGCCTTGACCACGGGCCTTCAGCAGATGGAGCAACCCCTTGCTGGAGCCAGCGACCTTGGGTCCAAGCTGGTGAGCTTTTGCTCAAGCCAGATGGGCCCGCGCTCCAGCTGGCGAGCTCGGGGTCTCGAACCTGGGTCTTCCGCATCCCAGTTCGATGCTCTATCCACTGTGCCACCGCCTGCTCAGGCTATAAAGTTTTTTAAATAAAAATAGAAAGTACACTACATATGGCAATTTCAGAAACCTTTCTTTAAGTGATAATTGAATACAATTTCAAATTTTGTAGTAAATTAATATAAAACAGACTTTAGAAAACATTTAAATAAAATTGTCTTGTAAACTCAATAGCTGCTATAAAGAGAATGTTACGCTTTGTTTTTATAAATGAGTTCTAGCATATTGAAACAGAAAACAAAATTAGAATGTGAAATTACCAATTTAGAAAATATTCAATATGTGGTTAGGTATTTCCAAATAGCTTTAGAAAGTAAATAGGCTAGAAATTAATATAATTTATGGGTCTTTTAATAACCAAAAGGCCTCCAATCTCTACAATTAATAGCATAAAGATAAGAAAATATATAGATATCACAAGTAAAAGGGCCAGTAGGACAACCACCATTCTACAATGGCAAAATTCAGCAGAATTACTATTAAAAATTTATCCAATGATTTTGCTCCAAGGGAAATATTAGCATCCAAGAATTGCCTGCTCTTCCTTTAATCTTCCTAGAATTACTTATAATTGTCGATGGATAATAAGATAACTTTCTTATTTTTATGGATATCACTATATATACATCTGTACACTATTATAGACTTTTAAATTTGAAGTTGAATCCTTGATAAATTCTTTACTAAATTATAATATTTTATTCATTTCTTTGATTTCTATTTCTTTATATGAAAAACAAGGAAAATAACTTGTTCACTTATAAGGATTAGGGGGAAATGATCGATTTGTCATAAAATAGGTGTCCCATCATTCAAAGTTAATTATAACTTGAAATGCTTTTCTTTTTATGTGTCCTATTTTTCCTCTTTGGAGATGCTACAAATAAGCCTACAGATTTTTTTTTTTTCCATCTCATTTTTATTTGACTCCAACCACCAAATTTAACATAGAAGAGCATGTTCTCAGAAAATGTTAAGCAGCCGTGTCTTAGAGATAGTGCAAAGGTGGTAAAATAAAAACTATGTGTCTAAATCACTTGTCAGCTTGCTTCTGTCTCAAAGGAGCAGATTAAAAATATTATCTGGCCTGACCAGGCGGTGGCGCAGTGGATAGAGTGTCGGACTAGGATGAGTAAGATCAAGGTTCCAGACCCGGAGATCGCCAGCTTGAGCGAAAGCTCGCTAGCTTGGACCCAACGTCGCTGGCTCCAGCAAGGGGTTGCACTGTCTGCTGAAGGCCCGCAGTCAAGGCACATGTGAGAAAGCAATCAATGAACAACTAAGATGTCACAACGGCAACAAAAAACTGATGATTGATGCTTCTCATCTCTCTCTGTCTGTCCCTATCTATCCCTCTCTCTGACTCTCTCTCTGTCCCTGTTAAAAATAATAATAATAATAATAAATAAATCATTTTAAAAATGTATTATCTGACCTAGTAATCATTGTAAAGTAAATAAAGTTTATCTTTAATGCCCTTTTTAAGACCCTTTCTCTACCAAGTTTCTATTTTCTGTCACTTTTTTAATCACTATATATGTGACTATTACTCACATGTAGAGGGCCAATTTGTAATAAATGGGCACCACCCATCAGTTCTCTCCACATGTACTGAGAGTCCTTGGGAAAGAAGTGGTGGAAAATTGAACAGTAAGTAGGGTTTACCTTCTATTAGGGATACTACTACCCACTTTGGAAATGACAATACAAACTTAAATAATGGTGGGATTCCCTAGTTTCAAACACTTCTTACTAACATTTAAAGGGCAGTATTTAAATTCAGGACTTGGATGCATTTGTTAAATTTTCAGTTGCAAATAATAAAATCCATTTTTAACAATGTTTTACTATACCAGGCATATGATATTAAACAGTAATAAATGTAAATACATTAAAATACATTTGAAGCTATACATAATAGTTATCAACCGTCACAGTCAGGTACTAGGTTATACAACCAATCCTTTGGAGTCTCTTATGTCTCAATGTTTCAATAATGCCCTACATGGAGGGGCTATTATTAATTTCTGAACATTTTTGTGGAATGGATCTATGCTTGTCTCCAGCTCTGTTGAATCTTGTGAGGTCTACATCCATCAGTTGGGCAGATGACATGCTGGAGTTATGGCCCTCTAGGCTTTCCCATTAAATGTAAAAGTACTTCTAAAAATACTCAAATATCTGCATAATGTCTTTTGACTACTGTTAAAATGTGGCAACAGGAAGATTTAAATCCTCTCAAGATTTAAAAGAAAATTTATTTTTATTGAAATGTTTATTTTATAAATATGGAAGCAAGGGACTTTAGACAGTTTCTATTTTCACATTAAATAAAATAAATAGATAAAACAAAACAAAAAAACCTTTCTGGATAAACAACACTTATGAGAAACTTCCGTTATTCAGACTGTTTGATGTATCATTTATAGTTCATTCATATATCCATTATTCATTTACTTCTCTATCGAGCTTGGTTACACATATGACATATTCTAGATTTTAGAGATGTGGCAGTGAACATGAGTCCTGTCCTCTAATGACCTCTTACTCTCACCACCAAATTTCCTGAAATAATAGGATTCATAATGATTGATCTCTGTCCCATTAGATGTGCCTATTTTCTAGTTTCATGCCTTTGATGTATATAGTATAAAACAAAACAAATAATAAAAGACATCCTTGTTCTGAAATTACTTAAAATATCTCTAGTTTGTGGATGAACAGCTCTGAAAAAAAGCCTTATTAAAAAGTAAATTAAGCCTGACCAGGCGGTGGCACAGTGGATAGAGCGTCAGACTGGGATGCGGAGGACCCAGGTTCGAGACCCCGAAGTGGCTAGCTTGAGCGTGGGCCCATCTGGGTTGAGCAAAAGCTCGCCAGCTTGGACCCAAGGTCGCTGGCTCCAACAAGCGGTTGCTTGGTCTGCTGAAGGCCCGCGGTCAAGGCATGTGTGAGAAAGCAATCGGTGAAATACTAAAGTGCCACCACGAAAAATTGATTATAGATGCTTCTCATCTCTCTCCATTCCTGTCTGTCTGTCCCTGTCTATCCCTCTCTTTGTTTCTGTAAAAAATAAAAAATAAAAAAGGGGAAAGAAAGAAAAAGAAAATGCTATCTCACAGTTATTTGTTCATTTATTCGTTCACTAAGTAACAATATTATGCTAAACTGTGGATATTTAAGGGTTTAAAAATATGATAATTTTTTTCTTTCTGTATAGCAAGGGATTAGATAAATAATTAACTAATCATTTTTAATGCGATATACATATAATTGTTTTAAATATGGCCGAATGTCTGAGATTTAAGAGAAAGAAAAATTAGTTATTTCGCAGATTTCCGGTAAGATTGAATATAAGAACTGAGGGATAAACTGCAGGGCAAGGACTAGGGTGAAATGACCCAGGCGTTGTCCTTGAAGGCAAAATTCCAGGTGGTACCAAAGAATTTGGAATCAAGATAATGCTTTGTTTTGTATTGTCTTGTTTTAATCCAGAAATTTTTTAACAAAATATTTTTAAAACTCAGGTTGGTATAATATGGTCCATGAGCAGCCTGTCTGTTTTTGTAAATACAGTTTTATCAGCTTTCAACAATTAGGAAAGAAGGGTGTTTTCTGGAAGTGAAAACAATGAAAGTTTTAGCAATGGCATGTGAGATGTTTAAGAATGACAACTAATAATTATCTAACCACCTGTTGTACACCAGAGACTAGAAAAAATTTATAGGCCCATACTACAGTGAAGGGATTGCTGAGAAAAAGGGGGTGGGAGGAATTGAAGGAGAGTAGAAGGAGAATCAATTGTGATAGAGGGAGATCTGACTTGGATGTGTTGTAGAATTGTGCACCTGAAACCTGCACAATTTCATTAATTGATGTCACCTCAATAAATCCAATAAAAAAAGGAATAATGAAAGCAAAACATTACACTGAATGCAAACTGTAACTGAAAAATAAAATAAGATAAAACAATTCTTAAATGGCAAAAGAAAATAAGAATGACAACAAGCTTTGTATGGTTAAGAAAACTGCACAAATGAAAGTGTCAGTTTTTGTTTTGTTTAATAATAAATTCTGGGTTTTAGAATTATTTTACCCGTTTTTAAAGTTTTCATCTTGTAAGAAGTAATGCATTAGATAAGTTAACCTTGAAGTGTTTGTGATTTATTTATAAACTGGTTGTACCTTTAATAATGTTATTGAATTGAACAGTTTTTTCTTTATTTTGAAAACCTGGAAAGAATGAGAGGGAATAGAGAAAGAACAGAGCACTTAAAAGACAGACTTGCCTTACCATGACATTTTTATAATTTGTCATGCATGAAACAAGTATGACACATGAAAATATGTGAAAGATTTCTAGAAATTCTATATGTACAGAGTACTAAAGTAACATGTCATAAGACTAAAGGTAAGTGGAAAATGTTTAAAATGTAAGAAATGAAATTTGGCTGTATTTGTTTTTAATTTTTCCAGCTCTCTTAAAAATGATTAACCAAAATAATATATATTTAGGTGTACATCACAATTTTTAAAGTAACGTGACTTAATACATATATGCCTTATAAAATAATTATGACAATTAAGTTAACATATCCATCACTTCACATAGATACCTTTTTTGTGTGGTGAGAACACTTGAAGATCCGTTCTTTTAGCACATCGCAGGTATACCATACAATATAACTCTAATCACTATGCTGTAGATTAGAACCCCAGCACTATTCAACTTATCATTGAAAGATTGGACCAGTGTCTTTTCATTTCTCTAATCACTCGCCTTTGGTAACCACCATTCTCTCCAGTTCATGAAACCAAACTCAGAAGCACAAATACTTTATACAATTTATATATAAAATCTAAAAACTCAAAAAGGTATCTATTTGCTTTGAAAGAAAAGAAATACCTATGCTGGTACAGGGTAATTGAAAGCATGTGTGTGGGAATGGTGAAGAGCATTGGAAAGGATAAATAATTTGAAAACAACATGAAGGAAAACAGACACACCAACGTTCAAAGGAATAAAGGTTAGGGAAAATGGTTTGACATGTTCTTAACTATGTGAAGCATGCAATGATTATTTTTTATTTTACCTAAGTGAGATCATATATATGTGTACTTGAATGGCATGTGGATCTAGATTATAATTATATCTGGATTTGACTTTTAGCTCATTACTGATTCTTCCATAAAGCTCAATATTAAACTTTAAAATAATCATGGTTAGGATAAATTTTGTGAGTAATTTCTGAACTCCAAATGAAAAAAAGAAAAAACTTAAAGGATGTAGGACTACCATGGCCCAGAATCTGCAAGTTTACCTCTAAATGACTGCATCCCGACAATAGAATGTAAACTTCCATTCAACAACCTAGCATCCAGATACAATGTTGAAATTGGAGTGAGTCACACATCTCAATCTATTGTTTGGCATTCATTAAATTTGTCTATGGCTGATATGTCTTTTTAAAAAACAGAAATAATACAACAAACTGAAAAAGCAGTGTCAAAGACACTCCTGAATGCAACAGTTAGCACCAAGCTCCATTATATACTTCCCCACTCCCAGGGGTTTACAGTAAAATAAATAAATAAATAAGTTGTCATTAAATATAGCATCAAAAACATGAACTATAGACATATCTGGAGAGCTTTTTCTTTTTCCAGGTTCATCACTAATTTTAGTCACAGCCTTAACTGAGAAACCACCAAATATAAACCACCCAAATGTGAGAGACAAAACGAAGTAATAGATGCCTAGAGCAATAAACACATTTTAATTATTTTAGAAAAAAAACCCAGCTATCTTTCTAGTGTCTGTTGGTGCTGGATGGTTTGAGAGAAGACCTCATAAAATCCAGCAACATAAAAATATGACACTCAGTCCATGAACACTTTACTCATTGCTTCGACAGGTCCTTCTTCCTCACTGGAAGCTCAGGAATATGATTATGGATCATTCAGACAGAGTGATCATGGTGGTGTCTTACTGCATGTTTGTTTACTTCACTTTCATGTATGTGGAGACAGATAATTTTTAGAGTGTAGGTATCCATATACAGAACTATTTTTGCCATGATTACTACAAAATTTCTTTAGCAGTTTATATTTTCCATAGTCAATTATATTTACTACCCTATGCCATGCCAGCCTTATGATATGATTGGCTTATCTACAATGATGATGGCAAATAAATGCATCAAAATTGAAAGAAAAAATAAGTGAATATTATATATCACTACCAGGAAGTGAAAAATGTTTAGGTTCTAAATAATGTTCTGGCTAAACCATATTTAGCCCACAATTATTTACTTCTCTGGCTACTGTTGCTCACCCATTCTCTTATTACCTCTGGGCCTATCTCCAACATCAACTTCCCATTCTTCCCCCACTTCCTGCCTTAATGACGTTCCTCTCTTAAGATTTGCAAAGAAAATGACTATTTATTTAAATTTATTCCTTCTTCAGTCAATGTCTCCAAAAGATGCCTTTGCTAGTCTACCCCACCTTTTTAGTTTTTTCAAACTTTTCCTTCAGTTTTGACCAAATCAAACTGATCAAGTTTATTCCAGGGCAAAATTTCATACTTTAGGAATGAAAGACCTGACCTACTGTGTTCCTTTATGAATTTTTTTTTTCAGATATTAATAGAATTCCTGTCATTTTCTTGGGTTGATTGTACAGTCTCGTGTCAACTGATTTGTCAAAGAATGTGAAGAGCTGGGAGCTTGCACATACCTGCATTTAAATGTCATGTAACATGGATGACAGTACCAGCGCATCTTG
This sequence comes from Rhynchonycteris naso, assembly GCA_037038555.1. NCBI lineage: Eukaryota > Metazoa > Chordata > Mammalia > Chiroptera > Emballonuridae > Rhynchonycteris > Rhynchonycteris naso. The sequence continues at coordinate 16,402,644 of CM073000.1, forward strand.
GCACCTGAGTCAGGATATACTGTGGATAAAATGCCCATGTCAGAAAAAGTACCAGGAACTGGAAAAGAAAGGCATCAGCACTAATACTATATATTCTTGAGAGCTATTCACTCATTTATTCACTCACTCATTTTTATTTATGTTGATTATTGATTTTTAGAGTCTAAGTATCCATATACATGATTATTTCTTTAGTCCTATTCATTGCTCAGTTCAATTTACTAGCCTTAGAGTTACTACTTTGCAAAGTATCCCTTCCAAGTTAGAGGAAAATCATTTAGTAATGATCTTTTTCCAAAGGGTGAACAAAATTCAGTTGCATTTTTATCAATTCGAACTTGAAGTGAATAATATAAAACAAAATAGTCTGATGAGATCTGAGTACAGAGAATGACACAAATTATGTAGTTAGTTCACTTGCCCAAATGTCGTTTTTCAATTTATCTCAAGTATTCTGAATAAAAACAGGAGCCTGAAAGAAAGCAAATACAAGAAAACAATTGCATTAAAAGAGCTGTTACCAATGCTATCAATTTAACAATCAACTTAATTATAAGGAGCTCTTTCATAGACTCTTAAAAATATTTTTATTTTATGAAGTTTATAATTACAACTAAGCTGGCTTACTACATATTAAAAATGTAATTTAAAAATAGAGAGAAGATTTGGCTTCTAGAGAGAGTCCACAACCTCACATCAACTTTGGCAAAGACAAAGAAAAGAAAATCTACAGAGCACAGTTGCAAGAATTAAAAATAGTGTAAAATTCTTGCTCCCTTTCAGTTGAGATAAATTACCAAGATACCATTACAAGCTAACAGGATATCATTTTTTTTTTTAGTTTATCTGTTAGCTTTTTCTATATTAAAAAAAAAATTACCCTAGTTTATAGTGACTTTAAAACAACCACCATTTATTTAGCTCACAATTCTGCTAGGCAGTTCTTCCGATCTGGCCAAACCTAACTGACCTTGACTAGGTCAGTTCTGTATCTATAGGCAGTTGTTACATTTAATAGAGCGGTCTAGTGACAGAAGACCTCACTCACAAAAGTGTTATTTGATTGGCCATTAGTTGGGTCAACAAGGCTGATTGGGCCACAGGGCTCTGGCTTTCATCATCCAGTAGGCTTACATGGATTTCTACACAGTAGCATTCTTTTTCCGAAAAGTATCAAGAAAGCAACTTATATGGCTGCTCATAATATAAATGTTAAAATCTCCCCCCCCCTCCTCCCCAGAAGTATTGTGGAGACCATATTTTTGCAATCTATTACATACATAACTATAAAAACATAGAGGCTTAAAATGATATCATGGACTCAAAAGAAAAATGAAAAAATCTATAGCTATTTATACATTTTTTTAAAAAAGTTGTGTAGTACAATTTTCAGACTTGAAGAATAGCTTAGCTAGTACTATGGCTATTATGAAGATAATGAGTGTAACAATTCTTTATAAGTGATATAGTCTCCACTAACAATAAGCTGGCAGTATTATCATCTAAACAAGCTCTCAGTATGGGGCACAGTTTCTTCCATGGCAATATGAAATAAATGAGATAATTTGTATGTGTCCAGCTTATGTGATGTTCTACGCTTGATATTTAAGTTTAAAATAGTAAATAAAACAGTTCCAGTCTCCATCCTTAGAGAACACACTCTAGTGGGTCAGAAGGATAATAAAACAAAGAAATTAACACATATCTACCCACTGTGAAGACGGGTATGATGTCTAAAATTCCAGATGGCATCTCTGGGGAAATCACTTGGTAGCCAAGACCCAGAAAAGGATTAATATTATTATAATTAAGTCTACTCTGGAATACCAGTTTTAGGCCCTGACAGGTTGAATCAGCGGCAGAGCATCCGCCCAGCATGTGGAAGTCCCGGGTTCGATTTCCGGCCAGGGCACACAGAAGAGGCGCCCATCTGCTTCTCCACCCTTCCCCCTCTCCTCTCTCTCTGTATCTCTTTTCCTCTCCTGCAGCCAAGGCTCCATTAGAGCAAAGTTGGCCTGAGCGCTGAGGATGGCTCCGCCTCAGGCACTAGAACGGCTCCAACTGCAGTGGAGCAGCACCCTATAGGGCCAAGCATCACCCCCTGGTGGGCATGCCGGAGTCTGTCTGCCTGCCCCCAACCCCTGTTTCTCACTTTGAAAAAATACAAAAAAAAATAAAGAAGAAATACCAGCTTTATATGAATACTAGAGTTACCAGTGACCATAGAAATAATCTACTCAGTGTGTTTTCTTTATTCATGAAGAGCAATTTGATTCCAGACAGGAGAAATAATTTTCTTCAGTATCTTCAGTACTGGAGATGGTATAGGACCAGGTCTGGGTCAGCATGCATCTTTATACCACTGTGCCCTCTTGCCCCTTACTCTCAAACACAATTCTGGAAAAGTCCTAGTTACTCACTTGTGAGTTCAATAAATTCTGGCACAATGGTAAAGAATATTGATTTGAGGACTGCAGCCTGTAGCTCTCTTGAGACAAGTGCAGGCTTGCAAGGGAATGGCAGGAAAGCATGAGTTAGAAGACCTTGGTCAAGGAGACAATTTGAGCCTGTTCAATACAGCCTTTCAACTTACAGAGCTCTATGTTCTCAGGATTCTTTGTGCTTTGATCTCCTTAACTGTTAATGTGGACAAAATTATCCATGCCATGAGAACTGGTTTTAAGATTAAATGAGTCAGTAACTGCAAAGAATTTAGAAAAGTACATGATACTTAATATGCCACTAATAAATGTCAATGATTATTAGTCTCATATTTATTCATGAGACCTGAGTTTGGACCTCAGGAACATTTTCATAATGGTCTAACTGGGAGAAGAATGAATGAACTAATGGAGAGAATATAATTGAGCAAGTTCTGACATCTCAAATAATAGCACGGAAGCAAATAGGCAAACATTTTCTCCTTCATTTTTGAGGAAAGTGAGTGTAATTAAAAAATAAATAAATAAAACAAAACCAAAAATTACATATATGCCTTTGTTTCACAAGTTGAGTTCCTAGTGAAAATTTCAGGAGTTAGAAGCAAGACATGCTAATGAAGATGCTGCTCGTATTTTCATTTCCCCAACATCTCACCCTGGTTGCTCTTCTGAATGCTGTGGGGCAGTCAGTGTGAGGAGAATCACCAAGCAGAAAACTAACAACAAACCACTGTTGTCAAAGTTCTGTAAGAACCGCGTGATTGACGCCCGCCATTAATTCACGCCCTGATAACACTGACGAGGTTTTGGTGGACATATGGAGTGTGGGTGGGGTTCCACGTCCTCTTTTTTTCACCTTTCACACACTCAGGAGCTGCAAATGTCCTTTAGATGTGTGAATGTTTGGGAGCTGTCAGAAGAACATTTTTAGACATTATAATATTTCAGATTTATGTTAATATGTCACAGGGTTAGTGTGAGAAGTCAGGAAGTGTCATTCATACATGACTTTGGTAATGACTTCTCTCACCCCTCCACACGTGTTTTCACATTCTGTGCTGTTATCAAAGTGACTTATGTTGCCACCTGATCTTAACACTCCAAATTATCATCAGATTCTTCTTCAAGAGTTCCTGTCATTCTTTAATTTCTGAGTTGTGCTGCCCATGTCGGGTTAATCATAACATATATCCTCAAAAACCTCCAGCCAACTTTGATTACCATCTGCTATACATTTGAAAGTCATTCCTGCAACGGAGTGGCTAGACTGGCACGTGTTATAACAAAACCTTCACGTTAAAGTGGAGATGCTAGTTTTGATGAACTTAACTGAAAGGGATTCTGTTAAAGGGGCATTACCCCTTGATACATATATGCATCATTTTAATTAGTTCATTTCTTCTTTATTTGTTTATCATTTTTTTGAAATCTTAAATTAACCATATTTCTTTATAAATTTCTAGACAGAGAAAGAGAAGACCTACAATGGCAAAATAAATGATGCTCTTCCCAGTAGGAAGTTGTTCAAACATTATAGCAATGTAAAGAGCTTGTAAGAAATGGAATCTGAATGTTTGAAGTAAATCAATGGAGACTTTTTGGATTTATCTAAAGAGAACAAAGCCCATAGTTAGTTAGTTAGTACAGTTAGTTGATATTACACAGGGTAGGAGTGGAGGACATGCATTTTCCTTCCAAATTATTCTCATCTTAAATATAACACTTCTCACAGCTTAAATGTTAGTCTATTATTAAAAAGGAGGATGAAGAAGAAGCAGGAGGAGGAGGGGAAGGAGAGAAAGAGGAGAAGGTTGCAGGAGGAGGAGAAAGAGAAAAGAAAGAAGAAGAATTAGCACAGTTATTTATGCAATTTCTCCCATCTTCTGTAATCCTTGGCACACTATACTCATCAGCATCAATCTGGCAAAGAGAAGGTATGTAAACATTAGTTCTTATGATCCTTGACTTAGTCCATTCAGGCTGCTATAACAAAAGACCACAGACCGAGTACTTTATAAGCAACAGAGATTGATTTCTCATGATTTGGAAGACTTGAAGTTCAAAATCAGGTTGCTAGTGTGGGCATGTAAAGCCTCTCTTCAAGGTCATAGACACTTCTTGTTGTGTCCTCACAGGACAGTAGGGGCTAGGGAGTTCTGTGTCAATCTCTTTTAGAAGAGCACTAATTCCATTCATGACCTCCTCAAACTTCCTAATGACATCTGTAGGGGAGTTCACTATACAGATACAATAGAACTCTAGCTGCAGAGGCTTCTGGGAAGTGCTGCGTTCTCAGCGAGTGTTTTGTGACTCTCTGCAACCTCATGGTGTGCTAACTTCTGGAAAGAAGCAGGTATGCTGCTGACCAAAGATAAACATCATGTTCCAGGAGAGAGGTTAATGCATATATAGAGAGTAACAATGACTGTCTGTTTTGCAGATGCGTGAATAAAGTTCTTACAAAACTTATCAGGCCTAGTGTGTCCTTTCTTTGTTGACCTAACTACAAAAACTGCCTAATGAACATTCATACAGAAAACATCTTAACAGAACAGGGTACCTCCTCCATGACCCATTATAATGCACTTTAAATATTTCTTTTAGGGTCTTTTATTCTGTATATTATTTATATGTATTTATTTAATATCTATGATATGCTAGTTCCGCAGAGTTCAAGCTTTTCCTACCTTTTGACTGACAGTTAATTGGGAATGGAAGCATCGGAGCCTTGGAGAGGCTGAGTTCATCTAATGAAGGAAATTAGCATACCCCTCACTTTGTAATAAAGAGTTTGCTCTAGATATTTATACAATGAGCAGGATGGAGAAGTGGCCTATAAAGGTTGTCAAGGTCCTTTATTTTCCATGAAATTTAGAGACCAAAAAACCATTTACTTTAAACAATAACTTCCTCCTGATATCAGCAGATGTCCCCAGGTCTATAAATCTATAGAATTTTGTTGGGTAAACATTCAATACAATGCATTTTTTATAAGCCTCTTCAATGGGTAGAATTTCCAGTTTCCTTTCTTGATATGTCTTCAAATGCAGCTCCTCCAAGTCATAAATGCAGGATTTGTGTGTTCAAGGACAGCACTTCCACTGTGATGCAAAACCAATAATGTTGACTTGCTGTTTGAACTATCACTTGAAATGAAGTCCTGAAATAGAGTGTTGGCCTGTGCCTAAACCTTGTGCATGCTGATAAGATTGTGTTACAAACTTTTCAACTGGCCTTCTCTATCCACATGGAAAGCTGCCAGTCTTTCTCTGACAGGCTTATTTCACTTAGCATAATAATCTCCAGGTCCATCCATGCTGTCATAAAGCCTAAGATTTCCTTCTTATTATGGCTGAGTAGTATACAATTGTGTAAATATACCATAGGTTTTTATTTTAATCCATTCATCTGTTAGTAGGCACTTGGGATGTTTCCAAATCTTAGCTATTGTAAATAACACTGTAATGAACATAGGAGTGCATATAGTCTTTAGAATTAGTGTTTTGGGTTTCCTCAAACATCCCAGACATGGAATTATTGGACCATAAAGCAGTTCTATTATAAATTTTTTGAGGAAATTCCATACTGCTTGCCACAGAGGCTGTAAAAACCTGCATTCCCTTTCTTCACATCCTGACCAACACGTGTTTGTTTGTTTATTTAGAGAGGCAGCAAGAGAGATGAGAAGCATCAACTCATAGTTGCAGCACTTTAGTTGTTCATTGAGTGCTTTCCATGTGTGCTGTGAGAGGGTAGTGGCAGGGAACTTCAACCAAGTCAGTGACCTTTTGTTCAAGCCAGCAACTTTGGGCTCAAGCCAGCAAGCATAGTATCATGTTTATGATCCAACATTCAAGCCAGCAACCCTGCACTCAAACTGGCGAGCTTGCTTTCAAACCAGATGAACCTGTGCTTAAGCTAATAACCTCGGGGTTTTGAACCTGGGTTATCAGCATCCCAGGTCAACAGTCTATCCCACTGCACCACCACCATTCAGGCATTTGTTGATTTATTGAGGATAGCCATTCTGACAGGTGTGAGGTGATATTTCACTGTGGTTTTAATTTGCATCGCTCTGATGATTAGTGACATCCAGCTTCTTTTCACATATCTATTAGACATCTAAATACCCTTTTCAGAGAAATATCTATATAGGTTCTTGACCCATTTCCTAATTGGATTGTTTGTTTTCTTGTTGCTGAGTTTGATGTTATTTGTAGTTTTAGATATTAATTCCTTATCGGATGTATCATTAGCAAATATGTTCTCCCTTTCAGTGGGTAGTTTGTTCATTTTGTTGATGGTTTCCCTTGCTGTATAAATGCTTTTATTTTGATGTAGTCCCATTGGTTTATTTTTTCTTTTGTTTTCCTTGCCCAAAAAGAGCTATAGGAAAAAAAAAAAAACGTTGTTAAAGAAGTGTCTGAAATTTTACTGCCTACGTTTTCTTCCAGTATTGTTAGGGTTTCTATTCTAACATTTAAGCCTTTAATTCATTTTGAATTTATTTCTATCCATGGTATAAGAAGATGATTTAGTTTCTTTTTGTTGTTGTTGTTCTTTTTTTTTTTTTGGACATATCTGCCCATTTTTTCCAAAACCATTTATTGAGGAGACTATCTTTACCCTATTGCAGGTTTTTGCCTTTTTTGACATATATTAATTGACCATAAAGGCATGGGTTTATTTCTGGGCTTTCTATTCTGTTTCATTGATCTAAATGTAGGTTTTATGCCAGTACTATGCTGCTTTGATTAATATGATCTTACAATATAGTTTAATATAAGGTAGCATGATTTATCCCACTTTGTTCTTTTTTTTCTAAGATTACTGTGGCTATCAGAGTCTTTGAAGGTTTCATATATCTTTCAGAAATATTTGTTCTAGCTCTGTGAAATATGCTATTTTGTTAATAGGCATTGTGTTGAATCTATAGATTGCTTCAGGTAGATGGAGATTTTAATAATGTTAATTTTTTCTATCCTTAAACACAGAATATGCTTCCACTTATTTGTATCTACTTCAACTCTTTTGTACAGTGTCTTATAATTTTCCGAGTAAAGGTATTTTACATTTTTAGTTAAATTTATTCCTAGGTATCTTTTTCTTTGATGAGACCATTTTCTTAGTACCCTATTTATTTATTTTTTTACAGGGACAGATAGAGAGTCAGAAGGAGGGATAGATAGGGACAGACAGACAGGAACGAAGAGAGGTGAGAAGCATCAATCATCAGTTTTTTGTTGCCGTTGTGACACCTGAGTTGTTCATTGATTGCTTTCTCACATGTGCCTTGACCGCGGGCCTTCAGCAGACCGAGCAACCCTTTGCTAAAGCCAGCGACTTAGGGTACAAGCTGGCGAGCTTTTGCTCAAGCCAGATGGCCCCACACTCAAGCTACGAGCTCGGGGTCTCAAACCTGGCTCTTTCACATCCCAGTCCGATGCTCTATCCACTGTGCCACCGCCTGGTCAGGCTTAGTACCCTATTTGATAGTTAATGATTATTGTGTGAAATGCAACTGATTTCTGGATATTTATTTTGTATCCTGCTATTTCACTGAATTCATTTATAAATTCTAGTGATATTTCTTTGGTGGGATTTTTAGGGTTCTCTAGATACAGTATCATGTCATTTGCAAACAATGACAGCTTTACCTCTTCCTTTCCAATATGAATGCCTTTCACTCATATGTAGAGTCTAATGAACAAAATAAACTAACTACCTAAAAACAGACTTATAGATAGTGAACAAACTGACAGCTTTCACAAGGGGAGGGGTTATGAGAAAGGTGACAGTATTATGTAAAAAAAAAATAAAAAAATAAGAAACAATTCATAGACACAGACAACCACACGGTGATTACCAAAGGAAAGGGGGATGAGGAATAGAGAAGAGGGTATGGGGGGGGGGGATAAATCGTGATGGAAGTAGACTCAACTTGAGGTGGAAAACACATAATACAATATATACCTAATGCATTATAGAATTATACAGCTGAAACCTATTTATTAACCAATGTTATCTCAATAAATTTTAAAAAATATGAGATTGAATTCAATAAAATCTTAGCTTAATTTAATTAAAAGTAAGAGGATTTATTAAGAAAGACTCAATATTATGTTCTATATTTAATAACTTATAAGTTCTCCTATACTTCTGTGAAGATAACTCAAGAGTTAGAATTTTTACCATGCATTTAACTATGTATGTAGTTTTTAGGAAAATATCAAAATAGAGTTATCACCATCCTTAATTAGAGGTATCTGTTTCAGTAGCATAATAAAGAAGCCACTTCTAAAGAGGGTTCCACATTAAAAATTAATACGAAATAATTTTGCATGTAAACTGTAATAAAAAAACTAACTTTAGCCTGACGAGGCATTGGTGAAGTGGATAGAGCGTTGGACTGGGATGCGGAGGACCCAGGTTCAAAACCTCAAGGTCACCAGCTTAAGTGCGGGTTCACCAGGTTTGAGCAAGACTAACCAGCTTAAACCCAAGGTACCTGGCTTGAGCAAGGGGTCAGTCGGTCTGCTGTAGCCCCTGGTCAAGGCACATATGAAAAAATCAATCAATAGACAACTAAGGTGCCACAACAAAAAATTGATGCTTCTCATCTCTCTCCCTTCCTGTCTGTCTGTCCCTATCTGTCCCTCTCTGTCTCTGTCACAAAAAAAATTAATTTTTAAAATAAACAAGTGAACATCTAAATATTCGGTCAAGTATGTACTTGATGGACAAAAAGAAAGGGAAGCTTTCACAGAAATATGATGCTTTACCATGGTCTGCCAAACCATGAGCCACAAATTGGTAGTTTATTTAAAATAAGCCCTATTAAGTGAGGCTTGGCTTCAAAAGTGTTTTGTCTTGAATTTGTTATAATTAATTTCATTTTGTCATTTATATGACATATTTTTTTATATGACATATTTTTTAAAAGACAGCAAGATAGTTGACAAACCTGGAGGTAATGGCAACTAGCCTGATAATTGGTGTTAAGTGGGTCATTTGTTAAAGAGTTCTATCTACTACAGCAGTCCACCTTTTCCCAGTTTCAGTCTCTTACTCCTATTCCCAAATGATGCCAATTATCTAAAAATCTGAATAATAATTTATTAACTTTCACTTGTCACCTTATTAACTCAGCCTTTCCATTCTTTTTCCAAACTCTGCATAACACAGTTATTTTATATCCAACAATACTTTAATTAGAAAATAATTATAGCCTGTAAAAGTATCTATCGGTGTCCATTACTGAAGTAGAAGCTAAATCAAATTTTGACTTCTGCAGATTATTTAAACATAATTGTGTTTTCTGTCCTCTATTTGGCCTCTCAGAGGGAGTAGATGGTTTTCTCCTCTCTACTCTGCACAAATATCAGATAACTTTATCGATTCAGATGGCTTTTCTAGAAGCTGTGGGAGAAAGTTCAGGGTCCTCCTTTGCTTGGGAAGTTTCTGGCCTTCTATATGTCACTTTTCTTATAGTTGGACTTTGTCTATTTAAAACAATATTATTTGTTTATAAAGTCTCTTATTTTCAGAATCTATTATAAAAAAGATGATTAATTCTCCCTATAGACCTATTGGAAGCATGTACCTCAAGTAGACATATTAAAATAATGATGAGCTGAGACATATTTTGAAAATGAGTTGTTTTTTATTTTGTATCATATATAGTTGATGAAAAGTGGAAGAAAGATTAAAGTCACTGACCAAAGAAGATACAAATATCTAGATATTCTTCTTTCTAAGTACAACATGCCTATGGAAACATAACCTCATTGGTCTGGAAAAAAAACCTATGTAGCTTACACAAAATGGGCTCTTTCGGAATTTCAACATTGATAGCCTGTATAGAGAACAATTTGTTTTTTCTGAGTTTCTGCATGATCTATTGATGTCCAGGTAGCAGTGCCATCGATGTAGTGCCATAAACTTCAAAAGTACCTAATAGTTCTGATTCCACATTTTCAGCCGCATGGTTACCATAGGTTCACTTATACTTCAAAACATGTGTCTGTGTTTTGGATTTAGAAAATAACATACAATCACAAAGCAAGCAATTCCAAACTTGTAATCTTCAAAGAGTAAGTTTCCTATGCAGAAAATATTTTACACCTTATTGTCTTTGAAAATTAGGAGAAAATTTAAAAAATATGCTTCTTTTCACCTTTGCTTTGAACACTGTGTTTTTTGAACATTCATGGACTCACTTTAAAGAAGGTTGGAATTTTGTTTAATCCCTACAGTAGTTTTGGCTGCCAAACTAGGTTTAGTCAAGACCCCAGGGCATATGGTGAGCACATTAGCTTTGGCTGCGTGTTGGTACTGTCCTCCAGAATAGGTCTGAAGAAGGTTCTGATTAGATGGAATTTTTATTATAAAGATAAGAAAATAAACTTAAAAATGCCCAACGTGGTGAAGTTGAGCATTTAATACAGATTAATGGGACTCTAACATTAGGGTTACTTCTATATTGTAATGTTCTCTGTATTAGTTTCCTAGGGCAGCTATAACAAAGTACTCCAATTTTCTTCTTCATTGTCACATGGATATCTTTCCTCTGTGTCTCGTAAGAACACTCACTAGTCATATTGCATTAAGAGTTCACAGTACTCCATGATGACCTTATCTTAACTAATTATGTCAACAGTTACACTATGTCCAAAAAGTATTCTGAGCTACAAAAGATTAGGGCTTCAATATATCTTTACGGAACATACAATTTAACCTATAACTCCTCTCACGTCCTATTACATCTTCAAAATGAATCTTGAGTCTGCTAAAAGCTCTTCTTGGCCCCCAGGAAAGTTCAAGTTTGGGAGACCGAAAGAAATTTGAGAGATATTTACTTCACTTCCCCTAGATCATGATTATGTCTGGGGAATTAGCAGTATTTCATAAATACCAAAGATGTGCTTATCTAATGATAAACAAAATGTTTCTTAATTTTTAGCATATTATTATATCATTCATAAATTGTTTTAAAATTGTGTGTTATTGTGGTCTTCTTATTGTCAGTGATCAGGATTTATATTTCTTTAAATATACTGTGTATGCCACATAACCTAAAACAAAATAGATGCTCTGTTTGTACTTAGGAATTTAAAATGAATTGAATCATATTGCATTATCAAAGAGGAACAGGTAGAACAGCAGAAGATTTTCTAGGATGGCCCCTTTGACATCTGTGGATGGATCCTTTGGCTGTAGATTCTTGATGCAACACTTCTTACAGACTCTGGCTAAGTCTATGTTCAAAAAGAAGTGATTCCACACATTCTACACAGATTCAGAGAAGGATGTTTAGTACTGAGTTCCATGAGATTAAGACAGTTCATGTGACCCAGCGTGGAGGAAATTTCAGTCATAATTTAGTTAGAAAGGAGGTTAAGATAATGCTCTATTAGTCAGGTTTCTTCAGACAACAGAAGAAATACATTTTGTTTATGGTGCTATTATTATTACTTATCTGGAGATTTTTTTTATAAGAGATTGGCTCACATAATTATGAAGGCTAACAATTACCATAGTCTTCTGTCTGCAAATTTGAGAGCTTCTGATGCAGTTCCAGTTCAAGTTCAAAGTCTTTAGAACCAAGAAAGCCAATGATATAAGATCCAGTTCAAGTGCAGGAGATCAGTAGCTCAGCTCAGAAAGAGGCAGGCAGAAAAAGAGACAATAATCCCTTCCTTCTTTTTGTTCTATTCAGGTCTTCGACAGATTAGATGACACCCACCCATATTGGAGAGGCCATTCTGCTTCACTCAGTCTACTGATTCAAATGTTAATCTCATGCAGAAACACCCTCACAGATACACTAAGTAGTAATACTTTACCAAATATTGGATTATCTCATGGCCTATTTAGATTGACATGAAAATAACCATCATTGCATTTTTGAGGGAACCATCCTTAAATATTTATCACTTACTTAGAAGGCACATTTCCTCTTTTTTTTTTTTTTTTTTTTTTTTTTGTAACCTGCCCTTGGTTTCCCAGGCCAATTGTAGGAGGTGATCAATGTTAGTGAAAATGAAGGCAGGGAACCTGTGCTGTCAACATGGGAAGCTATACTAGTGGTGAAAAGCACATTTTCCTAAATCACAGTTACTGCTCCTCCCATGATTTTTCTCTCACTGTCCTTTAAGATTCCAAATTTAACCTTGAATTTTAGTTCGGAGGCATATAAGAATTACAGACAAAGTACCGCAATTGAGAAAAACAGAAAACTAAGGATTCAGAAAGGCTCGTATTAGAATTCCGAATTTGATTCTCATCACCTGGAAGCTCTATAGGCATGGCTTGACCTCTATGAGCTATCAATTCTCACTCCTCATGGCAGGACACTAAGACATCTCCAAAGGTTATGTTGAGGACTAACTGAAATAACAAAGTGATATACCAGAAATATACTTAGCCTCACATAGCTAGTGTACAGTAGAGCTGAAATTTGAAATCAAGATTTGTCTAATCACTTAGCCCATGTTCTAAAACAGGAGTCAACAAACTACAGCTTGTATGTCAAATCCAGCCCACTTTACTTATGAATAAAGATTTTTGGAACACAGCTATGCCCATATTTTGTTTTATTTTTCAAATTTTTATTTTTAATTGAATTTTATTGGGGTGACACAGGCGAACATAATTATACAGGTTCCGGGTGCCCAATTCTACATCACATCTGTGTACACCGTACTGTGTGCTCTCCTTTCCCCTCACATCACGTCTTCGTCCATCACCCTTCTATGCTTACCTCTGCCCTCCCCCACCTCCACCACTCCTGGCACTCACCACACTATCGTCCATGTCCATGAGTTTTGTTTTGTTTTTAAATGAAGTTTTAAAATGTATTATTTACACATTGGCAAAACTGAAAGTAGAAAAAAGAAAACCTTAAAATATTTACTGTTTGTTTCATTGCAAAAACAAGTTTGCCAACTTCTGGTCTAAGACATGACATTATACTGCTGAAGATAATTATGATGTTTGAATTTTAAAAATATAAAAAAATTGCATAATAATTTTGTGTCAGTGTAGGCATATCATTTGTAATGAACGTACTACTCAGTTGTAGGATAGATGCCGAGAGTGGGAGAGAGGGTCTGGCTGGAGACATAGGGATATAAGGACTCTGTACTTTCTGCTCAGTTCTATTATGAGCCTAAAATTGCTTTAAAAGATAAAATTCATTAAGTAACATATATAGTTTCGACAACAAATAAAAATATAAACTAACACATGTTAAGAGTCTATTTATTTCAGCAAATGAGGCAGTCCCTGGTCCATTTTGTGTCTATAGTATGACTAGAAACTATTTTTGGCAGCAATTCAGGAAAATATTACCTCTAGACACATTTCCTTTTTCTAGGAGATTACTATTCTAATATAAATTATTTTAATATGTCCTTACTGGTATAAATTTATACAGTGTTTGTGCTTGCTTATTCGACACACTATCTGGTAATAATATAACTAATAATGTTTATCATTATTATCAAGTTGCCGCTTTTAGTTTGTCTGGGACATATGGACAGAATATTCTGCTAATCAATTGCTCTTTTCTACACCATATCTAAGATATGTAGCTTCCTGTGGGTGACTGGGTATTTCGAGTATAGCCATATAGGACTGAACTGCCTTCTAGCAATCTGAGGACTATATCTCACCAAAAATATTTTTAAAAATTAGTCACCTGTGGATTTTAAAAATTTATATTTCTTTAAAAAAATAAGTAAAATGAAATCTTTCATAATGCTCACATGAAAACTTCCCAACAGATTTATGAGAATTAGAAAATTCAGGTTTCTCCTATAGTACAGATTTGACAAATCATATGTTAAGAAAGAAAAAAGAACTTACAGACTTCTTGCTAAATTTCTACAAAACATACTATTTAACTTGTCAGATTGATATTTTAAAATCAAATTTAAAAATTATAAAATAAAAAATTAAATATACTGTAAAGTTAAAAAGTTAATGCACATGTGAAAATTTGCAACTGGTTTTCATACAAACTAAAAATATTAGAGATTTAATTGAATTTCTGCATTGTATACTGAGAAATAATATTTTGTACCTCCTGAATAATTCACGAGTTTGATATATGAATGCCTAATTATTCTCATAGTAAAGGTCAAAAGGACAAGGTGGCCATAAGTTAGCAATGGGTAGGAGGATTTGGATAGAATGTGGACCTAAATTACTGAGTTACTTTACCTTGTTGAAATATTATTGCTAAAATTTTGCACTGCTAGGCAGTAAACTAGAAAAAAAAAAAAAGAAATTGAGAAAGTGTTAATTTTTAAGCAAGTTTGACAAAGATTGAGTTTCATGTGACAAATATTGTCAGCAAGACAGGATTCTGTCACTGGAAGAAGTTTAAACATTAACAATTTCTGTCAGGCTGTTGACACAATCATGGCAGACATTTCCCAAGATGCCGAGATGACTGCTGGCATTTGTCAACAATCCTGTCATAGTGACAGCAATAAGACCATGTCTGGAAATGTGACAGTTTTGGCTTTGTGCTCCCCTGAGCAATAGCCCAGGTGTTCAGAGAAAGTGTGGGAAAACCCATATTTCTGCATTGTCATTCGAACACAGAAAACACAGGAGGAAAATGAGCTGTCACTCCAATTCCCATGATGCCTTGCTGCTTAGCATAACTCTGCAGTGCGGCCCTGGGTCCACTGGTCCATACTCTGACAGATAATTAAGAAAGCAGCAGCTTTTTCTAGACGGCTCTTCCTCATGATTTGCATTTTAGCCAGAGGCGACCGGTTATAAAAAAAACATGATGGAAAGATGGTAAGAAGCCAATTAGATGGATGGATGGCTGACTGACAGCTCTCTGGTATTACGACTCCAGATTTCAGACTACATAGCCTGGCAGTTTTCTACAGGAACCAACTTTTTTGCAGGTTGGTAAAGCTGTTAAATGTGGGACCATATATAGCGCTATATAATTTTTGCAAAGTTGTACATTTTCCTTAAATAACCATGTATTCTTTTCAATCAGGGTTTGCATTAAACAAGTTTTCACAATTTAATCACAACTTGCGTCGCTAAATTTAGCAATATTAAAATTCTAGACAACTTGTAGGCACATTAGCTGTGCCAGTAGAGAAGTGATTAAAAAACTGAGAACCACATTGAGCCAGCAGAGATATAAAGCAAACTAATAATTAGAATGTCTGCTTAAATATGCCTTGGGAACTTTGAAATGTACATTGTTTGGCTTTAAGCAACTGAAAACATAAATTCTAAATTTCCTCTCATATCTAGATTCTACATACATATAATTGCTTACTATCTTTGTTCAAGGTTTAATATATGCCTGTGTCTGCTACTTCAGCTAATTTTGAAATAAAAAAAAATAAACTGTTAGACTCAAGCTTTCAGTTTGGTCGTGATATTCTACAGCTTCTAGCCAATAGGAGTTAACTCTTTATAATATTGTCCAATTTGGATCCTTAACCAATGTTTCCGATGTGCTGCAGGCTGTGTATGTGAACATTGTATATATACATACAGAGACACATACACTCACACGCACACACTAAAATAGAAGGAAACTGTTTGCTATTAGAGTGACATGTTTCCATCTGTAGTTTAAAACAAGAGTTTTTTTTCAAATTGTAATGATACCTCATCTATATGAATTTTGCAATAATAAGAAAAAACAATTATTTTATTTTAAATTGAGATTTGAGTAAGAAACATGAACTCAAACCAAAATTGCAATGTATTTTCTTACCTTTACTCACAGTAAGATTTCTACAAATGGTAATAGATCTTCTACAACATGAAGATGCACATTAAAACCAATAGTGGGTCTGACTACATTTAGTTGCTTACAACTACAGTGTAAGCAATGTACAAAGTTCCATGCTTATCAATCAATTTAGAGTTGATGTCAAAACCCACTGCACATATGAAGTATGACGGGGAATGCTTATATATGCACAAACATTTGCTTTCTCTTTTCATTTTTATCTGCCCTGTTATTTGTCTTTTGCTTTATATCATATTATTGGAATAAGAAAAGCCTATTATACTCATAACTATTCTAAAATGATAGTCTACCTGTACATTCCTGGAGTGTTTAAACAGAAGTTCAGAGGAATAGTGACAGTTCCATAAACTGCATTCCAATTGAGACAGAAATCAATTTATGTTGGTTTCATTAGAAACATTTGGATTTTTCCTACAGACACAGTGTAATACCAGTGTAAGTAATAAGAATAAAAAAACTCTTCTTGAAGAGTTTTTATAATTTTTGAAAAAGAAATGTTTCCTCTCAACAATGGAAGTCTTTATTTAATCAAAATACATTTGCATTATTCAATCTTTTAGTTTCCTCTTAATTTGCTCTTAAAGAGAGAAATGATCAATATAAGTGATTGGAAAAAAAATTTTTCAAATAATAAAAATGAAAAGCTTTCAAACACTTGCTTATTTGGTCTGTCTGAACCTTTTTTCCCACGTCCTCAGCTTGTACTAGTCACTCATATTTCTTGTTAAAATTTCTTTCACTTTTGGATTCTCCTACTTACACATGACGTTAATACATTGTATTTTTCTCAAGCTCAAAGAGGTTATATATCTTGTAAAAAGCAAAAAGAATTGAAATTTCAGTAACATGAACTACACACAAATTAAAAATAATAACTTCTCTTACAATGTGAATGACTTTTGTTTCTGAACTATTTATTAAGAGAGAAATTTTGTTTAAGGGGAAATCTGAAGACTGATATTTATTAATTTGAACTAAGTTCTGAAAATGCCAGTTTCACAGGAGACTATTGTGTAAGGTAAAGAGATATGTTTCTAAATAAAAGATGAAGTGGATTATCATTGAAACAAAAAGACACCTCACCATAAGTCCTGTAGTTTGTGCCTGAATAATGTAGTGAAACTTAGTAGAGCTTATTGCTACCATCATGTTGAAATCAAACTCGTGCACAGTTTGAGTGGCTAGAATTTGAACATAAAACAGCAAAGAGAAGAATAAAAAATGCTTAAAAATTGTTTTTCTTTAGTGTATTTCTAATCGAATCTAATTTAAATTGACAAAGACATGCTTTGTCAGATTTAAAACAGAACATTTTCATAGCATATAACTTTTGTAGGTCTGCCACTCAGGTAAATATACACAAATAATGAGTTGGGACAGATTTTTAAAGTAACCAGTTTTCTTTTCAGTGCATTTTACACTAAATAAAAACAGAGAAAAGAAAAACTTAGGTAAAAATTACTTGATATGTGAATATTAAAGTCATTTTCTGTTTCTTTTCCAGATGTTTTATAAAAATATAGCCTCATTTATCCTTTTAAAAGTGGTGTTTATAATCCTATATAAACTAGATTCTTTTTTAAATATTTATAGATATTTCTAAAAGTAAAATAACAATTGATTTTGAACCTTTCTTAAATTATGTTCATGTTATTATGTAGGGAGTAGGGAATATCATTAAAAACCATTCATTATGAAATTATATTATTTATATTGAATTGCTCTTTAGAACCTCATATACTTTACATACATACATATAATTCAGAGAGAGAGAGAGAGGAAGAGAGAGGAGAGAGCCCTGAAAGAACAGAGATATTGAAGAGAAATAAATCAGCAACAATTCTTTGTCATACCATGTATATACACAATTGTTCAGAATCCCATTAAAATAAATAGTTTGAATTATATAAGAAAATTCACATATTAAGACATATATAGAAAAGCCAGAGACTTCCGAAAGACCAGAGAGGTATGTAGATCTCAGTAGTAAAAAAAAAAAAAAAAAAATCCTCTCTTTCTGCTAAATTTCTTTTCAAGCACGTCACTCTCTGTGCTGTGAAACAGCTCGCTCTTAAAAGGTCAGGGCTGCATCAAGATTGTCTTTTGATTCCTGCATCAACAATACCTGCTCTGAGTTGAGGTTCAATCAGTAGTGGTTGAATTTAAGGCAGATTTTGCCTGGCTTTGCAACCATTAGTTCCCATATTTATCATAGGTTAACTGCTTAATCGCTTCCATATGCCTATGTGACTGGGCCAGGTAGTTTTATTATATTTTTCAAGCACAACTCAGTCAAATTAAAGTATGTGCTTTGGTAAAGAGAAAACTGGATGAGCAATGCATGTCCTTGTCCTCATCAACATCACAACATAATAATATAATAATAACTATCATCATATTCTTATTACCATCTTCCTAAGACTTGACTATGAACGAATCATCTATTCTATAGGGAACCCTGTATACTGCATTCCATAGCAAAACTATTCTGAGTCTGTAGGTAAAGATGGTCGAATATTGGCAATTTCTTATCATTCAGCCGAATTTTACCTATTCATTCATTCAAAACATTCTTGAAAGGTAAATATTTTAATCCTCATTTTGCATATTTCACTTCCAAGATGTGGCAAAATAAAATTGAAACTGACATCTTTCTGATTTCAAGACTTTGCTTGCTCTACTGGGCCTGACTACCCAATCATTCAATCAATCTATCAATCAGTCAATCAATCAATATTGACATAGAATAGGTTCTCATTTTAATGCAAGCAACTGTGGAGAAAAACTTAGAAATAAATAATTAGCAGTGTTGTGTACCTTTGTATATGGACAGCAATGTTATTCATTTAACTGTTATTCCCCATGTCATCAGTGCACAACAGAATTTTTCTTATAATCTATAGATAATCCAGTTACTACATAAGGGGAAAGAAAGGACACCAATCCTGTTTATAAGCAAAATTTAGGGAGATAGAAGGGGAAACATACAGAAAAACAATATAGTCTTTGTCCCCTTGCATCTCAAAATCTGTTGAAAATATATGCAAAGAGCTCTGTTCAATACTTGCCATGCAGTGTGATGCTCTGAGGAAAGAAAGTTCAGGGATTGCCCTGAGAATTTAGGAGGGGACTCCATTTGTATTAGGCCTTGTTGTGGGAGTATACATTTACGCTGACTGAGGTACTATAAGAGAACATTTAAGGTAAGAGGAATATCGTGAGCCTGGATATGTGGCAATGAGAGTATCCAAAGCTTACATCTACCTTGAGCATAAAGAATCCTGCAGGAGCCAAGCTGCGGGAGGGCTTAAGGAGAGATGAGTAGGTTGGGAAAAAATCTGGGAGAATCAGTCTAGGACAAAATAAATGAGACACTTCCTTGCCAGGCTAAGTAAGCTTTCACTTTCTTCTGTAGGTAACCGCAAGTTGTCTAGAAGCCCCATTGTGATATGAATTAGGATGATAACTCTAATAGCAAAATGGAGCAAGGTTGGAAAGTAAAAAGTTTGGCATCAGAGGGGCCAGTGTGGGGACTGCTTTAGTGACAGGAATGATGAGTAACTGAGATGAGAATGTGACAGTGGATATAGAGATAAAAGTGTATTACAGCCGGCTCTGGTTGGTAGCATATGAAAAACATCTCACTTTTTTGCAATTTCTTCTAGTTTTTTAACAATGATTATGGTTTCACTTTTACCAGATTTAAGCTCTAACCTTCCTGGTAATTGCCCAATTTGATTGTTAAGCATAGTTCTCTGTCACCAGGGAAGAGTTGGAGCATAGAGGAAAATGTTACACTATTTTTTCCTCCTTGGGAAAAAAAAATGTGACATTAATATTAATTTTTCTATTTTTATTATTTTAGCAGAAGGTCATACATATGCGACTGCTGAGTTCACAGCTAGCCCCTCACTACTCAAGTTGTGGGTGCTGTTGCCAGACTGCAGAGATGTACAAGAACTGACTTGAGAGCCAGATTATTCATGCACCCGCACACACTGTTATCTCTGGGAACTCTTAATCAATGCAGGGTGAGAGCCAGTTGGAGCAAGCGAGGTTAGGGCACATGGGCTATTCAGTGGAAAGTGAGGAATTAAAATGTGATTATTATTCAAATTGGGATACAAAATTAAAAGCACATTCCTGGAAAGAAGAGGAAGATGCTAATAGAAATATTGACCCTCTGAATCATTTGCTACATTGTGTCTTGTCCTTGAAATGCCAAAGATGTTATAATAACATTTGATGGGAGGGAATGGTTTGGGGATTTAAACTCTATCTCTATTTTGCTTTTGCAGCTATGCGGACAAAAAAAATTTTTAATTCTGGGAATGTCTACTAAGTATATCTAGACATATGGATTAAATCCCTTTATAGAAAACTGCACTAAAATAAAGAAATCTATGTATGAGCCAAAAAATCAATGGTAAATGAGAGTTAATGGTACACTGATTATAAAGAGAATAGATGATGATGCAAAATTCTTAGTTACAAAACCTACAGTGCAATTATGGAACATGACAATGCATTTACCTAATTTTAAAAAATCCTTAATATTTAAAAGCTTGATATCTTTTTATAATATTTTATCTGTTGGCAAACCTGAAGATGTTTGAGTTATAAATAAATGTTTACTCTGACTTTTGATGATTTACTTATGTAAAAAAAGTGATTTAAAGGTATATACATCCTAGTTATCTGAGCCACTTTATTTCTTTCAATTGTGCCTACAAATTGTATGTATTGGGGTTTTTTCCCCTCTATTTTATATGTGTGAGCCTACCTTGTGTTTTATTTCATTTTTTATTATTATTATACAGTTTGACTGTTTCCTCCCACACACATACAATCGAGTTAGTTTCTGGATAATTTTTTTTCACTACTGAGATTTCAACTGTCACTGATGAGTGCCCTAAATGTTCAATCACTTACTATCAACAATTACTAAAAAGAATAACATATCATGGAAATTCAAATAAACCCTAGAGAATGTTGTTTAAAGTACCTTGACATTCCCTCCCCAGGTACCTGGATCCTCATACATTGCTTTAGCTCCTTTTCACTTTCAGAATTCTGGGTCAGAGCAGATAAAATCCACTGTGCTTCTGGGCAGACTCTCTAAAGCACCTTTATTCAGAGCAGCATATGAGCCATTGTTTGAACTCAACACCTATTGGCTATATTTCAGCTCTTTTCACAAGACATTAAAGAACTTTTCCAGAGATTGGAGGAGAAGTTAGAACACCACATAAATACTTCAATTTCAGGAAAACAAAAAAGCAGGGAAATACTAATAGCATCTTTCTCTTCTTTTATGTCCTACCTTGCTCATTTTCTTCCTACCTTATTGTCATCCGCCTTCAAATTTGAGTCTTAAAAAGGAAAATTAAGAAATATTTACATTGACAGAAAGCTGTTAAAATTTTTTATCTTTCATTTTTACTAGTAAGAGGCATAATGCAATTTTATATCTTTAAATTGAAGTGGAATTATGATAAGCTTAATTAAAAAGTAAATAAACCACATATAAAAAGCTTACCCTACAAAAGAAACATAGAATGCTTATTCATTTTCTACACTACTCTAGTATTCGAAAGTTTGAGCATTTGCCCCAAATATATAATGTATTGGAGTGATTAATTCACTTGACATTTTTAATGTTATACGGAATTACTTACAGGTGACTATACAATGTTAACTGCTATATTAACATAAGAGATTTTGAACTTATATTTATGATTCCTGACAGAGTCATTTCTGTTCAGGATAGCTAAAATACTTTTTTTAATCACCTTATTTTCTATATGAGTATATGACAATACTGCTGTATTGATAAAGAATAAAATCTTTATTCATTAAAAAAATAGCTCATTCTCATGATGCCCATTTTTAATACAATTTCATTAATTAAATATGTATAAGAATAAAACTTCAATGATTTTTTAAAAATGTATTCATTGATTTCAGAGAGACAGAAACATCTATCTGTTCCTATATGTGCCCTGACAGGGGATTGAACCCGCAACCTTTGCATCTCCAGACATACAGTCTAACCAACTGAGCTATCTAGCCAGAGCACAAATTCTTTATGATCAAAACTTTATGGTACAAGTCTAAAAGCCAAATACATTATAGAATAAATGTAAACAAAATAAGAAATAAGATAATTTATTTCACATGGTGGGTGAAGTTATTTTACTGCCAATAAATTGCTGCCAGCTATGTGAATATAACACAGCTATCACACTACGGTATACACCGAACTCTACGCAGTTGTAAAAGTCTAGCACCACGTTTTGAAATGCAATGACTTAAAAAAAAAAAGTTTTATTTGGAATCATTTCACCAACTTGTCATAAATATATTGTTTCCTTGTTCAGCTTGTCCCATCCTATCCTTTTGTCAATCATAAGAGTCACTGAAATGTACTCTTTTCCTCTTTGTGGTCATAAATACAAAAGCAAATGTAGATCTCAAATTTGCATGGCAAGACCAGATGATGAAGGGGCCATTTGATGAAGTGATCCACTTATGCTTATACAGCCCTGGCTGGATGCTTGCTTGGATAGAGCTTCGTCTGGAAGTGCAGAGATTTCTGATTTGATCTTTGGTCAGAGCTCATATAGGAACAGATCGACATTCCCGTCTCTCTCTCTCCTTTCCTTTCTCTCTAAAACCAGTACATTAAAAAATATATATATATATATTTTTTTGCCTGACCAGGCGGTGGCGCAGTGGATAGAGCGTCGGACTGGGATGCGGAAGACCCAGATTCGAGACCCCGAGCTCGCCAGCTTGAGCGCAGGCCCATCTGGCTTGAGCAAAAGCTTCTCAGCTTGGACCCAAGGTGGCTGGCTCCAGCAAGGGGTGGCTCGGTCTGCTGAAGGCCCGCGGTCAAGGCACATGTGAGAAAGCAATCAATGAACAACTATGGTGTCGCAACGGCAACGAAAAACTAATGATTGATGCTCCTCACCTCTCTTCATTCCTGTCTGTCTATCCCTCTCTCTGACTTTCTCTGTCCCTGTAAAAAAATAAATAAATATTTTTTAAAATATGCTTATACAAATATTTTTGAGAGTATTCAAAAAACTCAAAAAATGTAAAAATTTATATAAATGTTTTATAATGCCTAAGACAAATATTTTTAAATGTTGGACCACTAAGATATGTTTACTCTTATTTGAGAATGCTAAAGTAGGTTGGGTGGGCTGGTACCAGGAGGCTAATCGTATAATGCAATATTTTTTAATATTCATATTTGTCTTTAAAACACGATGTAAGAAAATAATTTGATAAATAATAAACACAAAATCAGAAACTTAAGCAAAGTTTTAATTTAAGAAAAAAAATATTAAATTCCAAAACCCATCATTTTCTTTATATGTTTGTAATTCTGCAATAGAGAGATCGACTCTACTTTTAAGTTAGCTTTAATAAGTTAAAGACCTCAGCCTGACCTGTGGTTGTACAGAGGATCAAGCATAGACCTGGAATGCTGAGGTCGCTGGTTTAAAACCCTGGGCTTGCCCAGTAAAGGTACATATTGAAGTTGATGCTTTCTGCTCCTCCCCCCTTTCTCTCTCTCTCTCTCTCTCTCTCTCTCTCTCTCTCTCTCTTCACTAAAATGAATAAGTAAATAAAAATAATTTTAAAAATTGTTTAAAAAAAGTAAGTCAAAGATCTAATAATTAACTAAAATATTTTATACTAAATTGTTGCACTCAATAAAGAAATTGCATTCAGTAACAAAGGAGGCGCTTATTGATGAACACAAACTTTGAGAATGCCCAGAGGAAATATCAATTCACTTGTACTTTTTAAGCCTATTCTATGAATGTCTCAGGGCAGGACAATAAGACTTCATCTTCTTAATACACAGCAGAGTACATCCACCTCCAGCACAAGGGGAGCTTCTTTTTGAGTTAATGTTGGGATGCAGCTGATAAAACGGCTGACGTGAGCTCATAGTGCTCTGTAACATAGAGCATATTCCCATTCTGACCATACAGGACTCTTTGCTGTTCTTACTTTGAGGTCTTTGCATTGGCTCTTCCTTTGGCCTGAAATGTTCTTCCTCCAACTATTTACATAGCTCATCTCCTACAGTGATGTTTTCTCAGTTATCGGCTCCTTGAATTCACTATATAAATTAACTGCTTCTCCTATTTGTTCTCTTCATTCAGTCTATTAGAGTTTGAAGCTACAATAAGAAAAACATTCTCACAGGAAAAAACAATGTCTTAAATATGTAAAGTCAGTATAATGGGACTATTGTACAGAGCGGGGCAAAAGTAGGTTTACAGTTGTCCGTGTGTAATACACAGTTTACTCTTGTTTATTATTTATGAATTGTTGTGTTATTTTTCATATGAACAACTATACATTTCCTTTTGCTCCATCTACACACTGATAAAAAAAGAGGCACCTTTAAGAACTCAAAGCAAGAGTCCATTTGAACACCTGAACAGATATTATTAGTGAGATTATCTTTGGTCTGTATTATAAAAATGGCTCAGAGTTAGTAAAAGGACAAAAGTAAGCTGAGGTTTGGAGTCAGAGTAAATATGAGCAAAGAAATAAACCTAAGATAAAACCTGAGTAAAGTATATAGAGTAGGGAAGCACAAAACTGAAGGTAGGAGAAGTAGGGAAGTGACACTTGTAGGTATGTTCTAAGATACACACACACACACACACACACACACACATTCCCTTCTTTCTTTGGCGATTATTTAAATTGCCCTTGCAGCAAACCTTTGAAAACCCTTTTTAAATGACCATATTTAAATGGCCTTTCTATCCCCAGAATTACTTAGAAACAGCTAACTAAATCAGAGGACAGATCACAGTAGAAAGCCCTTCTATTGAAATTTCATTGAGGAATCCCATCCCCATTCTCAGTAATTCAAACTATGAAACCTAGAGAGAGGGTACAAATCATTTAGTGGCAGAGTTTGAATGGAGCTCATGTTAGGCCAATGCCACATACAGCCTGCAATCATGGAAAGCATAAATTGTAAGTCAGATATGGGAATAGGAAGTAGTCATGAGGAGACAGAAAAAATATAAAAGCATGCATACAGAGAAAAGGGAGAGAGAGAGAGATAGAGCATTTCCCATTTCTCACATCCAGTCTTCTTAGTTCTAGCTGAACTTTTCTTCTTGATTATGAAGACTAATTAAACTAAAAGTTGTTCATTGGAAATGATACATATAGGTGGTGCCTTTTATGGTCACAGTTTTATTGAACCCAAAGACAATAGGTGTATGCAAATCAGATCCACAATCCAAAGACAATAGGTGCATGCAAACTAGATCCACAATCCAAAATTGAACTTTCAGAGAGGAATTCAAAACTCTTTTTCAGTTCTTAGCACCTCATATGCCTTGAATGCATTGATATTGAAGACAAAATTTTTAAAAACAACTATCACTGCAATGGAAGGAATGTCTTTGGATGGAGAAGAGATAGATTGTACCTTCTCCTCACCTCAAGTTTAGTGAACTGAGCTTAAAGACCTTACCAGAGAAGCTTGACTTATATTCTCCTGGAGTCTGATGAACACAGCTGACTTGTGTCAGTCATGTCTGAGAATTCTACGGTGAGTGGAGCTGACTTCCAATTAATGAATAAATAAGGTTGAAATGGCAAGTATCTGTAGTTCTTCCAAAGTTTGGTTCTATGCCAAGGTGTAAGACTCAGATATAGGTATAGGGTCACATAAAGGGAGACCCAGCCTAGGAAGCCTACTGGAGGTGATGTTGGAGCTCCAAAGGAAAGATTTTGTGGGATGAGTGCCCAGGACCTACAAGAGAAGTCATAAGCAGACAGGTAATACACTCTTTACCAATTGTCAGAAACTTGTTATGAATGAATCTCTGAGCCATTAACAAAAGCATACAAGATATAAGTAATCAACTCTAAACACCGATGACAGTCAAAGAGAAGCAATGAGAAAAGTCATCTGAGTGAGCTGAGTAAGACTGTTCCTGTCTTTTCCCTCTTCCCTCTTTCTGTCCTCAGCTCTGGAGGGATCAGAGGCGTAACTACAGTCCAGGGTTACCAGGGAGAGGCCAGGAGAGATAAAGATACCAAGTAAAGAAAGACAGCAGACATCTCATGGACCCCAATGTGGTCTGTCTGCAGAACCCAAGTGAGAGAAAAGAGAAATTCTGTTACTTTTTAGTTACTGAGATAAAAACTGGGGAAGAAAAGTTAACAGATTTTTCTACCATGAACAGATAAGCAATAGATTCTTCACAAAGTTTTATCTAGGAGATTTTGAGATGGATTTTCTAGATGCAGAACCGATGATTAGATTCTTGTCTAAGTGATTTTTCAGGAGAAAATGATTGGGGAAAGTAGGATAAGGCGGAGGAGGAAGTTAAACAAGGGTGATTTTTGCCTGACCAGGCGGTGGCGCAGTGGACAGAGCGTCGGACTGGGATGTGGAGGTCCCCGGTTCGAGACCCCGAGCTCGCCAGCTTGAGCAAGGATTCATCTGGTTTGAGCAAAAGCTCGTCAGCTTGGACCCAAGGTCGCTGGCTCCAGCAAGGGGTGGTTCGGTCTGCTGAAGGCCCGCGGTCAAGGCACGTGTGAGAAAGCAATCAATGAACAACTAAGGTGTTGCGACGGCAACGAAAAACTAATGATTGATGTTTCTCACCTCTCTCCGTTCCTGTCTGTTTGTCCCTAACTATCCCTCTCTCTGACTCTGTCTCTGTAAACAAACAAACAAACAAACAAACGAAAAACAAAACACAAAAACCAAGGGCAATTTCAGCTGGAGACAAATTTCAGTCTCCAGTCTGATCTCTGTTCCTACAGGGAAGCTCTGGTGCACAAACTAACTCGGTTCTAGCCTCACCTTCACTGATCTGCTGTCCCTTCCAGGGGAAGGTGACAGGTTGGAGATCTGGGTGGGTCATTGACAGAACCCAAAACACAGGAGTAGGGATGGGGATGAAATCATCTCATAGATGGATGTGGATAGGGCACAAGGTATTCTAATTGAATCCAATCAGCCCCATTTCTGCAACATTTCAGTTATAGAAACTTATTCTTGTTAATTCAGCTAATGAAACTAATGTTTCAGGTTTCAATTCTTTAAAAACAAAGAATATTTTCTTAAAAAATAATTGAAGAATTACATAATTATCTTTCTGTTTCCAGCAGCTAGGACTAGGGAGAGACAGAGATGATATTCTGTGGAACAAGTAAATAGCTGAATGTATCATCTCATTGATTAAAATTACTTCTTATTGTCAATCTCAATATTTTTGTGGACATGATCATGTGTTTGATATCTTTGTAAATGGGGCTCACTTGGAACTGAGTATCTCTAGGCAGGTAGGTACAGAAAGAATATAATGGGTTTAAATAAAGTCTGAAAAAATTAAAGGAAAAATTAACTTAAAATTTATTTATTTGCCTTTATGAATTTCAATGTGTAATAAAAAAAAAAGGTGTAACAACAGAAGAAGCAAAATATTTCAGAATATGATGCCATATATTTTGGCATGGAAAGCTAGGGCATATTTTATTTCTCTCCTTCATTTTCAAGTTCCTAAGAGCCTTGAATTAATAGCATTTGGTGATCCATATTCATGACAAGACCGTGGATAAGATCACTCAGAAGGCCATACCCTAGCTTACATTTCAAAACAAGTGGTGTTTGCTATTCTCCTTTGTCTCCCAAGTGTTTTATCCACTATGCGACTCAAATTGAGTACTGCCCTCCCCTGATAGAAACAGCCATGCTGTCCAGTGACTCAATGGCAGCTTAGTTTTTTATTTCACCATGAAGAGTCAGACTACTCACAACTGTCGAGCTACAATAATCTGTTACGAAAAGAGAACTAGGAGTGATAAGGGGCCATGTCTTCTTTTCCGGTTGCCACAATATTGCAGGTGCTTTGCTGGAACAAAGCTCTAAGACAAAGCTATGGTGCTCATAGCAGGAAAAGAAGTAACAGAAGTAGCAGGGAGTGCTTTGAGCCTGGGAGGCCAGAGAGTAATACTTTTGGGCAGGGAGGCTCCTGCTAATGTTTTGTTCTCAATTTTAGATAAACTATGGTGAGGGTACCAGAGCTCAGTTAGACAGTTAGGGTTGGAGATAAAAGTCATCCTGATAGAAATATTTGTGTTGCAGCCTGGATCACAGAGAGTCCTCAGAGTGGCGAAAGAGCGATCACACAGAAATCCTAATTGGATGACCTGACTCAACAAGGAGAAATGCAAAGTTCTAAGAGCTCAGAAAAATAAGAAGGGAAAAGACCAAGGAGGCATTGAAATATGAAGATAAAATCGATACAGAATTGCCCAGGAAATCAATAAGAGGGATAAAGGACGTGCTGGGGATGTGAAATATGTGTTCTGTCTCCTGTATGCGTGAGAAGTCTGGCAGCATGTTTTGAACATGCGCAATGCTGTAATTAAAGCTCAAGGGAGAGCGGCGAGAAGGAGTCTTTCTAATCAAGTCAAAAGATGCTGCGGAAGTAAGTGACTTCTTGTCAGGAAAACAGTTTCGTAGGCAAATCTTAAGTTAAATGAACTCAGGTACATAGCCAGAAGATAGATGGATAGTTGTGTCTGTGCAATTGTGGCAGTAGAAACGGGAGCTTCGTTTAAAACCATAAACCAATAACAGTGTCATCTTTCAGCAGCCAAAGTAACTTGCTCATAAAATTACCACCAGCCTGATGATCACAGCATCATCTTAGGGTATACTTCAAAGTAAGAGATTCTTTCCTTCAAATGCTCAGAGTATCTGCAAAGCTATCTAACCTCCAAGAGTTAGTCTTTCATGGTTAGATGCCTTTATAGAAAACCGAAGAAGCATGTTTATTTTTATCCTCTTACATAACAAATACAATTAAAGCAATTAGAGAAAAAGCCTACAGAAGCACACACACAGACACACCAATTTTTTTTGTGATACAGAAGGGCTGTGTGTGTGTGTGTGTGTGTGTGTGCATGCAACATCTGATTTATTAAGTGCTATTGTTTGCAGATGTAAAGTACTTTAGAAGTCTGGGGTAAGCATACATATCATAATCTATGTGAAAGTCACTATTCCTTGAATTGTCTCCCAGGATTCTATTTATTGACACTACAATATACATAAAGACTTCATTCCAGGATTTGTTCAATACATGCTTCTAGCTATAACTGAATTGGTGTGAATATAGGAGTATGAAAAATGAAATTTGTTTTCTCATTTAAAAAAAATTAACCTGTCAAAACTTGGAGGTTCAAATGAGTTTGCCTCATTCAAAGTTCTAACTAAGGCAATTTATAATAAAAACACAATTGCTGTGCCTGTTCCTTTTGCATATCCTCCAATTGCCAATAGTTTTCCAAAAAGAATATTTCTAAGTTTGCTACCAAGAACACATTACTTAAAACAAAATTTTAAGTGCTGGAGATTCTTTAAAATAGCACGGGTATTTTTCTTTACTCAACAGTAAATTAGAGCAACTAAGTGGTAGCAAAATGTCAACAAGACAACATTTACAGTGAAGCAAAGGTAAGAAGGTATCTCCTGGAACACCAAAATACAAGTACGGAGAAAGAAACCACCAACAGCTGCAATACCTCTATGTTTTCAGTATCTGTGCTGAAAGAAGCAGTGGGAAACAACAGATTTCTAGCAATGCTAAGCAAGGAGAATCTCAAAACAGACAATAGACTTTCGCTGGACAGTATGGTGGGCCACTATGAGAATAATATACAAACTTTTAATATGTAAGGACTCAGTGAATTGTATTTACATTCCTAAAGCTATACTAGAGGGCAAGTATTAAACAAACAATATGTCTAGAAAGATATCAATATAAGGTCAAGCATGAACACTCAACATATATGTTATAATACTAAGTCCAAATGACAGTTTGAAATGGAGGGACTATTACGCAATGGCCATATTCTCTAATAATAGAGAAATGGCACAACCATAGGCCTGGAAGAGAAAGGAGAGGTCATATGCGAACATATACACACATATACAAACACACTGTTTTAAGTAATTGTATTGGGATTACAATATTACTGTTGTTATTCTTATGCTGCTATAGACATGATGTGAACTTAAAGGAAAAGGTAATGATGGAATATTCTATCATCTCTTGTGTTTTTAAAGCAGTTTCTTGGTATAAAATGAAAGAAAAAACATAACGTATTTTATTTTAAAGCATTTCCTAGTTCTTTCTATTGAAAACTTCTAGAAATAATGGTCAACCCAATAGCAGAGTATTGAACATTATAGGCAGCTAGACAGTGGTCTTAAAACAAACTTTTTCCCACAGACAAACAAAACCTAAAAACAAGGGCTCCAAGTTTCAATGGCTGATTCCAGATTATTTTAAGAAAAATGTCCAAGATGTTCCTGGAACACTGTCATAACAGATGTCAAAAGAAATTAAGAGCAAATTTGAAGATATTTCCACTGACCAAACACAGGGGAATTTGAACTTCAGTAAGAATAAATTTTACAATAAATTGTGATCTATAAAATATATTTAAGTCCATGAATTCATAATGATATTTTAAGAGTTGTCTTTGGTCTGACCAGGTGGTGGCGCAGTGGATAAAAAGTCAACCTGGGATGCTGAGGACCCAGCCTCAAAACTCGAGGTTTCTGGTTTGAATGTAGGCTCACCAGCTTGAGCATGGTGTTGCCGGCTTGAGCATGGGATCGTAGACATGACCCAGTGGTCACTGACTTGAACCCAAAGATCACTGCTTAAAGCCCAAGGTCACTAGTTTGAGCAAGGGTTCCTCGCTCTGCTTTATCCCCTAGTCAAGGCACATATGAGAGAACAATCAATGAATAACTAAGGTGCCACGATGAAGAATTAATGCTTCTCATCTCCCTTTCTGTCTGTCTGTTTCTGTTTTTTTTCTCTCTCTCTCTCTTATTTAAAAATAATGGTTGTCTTCAGAAATCAATATAAAGACAAATTAATTTTTTAAGAATTAATGAATCAAATTAAGAAATCAAGCATTTCTTCTTTATTTTCTATAAGAATTATACCACTGGGTAATTACATAATAAATGAGTGAAGTAATTCTTTACTAATGAGGTCAAACTCAAAGTTAAAAATAACAAAGGAAAATAAAAACCAGAATAAAAATCTGACCATTTTGCAACTCTCAGCGATTATTTGATATAGGCAATGAACATGAATAGCTGCAAACATGACAGAGAAGGCAAAATCAAGCAATATGTTCTTCCTTATAAAAGAACATGCTTCACGAATGGTCCTGCCAAAGGATCAAACCTGATTTAATCAAAACTCTGGATTCCAATCTGCAGAAAAGACAAAGAGCAGCAATTTATGCTGATCTGCTCCATAAGCATTGGAAATTGACAAAATGGAGATTGTGAGAAGCACTACAGATCATATGGCTTGGGTTCTACAGTAAAATGTGAGCAAAATAAAGGCACAGAAGGAACCCTGTAGCTTCAAAACACTAAAAATATATTAAATGTCAGGAATAGGCAAGACCAAACTGTAGTCTAAGGATAGTATCAAAGTATAGACATTTTAAATACTAAATACATAAGGAGATGCAGAAAGTGAATCTATAAAAATAAAAACTATTTTTAGAAAGAAGAACTCTGTAGTATTTATAATTGGAGACAGTGAGGGATTTGTGAGGTGGCCGGAAAATTTTATTTCTCAATCCAAATGTTTGTTGCAAAAATGTTCATCATTAAACAAATTATATGTAAGATGTCATTTATGTTCTTTTATAATATGTTTAATGTATCATCGTTATAGCTATTGGGGTGGTTTTCTGTATATATTTTATAATAAAAAGACTTTTTAAAAGTGTTATGTTAAAGAGAGTTTAAATAAAACTGTTCAACATTTTGAAGTTAAAATGTAGGATGTAATGAAACAATGACCATAATTTTTTGTAGAGTTCACTATACAATTAAAAGCAACTTTAAAAAAAGTTTGAGCCTGACCAGGAGGTGGCGCAGTGGATAGAGCATTGGATTGGGACGCAGAGGACCCAGGTTCAAAACTCCGAGGTCAACAGCTTGAGTGCAGGATCATCTGGTTTGAGCAAGACTCACCAGCTTGAGCCCAAGGTTGCTGGCTTACTTGAGCAAGGGGTTACTTGGTCTACTGTAGCCTCCCAGTCAAGGTACATATGAGAAAACAATCAATAAACAACTAAGGTGCTTCAAGGAAGAATTGATGCTTCTCATCTCTCTCCTTTTCTGTCTGTTTCTATCTATCCCTCTCTCTCTCTCTCTCTCTCTCTCTCTCTCTCTCTCTCTGTTTCTGTCATAAATAAATAAATAAATAAATAAATAAATAAATAAATAAATAAAGAGTTTGAGTAGGAGTACTATTGTTTGAAGAAAAAATATGTTTTGGTGACTATCTTTCTTTAAATAAATCTTATTTAAATAAATATTTCCAAGCAATTGTAATTAGCCTGACTGATGGTGGTGCAGTGACTAGAGCATTGACCTGGGACACTGAGGTCCCAAGGTCGCTGACTAGGGTGCAGGCTTATCTGGCTTGAGCACAGGCTCACCAGCTTGCATAGTTACCACCTTTAGCCCAAAGGTCGCTGGCTTGAAACCCAAGGTCACTGGCTTGAGCCCAAGGTCAGTGGCTTAAGCAAAGGATCACTGGCTAGAGCAAAGTTTCACTAGCTCAGCTGGAATCCCTTAGTCAAGGCACATGTGAGAAGCAATCAATG
The DNA here is from genome assembly GCA_037038555.1 of Rhynchonycteris naso. Classification (NCBI taxonomy): domain Eukaryota; kingdom Metazoa; phylum Chordata; class Mammalia; order Chiroptera; family Emballonuridae; genus Rhynchonycteris; species Rhynchonycteris naso. The sequence continues at coordinate 16,435,617 of CM073000.1, forward strand.
AACAACTAAGGTGCCACAACCATGAGTTGATGCTTCTCATCTCTCTCCTTCTCTCTCCCTTCCTGTCTGTCTGACACTCTCTCAAAAAAAAATATCAATTACAAATATATTCATTTATTATTGTGGGAACATAGAGCTGGATGAGGATTTTAAAAACCATTTATCCATCTTCTCTCAGAATCAAACTACATGGACATTATTTCAAAACATTTGTTTGTTTATTTTCCTTTTTTTCCCTCTCCTCTTTCATCTCCTTTCTTTTCTCCCACTCATCTCTTCTTCCTATCTACTCTCAAACAGCACCAGGACACTAATGAAGCTTAAGCTGTAGGGAGTCCCCTTGCATGAGCCATTCCCAAGGCTCTAGTTGGGTTCCAAACAACATGTCTGCAGGAGTGAGGTAAAGGGCAATGGGAAGCATATGGGGACTAAAGCAGGGACACATTCTCAGTAGAGAGTCCGGTTCCTAGTGATGCTTCATCAAAGCAAAAGGGATATTCTCACTAATGGAGAACACACAATTATAAAACACAATTTTTATGACAGTTATGCAAATTGAATATTTCAGAATTCTTATATTAATGTTGATGGTATTAGTTTTAAAATGTAATATTTTACTTCTAAGTAAATACTTGCTTTTATAGCTAATATTATATTCTTAATTTTATATCTTTTCTTAAAATAGATCACCTATTGTTAGAGATTCAGGGCCTTCAAAACTATCATTTTCCCCTCTTCTCCCTATAGATCAATGGGTAACTGGAAGGCATACTAATTTTTTGTTCTTATTGCATTCTTCACTATTAATGGACAGTGGTTAAAAGGATATATGAATTTAATTTTGGAATGACCTATGTTAATGAATGTCTTATCTCTCACTTGACATTCTCCAAGCAGAGTATATTCATGCTCAGGCCAATATTGGGCTAATTGTTGCCATGAAAGATTGATTCCAAGATTAGAAAGAATGTCACCTTTGAGTTGAAAGAGGTCATTGCCCGGAGGCCAGGAGCTTCTGTTCCATAAGAAAAAGAGGCACTGTCACATCATACAAACTGGATAAACACTTAATAGAAGGACTCCTTTTAATAAGTATCTAGTGAAATCACTACTTTTAGAGGTTTTTTAGGTGTGTACTAGCATGCACTCTTTGTTCAGACGAGAAAACAACTTCAAGGATGTTATGCCCTTGCTACAAATTTAAGAAGCAAAGCCCATATTTGAACCCAGGCCATCCTGACTACAAAGCTGATATGTTACTTCACACTTCTGTAATTAATTAGACAGCCATTTAAACTATCTAGCCTCAGTTTCTTTATCTGGATAAATATGATATTTTACTAGAGGAACTTGCAACCCCCAAAGTCTTTGATTCTGTGAAACCAAGTCAAGCAAATTTATTATCTCCCTTGTTAGCTCATTCCTGAGTCGTATAACTTGGGAAATTTGTCTCGATTGCCTTATGCCTGACCTAAATTTGGTAGTAATTAAAATCCATCTCCTCTCGATCTGTCCTTTGCAGAGGTGTAAAAGAGCTAGTTAGTCACAATCTTGCATAATAACTTTCTGCTATGATGAGAGAAGCAAAAGCAGGTAGGGAAGGATGAAGGAAGTTCTTGAAGGGAATATCTAGTAAGAAACCCGGACATGCTGCAGCTTCATCTCTTCCGAAATATTTAAATAGGAGTCTCGACCTCGGCAAGCAGTAGAAGAAGGAAATAATGTTTTATTTTTCTTGTCTGTCAGGCGTAATAAGAAGCATGAATGTCTAAATGACATCCAGAGAGATTTAAGTAGCATATAAGTAATAGTTTGCCGACTGGTACGTTTAAAAGGCATGCAAAAAAGAAACTACATGTCCTTCCCCGGCTATCGGTGAAAAAGCAGAAAATGTTTTTTGCCAATCTGAAAGCAGGAGTTTGCGGGTGGAGGGAGCTCCCTCCATGGGGAGCTCTGATTCAGTGACGTTCTGGTGGCTAGGCGCGATTTCAGGCTGCGGCTTCACCTCTGCTCTTGTCATTATCGCAGCCATTTCTGCCCCTGTCTCTTCTGCCTTGTGATGGGCTCTGCAGTTGCTTTCCCTGCAGTTCCTTTGTTAGAGATTTGCCCTCTCGACACATCCAAATGAAGAAATTGCAGCACAAAAAGAAGACTGGTGACAGACCCCGCAATTTTCTTTCCTGTAGTAGGTCCCGAAATCATATCTGCATGTCATCTGGCTAATCAGAGGTCCATGGTGAGATCTGTCAGAGAGTTCTGTTTTAAAAAAGAAACTCAGACGCTTGTCAGGAGAAATGGAATGTTTTCCCCGCGGTCCCATGGCAGCGACTAGCACTGTCTATTACTATGCGAGTGCCAGCCTGAGGCTGTGGTGAAAGCATTACCTCAGGGGGACCCGCTAAGGACAAGGTTCTGCTCAGGTGAGAGGAGTCCCCTGCCCCTTCCTCAACAACAGAAAACAAATGAAGAGGAGTCAACCACCAAAAGCAAAAAGCAGACTCAAGGTAAAAGCAGAACAGCCGAACATCAGTCTAAACTAGTTAATAAGACAATATAATGCAACTCAGGAAATACACAGTTAGTGTCAAATGGGGTAACAGCATCTTTTAAAAAGGTTGGAGAGCCATACAGGTAACCAAACCAATACAATCTCCCAGCAGAAAATGCCCATTGGGACTTATGGAATGTATAAAAGTATGGAAATGAGAAGACTTACATTTACAAGGGCACCTGGACATATTGTGGGTTCAGTTCTAGACCACCACAACAAAGCAAGTATCTCAATAAAGTTTCAATCTTTCTGCTTACCTTCAATTTGTGAAACAACACAACACCCTTGAAGCACAATAAAGGAAAGCTCAATAAAATGAGGTGCGCCTATATAATTCTTGGCTCTGAGAAAGCAACTCATTTATTTACAAAGTCTTCTCTTTACCTCTCAATAAAGTATAAAGTGCACTGACCTTGGAGTCAAACCTCACTAGAGACAGGAATATAGGAACTAAACTATTTGCTGAACAAGTCCATAATTCTGAGCAAATTCTTCTGTATTTTCTGATGGCAAGAAGGGAACAGTTTTTTCTGCTTAGCATTATAGGAATCCATGGATTCTACTCTGCAATGTTATAAATTTTAAGTTCAATACAATACTTCATTCATTATCCTGGTTTTCATTCTCAAAGTGGAATTTGAACTTGGGTCCTCAATCATAAAACAGAAATAAGGCACACTAAAAATCTCAGCCTAGTGTTGCCTGGTCTGTTGGATACCAGCCATCCTCCTCCGCCACGCCAGATGGGCTCTCTGCTTTAGAGAAGCGCACAGACTGGAAGAAATAACCAAACGGACTGGCAGGATACTGAATGCAGCAATGACTCAGTCAACACACAGTCAGGAACAGTTCTTTTAGCTACATGGGTTTAATATGAGAAGGTTGGGAAGCATGCCTGTCATTCTGGATTGGGTTAAAAAGAAATAGGAAGAAAACAGTGATAATTCCTCAGGCATATGCCTCCTATGAATGTCCCAGAATCTCAGCTCGCTTTGGGAAGGAACACTTGAGGAAAAAATTATTATGCTTTCTGAGAACAGCCAAAGCATCACCTGAACTCTGCATTTCAAGGTGGAAAACATTTTCAACTACAAAGATATTCATTTATTTCCTAGCTTATCTTTAGTCCTAGGAATAGATTGGCAGAACACACAGGGTCAATGAACTAGAGTGCTCGAAATAATGGTCTTTTCAGGAAATAAGGCATGGAGTTCCCTGGGGGGATAATTGTATATTCTAGCCTGAAATAGCTCTTTTCATTTATTTGATCATCTTGACAAAGACTTATATGGAAAAAAAGAAGAAAGAAAGAAAGAAAGAAAGAAAGAAAGAAAGAAAGAAAGAAAGAAAGAAAGAAAGATACAGGAAGAAAAGCACTAAATGAATAAACAATGCAACCTTCTGACTTTTTATTTATCTTTTCAGATAGGATGACTCTTGTCTACCATATCCAGCATCATAGTACTCAAAACTCCAGCCCCACACTGTGTTTTTCAGTAATCTGAGAAACTCCTAATTGATTCCTCCCATCTACATCACACATCACACTGCTTAGTACATGCTAGGCACTGCTCTAAGTGTTTTACATATAGTATTAATACTCACAATAACACTTTGCAGTAGGTAATATTATTACCCCTATTTTATAAATGAGAAAAATAATGGCACAGTATGGTATATAATTTGTTCAAAGTCACACAGCTAATAAGTAAATTCAAATGGAGAAAGTTTATTTTCACAGTCTTTCCTCTTAACCTTAAATTATGCCTTTAAACTTAATATTATTGGCCCTTGCCAGTTGGCTCAGTGGACAGAGCGTTGAACCAGTATACAGACGTTGTCCCAGGTTTGATTCCTGATCAGGGCACACAGGAGAAGTGACCATCTGCTTCTCTTCCTTTCTCCCTCCTCCTTCTTTCCCTCTTCCCCTCTCACAGCCAGTGCTGTCCCCAGACAGGGGTTGCTGGGTGGATCCTGGTCGGGGCCAGGAGGCACTCTGCTTCACTCTCTCGCCTCCACTCTTAAACAAACAAACAAAAAAAGAATGTTATCAGTATTTGAAATCTCCTTTTACCCTTTAATGCCTAGACAAGCTTCATCATTTAAAACCTGGCTCTGACTTTGCCTTCTTAAGGAAGTTGTCCTTCACTCCTCTTACCCTCATCACCTTGCCGTTCTTTACCAGGTTAGACATAAATCCTCTGTGCCTCAGGCAGCCTGAGATTGCCCGGTTAGTTGCCGATCTCCTCCACTAACCTGTCAGACTCTGTACACCGAGGTAGTATTCATTCATTTGTACATTCACATATGTATGCATGTATGCCATCTATGTGTAGCACATAGTGGGTTTAAGCAAATATTTGTTGAAGAATTACTGTAATAAACAGAAGGAGGATATGTCTGCATAGAGATTGGTGTTAGCTTTCATTTACCCAGTGGTTAGTGATCTTTGAAATTTAGTTAAAATCATTTTAAGTATTTTTGAATGGGTGTAGCTCAAAACTTCCAACTACCACACACAAAAACCAAACGAATTCTGCTGACAGGCTGGTGCTTCTCAGAGAAAAATGATCACCGTCTCTTTGTAAACCATTTTACAGTGTTTCCAAACTTAATCCACAGTGTCAAATTTCTGTCTCTTTCTCTAAAAAAAACAAAAAACAAAACAAAAAAACCCAGCTACTCTTGGATCTAAAGAATGCTCTCTTTAGTTTTTAACAGAAGAAAGAATAACAACAAAACAAAAGCAGATCTTTGTGACTATATTATATTTGAAGAAAGTATTTGGGAAACCTTTTTTCTTTTTTCTTTCTTTTCCCAAATATGTAGCAATTCAAAATCTCAAAAATTTAAAGGACTTCTGATACCAGGTTTGAACTAAAAAATAGCCTTTGTGTGAGCTCTGATGACAGAAGTCAAGGTGATGCTTTTAGACAACGTGACGTGAAGTCCACAGCTTGTTTAGAAAACCATGAGTATGTCAATGGCTTCTTTATAGTAAGCAGAGGATCCAGTGTGAGTAGCTATAAAAGGGTGCTCTCCAAGTGGCTGCTCCCTTGATGATGTCCCTTCCAGAAGTTTCTTTCTTTTTGACCCCGACTGAGAGCAGGAAAACCACAGTGTCCAGTATTCTCAGGCTACAGGCATCTTGCTGTTTCATTATGTGTGTGCCTCCAGAAAGAGCACAGGTTTCAGAGCCCAAGCCAAAACCTGAGTTAGAATCCCTGATGAATGCTCTTCAGAACGTCACCTCTCCCTTTCTTCCTCCTCTTCTGCTCCTCTTCATCCTCTTCCTCGCCCTTCAGCGATTCTGTTAAGCCTTAACTTCTTCTTCTGTAAAATGGAACTTATAACAGGTATCTCATAGGGTCGTTAAGAGACTACAAAACAATAAAGCTCTGTAAAGCGCCTAGCACAGAGAGGTATGCACACTGACACCAACAGTCACTGTTGTAATTGTCATCACTGTGAATTATCTGAAGAAGCAAAGGCAGGATAGCCAATATATTAAGGTGGGTTTTTTTTCCATGTGGGAAGAATGTGGTCTGAAATATTATAGGAATCAGCGAGATGGATCTGAGAGCAAATCAACTTGTAATGGAGCACGCAGGCTGCAGGGCATTACCTCAACACTTCACACATCTGTAAGAAAAGACCAGGGAAACCCGAATGTACCTACAGTTACATTAACAGAACATCCTTTCCTACCTCGGGTTAGTCTCAAGAGTTTTCATCCACTGCACAGGAGTACTTCTTTCTCTTTACTGGGTTTAAAATATTTATACCCTGCCCAGGCATGCAGGATACTCTTCAAAATGATAAGCAGTGTGTGGGAGAGTGAAAGAAAATGAAAAAAAAAAAGGGGGGGAAATAAGCCATTTGATTTTTATTTTAATAGTTGAAATTTTATGCTTCAATTTCTGAAAGGACCAGCAGCTCTTGCTACCTTTCCCCTCAATTTTTCTCCTCCCCTTTTCTATCTTTCCCTTTAGCATGTTTGCGCTTGAAAAACTGCAATAGCGATTCTGAACGGGATGACAGTTTTTGTACAGATGAGGTAACTTGGGAAATCCTACCAAATTCAAAGCATAGATAGAAATCATTAACCACCTATGCCTGCTCTGTTCTCCCTTTTCTTTCCTTCTTCTTGTGGGTTGGATAATTGTCCTTTCTAATGTTCCCATGTCCTGGGTCCCATGCCCACAAACCTCTTCAAGGTTCATTTATAATCCAATTTCTCCAATCCACTGTTCCCTTCTGTTGGCATAAAACATCAGTCTCTCACTCCCATGTTAGAAGGAAGGAAAGATGAGTAAAGGAGAGAGAGAGAAAAGACTCCTTGCCCCTAATGTCCTTTCACAGGATATGTTGTTATAACTTCTTCATCTCCTCTTCGCATTTCTTCAAGCATTCTATATTTCTTTTCTATAGTTTCTCTTCCACTCGTTTTTCAACCAACGCCTATTTTAATTCCACTTACTCAATAAAATGTATTGCACTGAAGTCACCAATAACCTCTATGGCTTTAAATTCAATGGGCATTTTTAGTCTTCATATTATTCAACCTCTCACCTTTCAGTCTTTTCATGAAATGTTGGATTTCCTCAGGGTTGAGGCTTAAACTTTCTTTCTTCCCAATATAAACTCAGTCTTCAGGAAATTTATGACAGCCTTAACTACACACTATACATCAATGACACCTAATCAAGTCTGTATTTCTTTAAGTTCCAGACCCACTAATATATGACTGCCTACCTGTTTTGATAGCTCCATTGAAAGGTCTCAAAAGTCCTTCAAATTCAATGTCAAATACAAAGTGTATATTCTCCTCCAGCCTATAACCTATCCCACTGATTCTGTTTCAGTGATAGCATCACCAGATGTCAAAGTCACACTAAGAAACTCTCTCACCTCCCATAACAGGTCCGGAAAATTGTGTCCTAAGTTGCTTTCCAACATATACTTTTCTATCCCTACACTATCATTACCTATAATTATTCAACACATAATCTTTCTCCACATTTTAACTAGAAAATACAGTTCTTAAATGTGTAATTCTAAACACTTTTTTTGTGTGTGTGACAGAAACAGGGAGAGACATATAGGGACAGACAAACAGAAAGGGAGAGATATAAGAAAAATCAATTTTTTGTTGCAGCAGCTTAGTTGTTCATTGATTGCTTCTTCATGTGTACCTTGATCAGGAGGCTACAGCAGAGCGAATGACCCCTTGCTTAAGGCAGAGACCTTGGGCTCAAGCTGGCAAACTGTGCTCAAGCCAGATGAGCCTACACTCAAGCCGGCAAGCTTGGGGTTTCAAACCTCGGTCCTCCAAATCCCAATCTAATGAATGCTCTATCAACTGTGCCACCGACTGGTCAGGCTAATTCTAAACACGCTTTATTTATTCAGGTGCATCTTATTCACTCCATCCCTATCTTCCTTTGCATGAGTAGACCAAACATTTCTAGAAAGCTGAAGTTAAATGCACATTCTAATTAATTGACTATTTTGGTAATGCTTGATTATTTTCTGTTATTTAAAAATGGATTATATACTGCATATGGTGTAAAAAATCCCCATTTATTATATTTAGATGTTTTGTACTATAGACTTTTCTAAAAATGGATGTGGTTATCAATGTTTATGAAAATCCTATATATTTTTATCTGCCACAGCTTGTTTTCATACTTTTTGAAGTATTATGCCAAAATGAGTTTAAAGTCTTTCCATAGTTATTACTTCACCTTTACAATGCAAAATTTCTCTATTTTAATTAGAAAATAAATTTCAAATATTAAATATGAAATTTTTATTTTTAACAAAAAATGTCCAAAAAGTATGTAGGCCCAGCTTTGCCATGTTCAATTTACCTGAAAATTTTCCTGAGTGATTTAAACAGAACTAAAATCATTCATTTAGTTATTCTTCAATTATTAGTTTACTGAATTTTATAGAATCCTGGTAGAATTGCATAAGAAGAAGTGATAGACAGGAAATCAAATAAGAAATATGACTTGGACTTCATACATGATCTGGTTGGAAGAGAAAAGCATGCCACATAAAATACTACATGCAATTATAGTTAGATAAATAAATATGTGATAAAAAATAGGTTTAATATCCAAGTGGATTGTGTTCTTTTAAAAAATAGCATTATAATGAGAAAGTAATCAATGAATAACTAAAGTACTATAAATATGAATTGATGCCTCTCATCTCTCCACCTTCCTGTCCTTCTGTCTCCTCTGGAATAAAAATAAATAAATAAATAATAAAGGATTATATTTTCATAGACAGAAAAAATAATAGGAAAACAAAATCTTCAAGAAAGAGGTGAAAATTTAACTGGGTATTAAAAGTTTTAGATGAGCAGGGAGATATTCTATGTAAAAGAAAAATTTAAGTCATCATAATAAGTGTGTCAAGAGTTTATTGACTTATTTTATTTATTGAACAAATAGTTATTGACTAATTACTATCTCTCAGACACTGTTTTACATAGTGGGGAAATATGAGTAAACACAACATAGTAAATCCATGCTGCCACATGGAGCTTATGTTCTAGTGTATGGAGACCAAAATGTTACATCAGTCAATAAAATAATAATATCAAGCCAAAAGCAAATAAATACACAACCCTTAATGTGTCAGAGAATATTAGCACTCTGGAATAAAAATAAAAAAGAAAGGGTTGAAGATGTTGCATGTACAATTTTAGGAAGAGTATTCTGGGAAAATCTGGATGAGAAAATATCTCATCTAGAAGAACAACCACAAAAAAAATGTACAATGTAAAAATCTGAAGGAAGAGTGTTTTAGGCAGTGAGAACAACAGCATCAACAAAGTGTCTCAGATGGAATTATGGTTAGCATTTTAAGGAGGTCATTGGCAATAGGACAGAGTGGTTGAAGGAGAGTAAAAGGTAAGAACCCAGATCTATGGGAGCTTTAAAAGCTAATCTGAGGACTGCTTTTACTCTGAGTCAAACATGGAGCCATTAGAGGTTTTGACAGAAGAATGGCTTAATCCCATTTACCATTAAGAGGATTATTCTAGCTGCTATGTTGCAAATAGTTTGAAAGATGTACAGTAAATGCAAAAGCAAAGAGACCAACTACAAGGATATCATAGTAACTGAGGCAAGAAGTGATTGTATTTTGAACCAGAGTGACAGTGGTAAATGTGACAGCAAGTAATTAGATCCTCGTTGGTGACTTGATATGGATATGTTGAAGGTAAAACTGCCAAGACTTGCTGATGGATTAGAAGATGAAGTTTAATAGAAACATAGCAGTGAAAATTGACTCCAAAGTGTTTGCTTTTCAACAACTGAAAAAAAAAAAAAAAGAATACCATTTGCTGAGGAAAAATCTGGGAAAGAAATGGTTGGAGGTGGAAAAAAGATTAGTAGTTCATTCAACTCTATTAAGTTTGAGATGCTTATTAAATATTCAGAAAGAGATCTTAAGGAGACAGCTACACCTATGAAACTGTTCTTGAGGAATGAGGTCTGGGTTGAAGAAATAAATTTGTGAGTCATCAATACATAGAAAATATTCAAACCCATGAAAATAGATGAAATCATAAACAAATTAGAACAGATAGGGAAAAAGAAAGGGCCAGAAAATAAGCCAAATATAATTCAAAACTTAAAGGTTGGTAAGATAAAGAAGAACTATGGAGGAGTGTTTCATGACTTTGGAGAAAAATTTAGGAGAATAACATGTCTGGAGAGCCTTTTGAAAAGAACATTTTAGCCTGACCAAGTGGTTGTGCAATGAATACAGTATTGGTCTGTGACACCAGGAACCCAGGTTTGAAACTCTGTTCAAACCCCAAGGTCAATGGCTTGAGTGCAGGCTCATCCAGCTTGAGCATGGGTTCATAGACATGATCCATGGTCATTGGCTTGAGCCCAAACATCACTGATTTGGGCCCAAAGTCTCTGGCTTGAGACCAAGGTCGCTCATTTGGGCAAGGAATCACTGGTTCAGCTGGAGTCCCCCATTAAGGTACATATGAGAAAGCAGTCAATGAACAACTAAGATGCCATAACTACAAGTTGATGCATCTCATCTCTCTCCCTTCCTATCTGTCTGTCTCTATCTGTCTCTCTCACTTAAAAAATAAATTTAGGATGAAGGATGATCATTTTTGTCAAATGTTATGTAGAGTCTAGTGAGATAAATCTTAAGATTTGCCATTGGCTTTAGCTACACAGAGGTTATTAATGACCTTGATAAAGAGCAATGGCAACGGATTTTTGGGAACAACGTCTGGCTGTTGAGAGAGTTAAAGAGAAATCAAAAATAAATATTTGCGGAAGTTTTGCTATAAAGTAGGAAAGAGAAATAAAGTGGTAGCCAAGTAAGAATGTGAGCTCAAAAGAGTTGTGTGTTTGTTTAGAAATACAGAAATTACTAGTGGAAATTATAAAATAAAGGGAAAGTATCATTCAAGAAAAAGAGAGGAAGTGACTTGATGTATATCTTTGGGCAAGAACAAGCTAGGTCAAACCATGCATCTAAACATTTGGGAAATCAGTCTAGGGTAGCCACATGTCTTTGGAGATCTGAACAAACTTAAAGTTAACAAGGGAACCAAGATCTCTCCTCCTTCTTTTAAAAGTATACATAAATGTATGCTCTATCCTGAAACTTAGAGAATAAAAAGAAGACCAGAGGGAATTTGGAGAAAGAGTCCTAATTTAAAACATCTACCCAGATGGTGCTGAGGTAGAATAAAATGATCATATGTTTTAAATTTACATACTTTTTAAACTCATTTTTAATTGATTTTATTGGGGTGACAACAGCTAACATAATTATAAAGATTTCAGGTGCCCATTCTACATCACAGCTCTGTACATTGTATTGTGTATTCATCTCCCCCAAGTCAAGTTTCCATCTATTGTCATTTATCACCCCAATCCTTCCTCTAACTTTCATTTCCCCCAGCAATCACCACACTTTTGTTCATGTCCATGAGTTGTTGTTGTTGTTTTTGTTGTTGTTGTTGTTCTTTGCTCATTGCTTCCACCACCCTCAATCAGCAGACCTTTCTAATGCTGTCAGCCTGCTCTATATGTATGAGTCTGTTTATTTGCTTGTCAGTTCATTTGGCTCATTAGATTCCACATATAAGAGATATCATACGGTTCTTGTCCTTCTCTGACTGACTTATTTCACTTAGCATAGTGCTCTCCAGGTTCATCTATACAGTACACAATAGGTAAGATTTTCTTCCTTTTTATACTTGCATAGTATTCTATCATATAAATGTATCACAGCTTTTTTTTTTTACCCACTCATCTATGGGCACTTGGGCTGCTTCCAAATTTTGACTATTGTAAATAATGCTACAATGAATATTGGGGTGCATATATTCTTTCAAATAGTGTTCTGGTTTTATTTGAATAAATTCCCAGAAGTGAAATTGCTGGGCCATAAGGCACTTTCACTTAATTTTTTGCGGAAACTCATACTGTTTTCCACAGTAGCTGTACCAATCAGCATTTTCATCAACAGTGCATGAGGGTTTCCCCTTCTTTATATCCTACATCAACACCTGTTGTTTGTTGACTTATTGAAGATAGCCATTCTGACAAGTGTGGGGTGTTATCTCATTGTGGTTTTAATTTGCACTTCTCTGATGATTAGTGACATTGAGCATCTTTTCATATGTCCATTGTCCATCAGTATGTCCTCACTGGAGAAGTGTCAATTTGGGTCACTTGCCCATTTTTTAATTGGATTGTTTGAGTTTTTTTGTTATTGAGTTTTATAAGTTCTTTATAAATTTTGTATATTAAACCCTTACCAGATGTATCGGTGAATATGTTCTCTCATTCAGTACATCTTTTCATTTTGGTGATGGCTATCTTTTACTGTTCAAAATCTTTTCAGTATGATATGATGTAGTCCCATGTGTTTATTTGTTCTTTTGTTTCCCTTGCATGAGGAGATATATCAGAAAACATATTGCTATGAGAAAATGTCTGAGATTTTATTGCCTATGTTTTCTTCTAGAATTTGTATGGTTTTGTGTTTAATATTTAAGTATTTAATCTATTTTTGAGCTTATTTTTGTATATGGTGTAAGAAAATGGTTTAGTTTCATTTTTTGCATGCATCTGTCCAATTTTCTGAACATCATTTACTGAATAGATTGTCTTAGTATGTTCTTGCTTCTTTTGTTAAATATTAATTGATAATATAGGCATGGGTTAATTTCTGGGTTCTCTATTCTGTCCCATTTATCTGTATATCTATTTTTATGCCAGTATCATGCTGTTTCAGTTACTGTGGTCTTGTAGTATAGTTTGATATCAGGTAGCATGATTTCTCCAACTTTGTGCTTTTTTTTCAAATTACTATTTGGAGTCTTTTGTGGTTTCATATACATTTTTGAAATATTTGTTCCAGTTTCATAAAATACATCATTGGTATCTTGATAGGGATTGCATTGAATCTATAAGTTTAAATCCTTATCACTCTCTTTTATCTTCTAAGTCCATATCCCATCTGTGAGTGGAATAAGAATCCAAGATAGAATGAACTCTAAATGCATTTGCTCTTTTAAATGGTGACATTTAATATTCATCTCTCTTCATTATCTTGTTTAATTTTCTGTGCATGCTTTTCAGGTTTGTTTTTAGATGCAGTGATTAAATAGCCTCTTCTACCAAATAAAGCTAATAAGCATTTAAACCCTATTCTGCCTTGTTCTGTACCCTGTGTTTTAACTCTATAATATACCAGAACCCGAAGTTGAAGATGATAAATTCTGGGCCTTTTTAATAAAGAGAAACTACTATGATGAACCAAGATTCTAAAAGTGAAATAGTTCAAGAGTGGTGCTGCTTAGACAACCTAAAATCTACTGTATTATAAGGGGGTGATTAACAACAAAGAAATTAGCCCTAATTCACCTTTCTAGGCACAATCTTGTCCATGTTCTTGACCCTGTCCTACTTTCTTAATTCCTTGCCTATTCCAGGATTCCTATTTATGATCTCCACTGACCTTTCCAGTACAGTCTGTGTTCCTCCCATTGCAGGTGCTACACAGGCATGGTCCCTAATTACTAATCAGGACTACCTTGTTTGCCCTGCTAAGGTAGGTTTCTTTGGCTGAGCTCTGTTTTTTTTATTCTTAGACAGATTTAAGCCTACTGCCTTGAATACTGAAAGATTATACTCCTATGCAATCCATTCTGTATTATTATGAAAACTTTATAGTCATCTGGCTAGGTAAATATTACTGTCTTAACATTATAGACGAAAAAAACTAAGGCTATGAGAAGTTGAATAACTTGCCTAAAATACAGAGCAGTAAGGATTAAAAATTAGTTCTGACACCAAAGGTTTAACCCTACTAACATCACTAGCTGCATAATTTTTTTAGTTTATATACAACCAAACATACTGAAATTGGCTCTTAATAATTAAAAATTAATTCACACTCACCTGACTTAAGTTGGTTGCATTCCTACTGCAGAGACTTTCTGTAACTGTTTGAGTCACTTCCTGATCTCAGAACTGTCAGTTCTATTTTATGTGGGCTTACCATTATGGAAAGAGAATATAATAGCCTTCCAAGAACTTCAGGACAGGAGCTTAACTATTTATGTGAGCTAGGGGAGAAGGGGTATAGCCTTTCAGATGAGAAAACCTTCTGAATTTATGGAGCAAAAGCATAGCTTAAAGGCACTGTGGCTGTGGAACAAGCACATGGGCCCAAATTCCAGCTCTAGCACCGAACAGCTCACTATGCCCCAGTTACCTCAACTATAAGATGAGGATGATATTAATAAATGTGTGTGATGATGAACTAAGTTAATGTATACAGCATTTAAAAGACTACCTGATACATACATACAGCTATATTGTGATAATAATATTACTATATTCATACTGTTGGTTACTAGAAATTTTACTGGGCATTACCATTCATCTCCCAGGAATTTTAACAGATCTCAGAACTATTAATGGTTCTCTTTTCCACTGTTGGGGTCAGAGTGGGTTTCCTGGTCAGGGGGAGCCCCAATTGAATCAAACTCTTTATATTGTGTTATTTCTCTGGAAAGATAATTTTATAACAGCACTCATTCAGAAGTAAAATAAATTGATTTCCTAACATTGTCCCACTTTTAATAACAATCCTTCTTCAGCTTTTATGCTTTTATAGCAGTTACATTTATACTGTGCTGTTGCTTAGTCAGATTTTTACATTCATGACTGATTGCTTGACTATTCTAGGATTCCTGTTCATCAGTCTCTTAATCACAGTATTGGATTTCTTCTGACTGTTTTCCAATTTGTCTGCATTGCTTTTGGAATGCAATGTCTATATGCAAACGGGACTCTGGGAATGAAATTTATTATTAGAGGGGGAGCTACTTATCATCTTCGTGTAAACTGATGGCTCTCTATCTGCATTTCTAAATAATATTGGACTTTTCAGACTCAATATCACACCTCTAACTAATGTAGTGTCACCTTATAAACTGTTCAGCTGGCTGTTACAAAGGTCATTGACAATATCACTTTTCGTATTTTATTCTTCTTCGTGACTGTCTCTACATGCCAATGTGCAAGTTTGTTTTTCCTCCAAGTGGAATTGTATTTTGTCATTTTCAGCTCCTACTTGAAATGACATCTGATGGAGAACATAATAAATTGTTCTAAATACTTTAGGAGATTACCTCCTTGCATCAGGGTTAGCTTTCCATAACTTGGAAGAAATAATTCCCAAGAATGTATAATATTTTTATTTTTCCTATGTGCGGAAAAGGTTGGTGCCATGTTTTATAAAATGGCTTAACTTTTAAAAATGCATGAAGCCAATGTGGTCCAACTATAGAAATAGCAGACTCATGTCATTTACTTATCAGTTTGTTTCACCAGGTATACAGTTTGATTTGCATCCATTGGATGACTGATTTATATTTTGTACTCAAGGAAGAACTTGCCTTGGATAACTATGGACATCTTGTTACAATTCATTCCCAAACCTGTCAACCATTTAATGACAGCCAGAGCACAAAACAATATTTTACTTGTTCATAAGAAACAAGGTCCATGAGTAGAAATAGCTATTTTTCTAAGTGTTTATATGGTCATGGGCAAGTGGTAGCCTACAATTCATGTTCTTGGGAAATCATCATGAAATGGTATGCTGTGTTCATTTTCAGTGGACCTAATCAGTAAGAGTCTGAATGTACAGTTGTTATATTGCTGAAATACTTTGAGAAGAAGAATTCAGCTAAAGGCAGTTCTTAATAAAATTGTCTCTTAATATAATCCAATTATTTCAAGAAACCATGTTCAATATGTATCAAATTTCATTCCTATGATCTGAAAACCAATATTCTGTCTATTCAAGTTTTTAAAGATTTCAGGCTACCACTATTTAAAAAATCAGTGTTTGGACCAAGTTGCAATAAACGTTCTACATTTCTTTCATTAAACTGAATAAAAATTACGTACTAGAAATTTACTATGAAAAATATTTTTACTTTTTGTCATAAAATATGATTAGTTTTTAAATGAGCAGCACTGCTTTTCCTCTGGTCCTTCCTGAACAGAGGTACGGAGCAGACTTTTCTCCTTCTAAGAGAAGTGCAAGCCTTTGTTAATTCTTCCTCATCTCCTCAGTCACTACACTGTGGAGTGTGGCAGTGCCCTGTCCTGAGCCCTGTCTGGTGTATCCTCACTTACTGTTTTGGTGATTTATGCTGCTTAGTGACTTTAAGGACTAATTATATATTTTAAAATGTATATGAATAACTCTGAACTCTCCCTGCAATCTGACTCTAATGTCAGTACTCCATATTTCCACTTACATTGATAACAGGCATCTTAAACTTAATATGCCCAAAATGAGTTTCAGATCTCCTTCCTTAAACTCGTTCTTTACAAAGTCTTTGCTATATTAGTTAGTGGCAGCAGCAACTCCATAATTCCAGTTGCTCAGAACAAATACTTAGAATCATTTTTCTCATATGTTACATCATCCAACCTATCAGCACATCCTCCGGAGTCTGTATTCTCAGTGTATCCAGAATCCTAAAATTTGTCACCACCTCCAGCCCCATGATGTTGCTCCATGGCATTGTCTTTTCTCATCAGGAATATTGCAAGCACCTTCTTACTGGTTTGCATTCTTGTCTATTCTCAAATCAGCAGCCAAAATGTCAGTCTTGTTAGGTTTCTCCTCTGTCCCAAACCCTCCAATGTTCTATATAATTTAGACATCAAATTATCTCTCTTCTTGGGTGACTGCTCAAATATTGACAAGGCTTAAATCACCTTTTCCAAGTATTTATTCAAATATTCCTACTCAATAAGACACCCACCCTGACTACTCTACTTAAAATTGCAACTTCCCATACCACCTTCCCTACCCACTTCTATGATTCTCTCCATGGTGTTTATCACTATCTAAATATCATCTATGTTTTTATTTATTTTGTTTATTCTATCTCTTACTCCAAAAGAAAGAAAGAAAGAAAGAAAGAAAGAAAGAAAGAAAGAAAGAAAGAAAGAAAGAAAGAAAGAAAGAACGAACTCCATTAGGGCAGTGTTATTGAGATTTTTTGTATTTTTTCTCTTTTAAATCTCCAGTAGTTTCAACAATGGCTGCTGCACAGAAAGCACTCAAAAGTATTTCTTGAAAGAGCTAAAGCCATAAATGCAACCTCACTTTGTTTTAAAATCACCTTAAAAGGTGCACTATCAAATGATGCTTTTGGGATCATCATTGTATACATTCACATTGTAAAAATACTTAATAATAAAGACAGGTAAAGTAAAACCAATAAAAAAACATGCTCTATATTCTCTTTTCCATACTTCTCTTTATGTCATCTCATTTCTTCAATACATACTCTTAAAGAGTAAAACCTTTGAAGACATATAAATGAGAGCTGATTTCTGTAAGAGGAAAGGGAAAGGATTTGAAATGGTCTAACAGCTCTAACATGCTCCCAATTCCCACCACTATCAGTGTATTATGTCACTAATGTTGACCTTTGCATCTGTTCTATATGGTTGGTGCAATCAGGCTGAGAGTATGGAGGCCTCATATGGGACTGAGAACTCACCTTGAAGTGTCTTCACTATTTCAACCAAGAACGTGTTTCAGTGTAAGCCTAGATAAGGCAGCGGTTTATGGTCCAATGTTTCTGTGCTGAAACCAAGCACAAAACAGATGAAATGGGAAGTTATTTTGGCCTCTGTATAGCAAGTTTGTTTTCTCCACATCTCCACACAAAGGCCATGATTCTATTTTCTGAGAGGAGGAAATCAGACTTACCCAAATGTAGGAAATTTTAGGCTAAGTGAGATGTGCTTTATATTAAAGCTACTTTTTTAATAATCAAGAACAGTGCTAGACTTCTAGAGCCAAATGAAGATTCTCTTGCTTATTTCTATGCCTTTCTTGATTTCTTAAACTAGTTTTCTCTTCTACAAAATCCTTCTCCTTCCTTTTCATAACAGCTGTTTATATTTTGTGTGTCTGATACCTGACTCTGTCTTCTCAGTCTTCTTAGATACTCATGTCATCTTAGCATGCACACACACACACACACACACACACACACACACACACACACATCTGTAGGATGCAAAAAAGTACAAGAACTTTTTTAAACAAACCCATGGACAATATGACCAAGTAAAAATCAGTTTAAGGCCAGAAAATAAATGATGTTGAAGTATACAAGCAATAAAGCTAAAAAAAAAAAAGTGAAAAGGCAAGCAAAAATTTTTTGAAAGTTGCATAAGTGAAATATTTAAAAATGAAATTTTATGCTAAGAATTATAATGAATGGGACATTTATGTATATAAAAAATGAGGAAAGATAGTCTTCTTCACCTCCTTGTTGGAATGACAATTGAATTCTAATTTGCAAAAACTGCCTCTCTGCCTTTTCCCCAGCAGTCAGAACTTTATTAGCTAAAATTGTGTAATAGTTTTGATTGTGCCTTACCTTGTAAACATTAGTGTCTTCAAAATTTCCTTAAAAATGCCGTAGTTCTATATATGTGTGTGATCAAATGCTAAAGGCAAGGAGAAATATAAATTCCCAATATTCCCTTGCCCTTACAGATTCTGGCACAGAATATCATTTGATAAATATTTTCTGAAAGAAGAAATGAATGAATGAATACAAAAAATCCAAATACTAGCATCTCAAAAAACAAACAAACAAAACTCTAAATATCAGGGTGTAATCCAAATGCTGCTGGCACTGTACTGCATGTTCTTCTAAGTGAAGGACCAATAAAGTACTCACGGATGGACCTGGAGACCACGCTGCGCTCCACATTCCATCACCTTCTATCACTCAAAAGTCCTCATCATACCAAGTGTCCGTCAGAGGATGAGTGAATTAAAATGCTATGGTACATATATACTATGGAATACTACTCAGCTACAAGAAATGATGACATCGAGCCTGACCTGTGGTGGCGCAGTGGATAAAGCGTCGACCTGGGAACACTGAGGTCACCAGTTCAAAACCCTGCACTGGTCTGGTCAAGGCACATATGGGAGTTGATGCTTCCAGCTCCTCCCCCCTTTCTCTCTCTCTCTCTCTCTCTCTCTCTCTCTCTCTCCTCTCTCAAATAAATAAAATAAAAAGAAATTTTCTAAAAAAAAAGAAATGATGACATCGGATCAGTTACAACAAAATGGATGGACCTTAATAACATTATACGGAGTGAAATAAGTAAAACAGAAAATAACTGAGAACAGCATGATTTCATACATAGGTGGGACATAAAAGTGAGACTATGAGACATGGACAAGAGAGTGGTGGTTATGGGGTGGGGGGAGGGAGGAGAAGGTGGGAGAAGGGGGCGGGGAGGGGCACAAAGAAAACCAGATAGAAGGGGACAGAGGACAATTTAACTTTGGGTGATGGGTATGCAACATAATTGAATGATAAGATAACCTGGGGATGTTTTCTTTGAACATATGTACCCTGATTTATTAATGTCACCCCATTAAAATTAATAAAAGAAAAAAATTTTCATAAAAAATAAAAGTCGTCATCATCTATGACCTAGTGACTAGCATTCAGTTGTAGGCACGATTTCAGTAATACGTATGGAAGCAGTCACTTATTTTATATTTGCTTTTGTACTGATTATTATTTTCTGAAGTCTTTGACCCTAACTGAAAGTGTGTTGTGCTCCATAAGTTTAGATTATTCTCTGTTCAACTTACCAGCGTCATCTTTTTCTTTAACTATTTATTTCACTCTCTTTGTATTGCTCAACCTATCCCAAATGGAAGGAATTGAATTACCTGCCTATAAAACCAAGCAAACATAGGACTGAAAAATAAGAATCTGAAGTGTTTATATGAATCTAGCTCTTTAATGACCAGTTAACAACTGGTACAACTCACACTGTAATGTCATTATATGGATTTTCTCCAGTACTGTTTCTCTACCTGGAATGCCTTTCCTCTTACTCTCTGCCTAGTTACATTTTTAAATTGAATTTGTTAGGGTGACACTAGTCAGCACAATTATTCAGGTTTCAGCCACTGAATTTTATAACACATCTCTACACACCGTATTATGTGTTCACCCATCCAATTCAAGTCCTCATCCATCACTATCTGTCTCCCTTATATCATCCTCTACCTCCCCGCCTCCCAGCATTCACCACACTGTATTCCATGTCCACAAGTTTGTTTTTCTATTTGTCCTTTTTTGGTCTATCTCTCCATGTCCCTCATTCAGATCTACCACCCCCATCCCCACCTCACCCCTACCCAACAGCTGTCTGCTCTGGATGTATAAACTTGTCTCTATTTTCCTTGTTAGTTTATTTTGATCATTAGATTCTGCATATGAGTGAAATCATATGGTACTTTACTTTCTCTGACTGGCTTATTCCATGTTGCATAATGATCTCTGCCTAGTTTCTAAGCAGCTATGAAAGTTCATGTTTATAAGCATGTCTTTAGTTTAAAATATTGTCTGTCCATCTCTTTGACACACAGCAGACCTTTTGTCATATTAGCTATTTATTTTTTTCATACGGTTTGAGTTCTTTCATGCTAAGGCTATGTCCTATATCAGTTGTGCCCTTCCATAACAATCATGGTCCGCTATAAAATAGTTACTCAAGCCTGACCTGTGGTGGCGCAGTGGATAAAGCGTCAACCTGGGAACACTGAGGTCGCCAGTTCAAAACCCTGCACTGGTCTGGTCAAGGCACATATGGGAGTTGATGCTTCCAGCTCCTCCCCACTTTCTCTCTTTCTCTCTGTCTCCTCTCTCTCACTCTGTGTCTCCTCTCTAAAATGAATAAAATAAAAAAAAAATTAAAAAAAAATAGTTACTCAAGTGTTTGTGGATTAACTAATTCCTGGTGGTCTTGTGTCTTCAAAGATGCCAGTTCTTTATAACATGGACAAGGAATTGATTTCATTTCTGGCATTTAAGAAAGGCACTGTGCCTGGAGGCTCAATTACTGTAATCTGCGGTTCTACTTCTAGACCATTTGGGATGGTTTTCAGCTGAAAATATTAGAAAAAACAGTAAATAAGGATTTAAGTAGTTTTTTTTCTTCTTCTTCACATAAAAGTCTGGAATTAGTAGCTGCCGTGTTTGATTCACCAACTTAGTGACACCAGGGCCAGTACTTTTAAAAAGCATTGTGGTCTTTCTGTAACAGATATAAAATGGCTTCTGAAGCTATAGGCATCAAGTTTATGTTCATGGGGGAAAAAAAAGAAAAAGAGGAAGAGTGAAGCCAGTAATTCAGTCCCTGGTAACAAACCAAAGCTTTCAAAAGAATACTCTGGACACCTGGCACGCCTCTGCATACTTCTCACTGGCCCCTGTGAGGGGTAGGAAGGGAGAATGAGCTTGTTAATTAATATATTGGGATAATTAGCCTGACCAGGCGATGGCGCAGTGGATAGAGTGTCAGAGTGGGACATGGAGGACACAGGTTTGAAACCCCAAGGTCGCTGGCTTGAGTGCAAGCTCATCTGGTTTGAGCAAGACTCACCAGCTTGCGCCCAAGGTCACTGGCTTGAGCAAGGGGTCACTCGGTCTGACGTAGCCCCCTGGTCAAGGCACATATGAGAAAGCAATCCATGAACGACTCAAGTGTTGCAACAAATTATTAATGCTTCTCATCTCTCTCCTTTCCTGTCTGTCTGTCCCTATCTGTTCCTCTCTCTGTCTCTGTCATACTCTCTCTCTCTCTCTCTCTCTCTCTCTCTCTCTCTATATATATATATATATATATATATATATATATATATACATACATATATATAATTAATTAACAGAATCTGCCACAAAGTTCCTCATAAATATGCTCTGTGTACCCGTTTCTCTGGTTTATAAACTAGGCATAAAACTAACAAGAAATTATGTCAGAGGAGGCTGAGACTGTGAAATCTTTGAGGTCAAATAAGACATCACATTCATGACCTAGAACACTTGAGAGATTAAATTTCTGATAAATGAAATATGAGGTTACACTCAGTTAAGCAGAGAATGTGGATACAAACATCTGTTGAGCGTATAGTGTATATAAAGAAAATAAAAATGAAGCGAGAGTTTATTACACTCTTTTCTTCCCAGCTCAGGAAAATTTATGCTCAGTGAAATAGGGCACTACCAGTGAAAAGCCAGTAAATAATGGCCAGCTCTTGCACATGGAAACATACAGAGCTGGCTACACATGTAATAGGCAAGGCAGAACTGAGTTACCTTAGGGAACCATTAAAACCAAAATCCTAAGCTATTTGAATATGAGCTTCAAATTCATTCCAAAGTAAAGTAGCTATATTTGGGGTATATAATAACTGTATTAAAAAAAGTTATATGTTGCCTGACCTGTGGTAGCGCAGTGGATAAAGCGTCGACCTGGGAACACTGAGGTCGCCAGTTCAAAACCCTGTACTGGTCTGGTCAAGGCACATATGGGAGTTGATGCTTCCAGCTCCTTCCCCCTTTCTCTCTTTCTCTCTCTCTCTCTCTCTCTCTCTCTCTCTCTCTCTCTCTCTCTCACTCTGTCTCCTCTCTAAAATGAATAAAATAAAATAAATTTTAAAAAAAGATAACTTATAAAAAAAAAGTTATATGTTTGTAGAAATACTTACCTGTGACTAGTTAAGTATGTTTCATAAATTAGTCTATTTTAAAGTTATTTTAAAATAAAAAAACAAGATAAATTAAAGGATTTACTAATTAATTAATTTTATTTTTAATTTAACTTTTTATTTAAATTAAATTTATTGGGGTAGCATTGATTTATAAGATCATACAGGTCTCAAGTATACATTTCTATGATACATGATCTATATGTAGCATTGTATGCCTACCATCCAAAGTCAAATCATCTTCCGTCACCATTTCTTAGGCCCCCATACCCTTTAATGCCTCCCTACCCTGCGTCCCTCTGGTGACCACCATACTGTTGTCCTTGTCTATCAGTTTCCATTTTATGTCCCACATATGAGTGACATCATTTGGTTCTTAGCTTTTTCGATGGACTTATTTCACTTAGCATGATATTCTCAAGATCTGTTCATGTTGTTGCAAATGGCAGTATTTATTCTTTTCTTATGGCCCAGTATTATAGTATTATTTATATATATATATACATGGCACACTTTTTATATCGAATCATCTATTCAAAGACACTTTGGTTGATTCCATACCTTGGCCATCATGAATATTGCTGCAATGAGCATAGGGGGCACATACATTTTTACAAATAAATGTTCTTTAATTTTAGGGTAAATACTCAGAAGAGGAGTAGCTGGGTCATATGGTAACTATTCTTAATCTTTTAAGGAACCTCCATACTGTTTTCCATATTGGTTGTACCAGTTTACATTCCCACCAGCAGGGGAGGACTCCCTTTTCTCCATAACATCTCTAACACTTGTCATTGTTTGTCTTGTAGGTAACAGCCATTCTAACAGGTGTGAGGTGATGTCTCATTGTAGCTTTGATTTTCGTTTTCCTAAGCCAGTGAAAGACGGCATCTTTTCATATATTTGTTGGTCATTTGAATGTCTTCTTGGGATAAGTGTCTGCTCAGATCCTTTACCCCATTTTTTTAAACTGGAAAATGGTTTATTTAAATCAAATAACATCTACTTCATTACTCTGAAATTTTGAAAATTTGTATAAATGCTAGAGTAATGTTTATATTTGTATTATTTTGACTTATTATTAAACTAAGGACATAGCTGAGCTTAAGGAACTTAATGAAATAATTCTTCGTCACCTTAAACACTTGGGCCTGTAGTCAAAAGAGTTACTGTGAATAATTCCTTGTCATTCTTGCATAGAACTCTCTTTGACAATGTGCCTTCATAAGTATATAACATAGTCTACATTTAAAAAATAAAATACAAAATTACAATTCATATGTTTTACTAACTCACAGAGATATTATCTCCTTAAGTTCCAATTTATAATAACAAAATTTTAGTATAATAACTTAATTTGAAATGAATCATTTTTAGTAAACAATGCTAAAATGGTGCAGTTTTCTGCTATTTGGAAGAAATAGTCTTATCTTTGTTACACGAAGTGATAAGTTATTGTTTTATATATTAAAATGATTAAAGAATTAGTTATTTTTATTTTTAAACAAAAATGTAACATTCATTTTTTATTCACATTTAAATTGTTTAACTTTATCCATGCATGAATACAACAGTAGGATTCAGACGCAAAATATAAATTGAGTCCTAGAGCTAACATTAGGTGGCACTGTTGCCACAACGAAAAACTGCTGCACCCACTTTCTTTCACCATCTCGAATTTTCTCTTAGAACTCTCATTTCAAACCTCACTGTGAATTAATTTCACTTTTCCAATGTGATTAAAATATATCTGTAATAAACATAAATAAAATTAAAGTGCGTTGTCAACATCTGCTATTCACTAAGAGGTGTGAACCTTAACGTTTTAAGGAAGTGTTCTTTGGATTCTAAAATTTAAGATCTTTGCATACAGAAGAAATAGCTATTCTGAATAAATATTGCCGTTTCTTTGTTCAAAAAAAATCTTTATTTCTTTAATGTATAAATACTCTATGAAAATAATTTTTAAAATTTTTTCCTGGAAAATATTGCTGAAAGTTTATGATTGTCTAATAATCAAAGATCAGCTTTGTGTTTTTGTGATAGAAGAAAATAGATCTCTAAAACATTATTTAA
The DNA here is from genome assembly GCA_037038555.1 of Rhynchonycteris naso. Classification (NCBI taxonomy): domain Eukaryota; kingdom Metazoa; phylum Chordata; class Mammalia; order Chiroptera; family Emballonuridae; genus Rhynchonycteris; species Rhynchonycteris naso. The sequence goes on from CM073000.1 coordinate 16,460,392, forward strand.
TGAGTAGTAAAAATAAAAAATGAGTATGCACTCAATTTTCAAAATCATTAGTATTTAGTGTTTGTATGCACTCGGGGAGGAACACACATATGAAAAGGGTGGGAAACAAACTATATTAGCAAGGAAAAGTACTTAATGGTAAAAAGAGATTCAAAAATTTGGGGTAAAGTTACAAAAGAGAAATGGAGATAGAGTACTTACTTTGAGATCCCCAGGACCTTGCAGTAAGTTTGCCAAGTATCAGAGTGAAAATGAATGATACCAAATATCAAAGTTAAGGGCTTCTTTTTGTTTATTCTGAGATTAGATTACTGAACTCTCAGGAAGCTCACCTACCTGTAGGAAAAATTGTGTCCTTAGCCTGTTGGTGAAGGCTGCAGTTTAGTTCAGTGGCTACACAGGTCCCAAGAAAATGTGATTGTACTTGAATGCTGGCAGATGGACAACATATTAAACCACTAAACCTAGATATCTTTTTATCTAGTATGTTAAGGGTAATAATATACTTTTAAGCTAATTTGAGAATCAAAATAGAAAACCCATGTAATGCACAAAGTCTGACACATTGTTTGACCTTAGTTAGGGAATTGGGACTGGTGGGATTTTTTTATTTGTTATGTTTTTGTTGTTATCAGCACCATCACGGAACAGCAGAAATAGTCACATTCCTCTGCAGACATGTGACCTGATCCTCCTGGGATATAAGGTGTGTCTGCATGAGGCCTGAAGTAGAGGTCCCTGGCTCCTTCCATCAACTGTGGGGAAAGTACATAATCTCTGTAGATCTCATCTAACCCTCCTGCAAAGCAGAAATAAAATTAGTAAGATCCTCCTCACAGAGGTATTGTGAAGACATTCACATACACGTAATGCTGTAATCAGTGGAATAAGAAGAACTCAGTAAATATCAGTTATTATTACTACCGCCACAGATGACCCACTTGTGAGTCCTCAGTCTGTGAAAGATTTTCTATCTTTTCATTTCCTTCTATTCACAAGTGTTTAAAGACTCCAAACATTGTACTTGGATGCTGACCTTTCTACTGACCCTTGGAGGAAACAATTTATCCAAGAAATCTAAAAAAATTATAACAATTTCAGCAAGACCATAATAAATGAGAATTTTTAATGTAGACATATTGTGAATTGAAAATTCAAGCTATAACCTGTCACTGTAATTTGTTGACCCTATCGTACAAGCAGCAAATGCTATATTTGACTAAATTAAAATCCTCTCCTTAAAATGTGTGCCAAGTTAAAGAGAACCTAACCTGTGTTTATTAAACTAATGGACTCATAGTATTTTATCAGATGTCCCTGATTATTATCTCCCCACCTCTCATTATGCTAAAACTGCATCATGGTCATGGTGAAGTTGGTTTCCTATTCCCAGCATTGATTTCAATCTTCTTTTGTAGACATAGAGTCATCTTTGTTAATGATCACGAATGAATGAGTCAGAACAAACAAACAAAAATAATTATCTATCAATCATATCACTGATAGCTTTTTTTTTCTTTTTAGCACTTGCAATAGAAATTACTTCTCCTCGAGACTCAGCTGGCATCACTGAACCTTGCCTACCTCCAGCTGCTGACATTGTGAGACTGTGTATGTAAATGGGCCAAGGAGAAGCAAGCCAGATTGACATGTATTTATGCTGCTGCACCATTCCCCAGAAGTCCCAAAACTTCCCACTCTATTGACCTTCTGGACTTGCGAAATAACACCAAACTGTTCCAAAATATTAGGAGAAGCACTAGGGAGATTTAAATATTGTATTTTATAGTTTAACACCACTATGAACTTCTGCTCTTCTGATTTATATAGTTAAACCGAATATATTTTAATCCAGCAGGAATTTATTTTCATACATTTTCTATTTAAATAAGTAATGGTTATTATAAATGTTTTACTACTCCCCCTTAGATAAGTAGGTTGGCAGCACTGTGATCAATGTGAAGTTGAGGAAGAGCAATAGTTGCCTTTGCACAACACCTCCAAGGCTTCAGGCACTAGGCTAGCCTCCTGACACTTATACAATGCATGAGATACTCTGAGAGCCAGATGTTACTACCAATGAGAAAACTGATCCTCAGAGAGGTTAAGTAACTTCTTCATGGTCACAGAGCAAAGTAATCTGGGAGCTGGAATTTCAAAATAGCAGTTCTGATTTAAAAACCTATACTTTGCTCACTGTTTTATTTATTACTAAAAATATTTGCTGAAAATAACAATTTCCCCATAGAAAGTCATTAATTAAGTTAAGTCAGGTAATATACATTTGGAATGTAAAATTTGGATGGCCGAGCTAATGTAATAAATAAAGGGCGATTCGGGGAGAGAATAGGATGTTTATCTCACCTGCTTAAGTGAGGTAGTAACTCATGTTGACAGAGTGTGTCAGTGAGGAGGTCACTGCAATAAATAACACCATTTAAGCAGTTCATTTAACATATATTCACTAAACATCTATGATGTACCAGGTACTGTGTCAGGGAATTGTAGGAAATAGAGCAAGGGAGATAGCATCTGAACAAGGAAACTGGATCTGCAAACTTGTGGCAATGAAGCTGGCAGGTGCTCTGTGCACTGTAAGAATGAACATGTGGGTCTTGGTACTCCAAGTCAACAAGAATGGAAAATACCTCCTGTAATAAAGTCTTGAACAATGTAGTAAGAAGAAAATAATGCCACTGGAGGAAAATAATTAATCAAAGTGAATGAGGTAGGTTATATTATTTTGCCTCCAACACCCACAGCATGTGTCTAAGCAGCCTAAATGTTTTCCCCTCATACATTCTCCGTTCTACTCTTTCTTTTATCAGCTTTATCAGCCAGGAAAGTAAGTGGCTGTTGTATCAATATATTTCTTATATTAAGGCCATCTGCCAGCCCAATTACTCGAATACATTCTCACAGTATGAGATTTCTCAGACGAGTAATTCTATTGTAACGCTGCAGAAATTATATAAATGTCCTATGTGGCTGAGAGGAAAGAAATAATCAGAATAGCAACTGCTGATAACCTAAAGAGATCCCAAGTGCATTGTTTTAATGTCTTTTTCTAGACTTCTGAACTTTATTTTGATCTTGATATCTCAAAACTAAATATTGAGCTTTTGTTTAGTTTCATTTAACTTCATGTGATAATATATTATTCCCTTTGTTAAAATTAAAAAGCCATGAAACAGGGAGCATTTAAAGGTAGTATCCATTACTGAGATAAATGGTGGTAGAATTCAGAAATAAAGCTCCAATATCTGTCCCTGTGGTCAATGTCATGCATAACCTTTAACTCTGTAAGACTCAGTTTCTTCATCTCTAACAGGACCAGATTAATTGGAGATAGGTAATTGAGCTGTTAGTACCAAGGGAAACTTTATTCTGAATTAAGGATCTACCTGTTACTCTACTTCCACATGCAAGAAGGTTTAAATTTTATAAGTAACTTGCTCAAAACTACAAACACAATGGATAATACTTCTGTAACTTGAGAGAGAAGAAATGTAGTGTACGAAATTACAATTTTATAATATAAAAGGGAATACTTGGTGGTAATTCTCGTGAAAAAGAATGGTTGGCATAGAAAATGATCACCCTTTACAAAAGAAAAGAAATGTGTTCTAATTGCTTAGGGGAGGGGGTTAATTTAAATACAGAATTATTATTGTTCCTATAGAACTCTAGGTTTTTGTTGGAGGCTCTGATATTCTTTTTACCTTAAAGACTATAATTGTTCTGCGTGACCAGGCAGTGGCACAGTGCATAGAGCGTTGGACTGGGATGTGGAGGGCTCAGGTTCAAAATCCCAAAGCTGCTGGCTTGAGCGCAGGCTCATCTGGTTTGAGCAAGGCTCACCAGCTTGAGCCCAAGGTTGCTGTCTTGAGCAAGGGGTCACTCGGTCTGCTGTAGCCCCCTGGTCAAGGCACATATGAGAAAGCAATCAATGAACAACTAAGGTGCTGCAATGAAGAATTGATGCTTCTCATCTCTCTCTCTTTCTGTCTGCCTGTCCCTATCTGTCCTTCTCTCTGTCTCTTTCTGTCTCTGTCACACACACACACACACACACACACACACACACACACACACACACAAGCTATTATTGTTCTTGAAACAAATAAATACTGAATCATCAGAGGCCTGTTTCAGAAAGTATGTTTTTATTTTGTTCATATTCAAGAAAATTAAATCTCCACATTTGAAGATAGTCAAGTGATCTTATTTATTATCATTATTATTTTGGGGTTTTTAAAAAAGAACAAATATAGTTTCAATAGGAATCTGAGTTCAACAATTCTGAACTGCTCATTGCATAAAATCCAGCAGATAACTGGGTTCTTGGGACTAGGTTTCAGTGTGGTCTGCTAGGAAGCCAAGATAAAAACAGATGATGTCTGGTGCTTTCTCCCATAGCTGAGAATCTATTAGTTTATATTCATTAAGCAGGTGGTGTGTTCTAATTACTGATTCTGATTATTTCCTTTTCCTCCTGGGATGATGTTCCCTCTGTGCCCGGGTGAAAAAATGTCAAGCCAAATCGAGACTTATCATTTCCTTCTGAAATTCTCCTCTGCTCCAGTGTACTCTAGACACCTTGAACAAAGTTCACCATGCATATTCTCCTTATTACATGGACAAAAAAGTTCTTGAGGAAAAAAAGTCAGAATTCTACCCTTTCTTATGTTTCTGAAGCGCACAAAGTTAATTTGTCAATATTTTTCTCCAAGGTCAACTCAGTGACTGCATAGCTTGATGGGTCATAATGTTTTGCATTGGGTAAAGGGCCAGATGTCATTGGTATAATCTAACTTCCCCAAGAATTTATTGAGGAAAAGAGTGTATTGTTTGGAGCCATAGAAGCTGTCTTCCCCACCTTTGCTTTAAATGCATATCTCTGTTTAATTAGAAAATATAGTACAGTTTTCTGAGATGATTTCAGAAAAGTCTCCCTGGAAGTACTTAAATGAGTAATGAACAAGAATATTTCTTGAAAAACTGTGATAAAATATGGGAAATATCACTATTGTTTTATTAATAGGTAGAATCTAATAATTATGAAAATTCTGCCAATCATGGGTTTTGTTTTAAGTGCAGGAGATTGACCTGGAGCATGAGTACCTGAACGTGGAAATTACTGTATACTCCAGCAATTCCTAGGGAAGACAACTTCTGTACAGAGACGATCTTAAATGAGTTTAAGCTTCCAATTTCCTTTATTTCACTACCAAAAGCCATGCTTTTGAAATCGTTATGATTAGGGTGACTAATGGGTTAGTCCAACAACAGCTTGCCTACTTTTCTTAAGTAATAAATAGCCCATAATGAAGAGAACGTTGCCTGACCTGTGGTGATGCAGTGGACAAAGCGTCGACCTGGAATGCTGAGGTTGCTGGTTCAAAGCCCCGGGCTTGCCCGGTCAAGGCATATATGAGAAGCAACCACTATCTTATTATGAAATTAATACTTTTTATTATGCTGCTTCCCGTTCATGCCCCCTTTTCTCTCCTTTCTCTAAAATTAATAAAAAAACTTTTAAAAGAAATAAAAGTAATATTATTTGTAAATCACCTCTTTTAGAAACTGGGTGTCTCAAGACAAGGACTACAGCTCCAAGAACCCTGGCCACTCCAGGTCCCCAAAGCTACTCCACCGAAGATTTAAGTGAATATTTGTCTAACTTGCAACCTACTAAGAGCATGTTAATGTTAGCCAATAAAGGAAATAGTTGGAAAATATAGAAAATTACAGAAAATAATAGAAAAGTTCTCTATTTCCACCATCAGAGTTTTGTTGCCAATTTCGGTCCTAAGATTAAAGAAGAGTGAGTCAGAAAACACTACAGTCCTGGTGATTGAGGAAAGTCAGCTTGGATGGTGCTGGTGCAGGCAACCCTCACGGACGTGATGGCTAAAAAGGTTCCTGGGTGTGTGTTTCGTGTGTATGGTGTGTGGGTGTGTACGTCTGCATAGATGGCAGAGGTATGTGTGTGTGAGAGTGGGAAGAAGAATCCTTTGCAAATAAAATCTCTATCTTCTTGTTTCTTGGGCCGGTCTATTTTCTGTAGGTGCCTCTAGAATGACTACATCAAAGGACATCCAACACAATATGAAGATGTGATATTCACCTGAAGCTAAATCTGAGCAGCTATTTCAAGCAGAGGGCTAAAGCCTAGACCAATTTATACAAAGTTTTAAAAAATGGGAAAACTAGTAAGTGAGCAGAAATGGCCAGAAGTAGATAATTACGAAGAAGGGCACCAAGACAGTCGGGAGGAGGGTGGCAACTGAGAGTAGGGCGTTTCTCCCTTCTGTGCTCCTCAGCATGAACTGCACCTCCCCTAAGCAAGTATGACACATACGAATGGCAGACGACAGTTTCAGCATTCATTAGTGAAGGCACTAGGGATGTTGAGGACACCTTCCTGAATCTACACTACCGTTAGGACTCCCCCGAGGATTAAATACTTACTCGAAAATCTTAAAGTTAACAATAGGCCAAATGCAGAATTCCGAAGAAAATATACAGCAGCTTACATTTCAACAGGGCTTTTACAACAGAAGTTTCCAAGATCTTGGTGGAAGACAGATTTTTTTTTTTTCCCTAGCCGGCTGTGCTGCAAATTTTCTTAGTCTATTGGAATTTACTGCTCTTTTCACCTAAAATCACTGAAAATGTTGTGATGTCTAAAACTGTGTCTGCCACTCCCTGTTTTATCTAGCCCCAAATTATATATATAATCTCACCATGTACTTTCCAAAAGTGCATTACTCTATTTCTTGCTAGGGTCCGTTCCTTGTTTTTCTGATGGGAAAAAGCTTGTTATTTGACTTGAATGAGAGGTCAAAGAAGAAGATGAACTGACCTGTAGATCAAGTTCTTTTGAATATGCTCTGAAAAACTTACATAGCTAGATAAATAAATAATTTTTTTTGCATCAAGCAAATTTGGGTAAAGAAAAGAAAACATGGGGAAGCAGAACAGTAATTTAAATTGCAGTGCTAAATCGGCAATAGAATGTTGTCAACACTGGCTCAGTTTTGAGAGTGAAAAGGGACAGTATTAAATAATTATCTGACAATCATTTAAATGAGGTTTTTCCAAACCTGGAAAATGCGGTCAATTTACAGATATTCTTTATATTTTTCTGCAGTTAGCTGTATAACCAAAGTGAGTTCATTATCCCTGATGAGAACTAACCAGTGATGAATAATGTGAACTTCGATGCTGGACTCGAACCGAGGCTGTATCACTTACCAACTATGTGAGCAAAGGCCCTCAGGCAGAGTCAGGTACACAGGGAGTAACACAGACTGGAGCAAACAGAACTGGAACCAATGAAGAAGTATTTATTCTGCCGGGGCCCCAACCACCACCACACACTGAATAACAAGTTATGGGAAATGTCCTTGGAGTTATATTACAAGAGATAATTGGCTATTTCTTTATTTCCTAAAGTTTCCTCACTCTAAGACATAAAAAAGGGCTAGTGATATTGATGAGCTGATAAATTTCACGTTATTCTCCTCAGCATTACACCTAACCCTACACCCACGTCAGCGCTACCGAACTTCACCCAGTCCCGCTCAGGAAGAAAACCAATCATGTGATGCATATGCAACTCAAAGAAATGTCTATAGAATTTCCTTTTAACGTCAAGGTAAGAATATAATCTTTATAAATTTGTAAAACTTAGCATAGCGCTGAAAACCAGGGAAATTTCCTTCTATTATCCCATCCTACGATTTCTCTCATTTCTAAAGAGCAATAGTGACATTTTTATTTGCTGTCGATGAAATCAGCTCATTATTTTAAGTTGGGTGTTGCAGGCGAGATGATGGGGTGGGGGAGAGTTTGAAAGTTTTTTCCCCGCCAAAATGGAGTTACACAACATGACATTTAAAAAAAGAAAAAATAAATGACTTTTATTCTTACGCCCAAGTTCTTCAATTAAAAAGGTATCATCTAATTCCTGACATTTCTCTACTTTCATTGAAGTAATAGAAAGTCTGATTCTTGTTTGTACATATAAGAAAAATAAGTTCTTTTTGGATTACATGCAGGCCCAACTTAAAGTAGTCATTCAATCAAAGGAAAAGCTGCCTTTAAATTTTAGTGCTTTGTAATGTTCTCTAAGAAGCCATAATCTACTTCATTAGATGAAAGGAAACAATTGTAGATTGTGTGTGTGTGTGTGTGTGTGTTTCATAAATGTGTGTGTGTCCCCAAAATGCTTTCTTCTCCTTCTAGATCATCAACAGGGACCAAAGAGTTGATGCAAGATACTTTTGCAAAATTTCCCAGTCACACAGAACCATCAGGTTTAATTAGGCCAATTTATGACATAAAAATGAGAGATTATTTTTCAAAAACTCCAGGTGAGAAATTATATACAAAATGAGGGAATAAAAATACTGAAGATGATTGAGTAAAATAGTACTTTCTAACACTCCTCTCCCCCCAAAAGAGCTACTTATAGACCTAGTTTATTGGCCTGATTTATTTAAAGTTCTTATTTGTAACTTAACATTTAGTGGCTAATGTATAATATTATTAAACTTTGAAGGAAAAACCCAATTGAGCTTTGCAAAGGGTTGGTTAAATAAAACCTCCAATACTAGTGAGTTCATGCCTTAATAAGTAATCTAAAGAGTTGTTTAATAATCTATTTTTAAAGAAAGCAATAGAAATATATATATTTATAAATATTTTTAATTACAGAACATTAAAGCAACAAATTCTTAATTATATATACATATAAAGGGCAATAAAAATGCAAGCAATAGTAATTCAAAATAGTTTTGTTGAATTAAAATGCATCATGCATGTTTACTCATGTGTTTTTTGATAAGCAAATATTAAAATAAATTGGGCAGAGAAAGAATCCTCTCAACTTCTCAAGTTAGGTCCACAAAGTATCTGTATAAGGGTCACCTAATTTTTGTATAGTGAATGATACTTTTTATTAAACTATAGAAAAAACATAAGCTTAAATTACAAATGAGCTAAATGGGTCGCCTATGTGATCCAACCCTTACTTTGAACACCAGTTCTGTTATTTTCTAACTGCATATCCATGGGAAAGTTAACTAACATCTTGGCACCTTAGCTTTTCTCTCTTTAAGTTGTTTCAACATCTAAAGATCAAATAGAAGTTATTAATTGAATTATTGACCTAGAGAAGCATGTTGAGATTAACTAATCCAATTCTTTGTGTTATAGGTGATTGGTCTCAGGTCCAGAGAGCTAACTGACTTTCCCAAGGTCAAGCGTGGCATTATCAGCAGAGGTAGTGGACAGCCGGTGCTTCCTTCACCACGTTCAGCATACTTTCTCCTCTGGCAGTCTGCCCGCGGATACTTGAGCAATTAGAATTCTTGATCAATTTCTGAAACACTTATGTTAAAACCTGCCCAATACTTAACTTTTATATGTTTTCTTTCCAAACTATTTCCATTATTCGGGGTGCCAGTCAGCCTAAACTGAGGACCTTGATTGTCAATAGAACTTCAGCTAAACATAATTGTAACCTTCAAATTTATTCATCTGATAAAATGTCTCAGAAAAAGTACTCATGGTTTCTGTTTTCCTAAACTCTAACTAGTGATTCTCTGAACCGCAGATTTTAGTAAGAACAATTACAGAATATTTCACATAAAAATTAATATAAATAAGTTTAAATACTTTTAAAGTGATTGTAATATAATATTTCATGCTATGCTTTTAATTTTAAGATATGGGCTTTAAAACATCTCAGTTTATTGCCTGACCTGTGGTGGCGCAGTGGATAAAGCGTCGACCTGGGAACACTGAGGTCGCCAGTTCAAAACCCTGCACTGGTCTGGTCAAGGCACATATGGGAGTTGATGCTTCCAGCTTCTCCCCCTTTCTCTCTCTCTCTCTCTCTCTCTCTCTCTCTCTCTCTCTCTGTGTGTCTCCTCTCTAAAATGAATAAAATAAAAAAATTTTTTTTAAAAATCTCAGTTTATTAAAATAAAAGACACGTGGTTGTTTTGAATTATATACTCTTTCAAGTGATGTTTTTCAAATTTACTACTATAAAAGCTGTTTTGAGGAACAGATAATAAAAACAAATTCATACAAAATTCTAAGTTATTGTCAGTAGCTTGATCTACAATCCTTTCCAAAGATAACTGAATTGTATTAGGAAATAGCAAGCCTTAAGCAAAAGGAAGAAAACTATAATGATTGAGTTCTAGAAAAGAAGATAATTGAGGTCAGCAGGTGTTTCAGGTCATGCTAGAGTGACTGTTACCTCAATCCAGAATCTAAACAAATGATTCTCTACCATCAGTGTATATCCAAATCACCTAGAGGACTTATTAAAATACCAGTTTCTGGCTCTGGCCAGTTGCTCAGTGGTTGAGCGACAGTCCTGCATGTAAAATGTCCTGGATTCGATTCACAGTCAGGGCACACAGGAGAAACAACCATCTGCTTCTCAACCCCTCCACTCCCTTTGTCTCTCTCTCCCTCTCTTCCCCTCCTGCAGCCATGGCTCAGTTCATCAAAGACCTGAGTTACTAGGGGATGTGAAGAGGCAACACGCCCACACAATGGGGATAAAAATAAATCTGCAACAAAATTATTTACTCTAGAGTCCAATAGCTAGAGTCCCTGTTGGTCAAGTAAGTTTGTAAATATGATATATATGTTTGCTCGCTTATACTTTGGATTGGGTGTGAGGGACAAGATGTAAGCAGGTAGGGTCATTATAGCCTAAGGCTTAGTTTCAAACTAAGCTTTTCCCCACACCCTTGACTTCTGCATGATGCGGGGTGGTGCACACTCATGAGAAATCCTATTATGCCTCAGATAAGTGACTTTGTATCAGAGACTTCCTTGTTTGTATATTGGATTAAAGGTTTGATTTCTATACTATAAAATGGGGCAGAGGAACCCATGCTGGAGGAGAGCAGAAAAAGGCCACATGGAGGAGAGGAGAAGCAGCCAAGATAATGGGGTGCTGAAGGATAAGCCAGTTTGTGCAGTGTTTGTACAGAGAGAAAAAGATGGGAACAGAGGTGAATAAGGCTGGTGAGGTAGAAACCTTTGATTCTAGGAAACTTGGATAAGTCAGTGGCTTTGGGAGCCCTGAATGGAAAGGAAAGTGTTTTCCCACTGTGTGCATTTCTAGCTAGCCTGGTGCAAGTTAGGATTAAAGCTAATGGCCCACCAGTTATTGGCTCCCTTTTTTCATTACTGTCTTTCCGAATCAAATACGAAACTGCATGGGCCAAGCGGCTGTGATGGTGGCCATGGCTACTGGCTTTATAGTTCCTATCTCCCTTCTTGTTTTCCTAACCTAAAAACCCTCACCTCACCATCAAGCTTTAAGTTTGCTCTTCCCATATGAACTCTGCTGTTTTATCTTATCACAACCACAAGATCTGGATTATTAACTTTTTCAAACTTCAGCATGTTAAACTCTAAATCAGGTTCTCAGAGAATACAAGTTCTTGATGTTGGACAGATAAAATATATTATGCTCACTTTGTTAAAGATGGCGCTACTGACATGCAAGTTTTAAGAGTAAGCTTTTCCCCACACCCTTGAATGATTGGATGATGTGGGGTGGTGCACTCTCATGAGGAATCTTCCCATTATGCCTCAGATAGGTGACTTTGTATCAGAAACTTCCTTGTTTATAGATTGGATTAAAGGTTTGGATTTCTACACTATAAAGTGGAGCAGGCCCGGAGCTTGCTCTCTCTCGGTTCCTGAGGTTAGCATTAGAGAGGAGAGCAGATTAAGGTCACGTGCAGAACTGGAGAAGCAGCCAAGATGGTGGAGTGCTGAGGAAGAATCCAGTTTGTGCAGGGAGAAGGAGATGGGAAACAGAGGTGAATAAGTCTGGTGGGCTAGAAACCTTTTTGATTCTAGGAAATTCGGATAAGTCAGTAGCTTTGTGAGCACTGAATGAGTGGGCTTTGGAGCCCAGTGTGTGTTTTTGCCTGCCCGCCAGGTGCAAGCTAGAATTAAAGCTGATGGCGCACCAGTTCTTGGCTCTGTTGTATCATTACCGACTGTCCGAATCTAATGCGAACCTGCATGTAAAGCCAGTAGTCAGGGCCATTATCACAGCTGCCTGGCCAATGCAGGTTCACATTTGATTTGGACAGTTGGCAATGAAACAATGGAGCCAAGAACTGGTGAGCCATCAGCTTTAATTCTAGCTTGCACCCGGCGGGCAAGCAAAAACACACACTGGGCTCCAAAACCCACTCATTTAGTGCTCACAAAGTTACTGAGTTATCCGAGTTTCCTAGAATCAAAGGCTTCTAGCTCACTAGACTTATTCATCGCTGTTTCCCATCTCTTCTCTACACAAACTGTGCACAAACTGGCTTCTTCCTCAGCATTCCGCCATCTTGGCTGCTTCTCCTGGCCTCCACATGGCCTTAATCTGCTCTCCTTTCTAATACCTCAGGAACCAAGAGAGCAAGCTCCCTATCTGCCCCACTTTATAGTGTAGAAATCCAAACCCTTAATCCAATCTACAAACAAGGAAGTTTCTGATACAAAGTCACTCATCTGAGGCATTATGGGAGCATTCCTCATGAGAGTGCATCACCCCAGATCATCCAATCAGTCAAGAGTGTGGGGAAAAGTTTACTCTTAAAACTAAGGCATAGGCTATAATGACCTGGCCTGCCCACAGCCTGTCCCCCAAAATGCATTAATATCAACGGGCTTACATGTGGGCTGCGCCATCTTTAACAAAGTGAGAATAATATATTTTATCTTCTCAACACTGCATGGGCCAGGCTGCTGTGATGGTAGCCTTGGCCACTGGCTTTACACTTGACTAGGGCATAAACCCTGCTCTTTGAAAGGAAAGCCAAGCATTGATTCTTGTTACCATCTCCAAAGTTTTGAACTGTGAGTGATCCGGAGGATATCCCCTCAAGAGAAAAATGATCTGTAAGAACTGACCATCTCCACCAAAACATACTCTCCCTATATGCAGGGCTTCAGAGAGAATCATTAAGCAATATGAGAATGCAGAATAAGTTGTTGGTAATGGATTGGGGAGGTAAAATTAAAGTTTTCATTCTCGACAGATCCAAGATTAACCTATGTGCTTGTTAAGTGCTCTGAACTTATTAGACTATTACATGTTTTGCATATTTTACTTTTACTTTTACAATATCCTTCAAAAATAATTTCTTTTATCACTATTTTACTGACGAAGAAAATAAGACTCAGAGGTCAGTGAGTAATGGCAAAACTAGAATTCAACCATATCTAATCTTATTTCCTTAAAAAGATGTCATTAATATGTGAAACTGAAATCAAGAATGCAGCTGAAATTCATAATTACTATTATTATTCTTACTTTTCTTAAGGTAGAAGAATTAGAATGCCACCAGAAACCACATTTTCTACTGGCTTTCTCAATAGTAAAAGCATTACTACAAACATCCCTTAAAGTATTTTACATACCTTATCTACTCTACTCCTAAGAGTTCTAATATAGGTGATTTATCTATTGTTATCTTTGGAGGTTAGTATCCAGCAAAAATAATATTATACAAGAGCACCAATTACGATAGCTCATGCCAAGACATGCTTTATAGTAAGTATTCCTAAAACGTAATTATGACATACTGACATGGTAAAGAGTTCAGTGTCCTCTTTCTACCAAAGAGTTAATATAATGATTATGTTTATTTTTTATAAGGCTATGCATAGTTTTTCATTTGCCTGCAAGCCCATAACCCCTCTGAAGGAAACTGGCCACAAACAGACCACACCTTTTGTCATAGCTAATTAGATAAGAAAAAATGTATTTGACCCAAGGGCAGCCAATCCATAGGCTTTTCAAGGTTCACTAGCTTGGGTCCCCATAAACTGGATCAATCAGATTTTTAAAAGTTTAAACTGAGGACCAAAGGGAAGAAGGAAAATAAAAATGAAAAACAGAATAACTTTTGAGTGGTAACATGGAATGTAGCTAAGGTTGGGCCCTAGAAACAAACTCTAAGGCAGTGGTAGTCAACCTGATCCCTACTGCCCACTAGTGGGTGTTCCAGCTTTCATGGTGGGTGGTAGCGGAGCAACCAAACGGCGCCACAATTACATACTAATCAACTAACTGTTGGCCAGTCAAGATCAGGACAGCGGTCAGACTCTGTTACAGGGCATTTGTATTGGGACCGCACTTGACCTCTTTCACGACCACCTGGCCCACATTCGCGAGCAGCCAAGTACCTGACCCCGGAGTCCACACCCACCACCAGATCCAGCGAGCAGTTTATGACCACTATTGTCACCCAAAAACTAGCAGTTCATCATTTTATTACCCCGTAGACAAAGACCTCCATGGTTTGACACTTCTTTCTATGACAGAAACTGCTAAACAATGGAGGCACCAATTAACTTATATTTTCACCTCCATTCCCAGATTTTAGGGTAATAGGGTGACATTCTAGGAACCCCCCCTTGGACTGCCAAAACTAACTGATGTCTCGCTACTTCGCCCCGATCACAAAGAAGTGATGCCATTGGTCAACACCTGCTACATAAAATTTTATAAAATGCATAACCATGGCTACTCACTAACTTAGTCTTGTCTTGACAAACTCTCGCTCAACCACGACACATGTAATGTCGCGACCACACAACAGACTTCAAGCGCATAAGTTTTGTTCACGTTATGTAAGTGAAGCTAAATCGTTATGTAATCTAAACTAAAGTCAGTATGTAGTTAGATTTCTGAGAGCAAGCACATGCTTACAGCTTCAAACAAAATATTGTGAAATATCATGAGCCCATGTCTCAAAAAAAAAAATACGCACATGGCTATTCGCCAGAGTATCTGAAGATGGGTTTCATGGAATCTGTTGCAAATAAACAACATCCAATGTGTTTATTGTGCCATAAAACATTATCCAATGAGGCAATGAAGCCAAGTCGATTGCAAGAACAACTTTCTACAAGCATCCAAATGACAAGGACAAGGCCATTGAATATTTTCAGGAAATATATAAAAAATTTCAAAATCATTCAACTATTGTTGCATCATTTAAGAAACAACATACAATGAACAAAGATGGATTAATTGCCACTTATTGCATTTCACAAATAATTGCAAAAAGTGGTAAAAGCTATAATATTGGAGAAACTGTAATAATACCCTCTATAAGAGAATTTATCTCAATAGTAATGCATCAGGATATACCTCAAATTTTAAAAAAGTTGCCCCTAAGCGATAGCACAGTAAAGCGACGAATTAATGAAATGGCAGTTAATGTTGAAAACAAAGTTATAAGTATTCTCCAAAACTCTTCATTTTTCATGCAATTGGATGAATCTACCATTGCAGATAATGATGCTTTATTGATGAAATATGTACGCTATTTTGATGAAAACAATATATTATGAGAAGAAATGCTATTCACAATAAATCTCATCACAGATACAAAAAGATTATCTATATTTAATACTGTGAGAACATATTTTACAAAAAATAATATTCCTTTGAATAATATTGTTGCATGTGCTACTGATTGAGCACCATCAATGATAGGTCACTCTTGTGGATTTGTTGCTTATTTGAAACAGGAAGTGCCAAATGTTTTATGTATTTATTGTATAATGCTCAGACAACATCCTGTAGGAAAACATCTAAGTACAAGTGTCCATTCATCATTAACTATAATAATTTGAACCATAAACAAGATCAAATCCAATGCAAAGAATGGTGGAATGTTTCGGCAGCTTTGCCAGGACAATAATAAAGATTTTATTAACTTACTTTTGCACACAGAAGTTCAGTGTCTGTCAAAGGGTACATCTTTGACTAGATTTGTAGCATTATATGATAATGTCATACAATTTTTTGAAAGTAATAAAGAGACCAATCTGTGTCAACAGTTAAAAACAGTAAAGAATGATGCCTTTTACTTGGCAGATATTTTCAAGAGATTTAACAATGTCAATTTGCAGCTTCAAGGAGCTAATAAAACTCTTATAGGTTGCCAAAGTATTGTGCTATTATTTATTGACAAACTTGAAATACTTTGTCATAATCTATTGAAGAGAGAATTTCATCAGTTTCCTCAATTATCATCTATAAAAGATGATGCAACTCCAGAAGATAATGACAGATTCAGTAGCCACCTCAACAAACTTTTGGACATGAAAAAACGATTTGAAGATATTTTGAAATTGAAGGTATATGACTGGATAAAAAAATCCTTTTACCACAAATATTGAAGAGGCTGATACAACTTGTCAAGAAGAACTGTTAGAAATTAGATATGATGAAGAAAGTAAACATAAATTCGACAGTGGTGGATATGAAAACCTATGGCAAAATAAAAAATGCCAGTCTTATATCCAAATATGTGGAAAATGGTATTCAGTTTATTGTTACTTTTCCCTACGTCATATCTTGTGGAATACAGAGTTAGTGCTGTTAATCATATTATGACGAAAGAAAGAAACTGCCTGAATGTTTCCGAAAGGGGAAATCTTCGTTTGTTCCTCACAAAAATTGAACCGAATATTCAATATTTAGCTTCCCAGCATCAGCCTCAAGGATCCTACTAATAATTCAATTAACTAATGTAATTTCTATGTATGTAAAGTATAAATAAAAAGATAGATTTAACTATAGTAAATTTTTTTATAAAGATTTATTCTGCCAAACTTAGTGAAAATCCAACATAAAGTACTTGGTAAGTAATTGTTATTATATGCTTTAACTTGCTATAACTCTGCTTTATAAATTTTATAAAGTAAAGTTACTTCCCTACTTTATAAATCACCATTACTGTGGAACTGGTGGGCGGTTAGAAAATTTTACTACTAACAGATACGACAGTGGGCAGTAGGTATAAAAAGGTTGACTACCCTGCTCTAGGGTAAAACTCAAGACAGGTAATACATGAATAAACACTGTATGCACAGTTTATGTCCTCCATACTTTTAAAGCATGCAGTAACATTCTCTCAATAGTTACTAAGAATATTACTTTTACTGCATAAAGACATGTAGAACAGTCAAATAGGACCCCTATCTTACACCACCTGTCGATTGTATAAAAAGTATACATAATTAATACCTTATGCTACAAAATTCCTGGTAGAAAATGTAGAAAAGAATCTCCTTGACATTGGTCTTGGTAATGATTGTTTTGGATACGACTGACACCAAAAGCACAAACAACAGAAACAAAGATCAACAAATGGGGCTACATGAGCCTTAAAAGCTTTTGTACAGCAGAAGAAACAAAAATTGCAAAGCAACCTAAAGAATGAGAGAATATGATATCAAACCATATATCAGATAAGGGCTTAAGGCCAAAATATATAAAGAACTCATTATTTAAAAACATACAATAAAAAAGGGAAGAACTAAATAAACAGTTTTTTTCCAAAGAAGATATCCAAATAGTCAAAAAATACATGAGAAGATTCTCAGCATTACTAATAATCAGGGAAGTTTAAATCAAAACCACGATTAAATCCACACCTCTTAGAATATCTATCATCAGGAATACAAGAGACAGAAAATAGTAGTGAGGGTGTGGAGAAAAGGGCACACTTGTGCACTGTTTGATGGAATGTAAATCGATGCAGTCACAATGGAAAACAGTATCAAGTTTTTCAAAAAACTTTTAAAAAATCTAATGTGGGATCCAGCAATACTACTTCTGTGTATATATCCAATGGAATTAAAAACATGATTTTAAAGAGATATATGCATTCCAGTGTTTATTGCAGCATTATTGACAGTAGCCAAGAGATGGAAACAACCAAAGTGTCCATCAACAGATGAATGGGTAAAGAAACTCTGAGTAAATATCTATCTATCATGTACACACACAATAGAATATTATTCAGATTTGAGAAATGAGGAATCCAGTTATTTGCAAAAAGGATAGATCTTGACCACATTATAATAAGTTAGATAAGTCAGGCAGAGAAAAACATGTACAGTTTATCACTTATATGTGAAATCCAAAGAAAGCCAAAGTTCTAAAAACAGAGGGTAAAATGGTGGTACCAGAAATAGAGGGTGAGGAGACAAATGTTGGTTAAGGGTACAAACTTATCTCAAGTAGTAAATAAACCCAAGAGATTTAATGCATAGTGTAGTGAATATAGACAACAATATTGTATTTAATTATTAACCTTTTTAAGAAAACAGAACTTAATTATTCTAACTACTAAAAAATAAAGAATAATTATGAAAGAGGTGCTAATTATCATTACAATGACAATCATATTACAATATATAAATGTAACAAAACATATGCTATATACTTTACTTTTGCACAATGTTATATATTAAATACATTTTAATTTATAAATGAAAAAAAACACGTATTGTTTCATGTCTATATGTATGTCCTCTTTAGAAAAGTGTTGCCTGACCAGGCGTCGGACTGGGATGAGAAAGACCCAGGTTCGAGACCCCAAGCTCACCAGCTTGAGCGCGGGCCCATCTGGCTTGAGCAAAAAGCTCCTCAGCTTGGACCCAAGGTCGCTGGCTCCAGCAAGGGGTTGCTCAGTCTGCTGAAGGCCCGCAGTCAAGGCACATGTGAGAAAGCAATCAATGAACTAAGGTATTGTGATGGCAATGAAAAACTAATGATTGATGCTTCTCACCTCTTTCCGTTCTTGTCTGTCTATCCCTCGCTCTGACTCTCTGTCCCTGTAAAAAAAAAAAAAAAAAAAAAAGTAGAAATGTGTTTATTCAGGTCATTTGCCCATTTTTCTAATGAAAATTTTTTTTGGCATTGAGTTTTATAAGTTCCTTATAATTTTGCATATTAATCTCTTACCAGATATATCAGCAAATATTCAGTGGGTAGTCTTTTCATTTTTTTTTTTGATGGTTTTCTTTGCTGTATAAAAATGTTTTAGCCTGAGTAACTGATTCTCAGAGAAATGCAAATTAAAATCACAATGAGATATTATCTCACACCAACAGAATGGCTAGCATTAGTAAATCAACAAACAAGTGTTGGTGAGGATATAGGGAACAGAGAGCCCACATGCACTGTCAGTGAGAATGCAGATTGATGAAGCCATAATGGGATGCAGTATGGAGTGTCTTCAAAAAGTTAAAAATAGAACTGCCATATGACCCAGTGATTCCACATTGGGAATTTATCTCAAGAAACCCAAAACACTAATTTGAAAGAATATATGCATTCCCACGTTTATTATTTATAGCAGCATTATTTACAGTAGCCAAAATTTGGAAGAGCCCAAGTGCCCATCAGCAGATGAGTGGATTTAAGAAAAGCTGTGGTACATTCATACAATGGAATACTATGTGGCCATAAAAAAAGATGGAATCTTACATTTTGTGACAGCAAAGATGGACTTGGAGAACACTAAGCTAAGTGAAATAAGCCAGTCAGAGAAAGACAAGTACCACATGATTTCACTCGTATGTGGAATCTAATGAACAAAATAAACTAACAAGCAAAATAGAGTCAGACTCATACATAGGAAGAAGGTGAAGAGCTGTTGCGGGTGGAAGGTGGTAAGGGGGTGTGAAAGGATTGAGCAAAAAAGGATAAAAGAGAGAGAGAGAGAAACTCATTGACACAGAAATCACTGTGGTGATTGCTGGGCTTTGGGAGGGAGGCAGGGGAAGATTTAAGGTTGATTAATGGTGATGGATGAAGACTTGACTGTGGGGGCAATACAGTGTACAGAGATATGTTGTAGAATTGAACAACCTGAATCATTCCAATATATTTAATTTAAAAAAAAAAAAAAAGGGGCCTGGCCAGTGGTGGCGCAGTGGATAAAGCGTCAACCTGGGAACACTGAGGTCGCCGGTTCAAAACCCAGGGCTTGTCTGGTCAAGGCGCATATGGGAGTTGATGCTTCCTGCTCCTCCCCCCTTTCTCTCTCTCTCTCTCCTCTCTAAAATGAAAAAATAGTAAATAAATAAATTTTTTTTAAAAAAAAAAAAAAAAAAAAAGGGAAAAGGAAAAAGAAATTAAGTTTCAAAGACTATGTCAAAGCTGCTCCGAATAACATTAGCCTGTGTTACCAGCTAGCATCCTTTAAGAATCTGTAAAGCCCTGGCCGGTTGTCTCAGTGGTAGAGTGCTGGCCCAGCACGTGGAAGTCCTGGGCTTGATTCCTGGTCAGGGCACACAGGAAAAATGCCCATCTGCTTCTCCACCCTTCCCTCTCTCCTTTCTCTCTCTCTCTCTCTCTGTCTCATTTCTCCTCCTGCAGCCAAGGCTCTATTGGAGCAAAGTTGGCTTGGGTGCTGAGGATGGCTCCATGGCCTCCACCTTAGGTGCTGGAATGGCTCCAGTTGCAACAGAGCAACACTCCAGGTGGGCAGAGCATCGCCCCCTAGTGGGCATGCTGAGTGTATCCTGGTCGGGCACATGTGGGAGTCTCTCTACTTCCCTGCTTTTCACTTTCGAAAAACTACAAAAAAAAAAAAATGTCGATTTTTAAAAATCTGTAAGAGAAGACTCTGTGCTCCTAGTGCTCTATAATAAATATGAGTAATGTTAAGCTATAAATGGATTGTAAATTATATATGTAAGTGGACTTGCTTTGTCAGTCCTGGGATTCTTTACACAGATTCAAGGTCAAAGCCATATATTAATACTAGTTGTCTCTCCAGTGTGGTACAGAGGAAAACCTAAGAACTCTGAAGTCATTCCGGGGTTCAAATCATCTCCTGATATTTCTTACACAATTGACTACAGATGAGAAATATTCATTCTGCCCAACATCTTACTTCTCTAAAAGATGAGCTATACTAATTCATACTCAACCTTATTATCATCATGTAGGTTAAAGGAGTATCATGAATAGTAAAATGTTCTTTTAGTTACCTCATGTTTTATCATATAAAATATCACTTCCATATATTTAACATAGGGCTTAAAGTAATTTTTATTATATAGAGAGCATGGCTTTAATAGTTCATAAAAAAGTAGGTCTTATATATGCTTAAGATATCAGTTGCCATACGTTTTCTTATTTTATATTCAGTGATGTATAAATCTAATGTACACTTAGAGTGGGCATCATTTAATAAACCTTTATCATTTTTCCAAAGTGACACAGAAAGGGCTTTCAGAAAGCAGTTTTAGAAATTCAGCATATCTCCAGAAACCTGGTCAACACTAACAAATTTAAATTGTTTTACTCATCATGCTGGTTCAGATTGCACACAATCTGTTGTTTCAGGCTTCCCCTAAGACCATTGATCTGACTGCCAGACCCACATACTTTCCCACCTTTCTCATGAGGTCCTCATTCTTATAAAAAGAACATGAGGTAAATGATATTTACACTCCACTTGAAAACTTCAAACACAAGCGTCCATTCCTATGTTCCCCAAATGCAGCCGGGGGATGCTGCTTTGACAACACTGGTAATGCTTCATTACCAAGCCAGATGTGGGTGATAGCAGCATTCTCTTTGACAGTTCAAATGGCACATTTCTGAGAGAGTGTTTAATTCGGAACTACAACTGGACAGAGCCGTCCAGACCTCTTCAGCACCCTTATTATGGGTTTCAATTTTGTTGCTGGTATTTTCCCCCTTTTTAATAGGTGAGGCAGCTGACAACTGAATTAGTACACTCTCCTTAGTATGCCAGTGGCTCATGACAATAGCCTAAGGGGGAAGATATAGATAACTGAGAAGTTTTCTCACTGTTGTGATATATTTTTTCATATGGTTAATAAGGCAATTGAAATGACATTCTGTCACAGTGGTGTAATACCGTGAGCTTGTGATTTCCCTTGTGCTACCACTAGGAGGAGATGCATTTTGTTTAATACTCTTGAAAAAGAGAGAGACAGGAAGAAGAAAAAGAATATGCTTAAAGATGTGACAGTCTGCAAACCTGAATGTCCTTAGTGTAAATCACATTATCAGCAGCGTCTAATGGAAGGGGTTGGGCTTCTTCTGGCGATGAAAAGGTTAAGTAGAATTAATAAAGAAACCAAAAACACCGAAAGAAAGTAGTTTTTGTATCAAACAGCATTAGAGGTAGAAAAGCTAAACAGATCTGAGCAACACTTAAAAAAAAAAAAACCTTCCACATCAATAAGTGGGATTTTGTAGGCAAGATCAATTTAAGATCCCTAAGCCTCTTACTAGTGGAGGACCACATCAACTACACATTCCACATTATATCAATATATGTGTATATGGCATAAGTTAAGTTACTGTTAACTAGTTGACATAATATTACATTTTGAGGATGTTTAAACTTAAGTGGATTATAAGCCTTCTATGTCTATTTATATATTGGAGCCAAGATATTTTTCCTATGTTCTTTATATTTTTATCAGCCCTTGAAAAACTTGCAGGTCCTTCTATATCTTGTAGATAAAATAACATCTCAGAGAAATCTACTTTTCAGCATGAGTCTGTCCAAAAGCTAGAAAATGAACATCCCTGACTGTAGTGAGGAAAAGTTTTTCACTTGTTCTTACAACAAAAGTCTCATGATGCTATGTGAAATTTAGACTGTGAAAATTATATTATCAAATATTAGCATCAAATACATATTGTTTAGCAATACAATATACTCTTATATATTAAAGATTAGTATATTATCAAATATTATCAAATTAGTTATATCTGTTAGAATATCTGTTGGGGAAGGGTAGATACGGGCGTACTAGTTACAAAATAAATAATCTAATCAAACTCATGGAAGCAGTTACTTGAATGAAGGATTAGGGAAGGTTTGTTATCCACATGTGTTCAACTTCAGGTTTCCCAATCAACTCACGACCTCTGTCAGACCTATTAAAATAGACATTTGTCACCTGCTGCTAGCATAGTACATGGAGTTCACTTTTGAGGCATATGTTCTGCAAGACAGACGTGACTCTTCTCCAGAAAGATGGATTTTGTTTCCACTTTGGTGAGATCCTTGAAACTCAGAAAACAGTAGTGCAGCTCAAAAGTATATTCAAATTTTTAAACAATGTCACAATTTTCAGCTTTCTTTTTAAAATGTAGATATTTTTTTACCTGAATTCAAAATAACAAAAACAAAAACAAAACAAAAAAACTAGACACCATGAAATCTGCTTATCTAGCTAAGGTAATAGAACTAATTAAATGGTAGAGTTACAACTAATATCCACTGATATTCCAACCCCACTTTCCACTGGCTTACATTATCAAAAGGTAAAGAAAGAAGGGGAACTTCCTGTGTTAAAACATGTGACCTTTTTCTTCCAATTCTTATATTTTAATTCTATTGATTGGTCTCCCAGAAATAACAGATTAAAAAGTTTCTTGCTTGTTAAACTGAGCAAGTTAAAGATTCTTTCTGATTTCTGTATGCTGTAAATAAGTATATTTAGTCTGACCCTGGATAAAATCATTAGTAGACTGAAGTTAGATGACTGTTCAGATAATAAAGTTCAAATAGTTTTTTATGGATGTCAACATTTTGTGGGGACCTCAAATGAGGATGACTATAAGAAACTGGTAAGAAATGATAAAATTTTAAAGTAGTAAACCATTTGCAATTATGTAACCTCGAATATCTATTACCGTCTCAGAAATATTTGGCATCTGCAGTTGTTTCTTGGAATCCCCATGAGTAACGAAGAGCCTTGCTCAAGTGAGAGCAGAAGCCTTACATTGGCTGGGGCCCAAGCAGGGGCACCCAGGTAAGACGGTGATGCTTTAGAAAAGAAAAGTCTTAAATATCAAATTCAAGCAGTAGGGCAAGAGCAGGTGCCAAAGAGGAAGGTCAGCAATTTGGAAAATTTTGTCCCAATTAACAGGTTGCTGGTGGGGGAGAGAGGGGCCATGCTTGCATTGGTGTTTCCAAACCCTAGATTAAACTATCAAAGATTTTTATTGTTGTTTTTGTTTTGTTTTGTTTTGTTTGCTTCTGACAGTTCGGCCAACTGGAAAATAGCTCCTAAGAGTTTTTAGCTGATACTGACTCAAAGCACATATTGCCTCAGCTACATGGTATGGCAGGAGTCATGGGCATAATTACTGAGTGTCTTATTCACACTTCTCAAGTGACCTCTGCTGTACTCTCATACGCCAAGTTGGAGAGGAGTCTATATGTGCAGAGAACTCATCACCCTCCCACTTATAGTATAGGAAAGATTTGGGGAAAAGAATCTACTGAGGTATGGATTCTTCTACTTCAGATTAATCAGGCAGAGCAAGTCCCTGGTAACAAAATATATATCATTGTAAAAGTTAACTCTGAACTAATTTTATCTTAATGTAATAATGTAAGATTTAATCATTTAAATATATAAAATATACAATATCAAAACCATGTTTTTCAAATAACTTCTTAAATTCTGAATGAATCAGAATATTCCATTCAGTTTTTTTTTCTCTTCTTGTTATAAGTTGAGTGGAAATAAAGATATCTTTAGTTACTTCTTTTTAATTCACTGATAATGCTCACCTGTTCCTGTCAAACTCTATTTATAACCTCTACCTATCCCCACCTCACCCTGGCCCTTACTTGTACTACACCAATACCTAATACCTGAGTAGGATTAGGATAGTTATTATCAATTAATATTTGATTATACCCATCCCAACACTGTATTGTTATTCTTTCTATCAGTTTGTGAGATCAGAGCAGTGCACTTAATCTATGCTGTATCTAGTACGAAACAAGCCTGGATATTAAATTTGTGAATATAAACCCAAAAGAAGGATTCATGGGAGAGGAGAACTCTCTGAAAATCAAAAGCTAGAGTGAAGTTTGCTCTGGACAAGAGTACTTAGTGAGAGGCTTATCTCTCCTCATCTCAAGAACACGGTACTAAAAGGCAGTCTCTGAGACTTGCTCATTTTCCATTTTCTTGAGAAACACTGAACTGAATGTCACAGAACATTGCAATGGTCCTAAGATCTTGTGGATCTGGTTTCTGAAAATTGCCAATCTATCTTCTCCTTCTGAGAAGGATGCCTCGAGAAGTTTTTTTTACTCTTCAATTTTCCTTGTAACAAAAATAATTAGCTTGCTGTTAAGAACAAAAGCATTAAGTGTTCCACTCATCCCTATGTAATACACAACCTACGAACAGAGAAGATTCTTGCCCTCACAGATCTTATAATCTCTCTCAAAGCACTGGATGTGCATTAACATTTTAATAGCACAATAATTCTGCCATGTTGTTGGAAATGCTTTACCTAAAATGGGCATAACAGCTTTTTTTTCATTCCAATGAAGGCTCGTTGGCAATATGGATTAGTATTTGCCTGGTATGAAGTGGCTATTAACCTTGATGTATGTAAATACATCTATATGTGAGTGGTCCCACCCATAGTGGCCATATCTGTGTACATTTTCTAACGTATAACATGGGGATGTAGAGAGTAAGTAAGGAGAGACCATCCCCACGCTCTATTTTTAATAGTTGTTATGTTTGAAACTAGGGGAGAGTGGAGAGGTGGTTCGACCCTCAGGCATCAGCAGAGATTCAAACTTGTCTGAACATTCTCAAATCCCCGTTTTTCAATATCATGGAAAAAAAGAAAAAGAAAATGGTCTTGTTCTTTCCTTTTCAATTTACTGAGGGTCAATTACAATCAGGTCATTTCTTTTCTAGTCATCCAGATGTATGGCTAACACCCCGTGTTTTGTTTTGTTTTTTTGATAATGATATAATGCTAGCACTGAGAATAATGGCTACAATTAACAGGGCTGTTAAAAAGAGCATGTGGCACTTTTTCTATAGGAGAGTCCATTTCATTCTCACAATAACTCTAAAGTATTACTATTACCTAAGATTTTACAATATATGCCAGTGGGTCCCGAATTCCCACTTACCCTTGTCAAACTCAACATCTCTCTTCTCTTCACTTTACTGTAAGGTTGACATCAGTCCTATTATCAGTAGAATAGACAGTGTATTTTATACACAAACAGAACCACACATTTATACATATATATGTATATAAGAACCTCACAAATAAAAATGCCAATAAATCATATAAAGTCCTCACGGCTACAACCTCTCTAAAAATATATTTATTACACAAACACACTTTGAAGAGCAAGAGTACGAATACTGCAAAGATCTATCCAAACAGAATAAATAGGAGAGTCCCTTTTCAAAGAAAATGACCCTCAGACTTCATGTCTTTATGATTTAGCCCACATTTTAAACCAGTGAAAGCACTCGAGCACAACTCATCCGTTTTGTAATATTCTATTGTTCGCCAAACCTTCCAACTCCCCTGACACTACCTTTGGTTTCAGTGACAGAGTCCTTTTTGTTTGTTGTTTCTCTGCTTGTCTTTTTAATTTTTATTTGCTTTGATGTCTCTAATCCTGCTGATCCACGCAGGTGACCATACTTTCATCTGTAATCTGTAGCATTCAAATTAAGGGAAAGGTTTATAGATTCTAGGATTTCTGAGCACCTCAAATAAATCCTTCCTAGGCCCCTCATGAACAGATAAAACCAGGAGCAGAGGATGAAGTTAAATTGATCCCAATCAATATACCACAAAGCATCAAACTGCGTTCACTGCCAGTCAACAAACAAATAAAGATTTATTCCTTCTCATTTTTAAAGTAAATCTTGTTGTTTTTATAATGTTTTACCATTTTTTGGTACTAATGGCTCACAAGTTAATTTTTTCTAGTAGGTATAGACAGGTTCACAGGGATGAGTCATTCTTCATTAGATGATAAACAGCTCTCAGGTTTCCACAGAATTCAGTTTCTTGTTGCTCCCTTCAACTGAACACTTCTGAAATACTAAAGCTCTGTGTTACATTAGGAACAAATATAGTCTCTTTTTCATAGCAAAATTCTACATCTCTTTGGAGAAAACGGATAGAATGGAAATAAGTGCACTTTTTCTCAGTCACATTAAACAGAAAGGTTAGGCTCCTACTGACAGGAAAGATGTGTTTGCAAGTGATTAGTTATATTCCTATCATAGTACTTGTCTGTGTTCTTTTTTTGATGTTTAAACAAAGCTCTTGAACATGCTGGGTTGTATGCTCTGATGTTGACTTATAGGTAGAATTGAATTCCGAACACTAAGCCAGTAGGTAGGCTTTAATAACAGATACAGACTTCCCCCCTGCTGGTTGGTGTGTGACTAAGCGATATTGTTCTAGGGCTCCAATCTGTCAAGACAGGTATACAAGGGGGGGGGCGTCTTTCATACACAAAGAACAGAGCTATTCAGAGGGCCACATTCCGCTCTACAAGAATGCTGGATTTTAAACCCTTAGGAGAAAAATAAATTATAAAATAAAACCTGATTTTGTTCAATAATTATGTTGACATACCTTCATTTGGAAGGAAGCCATACCTAGGAGGGAGAAGCTGAAGGTAACCAGGAAGTCAGATAACATATGAGATTCAGGCCAGGCAGTGCCAGTCCTAAAGCAAGCACATCAGGAGAAATGGTAGGACATCTTCTACAGGCGTCTGCACACCTCGCTGGCCGACATCTCTTAGTGTGCTGGAGGCTGGGATCCAGGCAGCTTCATGGGCAGTTCAATTAAGGTATCTCTTCAAGCTACAATAGGAGGAAAAATTAATATAATGCATATATTTGATTGAATTAATAGAGGCATCTCCATCTGGCCAAACCCAGGGAGGTGCAAATTACTGTAATCATAAAATGCAGGCCTGAGTAATACCTCAGTCCACTGGCTTCATGATCTCAATACATGTGAAATGCTCAAGACCACACTATCATCTGAAGAAAGTGGCTCGCTATAGGCAGAAATGCTTCATTTTTACCTGGATGTTTTTTGCCATACATCTTCCAAATAATAAATTGTGCTCTCTATATGACATCCATTTATTTTGGAACTCTCTTGGTGCAAGCCCAGAAATGTAATAAATGTAAACACTTAGTGGACTGGGAGTACATCTTAAAACAAACAAGCAAACAATTTAATAACACTAGCATGTATTGCTTTTGTGAGAGGAATAAATACAGATGTTGCGTAAAACATGTAAAAAACAGAAAATTTACAAAAAAAAAAAGAGACTCTAGTGGCTAAAATTACCCACTATTGCAGTTCTTTCCAAATTGTTTCCAAGTCATTTGCAGAGATATACATCTATATATGTTTAAATATACAGATGAAAGAATGAAATTAAACCAGGTAAATTTGAAGATCTAATTGGCTTTACTTATTAAGAGGTACTAAATTGGGCAGCATCCCCTCTAGTAACTAGAAAGGCACACCTAGAAGTTGTAGAATAAAAGAAGGTTTTATAAGAAGAATACAGAGCAAGAAAGATATTCGCAAAAGAAAAGAAAGGATTAACAAAAGAAAAGAAATGATTATTTTTTAGATCAGGACATCTCTTTTTTGGGGGGAAGGGGAGTGAAAAGAATTTTTATCATGTAAATTGACACTTCCTCTATGGGGGATGGAGAGGAGGACCTTTGTGACAAATTGCTTTGCTGGTGTGCAACCAGAAAATTCCAGACTGGCTGATAATGATTTTGTCCCTAAGAAAGGTTTGAAACAGCAATTAGGTTGGATATTAAATTTAAGTTTGATTTTATTGGCTTTGGGACCAGTGATGTCACTTTGGGCCTGTGGTGTTCTCATCAGCTATATTTAGAAACACGAGGAATATGTTCAGTTTTGTAATTTTATTTTCTCACTATCTTTTTTGTTTTGTTTTAGGTGAGAGGAGGGGAGATAGTGAGGATTTACCTGGCAACCCCTCCAAGCCAATGCTCCAGTACCAAGCTATTTTTAGTGGCTGAGGTTGATGCAATCCAACAGAGCTATCCTCAGTGCCTGGGGTCATGCTCAAACCAATCTAGCCACTAGCTACAGAAGGGGAGGAGGGAGTGACTTTGGATTCTTTATCTGATTAACTAGTATAGCTTCAACTACAAGAAGCTATAATTATGTCCTCATTTAATAACTTTTCTTCTAGACTCATATATTCAACCCAATCACCTCAAATTCACCATCCTAGCTCCCTCCTTACCCATTGTGTGATCTCTATATAAAGTATTTTATCTCTTTAAATCTCAGTTTCCACACCTGTAAAATAAGAGAAACAATGTTCCTTATGTTCTAAGATTACTTAGAAGTATTAAATGTGAATGTTCATATAAAGTAATTTTGTTGAGATTTGAGTTAACTTTATAAGTTTTGTCTCTAACCCCAAGTCAGATTCATTCATTCTTCATGCTGCTTAATGACATCACTAAAAAATGAAAGAATAAGCTAAAACCCAACAGTTTTATATAAGTGTATCAACAAGAGTTCCACCAAACAAAAAGAACCTATAAGTTAACTTTATAAAGAGTTTTTTTTCCACAAGGAATTAGCCTACAAAATTATGGAACAGATTAAACAAATTTAAAAGTCATAGGGCATGTTGTCGGGGAGGGTTAGGCTGGTACTCTTGGGCATCAGAAAGTGCTACAGTTCCCAGGTAGAATTTTTTTCTTTTCCAGGGATATTTTAGTTCTTTCTTTTTCTATATTTTAAAAAGTTATTTTTTATTATAGTTTATATCTAATATATTAGTTTTAGGTGTGTAACAGAATGACTCAACATTTATATATTTTAGGTGATCACCACAATATGTTCAGTAACCATCTGTCATCATACATAGTTATTATGGTATTATTGACAATATTCTCTGTTGAATATTGTATATCCATAACTTATTTGATAACTGGAAGTTTGTACTTCTTAGTGCCTTCTGCTTTTCTTTCTACCCCTCTACCCTCTGGCAACCATCAGCTTGTTCTCTGTATCTATGAATTTGTCTCTGTTTCATTTTATTCATTTTGATTTCTAAATTCCACTTATAAGTGAAATCATACAGTATTTGTGTTTCTCTGTCCAACTCATTTTACTTAATGAAATGCTCTTTAGGTCCATGCATCTTCTTACAGAAGGCAAGATTTGATTTTTTAATAGCTAACTAGTATTCCATTGTGTAGGTATACCTATATTCATTTATCTACCCATGGACACCTAGATTGCTTCCATTAACATAAGAGCAAATATATCTTTTCAGAATATTGGGGTTTATTTTGTTTGTTTGTTTCTTTTGTGTGTGTGTGTGTGGTTTTCAGAAAAATACCCAGGAGTAAAATTGGTAGGTTGTGAGATAGTTCTACTTTTAATTTTTTGAGGAATTCTATACTGTTTTCCATGGTGGGGAAAACCCATTTACACTCCCATTAATAGTGCACCAAGCTTCTTTTTTCTCTACATCCTCGGCAACACTTGTTACTTGTTGTCTTTTTGATAATAATCATTCTGACATCCGTGAGGTAATATCTCATTTGGATTTTGATTTGTATTTCTCTGATGATTAGTAGTGTTGTGTATCTTTTTATGTGTCTGTTGGTCATCTGTGTGCCCTCTTTAAAGAAATGTCTATTCAGGTCCTCTTTCTATTTTTTAAAATGGTTGTTTTTCTTTTGCTGTTGTGATACATTAGTTCTTTATATATTTTTGGATATTAATGCCGTGTCAGAGATATTATTTACAAATATCTTCTCCCATTCAGTAAGTTGCCTTGCCTTTCTGTTCTTCAAGTTTTTCAAATGATTGGATCGGGACCACTTAGATTATCAAGGATAATGTGCACTTCATAAAGCCAATTGATTATAAATGTCAATCACATTTACAAACACTTTTCCTGTAACACCTAGATTAATGTTTAAATGAATAAATCAATATCATAACCTACTGAAGTCTACACATTGAAATGACAGAACTTTATTTCAAGTCTTTTTAACAAAACAAGAAATGCAAGCATAATAACTCATTGAACATCAATAATATTGATAGATTAAAATCACACAACACTATTCATTTATATTTACTTTATAATTCCAGAGTTGACAACTAAATTTTCATGTCCATCAGATACTTATTTTCCTTTTTATAAAAGTGTCCTTAGGAATATCTTTATTAGTTTGAGTTGTCATCAGATACTCTGTATAAATTAGTGCATGGCTCTGTCCCTCTTCTGGCTTGATGTGGTGTGAGGCAAGCTTCTTCCACCATTAATACCACAAGCTCAACATTGGTAGACAGAAAGAAAGATAAACACCAAATTTTGTATTTCTTAATAAACGCTATTATCTAATTAAATAATGACAGCCTGTCCATTCTCAATAATTCAGAGCAGTGAAAGTTTGGAATGAGAAACTGCCTGCCCAAATAATGAAATATATTTGGAGACAAGAAAGATGCTACTTTATTATATATATTATATATGTTATAAATAA
Organism: Rhynchonycteris naso; assembly: GCA_037038555.1. Taxonomy (NCBI): domain Eukaryota; kingdom Metazoa; phylum Chordata; class Mammalia; order Chiroptera; family Emballonuridae; genus Rhynchonycteris; species Rhynchonycteris naso. The sequence continues at coordinate 16,491,634 of CM073000.1, forward strand.
TATATATTATATATACACACACATATATATACACCATATATATGAAGTATAATAATCTATAACTTATATATTAGTTTCATTTATACTAAATAATTTAGTCCAATATTAATGACAATCTAATATTAATCAATACAGAGAGCACATTTTGTTTTAGAATTCTATGGTCATTTTATTTCTTTTTCTAATTGTCATAAGTACAATCGTGGATATGGCTTCACCCCAGTAATGTTATGATTCAAAATTCTTTGGCTTAATGAAATTGTTGACTTTTTGATTTTTATAAATTTACAGTGTCATTTTTATAATTCTGACTGAAATTTATAATAAAGCATACCCACCAGTCTATTTATAAACCTTAAGCTTCCCATTTATTTCCTAATTAAAAGTCAATCTTATTTTATATTAATTTTTAAGTCTCAAATTTTGAACTAGTATTTTCTGACTTTACACTGATTACCAGAGCAGTATTTTCCCCTGTCAGTTGTAAAATATAAAATGAGAAATCTGCTTTTATTAATCTAGTTAGAGGAATGAATTTCAGACTTCTAAAATGCAGCAAAGAAATTGAGTCAGGCAGGAAAAAAAATAATGAGAAAGTTAGGATGCCTTAGTGAGCAAGCACAGTCATTTTATGTAGAGGTTTCCCTCAAGCAACTAAATCGAGCCCAAACAAGCCTATTTCTCTGAAACTTGCTTTACCCGCCATTCCGTCACAAAATACATTGTAATAATATCATAAAACAGCTTGAGACGAAGGAAGATTCTGATTGACTGTTCAACATTCCAAAAGGGTAGATTAATATCTGTGAATCTCACAGCTGAAGCATTTTAATGCAAACTTGCAGTTTGTGGGAATTGAATCTGTCCGCCAAAATCATTTATTTATATATAGAAAATGGGGGGGGGGAGGAAATAGACATTTTATAATAGCTTATGAGTCCAGGGGATGCTGTTATCATGAGCTAATCACATCCCATGGGCATGATAGCACTCAGCTGTGTCCCCTGTCTTGTATTGCTCCAGAGAAATGATTATCTCATGATAATAACCTTTATCGTGGCTTAGTGGGTAATAAAAAAAAAAAAAAAACAATAACTTTCTTCCCAAGTTCTTGAGTATTTATTTATGAGCTAACTTTTTCCCTCTTGAGTGCTGGTCATATATTACTTCCTGCTTAGGAAACACAAAGAAGTTCTTTATTCTGATATTATTTTTTGTTGGCAAAGTGAAAAAAAAAAAGTGTGACTGCATTGATCTAACTGTGAAAGAGCAGCACTGCAAACAAGCTCTCATCTCCTGAGACCTGTGTACGGAAGATTCATACTTGCACTGACATTTTATAGGATGTCTAGACGGGCTAATCCACTTTGGAGAAACAAATGTATTTTGAGGAATGGAACCGATAAGGCAAACAGATGCTTACAAAACACCATACTTGTTTCTGAGCTGTAATGTACAACGATCCAATATGTTCATTTATTTGGAGCTCATATACCCTGCAAGTTAAAACGAGGTTGTCCCATTTAGACAAAAACTTCCCACGAAAGACCCTCATACTGCTGAAACTGCCAGGTACGTCGACAGAGATTCAAGACCATGTCAGTCACAACAGGAGGGACAGTAGTAACTTCTGTCATATTTGCAATTGAGGGTGCAAAGGCAATGTGAATGCTGAGGCAAAATCATGGAGAAACAGAGAATCAGAAAGGAATTAGGGCAAAGAAGATAAGGCAAGAAGTTAAATGAAAGCGAGATTTTGCAACCTATTTCAACTTGTTTATTTTTGCCTACACAATAACGCCCCAATTCCCTAGCCTGCCACCTTGCTAATAAAAATATATGTTTCTTTAGTTTAAAAATTTATTCTTAACACATGCTTTCTACAATAAATCTATTATTTACAAAACATACTTATTTTTTAAATACTAATATGCAGCAATATGTAATATTTAATCTTTAAAAAGTTAAAGGTCAGTTGAGGCCTCGAACGCAGAAGAAAATATTGGGTTCCTTAAAAAAGAGAGAGAGAGAGAGAGAGAGACAAGGAAAATAAAAATACATGTTCACCATATTTTAAAATAAATAAAAAATATTATGTACTATTCATGTTAAAAATTGCACAGATGAGACCAAACTTGGTGTCATTAGAAAAAAGTGTGAAGCTGGGGTTTTGAGGGGCCCTTCAGAAGGTACACACCTGCCATTAAATCCACCTCTGTGAAAAAGGTACAAAACTCTAGACCTCCGCAAACTATGTGCACATGGTCCCACAGAGAAACAGAGTTGTGCTGTGCAATGGGGTAAAAGAAAAAATAAGGGAGTGCATCAGCTCTGCTTGACTAAGGGACAAGTGGACTTGGCCAGATTCTGTCATCTTTCTCAGTTTCAGTTTTTTAGAATATTTATAGTTCAACTCAATAAGTTGCCATGCACTGACAAACTCTAACTTTCTAAGAATGTATATAATTCTGTAGAGACCTCACTTCAGTTTAGCTCACAGTCTACGATAAACTACAGTGAAAACCCAAAAACACAACGTAAGGATAAGGCCTAGGACAGAAAGAAAAAAGAATATGAACATGGAGGACGTTTTCTGATTATATCAGCAAATTGTGAATTCACCAAGTTCATCAGTTCAGTTAAATTACTAGTCCTTCTTGTTTGACCTGTGGTGGCACAGTGGATAAAGCCATGACCTAGAATGCTGAGGTTAGAAACTCTGGGGTTGCCTGGTCAAGGCACAAATGAGAGTTGATGCTTCCTACTCCTCCCCCTTCTCTCTCTCTCTCTCTCTTTCCCTCTTTAAAATAAATAAATATATATATTTATATATAAATTTTAAAAGTTAAAAAAAAAGAAAAAGAAGAATCCTAGGTTTTCTGATGAAAAATATAAAATGTCCTATTAAAATTGCTTGCTAAACTTAACAAAAACTGAATTGTTAGGTAAGTAAAATATCAGTATATCACTACTCATATTTTACCTATATAGCTACAAATATTTTTATGTAATACAAAAACAAATGAGCTATTTCCTATGCAGATAGCAGGATGGTGATTTGGGTAGTCACCTTTACTCTCTCTGTCTTATAAACACCTCATAAAATTGATTAGAATGAAACAAATATTGAATTGAAGGAAAAATAATTGTGTTAATTTGGCTGTTCTACAATGTATTAGGTCAGTTATTTCAGAAGAGACATTAGATCACAGTTTTTCAACCGCAGGTGCCAGTCTGCCAGAAATTCATGTTGGTCCATGAAAGAGTCAACCACTTTGATACTCTATGGAGATTACAGACCATGGAAAAGTGGTTGAAAATCATTACATTAGATGAAATCTATAAGTTTAGGAAGTATCATGACTAAAAGAAGGAGGTGACCTACTTTAGTTGGAGTTCTAGAAAATCTACCTTAATCTCCACTATAACAACACCTTCTTGGTCTCCCTATTATGCAAATATTCTTATATTAATAATTTTATAATGAGGCAGTCATGTGCAAAAACATACTAAATAATTATGGCGATTGACAAAGTCTTGCTCCATCCTAAAATATAACAAAGGAACATTTTTAAAGGGGTTGGAAAGGGAAAGGGGATAAAATCAGAAGGGATAAAATTAGTTTAAATAATTTTAAAGGGATTCTGTGGAGATAGGAGAGTGGCAATATAGTCTGTTAAGGTCTCCAAATCCTTACCTACATAAAACTAGCAAGCAATTAGATAGAAAAGGCCAAATGATAAAAGTGTTTAAAACAAAATTAAGAGCGTGAGAAAAAACTACCCTCTTCCACATAGTATTCCACCCATAGATTGTGAAGAAGGAGATAATGTGGAAAACAATTGATGGACTTAAGAATAAGAGAACCACAACATAGTCAAGAGGTGTCAATTAGGAGTCAGTAGGGCTTTGTCCTCTCCTACAGAAGATGGTACAGTGTCCTTCCTAAGGAGAATGGAAGGATTGGTGAGCTCTAGCCTTCATGAATTCCCAAAATGCACTGACCAGGGTCCTCTTCTAGAACAAAGCCCTAAATGAGAAGGAACCTCTAGAAGTAGAATCAAATTTGAATAAGAGAGATGAAAATGAAAGTTCAAGGTCAAAATGGGGACAGAGCCGAGTTAGGAAATAAATAGTAGAAGATGGAGCTCTGTGAAGTTGAAAAACTGTTCCTAAGTCCTGTCTCATTTAAAAAACCCAGGAGAAGTAATTTCATATAAAATTGAGCAAAACAGTTGATTAAGCTCAAATTCCATACAAATTTATTTTTAAATAAGAGAAGAGGGAGAAGCAGAATGATGATACTCCATAGACCATAAAAGCATACCAGAAAGACTTGCTTACAAAACAGAAAAGAACAGAATTTAAAACCAGTTAAAGAACTGAAGTAAACAATAATGAGTAATAAAGGACAACATAAATTAAAATTAGAAATAAATTTAAAATTAGAAGATAGAACTAAGGTAAATATAAGAAACAAAAGAAAGTCACTTCAAAAAATAAAGGACAAACTACAAACAACAAATGAGCTATAAATATAAAAAATAACACACTAAAACACATTAAAGGAGGCCCTGGCAGGTTGACTCAGTGGTAGAGTGTCGGCCCGGTGTGTGGATGTCCTGGGTTTGATTCCCGGTCAGGGCACACAGGAGAAGCACATATCTGCTTCTTCAGCCTTCCCCCTCTCACTTCTCTCTCTCTCTCTCTCTTTTCTCTCCTTCAGCCAAGGCTCCATTGGAGCAAAGTTGGCCCAGGCACTGAGGACGGCTCCATGGCCTCCACCTCAGACACTGGAATGACTCCAGTTACAAGGGAGAAAAGGCTCATATGGGCCAAGCATCGCCCCCTAGTGAGCAAGCCACATGGATCCCAGTCAGGCACATGCGGGATTCTATCTCTCTGCCTCCTAGTCTCCAACTTAAAAAAAAAAAAAAAAAAAAGGAAAGAAAACCATTAAAGGAAAGAGAAGATAAAAAATAAATTTAAAGACAAAAACAGAATCAGTGATAAACAGAATTTAAGGAAAAATGACAATATTAAATATAGACAAAGAAAGGACATATATATAAAGAAGGAAACCAAACCAATAAGACAAATAAAGAAACAAACAAACAAAAACCCCTATCATTTAAGGAATTTTCTACAAAGAAAATAAAATATTTAAAGCTACATATTGAAAGACTACATTGCATACTTGATAATATCAACCCAGAACACACACACAAAATCACGTAGACACATCCCAGCAAAATTATTAAATTTTAAAAATTTCTTTATAGGTAAAAAGAACACATGAATAATAAGAAAAAAGAAAACCAAATTATCACCAGATGTTTTAACAACAATGCTTTACCTCAGAAGAAAATAGATTAACATAATAAAATATAAAAAATATATAGCATGGAAAAGTATTTTTATATCCAGAAAAACAGATTTTTAAGGAAAATAGGAGAACAAACTGCTATCAGTACTGTAAGAACTCAGGGAATATTGTTCATATTATTGCTGATAAATGGACTACAAAAGAACTTCAGATATCAAAGGTAATTTGAGGGATATAAATATAGGTCATGAGAATGAAATATTTGGTTGCCTGCAGAAATAAAGTTACATATAGACTAAGAAGGTGAGAGTATACTTTACATATGTGCTCTGACAATGCAGGTATGGTACAAATAAATAGATGGAGGAAAATGTCATATACTGAAAAAGGAATGTTTTCAGTAACCATATTGGTGGTAGTATTATAGTTGTTATTCTGAGATATTTGCTTTTATTATATGAGGTAGAACAAATAAGCAATTATCAAATATTCTAATCCTATCACTCCCTCTCTTAACTTTTAGAATCAAGAGTTTTAGTGTGGAAGAAGAGATAAAGATATAGTAGGGATGTAGTAGAGAAGAGAGAAATAACAGATGCATACTTCTGAATTTTGACTGGAACTACCAAGGTGAACTAAAATGGTTTCTTAAAACGTTGGTTCCAGGATTGATAAGAAATACACAAGTTGAGACTGGGACATCTTATTCTACCAATAGTGAAGGCACTATGGGTGACTTTTGGAGAATTCAGGAGCCACCTTGAAAAGGTTCCCACTAAACAAATATGGGAATTTTGAACTTCAATAATGATAAAAATTATAATAGATTAGAATCCATTAAAGGTTTCCCTTTATGCTTATAATAATACTTTAAAAGTCACCTTGGAGAATGATAAGAAACAAGCATTTTTCTCTTGACATTTAAAAAACACAGAAAAATAAATCGTGTCACTTTTGTCCTTTCTATATAAACTATAACACAGGACAAGCAAATAGTAGCTGAAGAGATTTGAAAGGATGTCTTTGTAAAAGTATCCCCACTAATAAAAGAATGACATAATTAAAACATCACTAGTTTTAATTCTTATTGTGCAGATATAGATGTTAGACAACATGGTTATTATCATCATAAAATATAATAATAAAAAAACCAGACCCTATATTATACTTATTTATAGTAAGTATTGACTACACTATTGATCAAATATCATCAATAGTGATGTGAAACTGAACCTACAGCCAATTTACTAAAGATGCAGGAAAGACGTATTAAACTGCCCTATGAGTATGTAAGCAGCAGGATCCAGATTGTTAGAAATGCTACAGACAAAAAGCATAGATGTTTTCAGCAAGTTTAAGAAAAGGCTGGAGAGATGACCTAAGATTAAAAGTGAATCAGGAGATCAAGTGGGATTTATTCTGGAGAGGCAAGGCTGGTTCAATATTCGCAAATCAATCAATGTGATTCATCACATAAACAAAAGGAAGGACAAAAATCACATGATAATTTCAATAGATGCAGAAAAGGCATTTGATAAAATCCAGCACCCATTCTTGCTCAAAACTCTCAGTAAAGTGGGAATACAGGGAACATTCCTTAACACGATAAAGGCCATCTATGACAAACCCACAGCAAACATCATACTAAATGGACAAAAATTAAAAGCAATCCCCTAAAGATCAGAAACCAGGCAGGGTTGCCCACTTTCACCAGTCTTATTAAACATAGTTCTGGAAGTCCTAGCTATATCAATCAGACAAGAAGAAGAAATAAAAGGCATCCAAATTGGAAAAGAAGAAGTAAAACTGTCACTATTTGCAGATGATATGATATTGTATATAGAAAACCCTAAAGTCTCAGTCAAAAAACTACTGGACCTAATAAATGAATTCAGCAAGGTGGCAGGATATAAAATTAATACTCAGAAATCAGAGGTATTTCTATATACAAACAATGAACTGTCAGCAAAAGAAATTAAGGAAACAATCCCCTTCACTATTGCAGCCAAAAAAATAAAATACCTAGGAGTAAATTTAACCAAGGAGGTTAAGGACTTGTACTTGGAAAATTATAAAACATTGATAAAAGAAATCAAGGAAAATACAAACAAGTGGAAGCATATACCATGCTCATGGCTAGGAAGAATAAACATCATTAAAATGTCTATATTACCCAAAGCAATTTATAAATTCAATGCAATACCAATTAAAATAGCAATGACATACTTCAAAGATATAGAACACGTATTCCAAAAATTTATTTGGAACCAAAAAAGAACACAGAATAGCCTCAGCAATCTTAAAAAGAAAAAATAAAGCAGGAGGTATCACTCTTCTGGATTTCAAGGTTTACTACAAGGCCATTATACTTAAGACAGCTTGGTACTGGCATATAGAACAGGCACATTGATCAATGGAACAGAACAGAGAACCGAGAAATAAACCCACACCTATATGGACAACTGATATTTGACAAAGGAGGAAAGAACATACAATGGAGAAAAGACAGCCTCTTTAACAAATGATGCTGGGAAAATTGGACATCTACCTGCAAAAAAATGAAACTAGACCATCAACTTACACCATTCATGAAAACAAATTCAAAATGGATAAAAGACTTAAATGTAAGCCGTGAAACTATAAGCATCTTAGAAGAAAACATAGGCAGCAAGCTTTCCGACATCTGTAGCAGCAATATATTTGTCGATTTATCTCCACGGGCAAATGAAATAAAAGGCAAGATAAACAAATGGGACTATATCAAACTAAAAAGTTTTTGCCCAGCTAAAGACAATAAGAACAGAATAAAAAGACAAACCACACAATGGGAGAACATATTCGACAGCACGTCTGATAAGGGGTTAATAACCAAAATTTATAAAGAACTTATAAAACTCAACACCAGGAAGACAAACAATCCAATCAAAAAATGGGCAAAAGAAATGAATAGAAATTTCTCCAAAGAGGACATACAGATGGCCAAAAGACATATGAAAAAATGCTCAACATCACTAATCATTAGAGAAATGCAAATTAAAACCACAATGAGATATCACCTCTCACCAGTCAGAATGGCACTCATCAGCAAAACAACACAGAATAAGTGCTGGCGAGGATGTGGAGAAAAGGGAACCCTTCTGCACTGCTGGTGGGAATGCAGACTGGTGCAGCCACTGTGGAAAATAGTTTGGAGATCCCTCAAAACATTAAAAGTCGAACTGTCTTTTGACCCGGCTATCCCACTTTTAGGAATATACCCTAAGAACATCATAACACTGTTCGAAAAAATGCGCCCCCATGTTCGTGGCAGCATTGTTCACAATAGCGAAGATCTGGAAACAGCCCAAGTGTCCGTCAGAAGACGAATGGATTAAAAAGCTTTGGTACATATATACTATGGAATACTACTCAGCCATAAGAAATGATGACATTGGATCATTTACAACAAAATGGATGTACCTTGATAACATTATATGGAGTCAAATAAGTCAATCAGAAAAAAAAAAACACTGAGAACAGCATGATTTCATACATAGGTGGGACATAAATATGAGACTATGAGACATGGACAAGAGTGTGGTGGTTACGGGGTGGGGGGAGGGAAGGGAGGGTGAGATAGGGAGAAGGGGAGGGGAACAGGGAAAACCCGATAGAAGGTGACAGAGGACAATTTGACTTTGGGTGATGGGTATGCAACACAATTGAATGATAAGATAATCTGGAGATGTTTTCATTGTACATATGTACCCTGATTTATTGGTGTCACCTCATTAAAGTTAATAAAAAAAAAAGTGAATCAGGAGACATCAAATTTTAAAAGAACTGAGCAAGATTATAATCCAAAGAAGTAAATACAATATAAATTAGGATAATGATTACCTAATGTTACTGGGATGGAGCACCCTTGCTCTTCTGGGGTGAATTACACGAAGTTCTATTAATTTATCTGGTGATGTTAACAGGGTATTTACCTTAAAATAATTCATTAGACCACATTTTTTATTTGTTGTATTTTTCTGAATCTCTACCTAACTTTGCAATTTAAAATGTATTAAATAAGTAAATATAAAACTATATTATCAACTTAAAGTAGAAATATTTTTTGATGAACACAAATAACAAACCAACAAATGAAGGAGAAAATAGCACAATAGCTATTAAAGAAAAGCAAATATGCCACCATCCCTTATACTAGCAAATCTAATCCAGTAATATAGACAACGGATTATACACCATGACCATGAGCTGCTTATCACAAGAATGCAAAGTCAGATTAAAATTTCATTGCAACACCTTAGCTGTTCATTAATTGCTTTCTCATATGTGCCTTGACTGTGGGCCTTCAGCAGACTGAGTAACCCCTTGCTCGAGCCAGCGACCTCAGGTCCAAGCTGATGAGATTTTTTTTGCTCAAGCCAGATGGGCCAGCGCTCAAGCTGGCAACCTCGGGGTCTCCAACCTGGGTCCTCTGCATCCTAGTCCGACGCTCTATCCACTGCGCCACCGCCTGGTCAGACCAGATTAAAATTTAAAATTAAAAAAAAATGTAAGTAACTATGTGAACAAACAAAAAAACAATATCATTTGACTATCTAAATGAATATAGAATAAGAATTTTACTAAAATTTAACATCAATTGTTGATGAAACTGTTAGCACACTAGTATTATGAGGGTACTTCCTTACTTTGTTAAACAGTATTTACTAAATACATACAGATTTATGAAATAATGAAATTTATTATGATACTCTTCACCACAATTGGAAAATAAAATACAGGATACCCCTTCTTACTATTTATACCAAATACTATATTGGAATTCCTAGATAATGCAATAAAGAAGTAAAAATTAAAAAAAAACCACATAGACTAGAAAGTAAGTAATAAAAGTGTTTTTTGTTTGTTTGTTTTCACAACGCATTTGTGTAAAATTCTAAGTACTATCTAAAGTCTGCTAGATCTAAGTTCTGGACAGTAATTCAGCTGGTGAGAGTGTCCTGTTAAAGCAACAAGATTGCAGGTTTGATCCCAGATCAGGGCACATAAGTGGAACAGCAAACAAATGCTTCACTTTTTCTCCCTCTCCTTTTCCTTTCCTCTCTCTGTATTTTTTAAATAAATCAATAAAAAATAAATAAAGTGAAATCAACTAGATCTAATGAGTGAACTAGTAATAAGTATATAATAAAAGGTCAATGTATAAAAATATAAAAATCAATTATATTTTTATACAAAAGTAATACCCAATTGGAAAAAAAGGATTCTAATAATGTCAGAAACTTAAAATACATAAACTTATTAATAATTGTCAGTGCAATACGTCTAGACAGACAATTAGAGAAAACTTTTGAGAGAAATTAATACAATATAAATATATAGAAAAGAAAATGACATGTTCATGGATTAGAAACCACAATGTTTAGATGGTAATCTTTATTCAAATTCATCTAGTGTTTTGATATATTGCCAATCAAAACAAAAGCAGTAGATTTTTACATAAATTATCCAGTGAATTATAAAATTATTTCTGAAATATGAAAATGTACAATAACCAAAGACAGTTTGAAAATGAACAAAATTGTAGAATTTTCCATGCTTAATTTCAAGACTTACTAAAAAGCTACAGTCAGTAAAGAAAGTTAAATTTGGCATTATGATACATATATACATTAATGAAACAGAATAAAAAATAAAGCCCAGAAATAAACTCACACATATAAAGTCAATTATTTTCTACAAACATACCATTGTATATTAACAAGGAGAAAGACAGCCTTTTCTAACAAATGAAGCTGAAAAAGTAGGCTGTTTGAGGGTAAAAAGAAAATATTGACCTTTATCTCACATGATACACAAAATTTAACTTAAAATCCTTCCTAAACCTACAGTTAAAAGTTAAAAATAAATCTTGTAAAACACAATTTAGGGAGAAATCTTAATAAAATTGATTTAAGTGAAAGTATCTTACCTACAAGACAAAAAGTATAAACCATAAGGCAAACATGTAATATATTAAACTTGATCAAAATTAAAATCTTCTGTCCTTTAAAGATATCATTAAGAAAATTAGCAGTCACAAAACCAAAAATCAATCTAATTTAAAAAAGGTCAGAGGACTTGAACAGACACTTCTCCCAAGAAGACATACAAATGGCCAACGGATATATATAATAAGATGCCTAACTTCACTGCCTGTTAGGAAAATGCAAATCGAAGTCACAATGAGATATCAGCTCATGACTGTTAAATGGCTAATCAAGAAGGTAAGTAATAACAAGTATTGGAGAGGTTGTGAAGAAAAACAAACCCCTATTCATTGCTAGTGGGAATGTAAACTGACACAGCCAATATGGAAAACAGTATAGAGGCTCCACAAAAATAAGAATACAGTTACCATATGACCAGCAATCCCTCTACTGGGTATCTATTTGAAAAATGTGAAAATACTAATTTGTAAATATTTTTGTACTCCTATGTTTGTTACAGCATTATTCATGATGGTCAAGAGATGGAAATAACAGAAGCACCCTTTAATAGATGATTGGATAAAGAAGTTGTGGTACATATATACAATAGAATACTATTTAGCCATAAGATGAAATATTGCCATTTGTGACAACATAAATGGATCTTGATGTTATCATGATACGTGAAATAAATCAGAAAGAGAAAGTCAAGAACAATATGATTTCACCCATATGTGAGATATAAAACTGAAAGAAACAAGTGAACAAACAAAAACTCATACAAACAACAGTCTGGTGGTTAAACAGAGGGAAAAGGAAGTGTGTGTGGGGGTAGTTAATAAAGGGTAAAAGGGTCAAATATATGGTGACAGAAGATTAGAACACTGATTGCAGGTGCTTGTTACCACAGAATAAGGCCATCTATTCTGATTGATGCAGATATTGCTCCAAGGAGAGGGAGGGAAAAGAAAGACCTTAGCCAACCCACATTGCCTCAGCTACTTTGTTTCCTATGCATCTGTTCAGAAGACATCACTTGAAAATGTATTGCAGCAAAATGAGAGAGTAAATGAAGAGAGAAAATGATATGGGATCTGGGAAATGCCACTTCAAGCAACATAAAGAAAGTGAGTCTCGGGATGAGCAGGACAACAGAAGACAAGAGAAAGACTGAGAAATGAAGATAGTATGAAAAAAAAACCCATACTATTATTGAGATTTTGGAAGAATTTAAAAATAAGACAAAGAAAAAAAGTGTAATAAAAATGAGGGGATGGCTATATAATCTCTACCCACTTTACCATCACCACCAACTTCCCTAAAGAACCAAACTGTGTAAATCAGAATTCCAAGATGACTCAGCAATCTTTAAAGAAAAGCCAGGTAATTTCAGAGACAAGGATTCAACAAATCTGGCAATTGGTAGAACAACATATCTGCCAATGTGTAAGTAGTTGGAAGATACTGGCAGAAAGATAAAAATATAAATTTTACAAAAGCTAACATACATTAATCAAAAAATTTCATTCAAGGTTTTAAGTTATTTATAATTATTTACTTAATTGTTATCTCACCAAATACATGAAACATGTTTTACTATTTGTAGGGCCAGTAGCCATGGCCCTCATGGCCATTCACATGCAGGTTCTCATTGAATTCGGGCAGACTGTAAAAAAAACAGTGGAGCCAAAAAATGGTGGGTCTTTCCTTTATTAAAGTCTCGCACTTGCTGATGAGCAAACACACAGGGCCCCCAAAGCCAGTGACACATTCTCCAGTTACACAGTCAGGAGAATCTTCTCTGATTTCTCCTAGAATCAAAGGTCCCACCAGTCTCAGTGGAGCTCACAAAAGCTCCTCAGCTCTGGTTCCCATCTGCACATCTTCTTCCAGCACCCTGCATTCTCTCAGCTCTCACTCCGCAAACATGGCTTCTTTCTGCCTCTTCTCCATCTTCTCTCTTTTGTCAAAACTTTCTGGCATGAAAACCTCTCCTCCAGCAAACATTAGCAAAACAATAGCCCTTCCTGAGCAGGAAGGTAATTTGCAATTTCACAGACCACATATACCTGGCAGTGTCCAGCCCCCAATGCAAACTATAAGCAAGCAAACATAAAAATCATATTTGTAAAATGATTTTTTTGACGAGCACTATTAATACAATTTTAACAATGAAGAAACAGTTATATTGAGTAACTTCTTCAAAGTCACACAATTAGTAAGTGGTAATGTCATCATTTGAACCTAAAAGTCTACCTAAATTTTAAGTACTCATCAAGATGGAGTTACACAACTGGGCACTCCAATAGATGTATAATTCCCATACAAAACAAGCATTATAGAGTATGACATGATTTTAAGAAATTGTGAATTATTTTTAAAAAGAAAAAATCTGTTTAGAATAAAATAGAAGTGATGAAGTTAGAAATAGAGAAGAAATGTGCACTTTGCTCTGTAGAAAACAGTTTACATTTTTAATGTAAATTCTGATTATTATTGTTCAATTAAAAAATTAACTATTATAAAAAGAAACTCTTATTTTTAATTATTGAACAGAATTTAAATGATAGAAGTCTACAGATCTGCAAATATGTGCATATTTGTTTTATAATGAAAGTATTATTGCAAATCAATGGAGAATATGTACTATTCAATAAATGTTTTGAAAATTGGTGCCTATATGAAATACTAATAAATCCAAATAAATTGGAGTTTCTAGAGATAAAGGTCAAGTATATATTAAACACAAGTATAAAGAGGTGAACCATAACATTTAGAACAAAATGGAGAAAAATTTTATGATTCCTTTTTAGGAAATTATTTCATAGCCAAGGCATCAAGGAAACTATGTAGAAAAAATGTGCTAAATTTGACCACATTATAATCAGAAAAATCAACACATTGGAAAACACTCTAAACAAAGTGAAAAAATAAATCACAGAAAGAAAGAAATATTTTCGGTGTAAAAAAATATAAAAGAATCAGTACACAGAGTATATAAACAATTCAAACATATCAATAAAATTGCAGAATATTAGACAAAGAATATAAACAGCAATTTAGAAGAAAAACATAAATGGCAATAAAAAATGAAAAGACCATGTGTTTGTGTTTAGCATATATATATAACATAAATGAGTGTTTCTATTTAGCATATATATGAGTCTGTATGTCTCTATACATACTTATATATAAATATACATACATACATATATATAGTTCATTTTAGAATGCTAAATAAAATTATACTTTATCTTTATTAAAGAAGTCACCAGAAAAAATGATTAAATACAATTTCAGGAAAGCATAACTGACATTTTGTATGTACATGTTGGCTACTTTACACATAGCCTAAATTTCACAAGATACATCTCCCAGAGACAAATTCCTCAAAATGAAGTGAGAGCTCACTAATTCTACTTTAACTTCTCTTCCATCAGCATTATCACTTAAAAAAAAAAAAAAAACCCTCAAAAACCAGAAAAACGACTGTCTCTATTCAAGTACATATGACATTTTTGTTTTGTTTTGTTTGGGGTATATATACACGATATAGTGAACTTACTCAATAGAGGAGTGGGCAAAGTAGGTTCCAAATGTTCATATGGAAATTATACATAATACAAGAATAAACTCTGTTTCATGTACTCACAACTGTAAACCTATTTTTACCAACTTTTGTATGACAACCTCTGGAACTGGTAGGCTGGAGCAATAGCTCTTTCTTTAACATTTATACCTCATTTTGATGAAAAGTTTCTCAATTTTCTGATTTATACTATTATCAAAATTAACTATCAGTGGTGACAGGTTGTAGTGGGGTCAAGCAGAGAAAGGATTAAAGACATTTTAGTCAGATTTTGTAAAAGTTTCATTATCCTCCAACATTATGAAAAAAAAAATTTTTTTTCCAATGGCTCCCCAAACAGAATCATCTATACAAAAATTCTAAATAGATTTTACTTGAGTTTTTTATTATATCCATAATAGCTAGGTTAATTTATTTATCAGGTCTCAGAAGTAATTTAAGTGACAGAATCTGACAAATAGAATATCTTTTGCTAACATGCTGCAAAATATGGTCCTTATATTTTTATTGTTTAATTGTTTAGTCATTTGCATTAATATTACCTGATTATTTTGCTATTGAAATAATTATTTTTGTATATGTGCTGCAGAAGCGAGCACTAAAATAATTATTTTGCAAGGACTCTAGAGAATAAGATGTTTTAGGAGTTTTTGGCCAAAGATTAATGGTAGAGTGTGTACACTGAAAAGATTCCATGTGCTTCTAGGGACATGCAAAGCATTTCCAAAACCAAGATTAAATGGCAACTGATGATTTTCCTTTCTAGATTCTAGCAGTTCTTAAACTTTTCTCGAAACTGAGTCAAATGGAAAAAATGGAGGAGAAAAAAAGAAGGTAGTAGAGAAAGAGAGAAAAAATAAGTTACTCTACTAAGAAATCCCAGGCATCATGCTAAATTACACAAAAATATGAAATGTGTCTATATAATCCTAAAGTATAAACAATGGAATAATTACATTTCTACTGTATTTTACCCTTCAGGAAACTGAGACAGAGAACATAGGTCGGCTGCCAAAGGTTATCTGTATGAAAACATTGGAGGGAGGACCAAGACTTAGATACAGAGATGCCTGGAAATCCTGGGCACTTTCATGATGCTACACGGTCATGTGACAAATGGTGGTCACCTGATGTTCATTTGTACAAATATAACGTTGTCCACATAGTAAAAAATGGCTCTAGGTCATATACAACTGCTAATTTAAAGAGTATAATTTCATCATTCTCTATTAATAAAGATGTATTTAAATACAAGGTAATGAAAATGATCTGATTGTAAGAATTACATTAAATCCTCTTTTAACTTAAGTGGAGGATAATACCCAAGCTTCCATATCTATGACTATGTTTTGAAACAAACTTGCTATACACATATGTAGAAAAAACAACTCTTGTGTCTTTCTATTCTCTGTGGTTCCTTATCTTCACAGGAAGCCTGAAAGTATAAATGTCATCCCTAACGATTGGCTATCTTTGCTTGGGTCTTTGGTTACATCCCAAGGAGTAACGTGTGAATTCCAGTGGTGGATCAGAGCCTACCTGGACACATCTTCTCACAGTAGGGGATGGTGGTCATGGGCAAAGTTCTAGAATCGCACTACCAGCCTTGCTACTATTAGGTTTGTGAATTGGGGGAAAAGGCTTACTTTGTACCTCCATTTTCTTATTTCCAAACTGGGGAAAAAAAAGCAGTTCTATATCATAGATTGCTTCCCTAGGGAAGTAGACTTAGAGCAGAATTTTACCATGGAGGCCATGTATTAAAGGGTGCCCCTAGAATCAACATTGTGAAAGAGTGTGAACAGAAAAGAAGCTAGCAGAGAGAGAACTCATGTGATGCAGACCTAAGAGTAGAATTGTAAAACACCATGGGGAACTACAGCATTAGAATGGTCTTTCTGTAGTGTCCACAGTTAGGTTATGCTGACCAGAGCTTTTTCTGCAGGCCTCAATCAGTCATTAGATGTGAGCTGTCTTGGAAAGGACGTGACCTTGGATGAAGCAGCTCTCTGGAGGGAAGACAATCCCTGTGTGAGGGGACAGCAGAAGCCCCTGCCTCCTGCATTCCTTTAAGCCTGGGTAGCACATCCTTCCTTGAAAGGGGATCTGGGTGGCATGTTACAGCATCTACCACACTATCTCATAGGATTGTATGGGTTAGATGAAAATTAGATAGAGAGAGAGAGAAAAATATAAATATTATAAAACTTCTTGGCATAGAATAAAGACCATGTAAAATGTTGAATATTACTATTATTTTTATTGAACAAATAGGCAATTATGTAAAATGTGATGCTCATATGGAAGGGAAAGATAAACCCAAGAAATGGAGGTGAGTGGTCATAATGAGCATTTATCATCATAACATCCTTGGATAACATTTGGGCATTAATACTTTGTGAAGGCTAAGGTCAGAGTCTTCCACAAAGGATTTTGCTCAAAGGACCAGAAAATACAGTGGCAAGCCATCTGGGACTTGATTCTTCCCAGATCTGCCATACAAATCCTTAAGATCTTAGAACATGATCTTTCTGCTCTCTGAGGGATCCTGCTGTTGGTAGTTACACCTGCAGTTTGAGGTATTAACACTAGAGGTCTCTCCCTCCTCATGAGCCTTTCTCCCTTCAGGCAGAACTCTGCCTCCCACCCCAGCCTGCTTGCTTACCTTCACTGTAGTCTGCAATATGTACACCAAATATTACTCGTGCTAAGATTAGAAAGATGTCCAAAGTACAGAACCTTGAGATGCCAAATTCTTGATCTTTCTAATGCCATGCCAAATTCTATGATAGACATAAAAGAGTACACTTCGCCAAAACCCCCATTATGTTAATAAAATGAAATAAAAATTTAAAAACTATATTAATATAGTGCTTTCCTCTCCTTCCCCCACCTCCAACCAAAAAGCAGCCAGTGAGATTAACTAACTAGACCCAGGGAGTCAAAAAGACCCCTCTCACATGGAGTCTACATATGTGGAGTAACAACAGCCTGCTTAGCATCTTATGCCTCATACTTAGACATTAATAGCAGCATCCCATGAAGTGTGCTGAGACCCACCTACTGAGCTGTACATTCAAACCTGGGGCCATCCAGATCAGAGCCGCATAGATATCACAGACTGATAGAGGGGAAGTCAAGCCCAAAGGAAATAAAGCAGTGGTTCTTAACCTTTTTTGAGGTACCTACTGAACCCACCA
The DNA here is from genome assembly GCA_037038555.1 of Rhynchonycteris naso. Lineage (NCBI taxonomy): Eukaryota > Metazoa > Chordata > Mammalia > Chiroptera > Emballonuridae > Rhynchonycteris > Rhynchonycteris naso. The sequence continues at coordinate 16,509,715 of CM073000.1, forward strand.
GTTTCATATGCGCATTCACCGAACCCTTCTTTAGTGATAAATAAAATATGATTTTTTTTCCAAATTCAAGACATAGGTATATGGTTTTTTACTGCTGCACAAAATGAGCCGTGCATGAACATCACCTTGCTCAAAGAACAAAACCAACAAGTGCGTGAACTCACAACAAATTACAGTATCACTTTATTTTGGCCTCCGCGGCAGAGGCTTCTCTGAACCCCTGAGACCAACTCATCAAACACCTAGGGTTCGATAGAACCCAGGTTAAGAACCACTGCAATAAAGGGTGAAATAGACATTTTACTTAAGGCTTAAGCTAGAACATTAGGCAGGCCTATTTTACAGTGGCACTAGATTTACTTAGCATTGTAAAGAGGACCATGAATCAAGCAATCAAAAAAAAAAAAAATGCCATGGTGGGTGAGGGGAAGAGAGAATGACTGAGTTACACAGTCTAATAGATCCCAGGCAGAGTTTTCACTCTTTCCTTAGCCTTTAAATGCCCTTGGACTTGACTCATCCCATTAGATATTTATTTCTTCTTCTTAGAGTGGAAGGTAGGCTGCAAGGTGTGATGAGGAGGGGCCACAGCAGCGGAATTTTGCCTGGAAACCAACAATCTCACGTAGGTTGATTCATCTAATACTTGCACCTTTGTTTTATGCCTGTTCACATCTTGCCCACGGATGGAATATGGAACTTGATTAATTAGAAACTATTTAAATTTGATTTAAGCTCAACCTTCTTTCTTAAAACCCCTACTAATATTAGCACTTTTCTATCCTAGTGAATTGAAATAGGTTGAGCATGGTGAAGGCCTAGGTTTATGAAACCCAAGTGCAAATGTTTAATCTTGCAAAGACTCTCCAGATACATGATAAGCAAATCTTGACTTAAAACAACAACAACAAAAAAGAAGTATGGATTGTTGACTTTAATGAGAATTCATCTCACAGTATGGGTAATTTACATGTCAAGACTCCACAGGCTGCAAATGTGATTCAATTTGATAACTTCAATTTCACACTTTTCGGCCCCACGTAGGTTTCAGTTAGTGAAATAAACTTGTACTTAACTAAAAAGCAGAAGAACAAGAAATATTATGCACCTCGTACTCTTCTGGTCATTATTGACAGGGAACATTAATATTTATCAACTAAAAGGTATCCAATTCTCTAACATTAACATGTTCTGATCAGGCTGATTTTTAGTGCTTATTCTTATTGGAAATAGTCTCTACTCGCAGTATGAGAAGTATCCGCTAGATGTAACAATGAACTTCCTGACAGAGAGGCCTATATATAACCTGGGTTATTAAGACACTACAGTCTCTTTCTGGAAAATTTGAAAAGTTAAATTCACTCTCATCAACAAATATTCTGTAAATGTGGCTCTTTGAGAGTGCCCCACGTGAACCCCCCAAATATTTTCTGGACAATTATTCCAACACCTGTTTTGCACGTGCTATACGTGTTGGTAGGAAGGAGATATAGGTGCATACCCATGATTTACCCTTTCACTCGAAAAGCTCTGTCATGCTTTTTAAAGTGCATTCCTTATGTTAGTCCCCAATCCTGTGCCGACCGTCCTACTCACAAACAGTATTACTTGCAAGGGATGTGCCACATCACCCCTTTGGCCTAAAAGCCAGCCAGACAATGTACCTCTTGGATGCCTCATCCTCATTGTAATGCTGGCCAAGTTCTTTGCCTGTTCCCCCGCCTTTCCAGAGGTCATAGAGGTCTGCAGGCCACCGCTAATGGGTGCACGCAGCCTGCTCACTGCTCCTGCTGGGACAGTGAGCATCTCCATCCCTTCTCATCTCTCTCTCTCCCTAGCTCACTCCTCTCCTCCCTCCTTTCCTCTCTCTCTCCTGTGCGAGCCCTCTCTTTCTCTGCCTTGCAAATGACTCTGAGGAGCTAGACTGGTGGATGATTTATATTAAGGAAAAAAAAAACACTCTTTTTTTTTTTTTTTTGAACTGGGCTCCCTGAGTGCACTCAGGGCTGCCTGGTACTGCTCAGTGCCTACCTGCTCAACTGCAGGGAAACAAGCTTCTGAAGGCTTTAATGGGATTTTGCCCGAGGCTGTTTTATTAAGATGTCGGCTTTTTCTGCTGCCTCTGCAGCTGACACCATCCACTGTCAGCTGTCCCCTCCCCTTCCCACCCCCGCTGTCACCCCCCAACAAGGCACCAAATTATTCGCTTCATTTAGTGCTCATGGCTCACTGTGGGCAAATTGGGAGACAGCCCTAGTAGTCCAGATGAACCAGGCAGAGAGGTGAAAAGCCACTGTGCTACTTACCTGGGGGCAGAAAGTGAGGGGAGTGGCATGAAAAGAAAGAAAGAAAGAAAAAGAAAAGGAGAACTAAATCAATGTCACTAGGGCACACTTCCATTCTATTAGGAAGAATCATATTCAGTATCAACATACCCATTTTGGAAGTTCATTTACATTCCTCCTTTACACGAAACCTGCAACTTTATACAAAGCTTTGCATAATTACCTACAGTATATAATAGTGCATTGTGTACACATTTGCATGGCAGTTTGGAAATTATGCCATTTGATGAACTACGCATTTGTTATAGGAAAAAATCAACATGGAGTGATATATTTTAATGAATGCTCTCTTTATATATATTATATCTTCTGGAGAGGTATTGACTATAAAATGGAAGTTACCTACTAGGTGGTGGTGGTGGTAAGAGAGGGGGTTTGTGCATCTGTGTATATGTGCATATGGGTAGTGCGTGTGCTTGAGGTATGTTTGCAAGATAAAAAGTGTTTACAACAAAAAAAATTATTCTTAGTTATTTTGCCATGTTTACAGCAAGAATCAATTAAATGCCACGCAGCAGTAGTAGTGATCAGGCTTTAAGGCCCATGGTGACATCTAATTAGCATTAAAAATGTATGTTTATATAGAACAGATTTATTATGTACTGAAGGTATTGAAAAAGTAATTTATAATAAGGGATAACACAGGAAAATATAGCCATTCCCCCATTTTAGGGGTGAGACCTCTTGGTATAATAGGAAGAGGCAATTGACTTAAGTTAAAATAGAGCTGAGAAAACATTTGAGTTCATTTCCTTAGCTTGACTTGCCCAAGAACCTCATATAACAGAAATGCTTACAGTTAGAAGTGATTGCCTTACTCATCAAATATTTACTGAGTCCTTTATTTTGTACCAGGTGAGAAGTGGAAAGCACACATTGCCATTGCATCTATTCTCATGGGGCTTCCAACTCAGTGAAGGAAACAGACAACAGTGAAGCAATCACAAATTTATTTGTGGGAAGGGGTACTATCAGTCTTAAAGAGAGCCTTTTTTCAGGAACATTTGAGGCAGGTTGGAGGATTAGAGTAGGCTTCCCTGAGGAAGTGGCAGTAGATTTGGGATCTGAAGGATTAATAGGAGTTAAGTAGGAGGAGCTATGTATGTAGGGGTGAATGTCAGGATATTCATGTGCAGATGCCCTATAGCAGGAGCCAGATGATGCTTTAATTTCAGTAAATAATATCTAATAATGCAAAAGCACAAATATCAGGTAGGCTGGTAATTCAAATTGCTCCTGAAGAGGTCAGGTTCAGAGCTCAAAGAGCCTGAGAGGCCTTTATCCAAATAGCACTGAAAAGTATTTATTTTTTTTAAAAGCAAAGAACAGCGACTGGAAGGGAGAGAGATGAGAAGCATCAACTCATAGTTGCATCACTTTAGTTGTTTATTGATTGCTTCTCATATGTGCCTTGACAGGAAGGTGTGGGGAGGGCTCCAGCTGAGCCAGTGACCCCTTGCTTAAGCCAGCCACCTTGGGTTCAAGCTGGCAACCTTGAGCTTCAAGCCAACGACCACAGGGTCATGTCTATGATCCCATGCTGAAGTCAGTGACCCCGGGGTTTCGACCCTACGTCCTCAGTGTCCCAGGTCAATGCTATATCCACTGTGAAGAAAAGCACTGAAAAGTCTTATACTATTGAAAAATTTTAAAATGTAGGTGTGTGTGTGTGCATGTTTGTGTGTGTGTGTGTATGTGTGTGTGCGTGTTTGTGTGTGTGTGTATATGTGTGAGTGTTTGCAGTATAACCCAATTCCCATTCATTAGAAGTCACTTGCTCAGTATGGAGAATAAATGGAAAGGGTGCAAGAGTGAATGCACAAATATATCTAAGGGACTTTTGCAGAGGCCCAGGGAGAGATAATGATTGGTTAAACTTGGGTGATGACAATGAAGTTGGAAAGAGGTAGATGACAGTAAGAGATATGTGGTAGATAAACTGGCAGGGACTACTGATAGTGGAAGTGGGAGACTGAGATGTTAGGGTAATTTCCAGATTTCTGGCTGTCCAAATGATGGCCCTATTTACTATGGGAAAGGCATACTGGAAGAAGACCAGCTTCAGAGAAAGCGGAGATGCCATTAAAATGTTAAGTTGCAAGTTGTCAAAAATAAAGATAATAAATACCTGTTGATATAGTCTAGTGTCAGAGAAGGCCTGGAGATGTGTGTGGATTATCTATGCATTGATAGGAGCTGATGCCAAGAGAAGTTAATAACATTTGTTAAAAGAAATCAAGAAAAAATTAAGGTACCAGTGCTTATTGGGTAGCTATGAGAAACCAAACCTCAAAGAAAGTTGGGAAGCAGTGAAACCCTCAGGGATGAGTGATACCAAGAGAAAAAGTTTTTCAGAAAGACAGCATGCTCACCAGTATCACAGAGATGTTAAGTGTAAAAAACGTCTGACAAATCCACTGAAATATACAACATGACGACCCCTGTTTAGTAATCCCTGGAAGCTCTAGAAGGCAAACTTGAGTGCATCTAAAAGCCTCACGCAGAAACAGTGACCTCTCTTAATTTGCTCAAGATCATTCCAATCTTTTCCTGCTGTCCTGGTCCGGGTATGAAGAGCACCTCTGACACTCTCAACAGTATCACGGTATTTAAGTGAAAAAATTTATGAGTTCAGAAACTTTGAGCCTGAGACCTTTCACACATTTTTTACCCCTCTCCCTCTCCAAACTGCCCTTTGCTTCCCCATAACCATTCTCTACTCATTGTGCCTCACAGATCTCAACTGTGACTACTCTTTTTCATTCACACTTCCAATAACCAAGTGCAAATTATAATCATTTCCTGCCTGCACTTTAGTAACCTTTCCTGGTTCTTTTCCAATTTATTTTTTTATGTAGCATCCATAATTTAAATCCTAAATCAGATAATGTTACTCCCCTGCAAAATATAAATGAAAGAATGACTAATAGTCCTCAGAAGTTTTTCACTAACCTTAAAATATAAACCAACTCCTTAATAGTAAGAGAAATATTTAGTTCATTCTTTACTTGCAGAACTCCCCTTCATTTTTAGATCTAAGTTCAAAAGCAAAGTTTGTAGTTATGTCCTATGTTTTCATATTTCAAATTAATCCTCTCTATTATTGTCTTATACAATGTCCTATTCCTTTTATAGCAATTTTAATTAATTATTTGTGTTTGTGTATTTTATATTTATCTTGTTAGTAATTCTGATATCAATGAAGATAGAAATAATGCTTATGTATGTACATACTTATCAGTATACTTATTTCATCTTCTAGGTTGAGAAAATTTTTCAATATTGATTGCATGTCAAAAGTTATTATCCAGCTAAAGTTTCCTAGGCTAATAACCATTCTAGAGTTAAAACTTACAAAGTAAACACAGTTTTGTTACAAGTCGTTCATTGGTTATAAAATAAAGAGTTAAAGTTAATGCATGTCAGCCTGACCAGGCAGTGGCACAGTGGACAAAGTGTCGGAATGGAATGCAGAGGACCCAAATTCAAAACCATGAGGTCCCCAGCTTGAGCACGAGCTCATCTGGTTTGAGCACAGCTGACCAGCTTGAGCCCAAGGTCACTGGCTTGAGCAAAGGGTCACTCGGTCTATTGTAACCCCTCTGTCAAGGCACATATGAGAAAGCAATCAATGAACAACTAAGATGCCGCAACAAAGAATTGATGCTTTTCATCTCCCTCCCTTCCTATCTGTCTGTCACTATCTCTCCCTCTCTCTGTCTCTCCCTGTCTCTGTCACAAAATAAAATTAATGGCTGTCAGATATAAAAATAACTGGTGCATTTTATTTATGATATTACTATTTAAATTTAGATGTCAACGTGATGTTTGTAATGAAAGCATCTGATTAGAGTTTTAGGCATTTAGGCACATTTTTAAAGGTGAATGTTTTTGCATAAGCATTCCTAATGATCTTGGATGCCCCAAATTTGATTGACCTCTACTTTCCTGATCAACCTAAGAAAGTAAGAAGCAAAAATAACCATCTTTTCATAATAATCTGAAGCTAGTAGACAAAGCCGTGTTGTTACTATAACAACTCTAGGATCTCCTGATAGAAAGGTCATCTTACTCAGGACTGAGAAAGTATGGCTTTCAGGAAAATGTTTATATCATCTTTAATTAATGCAGGGAGGATACCCATTTTCCTGATATCCAGCCCTTAACTCACTTCTACATTAGGATCTTGTATTTCTGTGTTTACTAGGTCAGAAAGGTTGAAAAGCTAAAACAAACTTCCTTGAGCTTTATCTATCCTTTGTTTCATGCACTTTGAAAGCTCTACTCACCTACAGGTGAGGAGCTGCCCTAACTTTACCTCTACCATTAGAATATTCATTGTAATCTGTCCAATATAGGTATTGTGGGCTAGCTCGTAGACTTTTAAAGGTGACTGATGAAAAATGCCAAAGTTCAGGAAAGAAAAACAAACCTTGACTAGAATATTTATGAACCAATTTGTAGGTAAATAGGTTCTTTTGGATATCCACAAGAGCATACAGCTAATGTGGGCATGTGTGCACACACAAACACATACACAGAAAATAGTAATGATTCTCATAAATGACAGTGATGGCTATAGGCATTTTATCCAGTCATTCTTCTTTTCTGTTGACAAGAATTTACTGCTAAATGTCAGAATTATACTATTTTGGGGACTAAAGGTATAAAGATACAGATCCTGCTCTCCAAGAGCTGATAGACCTGTGTGGATGTTTGTGTATTCATTGGTGTTCATACATTGTCATTAATACATAGAATAATGAGAGTGAATGTGAACGTGAATTGTTTTATTTGTAGAAGTAGAATTGCCTCTTTTGGAATCAAAACTACCTATGAGCATTATCACATCATAATTTTTGGTATTTTGTGGAAAGTTTTTCTGGATTTGCTCCTTCCAGAAAACAACTATTAGAAACAACTGCAGAAAACACTGTGGATTCAATGTCTCAGGGGGTTTATTTCTTTTGTGATTTCAGCCTCCTCTACAATGATGAGTTAACATCAAGTTCAGGATGAAGATGACTCAGAGACTAAATAGTTTTATTCTGTTCTAAGGATTCTGGAAGTCATAGTACATATAAGATTGTGTTTCTCAAGTCTATTATTAATATAACCATAGTCTTGTAATTCTGAGAGTCTGATAGAAACACACAATTTCAAGGAAAAACTGCTTACTCTACCCCAATTTCTAGCTTTTCTTTATGTTCCTCTATCATTCTTTGAAATGTGAACATCTTTGTATTTGAGGAAGAATTCAACAGGGATAGCTTCTATACTTAGATGTAAGGCTATCTTCTACCTTATTTTCAATTATTTCTATTATTAGTTTCGGGAACTTAGTTAAAACTTTGCACCACTAAGAGAAAAATGGCCTATGGATCAACTTTTATCTGAAAAGAAACTAGTGAATACTGGGACAGTGAACCTATTCCAGTACAAATCATAATCTATACCAATTTGCCACCATATTTATGGGAAAATTGTGTAGCTATTAGACAGTAGTCATAGTGTCTTGCTGTTTGTTTTACAGACTTACTTTCTTACCACTTTCTCTTATATCTCTAACTGCTTGTAAAAGAAAAATCATCATGTATTTAAAGAGAAACAAACTAATAAACAAACTAATAAAGAAATAATTTGACTTTCAATAACTTACGTTACATTTTAAAAAATCATTATTGGGTTGAAACTTGAGAACAAGCACTTCTACTAAGTTACAATTGAAATTAATGTAGACTCTAATAAAATTGTTAATTTGGGGTTTCAATTCTGAGATTCTTTTTATTGGAGCCTGTTCTATCATGTAGTGACTATGTGTATTTTTCAACATTGTCAAGGTAATTATAGATATGAAATTGGGGTAAAATTAGTAGCTGGCACAATGGGCAGAGATTTTCTGAGGTTGGGGGGAAGTATAAGAAAACCATGTGATGAGAAAAATTAAAACATTACAAAGGATAGAACATTATTAAATTTAGGTGCATAAGCTCCAGTATATTTTATTTCCTTTTTTTCTTTTCCTTTGGTGTGTGTGTGTGTGTGTGTGTGTGTGTGTGTGTGTGTGTGTGTAGAATAGATTACAAATTAACAACTTAGAATCCCTAGTGCCTGTCATTTCTCAGTTAAGAGTTGATTGTTCATGGAGACATAGTCATCTGTTGGCCACTAAGGTCCCATGGACTGCCCGGAAATATTTCTGCCTTAGGCTTTGAGAGAAAGACTCCTTATAATAGTAACTCATTAAAATGTACTTCAGTTAACTGAAGAGTTAAGATCCTTCTCGGCCCCTGACACTCAGAGAGAGTGTGGGGTCTAGGAATAATTGGGCCCTCTGAAAATTATTTGTTCAATTCTACTGTGAGTGTATTTTAAATTATTTCAAGAGAAACAGAACAAATTAGTCCACATAGAGGTTCATAAGAGATTTAATGTATTTGTAGCTGCATCTTGCTCCTAGTGTATAACTTTATGACTTTGGATAAGTTAATAAAGCAATATTATCATTATATTTCACAGCATAAGCCTGTATAGCAGTGGGCATTGCTAGAATAGTCCTAAGGTAGAACTGGTTTTGTTATTATGAATTTTTGTTGTGGTTTGTTTTTTATTTGTTTGTTTTATCTTGTCCCTGTTACTGATCATGTGTGCTATGTAGGGAGGAAGCAAACTCAATTACAAATGTGGTACTTCTATAAATCTTCCATCAGAGATGCGGTAAAGAAAGAAATACAGACAGGGAGAGAGGAAGAAAAAAAGGCAATTCTAAGAGAATCTGATATCTCAGGTAATAGTGCAAATTTAAATATAGTGACCCTTAAACATCATGGGTTTGAACTGTTGGGGTTCACTTATACATGGATTTTTTTCAAACAACACACAGTACTGTAAATGTATTTTCTCTTTCTTATGATTTTCTTCTTATTTTCCTTTTTATTATTCTTTTCCAGTTTAAAGGAGAAAAGATAGAGAGACAGACTCCTGTATGCACCCCAACCGGCCAATTCTCTGCCCCTCTAGGGTCATACTCGCAACCAAGCTATTTTGAGCACCTGAGGCAGAAGCTCCACAGAGCTATCCTCAGCTCATGTGCTTGAACAAATCAAACCCTTGCTGTGGAAAGGGAAGAAAGAAGAGAGAATGAGAGAGACAGAAGGGGAAGGAGTGGAGAAGCAGATGGTCACTTCTCTTGTGTGCCCTGAACAGAAATAGAACTCAGGAAATCCATATACCAGGCCTATGCTTTATCACTGAGCCAACCAGCCAGGGTCATGATTTTCTTAAAACCATTTACTTTTCTCTAGTTTACTTTATTGTAAAAATACAGTATATAATACTTATACAAAATATGTGTTAATTTACTTTGTGTTATTGATAAGGCAACCCTAGATTATGAGTACTTAATTTTGGGGAAGTCAAAAGTTATTAAATAAAAATGATTTGCATTTCCATGATAGATAGTGATTTTGAACATCTTTAATGATGTTCATTCTTAATGAGAAGAGAAAAAAGAACAAGTAATTGTGCTTCTCACTAAGACAGTCACATTAGTTATATTGAAATGACCAACTTATTTTGACTAAGGAAAAATGTAGCTTTCACATATAATATATTAGTATAAATTAGGGTTTTTCTGTTGGATTACAGTACTGTTATCTTTGTTTTTTCTATAAAAGGAAGCATTGGTGCACATTTAGAAAATTTGAATCAAATTACAGCAGTTATCTGTTTCTTCAGATACCTGCTGACTATTCTTGTTACAACACTGCTTCTCCTACCTACAAGAAAATTGAGATACAGCTAGTGCTCGATTTACGACCATGATTGGTTCCAACAGACCAGTCGTAACACGATTTGGTCCTAAGATCAGTAGGTTATATGTACCGTACTGTGAAATGATGTTATAAAAATCTTTAAGTCATATTTTATCATAATTTTCTTTCATTATTGTTATATATCATAATTTCCTTTGTTCATTTTATGCCATTTGTATCATCTCTACACCATGTTGTTTCTTATTTTTACATTTGTCAGGTTTAAGTAAAACACTACATTACCAGTACAACTGGTTTAATATTTGCAACACATACAAAATTACAAAATACAGGTGCATACAAAAACTGCTCCAGATGTGGAGCAGTTGTGGCTAGCGATTGTGGTCGTAAAGTCGAAGGTCATAAGTTGCATAGGTCGTAAGTCGATCAATACCTGTATAGCTTTTTAAATTTTATTTTATTTCATTGTTTTGAAAGCAGCAGGGAAAGAGAGACAGGAACATCAAGCTGCTCCTTTATGTGCCCTGGACAAAGAATTGAACTGACAACCTCTATGCTCCAGGATGATGCTCCAAAAAACTGAGCTATCTGGCCATGGCTTAATTTTTATTGATTTTTAGAAAGACAGAAAAGAGAGAGGGGAGGACAAAGGGAAGCATTTGTTGTTCAACTCAGTCATGCCTTTTTTGGTTACTTCCACATGTACACTGACCAGGAATCAAACTCATAACCTTATTGTTTATGAGACAATGCTCTTAACCAAGTGAGCTAACCAGCGAGGGCCAAGATATAGTTTCTTGTAAGTAGTTTGTCTTCTATTTCTAAATCCACAAACACAGCACAGATAAAAGGCCTGGGATAAAAAGATATAACTTGGGTATGGAGATGTGAAACTTCTCAGAAGCTATTGGTCATTGGTTTTATGTCTTTAAATTTCTAATATTATGAAGAAAAAAACACAATTTTTTTTTTGAATAGAGCAAATGAAATAATGTTTTTCAGTGTGCATGGCTTGTTATGTGCTTTTAACATTCCTTGGAAATTAAGGCTGGCTGTAGAAAACAAAAGCTGTGTGTTCTCCCTAAACTTCTTCTTAAACCCATTAGGACATATTTTCATGTAGCAATCAACAAAGGTGTATAAAATCAGACAGCAATGAGATACTGGGTAGAAATGCTCTTAACCCTAAGAGACAATGCAATTAAATTGGGAAACAGGGGGATTAGGACACATATCAATAAATTCAATTAAATGGCTTTTAGGTATTTCTTTTTTTTAATTTAAGTTAATTACCCTATCTATGATTTATGCCATGTTATTTACAGTTATTAAAGGTGAGATAGTAAGTGATCTTGTCCTTTTCAGAAATGTACACACATACAAAATGCTTCTTCTTTGATTTCTTTTAAAAATGCCTATAATTTTTTTCCTGGTTCTCTCTTTTTCTTCACATTTTTAGTAGTTTTATTTGTAATATTGTACAGACTCTTAGAAAATAAATAATACCAACCAAGCTTCAGTACTATTGGTAAAATCCTAGTTTGCTATAATCTTCTAGCCCTGTGTAGATATGTTAACAATTTATTTTTCATCTCTAATCTCTCTTAGTTAAAAAGAAAGGGATGCCTTCAGCTTTATGAAGTTTAAGATATAAAACACCTTAAATATGTTACAACTGTTATGTAACAACTAAATAAATTTTATTTAGTACTCTGTTTATAAATTATGGAAATGGTACATTAACTCTTTTCTGAGGTTAAGATTTAAAAGGCTCCATTGGTTTGCTGTTGTTGTAGTGTTTTGCAACATGTTGTATTTATAATTGCCTTATTAAGTTTTATACACCACAAGTGATAATCATATTTCCCAGAGCTATAAAATCATCAAAATATATAATGGCATTTTTAAGTTGTGGTGTCTACAAATGGAAATTTTTATTTTTAGTTTTTTAATAATGCTTTCAACTGAGTGTTGGAGAGTCACCAGCAACTCAGAAGAGAAATATTATTTCCACAAAGTATTTAAGTGATAGTAAGAGAAAATCATAGTAAAGTCTCATTCAGTTAATTATATACCTTAAAGAAAAATATTTTACTGTAAGAAAGAACTGAGCGTGGGCCATATAGTGTGTAGAGATGACACAGACCAACTCAAGTTCAAAAGCTCACTCAAGCAATACTCTCTACTGGCCGCATCTCTCCCCTTCTCATTCCGGTTACGCCCATGTAGCTATCATTTTTGCATGTGTACATCACTATGTACTAGGTACTGTGCTAAGAGTCTTCCAAGCATTCCTTCATTAAATCCTATGGACAAACTTAGGAAAACAGGTTCAATTATGATCCCAGCTGAAAGCACAAAAGCTGTATAGATTTTGGTAAATGTTGATGTGGAAAGCAGAAAACGGATGTAAAGTCACTTAGTGTAATTAAAAAACTTTGGTTTCAGACTTAACTGAGTTTACAACTGTATTTTATTTGCAAACATTAACTTATTCGTGATAGTTAAACACCTCAAAAACTTGATTTTCTGAAAGTTAAGAACAAGTATTTTAATACCCACTAAGAGTTAACTTGGAAGTCTAGGCTGACTAATTTGCCTTCTTTTGGACAAGGTAGTACAGTGTTCTTGTACAGTGTTATTAGTGAAAGGACATCACAACAATAAACTCAAGAATAATTTGCCTATTGAATAGTTTTTTTCAATGAAAATCCTAAAGAAAATGTCCCGTAGTGGCTTTAGATGGCTTTCCATTAGGAAATGACCAGAGTTCTTAGGAAAATATCAGTGGCTAGTATGCACAAGTGAAAAGGAAAAGTTGTTGAAATATACTTAAAAAATTCACCTCCTTTTTTCAAAGAGAAATTTGGTCTTTACCAAAAGAGTGTTCAAACCAGTGATATTCCTTAGTTCTTCTCAATTCTCTACTTCCTATGGCTTCCTTCTCACCTTGGTCTTCTTAAAGGCTTGACTCATACAATCCATTTCTCTTGCTTCATTTGTGCCCAGGCTCTTTGACGTTATTTTCATCACCATAAAAAGAATGGCCTGTTATTGAATGTTTTTAAATTTTCTTTTTACCTCACATTCTTCTCATTAATTCTATCTGCTGACCGCTACTGGCCCATTTGTTACTTTTTGTTTTACTCATAGCAACACTAATCCAAACAAGTATCTAGTTTCTCCATCTCCACATATCCTCTCCTAATTCCCTCCAGGTGGACTTCTCTGCCCACAGACTTACGAAAATGTTCTTGAAAATGACCAATAACCTTAACTTAATAAGTCCAGGGGTGAGTTTCATCTCTTCTCTATGTTCTATCTTTCAGCATATTTTACATACCCATATCATGTACTTCTTGTCAAACCCAGGGTCCTGTTTGAGGAAGAGTCCATTTTAGAGGAAGTTGAATTTATTGTATTAACACTGGGGGGTCTGAGAGCTTAGTGGCTTTCCTACTTTCTCCCCTTTTATTATTCTCCATGACCTCACTTTCATGTTCAAAACATATAGACTTTCCATTTATAAAAGTCTCATTTTTCCTTGAAATCTTGCTTTGATCCTTACTTTCCTCTATGTGATTACCTTTGCCCTAGACCTGGGACACTATCCATATTACTACTTACATGGAATTTACTATATGCTATTATGAACTCGGTAATTTCTGATGCACATGCTTTCTACCTATATATGTATGCATGTGTATATATGTATGTATATGTATACCTATCATTTATCTCTCTTTTATCTCTTCATCCATTCATCCTAGACAAACTCTTTTTATACAGAGTTTTATTTTTAACCTCTTTGTTTTTGTTTCAAATTATTTTTTTCCCAGTAAATGGTTCTGGGTCAAGTAGATATGTTTTTGACTCAGAATCATCTACTGGAAAAAAATATTTCCTGATTGCACTGCAATGTCATATTTGTCATAAATTAATTGATTAAATTTAAATGGGTCTGCTACTATACTGCTAAATTTATGCCTATGCTTTTGTTAGATTAATTAATTGAGAATGAAGGAATAAATATGCATTAAAGGTGAGACTAGGAAGAAGATACCACATGTCTTGGATTTAGTTCAGAGGAAATTGCAAGTAATAGTAAAATAACAAGGCCAGTCCTCCCATTTATTAACATGGAAAGAACTAGGAACACTTCAACCTCTTTCTAAAAGTACATATCTCTTTCATACATCATAAGTTACCATTTGATGGTTGAAGAAAAAATTATATCTTGATGTGGAGCTCAATATCTGAAGAAGACATATGTTTAAAAAATCATATTTTTGAGATGGGGAAAGTAAACAGACCTAAAAGGAGGAAAATTTTCAATATCTCACTTGACATGTTAAAATGCTAATAGCAGTAGGCTATAATAAGTTATGAATGTATACTGTAGTAGCTAGAGGAACCACTAAGAAAATGGTAGAAAACAATACACTCAAAACATTATAAATAATTTACATGGAACTCAAAAAATGTGTAAGTAACTCACAGGTAGGCAAGAAAAGAAAAACTTATAAATGAGAAATAGAGGGAACAGAAAAAAACAAAATATAAAATCAAATATGTAAGCGCTGATAGATCAATAATTATTCTAAATGTAAATAGTTTAAATACACTAGTTAAAATACAATGATGGGCAGAGTTTTTTTTATTAATTGAATTTATTGCAATGACATTAGTTTGCAAAATCATACAGGTTCAAGTGTAACCTCATAAGTTAACTATATGCTGTCTAATAAAAAGTCACTTTTAATATAATGACATCTATAGGTTGAATTTAAAGAATATAAAAAATGTACTATGCAAACATTAAAAGAAGTATATTATTATTAAAAGGACTATATTATTATTATATAAAGCAAACTACAGAGCTTAGAAAATTACTGACCCTGGCCAATTGGCTCTGTTGATAGAGTGTCGACCCAACATATGGATGTCTTAGGTTTGATTCCCAATCAGGGCTCACAGGAAAAGCAACTGTCTGCTTCCCTCTTCCTCTCTTTCCTTCTTCTCTACCTCTTCCTTTCCCACAGTCAGTGGCTTAATTGGTTTGAGTGTTGGCCCCAGGCACTGAGGATAGCTAGTAGGTCCAAGCGGGCAGGCTCAGGGGCTAAAAATAGCTTAGTTGATTTTAGCATTGGCCCCAGACCAGGGTTGCCACGTTGATCCTGGTCAGGGCGTATGCGTGAGTCTGTCTCACTATCTCCCTTCCTCTCACTTAAAAAAAAAATGAATAGAGACAAATTTCGTAATGAAAATACCACTTCATGAAGTCATAAAAAGATACAGTCAACCTGAATGTGTATGAACCAACAACATAGTTTCACAATTCAAAGCAAAAAATTTGACAAGCTGCAAGAAGTAGGCATATCTAAAATTAGAGTTAGGAATCTTAATACCCCACTGTTAGCAAATGATAAAACTACTAGAGAGAAAATAAGTATTGATATAAAACTGAACAACATCATCAACCAAGAGAATCTAATTAAGTAGAGAAAGCTTTGTGGTAATGATACATCTCTATGTCTTCATTGTGGTGATAATTATAAAAATTACACTTGGGATAAAATTTCATAAAGCTATCCACACATAAATGAGTGCATGAATAACCTGACTAAAGAAATCTGAATAGTCTCTAGCTGGTTGGCTCAGTGGTAGAGTGTTAGCCTGGCATGTGGATGTTTTGGGTTTGATTTCCGGTCAGGGCACACAGCAGAAGTGATCATCTGCTTCACCAACCCTCCTTCTCTCCCTTTTCTCTTTCTATTTCTCTATTTCCTTCCCACAGCCATGCTTGGTTGGAGCAAGTTGGGTACTGGCACTGGGAACAGCTCCATGGCCTTCCCGCAGGCACTGAAATAGCTCAGTTGCCAAGCAATGGAGCAACAGCCTCAGATGGGCAGAGCATCACCCAGTAATGAGTTTGCCAGGTAGATCCTGGTCAGAGCACATGTGGGAGTCTGTCTCTCTATCTCTCTGCTTCTCAGTTAATAAAAATAAAAAATAAAAAAAGAAATCTGAATAAGCCTCACGAATTGTCTCAATGTCAATTTTCAGACATTGATATTGTCTACAAAATATTAATGTTATAAAGAGAAGATACTAGCATTATGGAACTTTCCTATGTGTTTCTTTGAAACTTCCTGTAAATCTATAATTATTTCAAGATAAACTTTTCTTTTTAAAGACAGGAAAAAATATAGTTAAGGAATACGTACAGAATTGTATCAGAATCCAAATTCAACTAGTTTTTTTGGGTTATAACCATTACCTTTATTCACTGAAATAAATTTGAGGCTCGTAGAAGGCCCTTTAGTCCCTGTCTCCAAAATTTTTCATAAATGGAAAACTAAATAACTATTTAAATATCCACGTAACACAGAGAAGAAAAAGCTCTAAGAGTAAAATTTCATCCTTTATCCAAATATTTTTCAGGAAGACATAGCAATTCACCACCTCTATTGCTAGTAAAGACATTTATGAAACACTGGTCCATCCAGAAATAAAATTTATAAATCAAATAATATAAAATAAATCAAATAAGACTGCATTACAAATGCTATGACATCAAAGCCAGCTGGGCTTCTATCTTTAGATAGAAGTAGCTGAAAATTACCCACAAGCTCAATAGAAAACATGTTTATGTCCTTACTTAAATATATATATATAATATTCTGACTTTCCATAGACTTCATAACTCTCTAGTCATCTTTCATACACAAAATGTGATTTAAAAAATTTTTGCAGATAAATGTTATCTAATGTCCTTTTTAACAGTGATTAGGTTAGAATATATTCAGCCATTCTTCTTTAATATTCTTAATTTCATAAAATAAATCACTCAGGAGGCAAGTCAGCTCAAAAACATTAGGCAGAAGCAATCTGAGCCTCACACACTCCACAAGAAGAAAAGCTGAGCTAAAAATCTCTGGAAATCAATCAATCCAACAACACAGAAATCTACGCAGCAAGACAAATGTTCTCGCATGATCTGTATGAAATTTTTGATTTGCAGTTACAAAGTTTTTCTTTCTCGGCAATCTATATTCATTTTAAAAGTCACACGACAGAGAATTCTACAATTTTATAAACTATCAAGCCATTTAGGATGCATAATTAATTGGCTTGTACTGTGCCATATTTATGAGGGTTATTCATGCACAGTGTGAGATAATCATAAATTATTTTTGTTAACAAAATCTCTTGAGAGACTTTTTAAAGAGCTTTCCCTTGAGTAACTTCTCGGGGTGTGACTGCTGTCTGATTTTTTTTCCTGTTGGTTAAATTAGGAATGAGCTATTTATTACTTTATAATGATGAGTCTAATCTGAAAAATCCTAAAGCAATCTGCAGAGGAGGTGCAAAGCAATATTGAATTCAGAATTCTCAAAATTTGAAACAGTCTGATGAAGAGGAAGGAATGGTATTTGTACATCTGGTGCCTGTATTTATATTTAAATTTATCCATGAGTTGCCGCTGTATCTTGGTTTATATTTCTTGGTACAAAATTTATAAATGTCAGAAGGGCTTTATAATTTTCTGGAGCAGCTTCTTAAAAACATAGATCCAAGCAGAGGTCGTGACTATAAATATCAGAAGGGACAGGGAAGTTTTTGCCTAATATAGGGAAGGCCAAAACACATCAAACGATATTTAATTGGGACTGGAAATACTCCAAGTTTGACTTTCAAAAGAAAGCTTTGATTTACAGTAGTGCATGTTGGGCTCATTTTGAGTCTGCCAAAAATCCAAGCTAGATCAGAGCCTTTTTTGAAATAAACGCAAGCTTAATCTGATGTAGGTATTTCCAAACTCCCACTGCTTTAGTTATAACATCATCTGTTGCTGAATGATTTATAAATCACCTTCCATGCACAAAATTCTACAAGATGGAGGATAAGATATTTAACCTGAGGACATAAAGACACATTTAACATATACTTAAGCCACATTTAAAACAACTTTTTGGGAACAAAGATATTTCCTGTCCATGCTTTTCAGGACTGTGATTATATCTGAAAATTTACAGTAACTAAAATGTTCCTCCCTTGTTCATCAGTGATCAGTCAATAAATTGTTATTGCATTATTACCCAGTGCCAGCGGAGGACTTATTACTTAGAACCTGCTGCATTCCAGGCACTCAACCATGTACTTGCAGAGAATGATTATGATTCTGAGATCTGCAGTCAGACTAGAGGGCTTGAGGACCGGCTTCCCATTCATCTGCTTTGAATGTTGGACAGGTTACCTAAACATTAAGTAACTTACCTTTGTACCTGCTAATGTGAAGAGAATAGTAGTGCCTGCCCCTTGGGACTATAGTGATGAAGAAATGACTTGATACATATAAATATTTTTGATATGTGCACTATTATTATGATTTTTTATATTATTTTACATGACCTCTTAGTAATACTGCATATTATTTCACATGAGGGCTAATAATAACTTTTAACATTAAGACTTACCACTGGAACATTTCCTGGCATTCATCATTTAGTTAGTTTTGAACTTCACCAAATCTAGAAAACAATTGTGCCTATAAACAGTAATGGAAGACACAGCTTATTCAATGATCTGCAGAGATTTTCAAGAAATCATTGAAAATGAATACTAGTTGGCAAGTTTCCACTGTATTTAAAGGAACACATATTCTTCCTGATCCGTGGCAAGTTCCGTGTTAGTCTATCTAGATGAGATGTGGTTGAATGGGCCATTAAAAGACAAGTAAGCTCATATTAAAAATTTCATATAAATACATAATCTTTCATCTAAGGTTTTCTGCATTCACAAAGGACACGAAGGTTTTATTTTAAAGTTTCCACTGTATTTAAAGGAACATATATTCTTCCTGATCCGTGGCAAGTTCCGTGTTAGTCTATCTAGATGAGATGTGGTTGAATGGGCCATTAAAAGACAAGTAAGCTCATATTAAAAATTTCATATAAATACATAATCTTTCATCTAAGGTTTTCTGCATTCACAAAGGACATGAAGGTTTTATTTGTAGAAAACCAGTTTTAAATATAGATCTGAGGCTGACTCTAAACAGTTCATGTCTTCATTCACCTTACATGATCTTGGATAAGTATTCAACTGAGTCTTTCATGGTACCTGCCAGACAGATGTCTGTAAAAATGAATTAAGTAATGGTTATAATGCTTATCACAGAACGTGAATGTTTGTAAGTGCTCAATAAATATCAGCTGCTACTATTTGGGGTGAATGGTATTGTTAACCCGTTCTAAATCAGATCGTTCCTATTTCTAAGCCCATTGTAAAAAGATCCATACAAACTAGGACGTCCATGGATATTCAGAAAGAAAACCAACAAGTTCTTTATATTCATGGGTAGAGTTATAAGAGAGATTTCTTTACTGAAAACTCTCGTTTAACTGAAACATCAGGAAATAACTATGTCACAAGGCAAAGCTATTTTGGCTACTTCACAGCTCAGACCAGAGAACTTAGGCAGCTGGGACTCCTGTGGTTTCAGATCCAGCCTGTGGTATCTAAGAAACTGCTATATGGAGAAGACGGATCATAAGCAGTTTCTGATTCTCCAGGGAGTTTGTGATACCAGCGCAGTTAGAGAGAGATCACTGCAGAAACAGGCAAAGTAAATGTCCCAAGACAAAATATAAAAGTACTTAAGAAAGGAGTGCAGGACAATTAAATTATTTGCTATCTTTCTTGGTGACAATTGTTCTGTGCAAGAATGGACTCAAATCTAATTATTATTTTTAAGCAATTATATAGCACTTTATTTCTGCAAAGTGCTTTACAATATTTCTTTATTAGATATTCATCACAATGACCCCGTGAAGGAGGTCAGAATATCTCCAAGCAAGAAAGAATGAAGCTATTTTTTTTCCCTGAACAATCCTGAGATAAAATATTCTAATTTTTCTGAGTATAAAAGATATATGCTGTGATTTGTTTGGTGCTTTTACACATGACCTCGTTTAATAATGTGCAATTTAGAATTGTCCTGCCTCTTAACTGCCTGGTATAACAGCTGAGAAAGTCCTGCATCTTCGAAGACAAAACTAGTAAGTAACCACAATACATACAATATTAGGTACGCACAATGAAAAGGACAGAAATTCAGAAAGGTAATGGTTAATGGAATCTTGAAAATTGTTTAATCAGAAGCAATAAAAACAAAAAATATTTGCATCTCTTGACTTTTCTCTAAACACCTTCGTCAGCGTAATCATTAAATAATTTCTAGTTCAATTATCACAATTACTGGTAAGAAGTAATAATTAAAAAATATTTTCTATAAATGCAGGAAATGATGTTTAAAGAGGTGATTAATCAGTCAAGGTAACACAACTAGTCATTGGTAAATTTGGTAGTTACAGTCTTCTTGTTTATTTTTTTTGTGACAGAGACAGAGAGAGGGACAGATAAGTTCAGACAGACAGGAAGGAAGAGAGATGAGAAGCATCGGTTCCTCGTTGTGGTACCATAGTTGCTCATTGATTGCTTTCTCATATGGGCCTTGACCGGGGGTGGGGGACTACAGCAGACCAAGTGACCCCTTGCTCAAGCCAACGATCTTGGTCTCAAGCTGGTGAGCCTTGCTCAAACCAGATGAGCCTGTACTCAAGCCAGAACCTGGATCCTTCGCATCCCAGTTTTATGCCCCATCCACTGCATCACCCCATGGTTAGGCAGTTGCAGTATTCTTAATCAACTAGTCCTGTTTAATCTATTGGTTTCTCATAAAGGATAAAACCAATTTACTTACTAATTTTGACAGGTTACACACACACACACACACACACACACACACACACACACAAAAGTAGAATTTCTTCTTTTGCAAAATTTTTGGTGTAAGCTAGCTTACTGCAGAAATCATTTCTCCCAGAAGTATGTGTCCCTTCAGTTTGCAAGAGCATGATTTAGGCTGTCCTAGTAGAAAGGTCCAAGGGGAATGAGAAGTTAGGGCCTTTTGGAGTCCTGACCTTGACATTGGTTATCTGGGTGGCTCTTAGTGCTACCAGTACCACGTGTTTATGTACCTGTCAGTGGCTCGAATGACACCGAAATTCTAGCCAAGAGGAGTATTGTCTTCTGGTCCCATCTAGTACTATGCTAAGTATGCTGAGATTACAGAAAGTTTAAGGGTGTGTACCTGTTACCCTCTGAATAATCAGAATCCACTGCTCTCTGGAATACCAGAAAAAAAGAAGCTTTTTGGTTCAGTATTTTATAGGAAAATTGAAGACTTCTCTCTGAGACTCGGTACTACTGGCTGCAGCAGGTAGGAATTCTTGGTCTTCTTTAATTGCCACGTTTCACTTATGAAGCACTGTGCTCCCACAAGATATACACATGGGAGAATTATTTAGACAGTACTGTAGACAGATGGACTCCAGACAGGGGGGAGCAGGTGTGAAGCCAACCAAGTAAAGAAACAGGAGTCATGTCACTACCCACAGGGACTTCCCTTAGCGGGAGGAGGACATTCTGTACCCAGCAGCCAAGAGCCATAGTGAAGCCTAAGGGAACAGTGCAATGGAAAAGTTAAGGATCTGGGGCCAGCAGAGGGCTCAGGGTGAAAGGCTGGCCTGCTGCTCTTCTTGTTTGCATTGCATGCTGACTGCTTGTTTATGCTTCCACTCCGCCCTGCTGCCTTTGCATCTAAGTGCACTTGCCGTTATCAATCTGCCACTGCAGGGGCTGCTGAGAACTTCCAGTGGAAACGTGTCTTAGAGTTCTAAGGAAATCTTTTGGAAGTTGAAAAATTAAAATGATGTGGCTCTATTGGATGCAGAAATCTCTAACACGAGGTTTTAAATGTGAGCTGCTTTTGATGTGGAGACACACGACTCAGACTTTCTCATGCCAGGTATGATTCAGGTGCTTAAGGCTGGTGCACCTGTGGCCCGAATATAGACTTCAAAGCAGCAGAACCAGTAAATGTTGCCAGGAATACTGACTATACAAGATTCTCTGGTCTACTTTTTAAAGCAGGTATGTGCTTAAAGCAGCAACCCAATAGTAGGTATTCTTGAATTAAAAAAATCCTGTATTCCTTTATATCTAACATTAGAATTTATTATTATAAGTTTAATTCTATAAGCAACCCAAGAAACTGACACATTAGGATGTGGAGCCACATAATTAATGAAGAAATGATGGTCTATTTGCTTGTTTTCTTTTGAGAAAAATAAAGCACAACACACATAGCCAAATTTAATTCAGGGAGTTTTATTTACTAACTTTTTATTTACTCTTATTTTTGAACAGTTATTAAAAATAGTTTATGGTGTTATTTCTGAAAAAAATAGTTTTCTATATTATAATGTCCTAATACTAATGATGATTAAAGAGAAATAATTATATAAAATAATTACCATAACAATGTAAAGTAGCTTTGCCCAAGGGCAGATTCACGTTCCAAGAGGCCCCCTTTTCCCCAAAGACTGTCAGATTTTTCATTTTCTCTATTAAGAGCTTTGTCCGTCTTTGTGGGAGAAATCAGACCCAGCCTGGGGAAGCAAAGGTTGGGGGGGGGGATGGTTGCCTGATTCTTTATGTTCTTGGTGAGAAGTGGAGCACCTTCTGCCTGGTGCGCGCTCTTTGTGGAAACCGGCGATTAGACACTCGGCTCCCTGGGGTCTTCCGGCAGCTGTCGGGAGCACAGCCCACTACTGTCCTTAGAGCTGCATTTCGACTTTGCCGATGAAGGCAACGGTCTCAGAGCCTCAGAGGAGTGGGGGCCTCTCAGGGAAGTGCTGAATAACATGTCGATGTTTTTCTATAGTCTTCACAATGGGGCAAATTTAAACCCATCTTTGTTTACTTCAGGTCTGATATCCAAATTGAGGAAAATTCAACTGAATAAGAAAAATGCATCCACCAGAACCTAGAATATGTAGTTAATTAGGTAATAAGTTTAGTCCAATTAGTTACTTGGTAGTTTAATGATAATGCATTCAGATATAGCAATTATATATCTATATATGTATAAGTGAACAAAATAAAGAAAATAAATATAATAATTTTTCTATATATGTGTCTATACATAACATTTAAACTATATTGTCTCTTTTATGATTTCCTAGATATGAAATGTCAAGAAAACTATTTAGCTATTTAAATGTCTGACTATATTTGTCAAAAATAATCTTTTATCTATTACAATAAAATAAATTTTTTTACAGGGACAGAGAGAGAGTCAGAGAGAGGGATAGATAGGGACAGACAGACAGAAACGGAGAGAGATGAGAAGCATCAATCATCAGTTTTTTGTTTTGACACCTTAGTTGTTTATTGATTGCTTTCTCATATGTGCTTTGATGGGGGTGGGGGAGTGGGGGGGAGGAGTACAGCAACCCCTTGCTCGAGGCAGCGACGTTGGACTCAAGCTGGTGAGCTTTTGCTCAAACCAGATGAGCCCGCGCTCAAGCTAGCAACCTCGGGGTCTCGAACCTGTGTCCTCCGCATCCCAGTTCAAAGCTCTATCCACTGTGCCACTGCCTGGTCAGGCTAGAATAATTTTTTTTTTTTTTTGCATTCTCAAACCATGTAAGAATTTACCACACAATTTAGTACTCAGAGTATTAATCTTGAGTATTCTCAGCTAGCCTTTTAGCCCTTGAAAACCTGGAGTCCATGTTAATTTTCTTTTTATTTCCAACAAAATTATATTCACAAATATGCACTTCAAATGCTTATTAACTTGGCTTTATACAAAAATGTGCCTATGTATAATTAGCAAATATTGCCAAGTTAAATAAATTCAGATGCCTCATTTTCAATCTTATGGATGAACCATTTTCCTAAAAACAGTTCAACTGTGGGCCTACACAGCTACCTGCAGAGCTTTCATAATAATTGTTCCAGCCTATTTTTTCTGTTTCATATTTTCCTCAATTCTCTTAGTCATGTCTTTCACTGGGAGACATTGGAAAAATAGCTAAGTGTGTTTTGACAAATTGTGTTTTTCAGAACGCATATTTAGCTAAGGACTCTTATAATGCTATGTGAGCTGAAGTTTGTCTTTAGGGAACATATATTTCAAACAGGGCTAGCCAAAGCATTTAATTTTAGAATTTTAGTTTCTCTTTATTGAGAAAAATAAGAAAAGTTGTGCCAAAGAATTTATTCCATCAAATTACTCTTCTAAGTTATTTTTATAATGACTACATTTAGTTACAGAAATAAACATTTAATTGAACCAAAATGCAGAAAACAACACCAGGGACATAAGCAGACTTACTATACTATACTATTAATTTGGGGAATTAAGGGAATTAAACTTCATAAAAATGTATATAACAAGTTCTAATTTTTATTTTCTCTCAGCTATCTATACTAGCACTTGAGGATTATTTTAACTGCCAGGCTTTTAAAACATATGAAACAAGAAGGAAAGGAGCTGAGAAAGAACTCAGGGAGGTGGTAGTTGCTCCAGTTGCTTCTCTTCTTACACCCCTTCATTCTAAAATACTCTTAGTCCTGACCAGGTGGTGGCGCAGTGGATAGAGCATCAGACTGGGATGCAGAAGACCCGGGTTCAAGACCCCGAGGTTGCCAGCTTGAGCGCGGGCCCATCTGGCTTGAGCAAAAGCTCATCAGCTTGGACCCAAGGTCGCTGGTTCCAGCAAGGTGTGGCTCCATCTGCTGAAGGCCCGCGGTCAAGGCACATGTGAGAAAGCAATCAATGAACAACTATGGTGTTGCAAGGGCAATGAGAAATTAATGATTGATGCTTCTCACCTCTCTCCATTCCTGTCTGTCTGTCCCTATCTATCCCTCTCTCTGACTCTCTCTCTGTCCCTATAAAAATAAATAATAATAAAAATAAATAAAAAAATAATAATAAAATACTCTCAGAATGAGAGATGCTAAAGGCTCTCCTGATTTTTCTTATGTAACCACGGAACCAGATTAAAATGATCCTATCCTGTTTAATGAGATATTGAGTTGCTTTTCAGAGACAACAAACCAGAACTTCAAGTCATACAGCCAAAGCACCACAGAGGAGAGAACTTTGACCTCCAGCTGCATCCAGAACCAGAGTCTCATCGCCGCGCCCCAACACACACAGACCAGTAGCGATCCAGAAACTGAACACAAAATCCCTTTCAACAGACAGGGATCCCTTGTCCAGGAAGATCTGGTGTTGATTCCACTTTACCATAAGTGGCCAAGTTCCCATGTCCTCTAATTAAAACTTGCCCCTCAGCATTCCCACTTACCTGTCCCCCTCACCCCTGAAATACCCTTGGCTTTGTCCAGTGAGCAAGATAGATTTGAGGCACCATTTCGTCTCACATCTTCTCAATCGACAATTTTTTTTTTTTTTTTTTTTTTAGTTCCAACTCTGACATTTTGAGTTTTGGCCTTTTGAAGAGTGAGGCACATGAACTTTGGTTAGATAACATTAGATTATAGCGTTCGTCTTCATGTTACCCTATGACCTCAGAAATTAGTCAGCAAGTATATATTTTTAAACACTATTTCTTTATGAAAGGAGCACACTGTTGACTCTTTTACCACTATCCAATGTTTTAATAGCTGTACTTTCTTACAAAAAAAACCCAAAAGGGAGCTTTGCTGCATCTACAAATATTTGGGCAGGTGCAGATGTAAACATTTCATTGTTACTTTACATTTTTTCATCTTCTTTACTTTGTTTGGAACAACATAAGTTATAAAAATGTTATTGTCATCATGGCATTTCACTTACGGACTGTGCCCTGCTTACGGTCGATGGCAGAGACCTGACCCCAGGAGAGCATGTGGCTTATCCTCTGCCACCTCAAATCTTTTAGTCTGAGTTCAGTCTCTCCAGAGCCTTGAAATCATTTACTGTCCCAATTCGGACCTCATAAGTGAAAGTTTTGCCTAATGATAAATCTGGATAAAATTGTAAAGAAGGCTGTATATCCCCAGAACAATGTCTCTTTTTTCCATCGTCTTCTCCTCACCACTGGTGATCACGTGATCCCATGGAGCCAGCACCCACTGCATACCCTACTATGTGTATCCAGGAACCTGGTCTGCCTTCCTGCCCCAAGGCACTCTCACAATTATAACCAGGTAGTTTTGAGTCAGTCTTGTGCTAGGTGCATGGCATCATATGGATTATTTTATCTCTGCCACAAACTGAAGAAGCTGTAGTTACTAACCAGACATCTCAGATGAGACAATGGGAATTCAGAGAAATGCAGTGGCTTCTTTGTAACCACAAAACTCAAAAGTGGTAATAAACTAACTTAAGCCAATGACTCCAGGTGGTGATAAAATGATACTATCCTAAGCATTTTGCAAAGAAATTAAATCACTAAAGGTGGTCTGTGTCATGAGAGTGCAAGGGCTGTTCTACCATAATTCAGGAGGTCACACAGTCAAGCTCTTCCTTGGACTACCTTAAATACATAAGGTTTGTAAAATAATCTCTACTTTTATTCTGCTTCATTTTTCTAGGCCTGGGAGTGGAGGAGTGAGGGCACCAGTTCATCTTAGATGCCTAGAAATACTGCAGCCTCACAGAACAGATGGAGGAGTGTTAGGGCAGTAGAAGGACGCTGAGCTTTGAAGTCAGACTAACTTGGATTTCAATAAACTCATTTACTGGCTAGCTATGCCCTCTTAGGAATTTATATAACCTCCCATTCCTCATCAGCAAAATCAGGATTATAATCTATTGAAGGGAGTTCAGTTAGTATTGTTGGTCTATTTTGTAACCCCTTGCCAGAACTCCAAAAATGCCAATATTTTGTATGCTAGGATTAGACTGGTTTGTAGTCCTCCATCTGACATCTGGCATTTCCTCATCTAAAAAGGGAATCCAGTTATTGATGATACTCTGCATCATCTTGTTTTAGACTATTTTTGCTTTTGACTTTTCCTGGTTGATCTGTGCAATTCAACACTCATTTAATCTTCATAGGAGGCTGGTGTGGGAAGGGCACCAAACGTACAGATGTTGAGCTAAATATTAAAAGATGTCCATAGTTCACAAAAGGAGAACATGTCCCCATTCTAATATATTTCAGTTAAACATGAGGCTTCTGGCGACAATTTGAAAGAAGGGGTTTTCTTCTATCACCGTGATGGCAAACGTATGACATGCGTGTCACCACTGACATGCGTAGCCATTTTTCATGACACAGAGCCTCATGCAGCTGCATACCAGAGAAATATGGGCCATATGCCGAAAAGGACATTTCATCCTCGGCTCCTACATGGCCAGGTGCAGTAGCCGAGGATAAAACATTTGCTGTAGTGTAGACACTCTGTGCGAGAGGTCTATAGGCCAAAACAACAGAACTCCAGCACAGAGCGTCTAGTTCTGGGACTTCCGGTTAGGCCGTTTTTCTCAAAGTGACACAACACCAGAGTTATGCTTGGTTTTTTGGCGAATTTTGACACACCGAGCTCAAAAGATTGCCCATCACTGCTCTATCATATTCAAGCTTTATTTAAAATGTCTACTCAACCTGACCAAGTCGTGGCACAGTGCATAGATCATCAACCTGGGATGCTGAGGACCCAGGTTAAAAACCCTGAGGTCACTGGCTTGAGTATGGACAGGATCAGAGATATGACCCCATGGTAACTGGCTTCAACCCAAAGGTTACTGCCTTGAAGTCCAAGATCATTGGCTTGAACCCAAAGTCTTTGGCATGAGCAAGGGGTCACTGGCTTAACTAGAGCCCTCTGGTCAGGGCACATGTGAGAAAGCAATCAATGAACAACTAAGGTGCTGCAACTATGAGTTGATGCTTCTCATCTCTTTTCCCTCCTGTCTGTCCCTCTCTAGCTGTTTCTTTCTCTCTCTTGATAAAAAAATAAATAAAATGTCTACTCAGAAAGCAAGGCAGAAAACAATTATATTCTGTTTATAATTTGTTCAGCTTAGAACCTGGACTCAATACTATTTCCCATGGTTCTGTAATTTAAATATATGCTCTTTATATATTTAGGTCCTAGATAACTTTTTTCCATGAGCATAAAAACTCATTTCCAAAATTTTTCTTAATGTTGTCAATAGAATAATAAATGTGAGGACAACCAGTAGAGTTATGAACACACAGTAATGGTCAATAAATATCAGCAGTTTTCTTTCTTTTTCTATCTCTTCCTTTCATCTCTCCCATTTGCTTCATAAAGGTGAATGAACGTGGGAGCATCCCAGGGCATAGATCCTAAGGACACCCCACTTCTCTCATGGCACACCCCATCATCTGGACTCTAACTATCAGGCAGCACCGAATTCCTAGGCAGTTGGAACACGTGATCTTAGCTTACTCCAGTTCTGAGTCAAGTCCTGAACAGTGAGCTTAGAGGGCAGAGCCTGTTCCCTGGAAAGTGACTGCAGTAGCATTCCAGCCATGACTAATTTATTTAGTATTCAACCATCAAGAAAGAGTCATCTGTCACATCATCCTCCCAAATAAAAGGGAATAAAAATAAAGTAGCAACCTGTCTGCTGCCTCAGGCATGTTCAGTTTGTTGTTCAGGTTAGTTCATTTCAATGCTTAGTTTGTGGCACTTTATTCAATGGAATCATTTGACACACAAAAAATAATTATGAAAATAAACAAATCTGGTTTCCTGGGGTTGGTATTTTGACATCGCCAAATGCTAAAATCTCTCCTGCTAGCTGAAACTATGTTTGGCATTCAGTAAGCAATCAAACTAAATTAATTTTAAATATGGGTTATTGATGAGCTTTTGCATTTCTCAGTCTTGACTTCCATTGCAATTGAACAGCGTAATGAAAAAAGGAATGACTTTTTACAACATCACCATTCATTATTAAGTAACATAGAAGAATATCACCTTGCAAGACTGCCAGAATTCAAAGTAAAGTAAGCAGACATTAGAATTAGAGGAAAGCTAAAGGCTACCTACATATTCTAGTTTGCACTTTAATGCAAGGAAACTAAGGGTCATGGAAGCTAAAGGACTTGCATGACGTCACATATCTCCTTAGCAGCAAAGCTCCTGGTCCCAATCTCTAGTCTTCCAAACAGGTACTTTCTCTTTTAAATTACATAATTATTGATTAATAAATCATATAAAGTTATATATTCATTTTTGAAATGTGTTAATAGAAAATTTATTGACCATCACTTGAAGTGTCTTATTACATGTTAAGTACAAAATATTTACCTAGATCATATATTCTGAGCTCCTATGTATAGGGTCTGAAAGATTGAAGTTAGGAAGAAAAGGAATAGCTATTTAAGCCCACATCTCTCTGTATCCTATAGCTGTGGTTACAACCTGGGTTTAAGTATGTAAACATTTCTGGAGGATGGACTCAGAGAGAAAGACCTTCAGAGGTTGAGAAAGGAATTAAAGAAAGAGGAAAGGTGTATGGAAAGATAGGCAAAGTTTATTGTGAGCCATTATTCAACCTGGAAAACTTTATAAACCATTCTAATTTGGTCCTCATTCACATCCCCAGTGTGACTGATCAACAAATATGGATGAATAGTCCATTCTCTGGAAGGCACTAGGCTACAAGCTTGAGGAACGAAAAAGGACAAGTCATGATTTTTGCCCAGTGCATAATAGATCATAAGTCATGTTTGAGAGGATAGCATGTGTAAATAATAACAAATAGTAATAAAGATAACATAAAAGAATTTCTAAATGTGTCAAAAGCAAAAAAAAAAAAAAAAGTGTGTTTTATGTTACAAGAAAAGGAAACATAAGTAGATATAATGTCATAAAACACGGCCAAAAAGAAGTAGTGGAAAATTCACATTGATTATCGGCAGAGTAGGTGCTTTATACAGATCTATTTTAATATAAAAATCCAAAGAGGCAGCACTATCTAAGAAATATGTAAAATGTGACATTGCACTTCAATAAAGGGAGTTGCACAGAGTTTAGCACTGTGCTTAGTACTTAAAAGAAACTTAATTGGTGTTGTTTGGGTGACTTAAATTAAATGAAATATGTATCATAGGTAGAGAGAATGAGTACTCCTTAATTCAGTCATTCTTTAGCACATAGTGTTTTCCTTCTTTCTCTTTTCTGCATATTTGTTTTATTTTTTCCTATCTAAAGACTAGCTTTCTAGCTTCCTTTTTTTTGTAACGCACTTACAACATAAAATGGACATTCCACAGCCCAGACTATAAATTATCTTGATTCAAGCAAAGAACTCATAATAACTCATTGTCTCAGTCCCAGTTCACATTCTGAAAAGGAAAAATAAAATTAACTCAGTTTGGGCCCCGGCTGGTTGGCTCAGTGGTAGAGCATTGGCCCAGTATGTGATGTCCCAGGTTCAATTCTCGGTCAGGGCATACAGGAGAAATAATCATCTGCTTCTCCACCCTTTCCTCTCTCTCTGCGCGCTCTCTCTCTCTCTCTCTCTTTCCCCTACCCTTCCTCTCCTGTAGCCATGGCCCTGATGGAACAAGTTGGACCCTGGTGCTGAGGATGGCTCCATGGCCTTGCCTCAGGCTCTAAAATAGCTCAGTTGCCAAGCAACAGAGCAACACCCCAGATGGGCAGAGCATTGCCCTCTAGTGGGCTTGCTAGGTGGATTCCAGTAAGGATGCAAGCAGGGAGGCTGCCTGTCTACATATCAACTTTTCACTTAAGAAAAATTTTTTTTAAAAATTAACTAAGTTTGAGCTGTGTACATAATTTTTGTCTAGTTAGTTGTGAACAGGGCAGGAGTAGAAACTTATAGAACAAATATGGCTTCCCAAAACTACCTCTTCACTGTGAAAATCAATTGTCAGATATAAGAATCCTCTATGAGCCTGGCCAGGCGGTGGCGCAGTGGATAGAGTATTGGACTGGGATGTGGAGGACCCAGGTTCGAGACCCCGAGGTCGCCAGCTTGAGCACGAGCTCATCTGGTTTGAGCAAAGCTCACCAGCTTGAGCCCAAGGTCACTGTCTTGACAAGGGGTCACTCAGTCTGCTGTAGCCCCCAAGTCAAGGCACATATGAGAAATCAATCAATGAACTACTAACTGCAACGAAGAATTGATGTTTCTCATCTATCTTCCTGTCTGCTGTCTGTCCCTATCTGTCCCTCTCTCTGACTCTCTCTGTCTCTCCCACAAAGAAAAAGAATTCTCTATGAGCCAGATTTTCCCTGATAACTGCTCTTTTAGCAGAGCATATAACTCACAAATTATTTAATTCACCAAAGTTATTTAGCTATTAAGTAACAGGGATAGGAGTCAAAACTGAGTCTCAGTTTCAAATATCTTACTGTTAAACACTATACTTACACACAACATTTTAAAAGAATTCTTATTATCTTCCTCAAAACAGTTTGATGAATTGTTCTTCTGTGATATTACACTTTTAAGATTTATTTTTAAAAATCTATTGCTATAGCTATAAATACCAATATAGGTTCTCTAAAATGGGCTGAATATTATGAAACATGAGTATATAATTCATTCTTTGGGTTTTCCTTGGGAACAATTTAATATTTCCTGTTAAGAGTCTTGGATAAGAATACCTAAATGAATTTCTCCAAAACTCTTTACACTATGTAAATAGCTTAGCTATATTAAGCAGTACCTTTCAACTTGAGTAACACACAGAGCACTTGTAATTGAAAAAGCGAGTGTTGAAAACCACCAGTGTTAATTAAATTACTTCTATTACACTGTTTATTAAATCATTGCAAATGTAAAATTAGGTATAAAGTTTTTATGCAAACAATGCCAAAATAGAAAAATTCTAAAAATACAAGTTATTATCACAACTACTGTAGGCCTTGGCCAGTTGGCTCAGTGTTAGAGTGTCGGCCCAGCATGTGGAAGTCCCGGCTTTGATTTTCGGCCCAGGCATGCAGGAGAAGCACCTATCTGCTTCTCCTCCCTTCTCCCCTCCTTTCTCTGTCTTTCTCTTCCTTTCCCATAGCCAAGGCTCATTGGAGCAAAGTTGTCCTGGGCGCTGAGGATGGCTGCATGGCTTCCGCCTCAGGCACTGAAACAATGGCTCCAGTTGCAATAGAGCAATGCCCCAGATGGGCAGAGCATCACTCTCTAGTGGGCACGCTGGGTGGATCTCAGTCAAGTACATACAAGTCTATCTCTCTGTCTCCACACTTGTCACTTCACAAACAAACAACAAAAAATAACCTACTGCAGAATAAAATATGCTTCCTGCTTCTGTCAAAGACTATTTATTTACTCATACCACTCATGTCACTAATACAAACTACAGTACCATGTGCCATGAGGAAAGTCAATTGACTCATACTTTTCTCTGTTTAAATGACTTTGGATTTTTTTCCTTGTACCTGATGACTTACTGCTACTTGGTCTTTGCATGAGTATACATTATTTATGATTGCAATCTGTCCCCATTTATTTTTCTATTAGTCCAGAAAAAAATGCATGATTACCTATGGGTATGAAGTGATTATTTAGTTGAGTCTAAAAATGCTTATCTTACATTTCTTAATTATTGAACTGAAAATATGGAATTTGAAAAAACATTGCTGAATTTACTTTGCTGAACTCTGAGAAACACTGGATTTACACATAAACATACAGTGACTAAGCTCATGAAACAAAAAACGTACTAAAGACATAGCTGGCCTTATTCCTAGTCAGTTTGGCAAATGATTATATGAGTAATGGTGATCTGAGGTCAATTGAAGCTCTCACTGGTGTGATAGTATGTAAAACTCTCTAATTTAGTTGCACTGCTCAAAGATTAAGTTACTCACTCTAAAAATGTAACTCTCAAAATTGCCCTCGCCAGGTGAATGCCCACCCAATATCTCCCACTCATACAGGGCAGGGAGCACTCCCTGGGCAGGCATACTCTCCGTGCACATATTCTCCCACCATCGCAATGTTTAGGGAAATTTAAAAACAGACTGTTCACAAAAAAAAAAAAAAAAAAAAAAAAAAAAGGAAATAAATAGAGAGAAAAGATGCTGGTTTTACAAATAAAAATATTATCATCTATTTTGAAAGGGAATCTTTATTAGCCATTGAAGTATGTTGTGGAGATTAAATTCCCCCATATTGATTATGAGGACCCTGATGAATTGAACAGTGGTTAGTTTAGATGCATCAACTTAGATATATTATAGTAGGACAATGGTTATAGGGAAAATAACGATGCTGAGACTAGTTTATCCTCTGGCATTTCTTGTCTAAGTGAATAGCACCATTTTAAATGCAGTTTCCCAAGCCAGTAAGCCATCATTTTCTTCTCTTTATTCTTTTCCTACCACACACAACATATCACTCCTTTTCAGAGTACTATTTTTTAAAAACTCTGAAAGTAACACACTTTTCTTAATATCCCAGTTCTACAATCCAGGTCCACCTGGATTCCTCGTAAGAAATTTCCAACAGTGTTTCAATCATCAATTTATCCCACTCAGCACCCAATCTATTTTCCAAATTGCAACCAGACACATATTTCTAAATTTATCATGTTTCTGTTCCAAGACCTTCAATTAACTCATTGATCATAGGTTAAAAAGTTAATATACCTGCACAGTACTCGATAAACTTGGACCCATATATCCCATTTAGTCCCCTTTCTTGTTACTTCTATATCCTACTCTCTTTTCACACATGTAAAACTTGACACTTATTATTATTCTGCCCAGGAAACCCTCCCTAACTCTGCTTCTGCCCCAGTTGCATTTCTAAATTCTATCTAGCATCAGAGTGATGTAGTTAAGCAGTAACAGCATCAACCTGTAAGTGAGATTGATTTGGAATCAAGTCTTACTTGTCACTAACTTTATGTATTAAAGCATTTTTTTACCCTCCATATATCTAAATTGATGTTGATAATTGTAGTGCCTACTCCAAAGAATTGTTTTATGGATTAATTGTGGTTGGCATGAAGCTGGACTTGTACTAAGAAGTGGCCATTGTTAGCTAAACATTCAAAAATGCAACTACACTTCAGGCATTTCCTTCCCATCCTTTATGAATTAGGTGTCACTGACTTTGTAAGGCCACTACTGATTCCAAGTATGGTTTTATTACCTGTTCCTATAAACTTTCTTTTTTTAATTTTTTTTCTTTTTATTTATTTATTTTAGAGAGAAGACATAGAGTGAGAGAGAGAGAGAGAGAGAGAGGAAGAAAGGGGGAGGAGCTAGAAGCATCAACTCCCATATGTGCCTTGACCAGACCAGTGCAGGGTTTTGAACTGGCGACCTCAGTGTTCCCAGGTCGACGCTTTATCCACTGCGCCACCACAGGTCAGGCTCCTATAAACTTTTTTTATGTCCTAATATTTTCCTATCATAACATTTATGACACTTGTATTTTAATGACCTGTTTAATTACATGTCTCTCTCAACAAACAGCACATCAGGCTGTTTCACTGGCTAAAAAGTACCTGGTATAGCATTTCTTCAAAAAGCAGTTTTTTTACTCGAGTTACGGTAAAGTTGCATTCACTCTAATCTCCGTCTGCTTCTTGCCTATGCCAAGAGCCTGCACAGAGCCTATTCAGCTTTGGCTTATTTTGTTTGTTAGATTATCTTTCTCACTTGAGCCAGAGACTCATAGTTGAGATTTTATTCAAAACTATGCAGTAGCACAACATTTAGTAAATCCAGTCTTAATATTTAAAAAGAAAAAAACCCAAATATAAGAAATACAGGTGATACTGATTGGGCATCAATCCTATTATCTTTAATTGGAATAAAACCATTTTTATTAAAAAGAAAAAAAATTAAATTTAACTTATTTGTTTATGTTTCTGTGAAAACAATTTTTTTCTAGAGAAATTTCTATCTGCATGACTCCGAGATATGAATAGATATGAATGTGGTTATTTTATTATATATCTTATTTATTTTTTAGTCTAAATGGCAGATCTTGGAGAGAAGATACAGTGTCTTATTTTTCTTTGATGTTCTACAAACAGCCCAATAAATGCTTCACTTTAACAGACAACCAATAAATATGGAATACCTGGGCCCTATTTTCATTTTTCACGTACGTCTTATATTTTCATGTTTATATGTTATGCTATTATTCCAATCTTTTGTCCATTGAAACTGTAGTTACTCTCCTTTTTCACTGGGTTGTCGAGGGTAATGGAGTGTGAGGATAAGGACGAACCTGTTTCTGGGGTCCTTATTCCACTTCTATCCTCTTCAGGGTTGGTAAATCTCCTATCTAAGCACACAATGGCATTTTAAGTCAGGGTTTCCCACAGGAAGCATTATGCCTTCAAGAGAGGAAAGAAAAATCATCATGGCATGCCAAGCAGGATGTCACTTACACTCGATTGGCCACATCGTCAAGGTTCATTTCCATTAAGCTTTGTGTCAGTTCAGAAACTTTACACATGAGGCTGTGTGTAGCAGTCTACCACTGCTGACTGCCCTGGGGCTAGCCCAGAGACCCAATCTTGTCATTGGTTTTCCAGAATGCCTCTGTGAGAATTAGATGCATATGCTGGCCAGACTCACCATTTGAGACAGGAATGCTGTGTGGTTGTATTTTTATAAATCACTCTCTAGCTAAACACTTACCATCTTTGACATATTTAGATAGGAAAGAAAGATAAGAATAAAGAGAGAGTGAAAATAGTCATAGATAATGATAGAAAGGTAGATAGATATATGGATATAGATGGAATGGACGGATGACTTCTGACATTAATAATAGAAAACAAATGCGAGAAAGGTATTGCTTTCAATTTTTGTATAATGCTTCTAAAATGTGTCATGAAATGTGCATAAGAGAGATATTCCAAATCTGTTTTTTATTAGTGCCCATATTCAACTACCTTTATCAGCTTAAAACAATAGAGAAATAATTTTAAAAATAAAAAATCCCTTTAACCCAGAATAACATTAGATGCAAGGGCGTAAATAATGGGATGGAGGTAGGTTTAGAGAGTAGGGGTCTATGTCCTTTAATTTTTTGTTAGGGTAAACCCAAGAAGCCATATTGATTAAAAGTAAAAGACAGTTACTTGTTATTTATTTAAAATATTTCTATTTAAAAAGTTTAATGATCTATTCCAAACAGCTCTAATCTACTGACAAATGAAGTTTTCAAAGACACTAATAATTTTGTATAAAACAGGATATTTTAACTTTAATATTTCTCTTTTACTCTTAGTATTTTTATCTACATGTTTTCAACCACTTCATTCTTTAAAGACCAGTCTTAAAATACTTTGCAAATTGCCTGATGTCATAGAGGAGTATCCAAAAGTTCTCATCACAAAAATGCCCCATTCATACACTCATACGACATTGCACAGTTATTACATATACACTATTTGTTATTAATTTATGGTTAATTTATTATTATAAAGACCACCATCAATAAATTTTCTTGTATTATTGATTATAAAATTTATAAAGGGCAATGTATTAATTGAGTACAGGTCAGTACTATCATGCCGTGAATTTTAACAGAGACTGTGAAAAAAGAGAAGGTTATGGTGGGGCCAAAGTAGGTTTACCATTGTAAGTACATGAAGCACTGAGTGTATTATTATATTATTATTTATTAATTATTGTATTATTTTTCATACTAACAATTGTATACCTACTTTTCCCCCACCCTGTATATTTGTATATCTTAACTAAATTTTTTCTTTTATCTACTCCCTGGAATTTTATGTAGGTCTTGTTGGTAGAGTTAAAACAATTTTGTTCATAGATTGCAGAATATCAAAACAGATTTATGACAGCAAGAAATAAATGACATCCAAAATTAAATGCAGTAACTATTGATATTTCCAACACCTTTTTTGGGGGAAAAGGTAAGGGCATTTATTTATGTGTATAAAAGTTTAGAGAGTTACTTGCATTAATATATTGTAGAAGCACATACTGTATGTCAGCATTTTACTGTATATATATATAGATTGGATGGAAAATCAAATGAGTACAATGAACTGGATGATGGTAATTTGAGGGTGTACAGAATACAAACAACTTTTCTTTGTTATGGAAAACCCAAAATAGGTTAGGTCCATGCCACACTTCCATCACAAAATACTTGGGGAGGGGGAGATATCCCTTTCTCAGCTCCCAGACACTAATACAGGGGTCTGACTAGGGCCAGTCAATTGAATGTTTCCACCAAATCTTTGAATCTTGGTATAATGATGCAAAGGCACTGAGTTTTTTAGAAATAACTGGTGAGACATCAACAGAGCCAACTGCCCAGTAGGGTTGCAGTGAGTGCAAGATGGCCTAATCTTGGTTTTGCTTTCCGTTCCGTTCGTTCTTGCTAATTTTCTGTGTCATGTTCTCTGTCTGTCAGTTCTGAAAGCTATTTAATGTTAATCCAATAAATTACATTTATGTTTAAGTTAGGCATGATACTTCTTATTTGCAAGTAGGCCAAATATACATATTTTTTACTCTAATTTTTTCCTTGATAGTTCTGTTTAACATTCCTTCAGAAAGAATATAACACTGCGGAACAAGTTCTTTTATTTTCTGTTTCATGAGGTTTTAAAACATTTTCTATATATCCATGTATCACTGATTCCAAATATAAAATCCGTTTTTTGTTGTATGCTCTAGTTTTTATGCAATTTTAATTTATTTTTGTTACAGTTAATGGGCAACAACTCTTGGATTGAACATAACCACAAGGTAATTATTGTTTACAAACATCACTTTTACATAATTGTAGTTGTTTTTAAATGTAAAAAATTATTATCTGGTAAAAACACCCTCTTATTTTGTTTTAAAATTGTATCATGGCTTCTTCGAGTAGGCATAAATGTAAGAATAGTCTTGTCACCTTCTGTTATATATGTGGCTGTTATGCACTTCAATGTCAAAGGTGCAATATTTCATCATTTGTGACATGTGCATATATTGCCTATTTCCAAGTCGAACCCCTTGGCGATCAAGACAAGAATTGGGCTCCGCATATTGTGTGTGTCATAACTGTGAGGAAATATTTCATGACTGGACAAAAGAAAAATAAAAAGAAATGCCTTTTGGTATTCCCATGGTTTGGCATGTATGTAAGGACCACAGCACTGACTGTTATTTCTGTCTGATTCATACAAAGGGCATCGGCAAGGAAAAACGGCATATGATCGCATATCCTAATATTCTTTCAGCAATATGACCTATCCCACACTCTGAGACACTCCCGGTTCCAGTTTTCAATGGTTTTATTTCTTGTAAGGATGAAGAAAATGAACATGGTGATCAAGTGTATTTTGATAAGATGCATAAGGAAATGGTTGTAGAATCTGAAGGGTCTTCTTCTGATGCCAAGCAGTCATTAACCCCTTAGCAGTTTAGCCAACCCAAATTGAATAACTTAGTAAGAGATTTGGGTCTATCAAAGAAGCAGCTGAGTTATTAGCCTCCAGGCTTCAAGAAAAGAATGTATTCCACTGGTCAGCTACAGTATTTCATTTCAGAAAGCGTGAACAAATTTTTGTGGACTTTTTTTCCGAAGACAAACACTTTGTTTATTGTCATGATATCAATAGTCTTCTCAACCTGCTAGGTGTTACCATCTACAGTCCAACAGAATGGCGGCTATTTCTTGACAGCTCTAAACAGAGTCTGAAATGTGTTCTTCTACACAACGGTAATGTTTATGCAGCAGTTTCAATTGGTTATTCAACTCATCTTTGAGAAGATTATAATGACATAAAAATGGCCCACGACTTACTGAAGTATGAGGAGCATAACTGGATGTGGCTCTTAAAATGGTCAATTTTCTGCTAGGACAACAGAGTGGTTTCACGAACTATCTTTGCTTTCTGTGTTTGTGGGACACCCGAGCTCAGGAGAAACACTGGACACAGGAGTGGCCAAAACGTGAAGCTCTGGAAGTAGGGATGCAAAATATTGTGATGAACCTGAAGTTAATCCAGACAGGTTCATTTTTCCATCACTTCCCATCAAACTTGGCTTAATGAAGCAGTTTGTTCAGGCTTTGAATAGAGAAAGTGAATGCTTTCAACATATTATTTCTGCTTTTCCTGCCTTGTCTTTTGAGAAGATAAAAGCAGGTGTATTCGATGGACCTCAAATTCGAACCCTCATACGTGATGAAGAATTTGCCAGGAAGATGATTAAGGAGGAGAAAGCAACATGGCAGTCTTATGTGGCAGTTACAAAGAACTTTCTTGGCAACAAAAAAGTAGAAAACTATGAACTTCTGGTTCAAAGGGTGCTTGTTGGCTCTTTGCGACATTGGATGTCACATGAGCATTAAGATTCACTTCCTGAACAGTCACCTTGATAAGTTTCCCAAAAGTCTTGGAGCTGTTAGTGATGAGTAGGGAGAATGCTTTCAATATCTGAAGACTATGGGAGATCATTATCAGGGGTGATGGGACAGAAATATGATGACAGACTACTGCTAGAGCATCAAACGAGATTGTCCTCCACAAGCACACAAACACAAGAGCTACAAACACAAATTTTTGCCTGAATAGAATTTAAATAAGTTTTGCACAAATTTTATGATTAAAGTAAGTGTCTTAATATGTTCTATTTTGAAATTGTAGACAAATTCTGATGCAATCACATCTTTTAGTGTATTTACTGCATTATATAAATTATTATGTTTTCACAGAGATAATGCCCAAGAAGACATTCTACTTCATTATATTAAACTAAATGTTGAAAACTTTACAATAAGATGAAAACCTGAAATCTTGAATTGCAAAAAACTGTAGCCTACAGAGAAAAACTAATGTCAGATTTGAGATCAGCACACTCGAATTAGGTCAGAACAAGTGTTTTTGTGGATGTAACAAAAATTTTGTTCCCCAGTGTAATCAGTCTTACTTTGTAGAAAAATTTTCAGTAGTGAATGAGTTGTTCTCCCTGTGTTGCACTTTTGACTATTCATTTTTTTCTATTGTTTACTTAGAGCAAGCAATTAGTGTTTTCTAATTCCAGAATGATGTCCTATCATACCTTACAAAAGCTGAACTCCAGTTTTTAGTGTAGCAATATACAACATTGCCCTTTGGTTTAATTTTAGTGAGGCTTAAGCCTGCCTTCAATACCAACATTTCATGCTCAGTCCTATAAATCAAGTCATCATGGTTTTCAAAGAACCTCCATAAAATGTAAATCTTTTAAAGAGTAGTTACACCTGAATGATTACTAAAAATTCATGTTGTCCTGATTTAGTAACTTAGAAGAAAGGAATCTGAGAAATGAATATAAAATATCTTAAATTAAAATATAAAGCGAGATTTGGACCATGACAATATTCAACAATTGAGGGGTATTTTTCATAAGCCAATGCATTTCCATGGAAGGATAGAAGAAAGGATAGACTTGTCCCAGTTTTGCTATATGTTAAGGAAGGTCACTAGACTGAATATTGAGTTAGTGAGGTGAGAAAGCACACAGATATAGTTAAAATAAAAAAAGACGCAGGTCATTGACTTCAATACCTTGTAAAGAATGCTTGTTGCAGCTGTAATAAAATAAAATTACTGTTTCTAGACTTACACACATTGGCAATTTTTTTTTGAGGAGTCTTATTATAAGAATATGTGCTATACCACAAGGCCATTGTACTCAGAACAGCTTGGTACTGGCATAAGAACAGGTATATAGATCAATGGAACAGAGTGGAGAACCCAGAAATAAACCCACATCTTTATGGACAATTGATATTTGACAAAGGAGGTAAGAGCATACAGTGGAGTAAAGACAGTCTCTTTAACAAATGGTGTTGGGAAAATGGGACAGCTACCTGCAAAAATATGAAACTAGACTACCAACTTATACTATGCACAAAAATAAACTCAAAATGGATAAAGAACTGAATTATAAGCTGTGAAACCATAAGCATTCTAGAAGAAAACATAGGCAGTAGACTCTCCAACATTTATCGAAGCAATACATTTGCTGATTTATCTCCACAAGCAAATAAAATAAAAGACAGGATAAACAAATGGGACTATATCAAACTAAAAAGGTTTTACACAGCTAAAGACAATATGAACAGAATAAAAAGACAAACCACACAATGGGAGAACATATTCGACAACACATCTGATAAAGGGTTAATAACCAAAATTTATAAGAACTCGTAAAACTCAATACCAGGAAGACAAACAATCCAATCAAAAAATGGGCACAAGAAATGAATAGACACTTTTCCAAAGAGGACCTACAGATGGCCAATAGGCATATGAAAAAATGCTCAACATCATTAATCATTAGAGAAATGCAAATTAAAACCACAATGAGATACCACCTCACACCAGTCAGAATGGCACTCATCAGCAAAACAATACAGAATAAGTGCTGGCGAGGATCTGGAGAAAGGAGAACCCTCCTGCACTGCTGGTGGGAATGAAGACTGGTGCAGCCACTATGGAAAACAGTAGGGAGATTCCTCGAAAAATTAGAAATGAAACTGCACTTTGACCCAGCTATCCCACTTATAGGAATATATCCAAAGGACACCATATCACCAACTGAAAAAAAGAAATTCACCTCCATGTTTATGGCAGCATTGTTCACAATAGCGAAGAGCTGGAAACAGCCCAAGTGCCATCAGTGGACGAGTGGATTAAAAAGCAGTGGTACATATATACAATGGAATACTATGTGGCCATGAAAAAGAAGGAAATATTACCTTTTGCAACAATATGGAGGGACCTGGAAACTATTATGTTGAGTGAAATAAGCCAGGCAGACAAAGAAAAATATTATATGACCTCACTCATTTGAGGAATCCAAGGAACATTGAGAACTGAGGAAAAAGACTGAGACAGAGGAGGGATCAAAGGGACCAGAAGAAAAGAGGACAGAGGAAAAGGGGATGATAGGATGGGATAAACCTGAAGGGAAGGGGGGAGGGTGCTGTAGGGAGGGGGGGAAGGGAGATGTGGAGGGGAATATGGGGAAGGGGTGATGCAGTTGGGGTTACCCTAGAATCTATGTAAACACAATTAATTAAATAAAATAAATAAAAATTAAAAAATTAAAAAGGGGGATCATACCCTGCCCTTAGGCAGAAAAGAAAAAAAAAGAATATGTAATTCTACCTGAAAAAGTTTTTTGTTTTGTTTTGTTTTGCTTTCTTTTTTTTACTATTTTCCTAAGGTATGGTGGGGTCTCATGGTTAACACGACATATTGTTGAGGGCATTATTAGGAATTACTATGACACTCATAGATGGCCTTAAAGACCTGCTTAGTAAAAAATAACTTTAATTACTTCTTAAGAAAATATAGCTCTATTTTTCCCTCAGATGATAGTAGCATTTATGATTATTTTTATTTTCTTGACCCATAAATGCTAGACATAGAGAATGCAAATAGTGTACTTCATATCAATTTGCCAAAGGGTATGAGTCCATTTAGAAAAGCATTAACATTTAGTATGGATCCTGTGTGCATTACAATACAGATGGCACACACACACACACACACACACACACACACACATATACACACACACACAAAGTAACATATGGTAATTGGATGAAATTGCTCAAGATATATCAGCTTCTCTCTTTCATATACTTGCCCTGGAATCCCAAGGAGATGCACCTGCACTAGGAAATAAGGATAGTTTCAAAAACAAGTTAAAAAATTGATAAAAAAAAATTCAGCTATAAACTATTTTTTCAATTACATTTTATTCAGTCCAGAACACATTGTTTATATTATTACTTTGAAGTGTGATTATTTGAGTTTTTCTTAAAAAATAAAACACATAATACAAGGTATTATAATTATTTTCTTGTTTTCAGTGAAAACAAATAACTCTAGTATATGCTTCCTCTGGGGGGTAAAACCTATGTGTGATTATGTATAATTGAAAAAGCAAAAATAAAGAAAACAAACAAAACATTAGTTCAATTCCAGCATATGTTGATATTAACAAAACTATTTTTGTTATATTATTGAAATATTTAATAGTCTGATGAAAAAAACAACCAGCCTTTGTATTTTAATTGCACTAACACTTTCATGAAACAATCTTCTCTGCCAAATTCTCTAACATCTTATTTTCTAGCTGAAATAGAGTCCATAATCTGTGCCAGTTTAATTGGCATTTTGCTGGTGCTGTACAGTTGTGCTTCTGTGACTATGATGCTGAAGACAGTGCCCTGCTTCAATGGAGAACACCGTTTTTTATTGACATCTTCCCAGACAACTTGGGCTGTCCCAAAATTCTCTAAACTGATTCTTATCATCTGGTTTATTACCTTCAACGCATCAATCACAATCTATCATTTTGATTCCCAGTTTTCTCTCATTATTTTTTTATTTTATTTTTATTTTTCACAGGAACAGAGAGAGAGTCAGAGAGAGGGATAGATAGGGACAGACAGACAGGAACAGAGAGAGATGAGAAGTATCAATCATCGGTTTTTCATTGAGACACCTTAGTTGTTCATTAATTGCTTTCTCATATGTGCCTTGACCGTGGGCTTTCAGCAGACCGAGTAACCCCTTGCTCATGCCAGAGACCTTGGCTCCAAGTTGGTGAGCTTTTTGCTCATGCCATATGAGCCAGCACTCAAGCTGGCAACCTTGGGGTCTTGAATCTGGGTCTTCTGCATCCCAGTCCGACGCTCCAGCCACTGCGCCCCCGCCTGGTCAGGCTTTCTTGTTATTGATGGTGATTCTCACAGGACCATACATTTCCTGAAGAAAGACTTTTTTTTTGTTTATTCATTGTTGTAATGTTACTAGTTGGCACATAGTAAGTACTCAATAAATATTTGTAGGAATTAATACTATTATCCTCTGTCTTCCCCAGTCCCATATAAGCTGAGACACGGGGCTACTTTTTCTGTAGGTTCAAATGCAGTC
The DNA here is from genome assembly GCA_037038555.1 of Rhynchonycteris naso. Lineage (NCBI taxonomy): Eukaryota > Metazoa > Chordata > Mammalia > Chiroptera > Emballonuridae > Rhynchonycteris > Rhynchonycteris naso. Next base: position 16,553,605 of record CM073000.1, read on the forward strand.
AGTTTGTGAGTCAAGCCAAGATATACACTGCTAGCAATCAGTGTTTTTCATAACACTGATTAATTTGAAGTTAGTCTTCCCATGTATAGTCACTGAGTTTGCACAGATTCAGAATTTATCTGTGTTTTCATGTTCCTACCTACTCTGAGAGTCTATATGTTCTCAGCCTGTTAGTATCTCAATCTCTACAACAGCTCTCTTCCTGGGGCCTGGAAATATGGCTAGCCTTTGGAATCACCTGTCTCTGAAATGTGGTCCTCACCTTCATTCAGAAAGAGAATCATAAAAGTCAATCTTCTCTGTCTTAGTGGGGGTCCATCTACAAGGAAATAAAGTTAGGAACTTTATAATTTCATATAAAAATATTTTATAGACAGTAAGATAAATTAAATAAAAGAAAAAAACAGAATATTAGAACAAAAATAAAAGAAACTATCCTTGGAAATCATTAAATAGCAAATTTACCTCCCATTTTGAACAATTTTAGGTACATTATCGCCTAGCTTCTTAGGACTGAAATCAAGCCATCTTGTTAGCCTTCCTGTGACTCTATATATTGAGCCCCTAAGTGATCTTGGTTGATTTAGCGCTTCCAGAATAATTCTAAAAAGTACTCATTCAGTCAACATTTAGATACTGAACTCCTAGACTGACAAGACAAAATGTGGGATTTTGTTTTTAAAAAATTATGCAAGTTTTTCTAATATTGTTGAGAAGCATTTTTCCCTTCACTCATATACTTCCCAGTGAAAAGTCCCATGAAATATGATTTTCTTTATGAGACACTTGCATTTCTTAGAGTCGGAACATA